>CM070777.1:25457030-26057030 GCA_036346955.1 Dipus sagitta | reverse complement strand
GTGGGGTCTCACTCTAGCCCAGGCTGATCTGGAATTCACTATGGAGTCTCAGGGTGGCCTCGAACTCACAGTGATCCTACCTCTGCTTTCCGAGTGCTGGGTTCAAGGCGTGCACCACTGCCCGGCCAAGTACCTCTCTTTTAATAGTCTTCCTCTTTGACTTCCCATTTCCTCTTACCCATGTTAATAATAAACTATTTATTTATTTGAGAAAGAGGCAGATAGAGAGAATGGGTGCACCAGGGCACCTAGACACTGCAAACAAACCAGATGCATGAAATACCTTGTTAATCTGGCTTTTACATGGGTACTGGGGAATAGAACCCTGGTCCTTAGGCATTTTGGCATTTTAAAAAATTGACAGCTTCCAAACTTACAGACAATAAACCAAGATAATTCCTTCCCTTTCCCTACTTTCCCCTTCACAAATCCACTCTCCATTGCATTCCCTCCCTCTCTCTATTAGTCTCTCTTTTATTTTGATGTCATCATCTTTTCCTTCTCTTATGAGGGTTTTGTGAAGGTAGTACTAGGCACTGCAAGGTCATGGATATTGAGGCCAGTACTGAATACTCCTCCATCACTTCTCAGCACCATGGTGTTTTTCTTAAAATATTGTATTTATTTATTTAAGAGAGAGAGAGAGAAACAGGCAGATAGACACAGAGAAGAGAATGTGCGTGTCAGGGCCTCCAGCCACTGCAAATGAATTCCAGATGCATGTGCCACCTTATGCATCTGGCTTACATGGGTATGAGGGAATTGAACCTGGGTCCTTGGGCTTTGTAGGCAAGTGCCTTAACCGCTAAGCCATCTCTTCAGCCCAATAAACTGTTCTTAACTTAGGTTTACTTTGGGAATATTTTATACATGTGAAAATAAATATAAATATGAACTCCTTCCTCTGCACTTTTCACAAAAATTGATGTACTGTTCTGCACCTTATTTCACTTGATGTCATTTTGAAAAATCTTTCTATCTTAGTACACAAAAGACATCATTTAAAAAGAAAAAAAACAAGTCTGTTGGTACATATGTTTGTGTGTGTGGTGTGCATGTGTAGGTTGGAGGACAACTTTCAGTTAGTCCTGCCTTTCCAACCCTTTGGAAGCGGGGTTTCTCCCTCTGGATTCTTGTTCTGCTGCTATTCTTTGAAGTGCTTGTCACAAGCTTGTGGGAAATCCTCCTGTCTCGTACTCCCATCTCATGTCAGTGTGCCAGGGTTACAAAAGCCCATCGTAGCTTCTAGCTTTTTTATGTGGAGGCCTGGAGAACTGAACTCAGGTACTTGGGTTTGAGTGGTAAATGCTTTGTCCACTGAGCCATCTCCTCAGCCCTGACTTTAAGTTTTTTTTTTTTTTTGAAGGTGGGGTCTCACTCTAGCCCATGCTGTCCTGGAGTGCTGGGATTAAAGGCGTGTGTCACCACACCCAGCTCTCTTTTCTTTCTTTCTTTTTTTTGGTTTGAGGTAAGGTCTTGCTCTAGCCCAGGCTGACGTGGAATTCACTATATTGTTTCAGGGTGGCCTTGAACTCATGGCAATTCTCCTACCTTTGCCTCCCAAGTGCTAGCTTTTTTTTTTTTTTTTCTTATTTGATTTTTGGTTTTTCGAGTCTTTTCTTTTTCTGAGATGGCATCTTTTTTGGTTTTTCAAGGTAGAGTCTCACTCTAGCCCAGGCTGACCTGGAAGTCACTATATTGTCTCAGGGTGGCCTTGAACTCATGGCAATTCTCCTACCTCTGCCTCCCAAGTGCTAGGTTTTTTTTTTTTTTTTTCTTGTTTGATTTTTGTTTTTTTGAGTTTTTTCTTTTTCTGAGATGGCATCTTTTTTGGTTTTTCAAGGTAGAGTCTCACTCTAGCCCAGGCTGACCTGGAATTCACTATGTAGTCTCAGGGTGGCCTTGAACTCACTGCGATCCTCCTACCTCTGCCTCCTAAATGCTGGGATTAAGGCGTGTGCCACCAAGCCCGGCTAGAACTTGTACTATTTGATAAAACAGTAAAACAGCACCCTTTCCTTGCAAGATCCCCAGCAGGGCTCCTTCCTCTAGGATCAGGGAGCTACTATTTATGTGCTGTTTTTGCAGACAGGGTATGACAAGCTTGTCACTTATTTAACACCCACAGGATTAAGGGGGTTAACAGATGTGGTAGATTCAGGGCTCTGAGTATAACTTCCAAAATGCCTCAGGGCTGGAGCACAGCTCAGTGGTAGAGTGCTTGCCTAGCATGTGTGAGGCCCTTGGAGTGAACCTCAATACGGGGGAAACAAAAGCTGGCACAGGGCTGGAGAGATGGCTTAGCAGTTAAGGCACTTGCCTGCAAAGCCAAAGGATCCCAGTTCAACTCTCCAGGACCCACGAAAGCCAGATGCACAAGGGGTACATGCATCTGGAGTTCGTTTGCAGTGGCTGGAGGCCCTGGCGTGCCCATTCTCTCCCTCTGCCTCTTTCTTGCTCTTAAATAAATAAATAGATAAATAAATAAAATATAGTTTAAAAAAGCTGACACATGCCAACCTTTAAGTTTAAGCTATATGTAGGCTTGGAGGATGAACTAGAGACAGGGAATGGGGGTAAGCCTACTTTTAAGAATGCACAAAGCCAGGCATGGTGGCACACGGGAGGCAGAGGTAGAAGGATCACCGTGAGTTCAAGGTCAGCCAGGGCTACTATGAAACCCTATCTCGAAAAACCTAAAACAAAACAAACAAACAAAAAAGCCAAACAAAACAAAAAAGAATGCACAGGGCTGGGGAGGTAGTTTAGTGGTTAAAGGTGCTTGCTTGCAAAGCTTAATGGCCTGGGTTTGATTTGCCAGTACCCAAGTAAAGCCAGATACACAAAGTAGTGCAAATGTTTGGAGTTCATTTTCATTGACAGAAGGTCCCAGGGTGCCCATTTTCTTCTTTATCCTCCTCCCTCCTTTCCCAAGTAAATGAATATTTAAAAAAAGAGGGAGGAAAGGTAGAAAAGCAGCACAATACACTTTTCTACCAAAAACTGAAGGTACGTAAGGAATTATTAACCTCAGCAGAGAAGCAGGAGAGACCCAGAGCTACTACCACACAAGCCCGAATCAGCTCCAGCAGCTGTTCCAGCAGGTGGTTTGCTGGGAAGACCTACTCTCCCAACCCTGCCTGAGCTGGCGGGGCAGAACTACAAAGGGATTCTCCACTCCTGTCAGCCTCGCAAAGTCAAGAAACCTGAAGAAGACAACAGGGACCAGCTGGGCAGCTCCAGAACAACGTCAGGTACTCTCCACAGCCTCTCCCAACTGCCACAACAGGAACCACACTGGAGACCTTGGGACAGCAAGGGACCTCCACCACCTCTCTCCCACAAAGCATCTAGCACAGCTAAATGAAGATGTGGTGCATTTATACAATGGAGTTATATTCAGCGGTAAAAAAAAAAAGTTAAATTATGAAATTTGCAGAGAAATGGATGAATCTGGAAAGGATTATACTAAGTGAGGTAACCCAGGTCCAGAAAGCCAAATGCTGCATGTTCTGTCTCATATGTGGATCCTATGTGAGTTGGAGTAAAAGCCAGTAACAGGCCTGCAATCTAGAAAGGGACTACAAAGGAGGGAGGAGTGGAGAGGACTTAAGGGGATAGTATTGTATATATGTAAGTAGATGACATATTACTGGGGATGGAATGACATTAAGTGAGGTCAGGGGAAAGGACTGAGTAAAGGAATGGTGGGAGAAGGGGTAATCAAAATTTTAAGATTTTATGAATAGGCCATATGGAAACCTACTTCTTTGGATAATGATATACTCAGAAGCTATAGATTGATACTAGAAAAAATTTAGTGCCAGGGATGGAATACCTTCTAGTGAGGTGTTGGCCAAGGAGATCCCTGATGTTCCCAAAACATTACAGGCCATTGCCAAGGCCTGTTTCCCACCAGAACTAGATGGTAAGACCCTACTGTTAAAAACTCCACATGTTTGGGCTGCAGGTCACTGAGAAATTAAGCTGGAGCTGAGCTGAAAACCTCCTTCCTATAGACTAGCTGGCAGAAAGCTGGAAAAAGCTATGCTACATTCAGCTCTACTGGAAACAGAAGTCATCAGTGGTGGTAAACAGCAGTAGACCCTGCACGCTTTAAGACTGGCCAGCCAGGGCAAATGTGCCAACTGTCACAACAGTGGCATGACTGTTATAAAGGAAACCAGCTGCTCTCTAATTGGACTGGAGGTCTACTCCACAGGAGGGAATATATGCCTGGTACTGAAAACCTAGTCAAAAGCCTATGGCAGGGGAGGTCACGAGCCTGGCTAAATGCATATACTATGACCACCAAACTGTCCTGTAAGCACTTTTCTTGATGTTTATATTCATATATTAATGCTACTCTCACTTTTGGTTAGAGAAGTTTCTCTTTTCTGAGGGCAGTGACCACTGGGAGGGCTCAAAAGTGACCATAGTGCTGAGAAGAAATGACAGTGGAATATTCAGCACTGAGACATCTATATCACACCTTCCATGGCTCAAGGTTCATTGTGGGAGAGGTGGCTGAAAGAATCTAAGAGCCAAAGGAAGGGTAGGACTGCTTACAGTACACTCTTCCACACAGAAAATGGCCTGGATATCTACGACCTTGCAGTGCCTGGTACTACCTACATAAGACCCTCATAATAGGAGGAAAAGATGATGACATCAAAATAGAAGAGAGAGCCAGGTGTGGTAGCGCATGCCTTTAATCGCAGCACTTGGGAGGCAGAGATAGGAGGATCACCGTGAGTTCAAGACCACCCCGAGACTCCATAGTGAATTCAAGGTCAGCCTTGAACCAGAGTGAGACCCTACCTCGAAAAACCAAAAAAGAAAAACAAAACAAAACAGAGGAGAGACTAATTGAGAGGGGGAGTGTGGATTTGTGAGGGGGAAATTAGGTGTGGGGAAGGAATTATAGCTTATTGTCTATAATTATGGAAGCTGTCAATAAAAGTTTTTTTTTAATATGTTCCCCCACCAGGTAAGGTCTTGCTTTCACCCAGGCTGACCTGAAATTCACTTTGTAGACTCAGGGTGGCCTCGAATTCATGGTGATCCTCCTACCTTGGCCTCCCAAGTTAGTGCTGGGATTAAAGGCGTGTGCCACCAGGACTGGCCCAGGTTTTTTTTTTTTTTTTTTTTTTTAAGGGTGCTGGAAAGATGGCTAACTAGTTAATATGTATGCTTGCAAAGCCTAATGACCTGAGTTCAATTCCCCAGTACCCATGTAAAGCCAGATGCACAAAGTGGCACATTCATCTGGAGTTCACTTGCAGTGGCTAGAGGCCCTAGTGTGCCCATTCATATTCTCTCTCCTTGAAAATATATTTACTTAAAAAGGCGAGCTGAGGTAGAAGGATCATTCTGAGTTCAAGGTCAGTCTGAGACATAATGAATTCCAGGTCAGTGTGGGCTACAGCAAGACCCAAAATAAATATTTTCCAATCAGCAAGGAATTGAGAAGAGGTCAATATGAGGGAGTTGAAAATAAGCATAACATCGGTATCACTCCTACTTCACTCACTTTAATTCTGGCAGATTTCTCACACTAGTAGTGGTATCTGATGCTTCTGGACAGAGTTTCTCCACCAGCTCCAAAGGACCAAAGAAAGATTTGTTTTGGCCAATGAAACTCTTCTTAACTAAAAGGGAAAACAGAATTATTATTGTTCATAAAGACAAGCTGCAAAGTTTCCTCCAGGGCCCCAAGTCTCCAGGAAGCCCAAGCAAACTATGGTATTCTACTGCTTAGTTCTCTCAACTCAGTCTTGGGGACTTTGAGAGGACAGGTAACATGAGCTCTCCCTACCTCGGGCAGCATGGTTTCGACAGCCCACCTATATTCTTTCTCCAAGTACTTACCGCCTATGAGCTGAGCTTTAAAGAAGGCATCTGTGGGATGGAGGGATGGCTTAGCAGTGAAGCCACTTGCCTGAGAAACCTAAAGACCCAGATTCAATTCCCCAGAACCTATGTAAACCAGATGCACAAGGTGGTGCGTGTCTGGAGTTTGTTTGCAGTGGCTGGAGGCCATGGCCCACCCATTTTTTCCCTCCCTTCCTCTCTCTCTCAAATGAATAAAGAAGGCACCTGTGGAATCCTTTCACCTTTGCCCAATTATTAGCAACATCTATGTATGATTCCTTCATATTTTCACTGCCATCTCTCACCTGGACTGCTGTAACAACCTAATGGGTTTCCCTCTTCCTAATACCACTTCCTCCTCAAGTTAGAGCACCACTGTGCCTTCACGCTTCCAAGTTCCTGCATGACCCAACCCCTCCTCACGCTCAGATCTCATCTCCCATTCTCTTGCTCCACATGCCTCAGTTAACAGTTTTCCTCAAGCCAAGGTCGTTCCCATTCAGAACCTCTGCATCTTTTCTTCTCTCCTGTGTTAGGACTGCTGTGACCTTAAATCTCTGCAGCTCTCCCTCTTCTCCCTTAAGTCTTTCCTTCCTTGCATTTTTAGTTAATGCTTGTTTCTGCATCCACTGTCTTGTCCTCTAGAGCTGCGCTGTACAAGATTGGCGCTGGCCACATGTTTCCCACTGAGCGCTTGCAATGTGCCTAGTGCAGCTGATGAGCTGAACTGAGCTGTGCCGTAAGTGTAAAGCACTGTGGGGTTTAAACCCTATTATACACAAGAATGTAAAATATGACATAAGATTTCAAGTTGATGCTGTATGAAAAATGGTAATATTTTGGATATGCTGAATTCCATAAAATGTATTATTAATTTCACTTGTTTCCGCTTTTTTACCCCCCTCTCCGAGTTAGGGTCTCCTTGTCAGGCTGACTAGGAATTCACTATGTAGTCTCAGGGTGGCCTGGCACTCAAGGCGATCCTACCTCTGCCTCCCGAGTGGTGGGATTAGAGACTGTGCCACCACGCCCGGCTCCGTTCGTGTTGATCAGAAAATTACCTCTGGGGCCCGCAGCAACATTTCTTTTTCTTTATTATTATTATTATTTTTTTTCTGTTTCTTCGGGCTAGGGTTTTGCTCTAGGCCAGGCTGACCTGGAATTCACTATGTACTGTTAGGGTGGCCTCGAACTCACGGCGATCCTCCTACTGGATCAAAGGCGAGCGCCACCACGCCCGGCCCGCAGCGACGTTTCTACGGGACAGCCCTGCTCCAGAATGCAGGGATCACCGCTGTGGTCCCCACAACCAGAGGCCGCACGCGCACGCCGGGGTGCCCGGCTCACCTTTCAGCCCGTGTCGGAGGCAGTGCTCCATCACCACGAAGAACTGCTGCAAGGGGGCATGGTCCGCGTCCAGGCTGCGGCCCAGGCTCAGGGCCGACTGCAGCAAGACCTTGATGCTGAGTTTCATCATGTGCATCAGGTTGGCTCGTTCCTCCATCATCTGGCTCTGGGACGCTGAGGGCACAAGCAGGGGCCGAGGGTCAGTTGTGCTGGAGGGCAGGCGACCGGGCCAACGCCACGCCAAGGCTCCGAGCGGCTGGGAACCTAGACACACCGCCCGCCCCTCCCTGTGGCTCCGCGCGTTGCTAGGGCGACGGCTCTACCGAGACTCAACGCGACTGGCCTCTCACGTGTCCGTACTTCACTGCCGACCAATGAGAGGGCGCAAGCTCCAGGAAGCCCCGCCCAAATATGGGAGGCGTGGCGGAAGACGCCATTTTGCGTCCTGTCCCGGACCATGCCGGGTTAGCCGTCCGCAGGAGAGGGTCCTCCTCTGCCCAGACTCAAGCTCTGCCTGTACCGGACCTTTTAGCCACGGCGTACACAATTTCATGTTTTGAACACGTAAAAAAAAACCCGTCCGAAGTAATTTGGCTGTATCTCCATTTCCACGCCATTAATCTTGTCACTTTGAGAGTAAATGAGTGTCTACAGTTAGTATGGAGCACCTATGACAAGTGCTTACCAAATAGTCTCTCAAGCCCAGGAAACGGACATCCTAGAAGTTAAAAATTGAGACCACAAACTAAAAGCCCTGGCCTAGGTTTATAGTTAGTGTTAGGGCAAGGGCCAGTAGTGTTAGGGTAAGGTCTAGGGTTAGAGTTATCATTAAGTTTGGGATTGGAATTACTGCTAGTGTTAGGTCTTTGGCTAAGGGTAGAGTAAGGGTTTAGGGTTAGGGCTAGGGCAAGGATTATGATTACGGTTAGGTACACGTCTAAGGACAGGTGCAGGGCTTGGGCTAGAGTTAGGTTAATGTTAGGTTTGGGATTAAAGCAAGTGCTAGGATTAGGTCTAGGGCTATGGGTACTGTAAAAGATAGGGTTAGGGTTAATATTAGTGTTAGGGTAAGGATTAAGGCTAGGGCTGGGATTTTTGTTTAGGTTTAATATTAGGGCAAGGGTTAGGGTTAGGATTTGAACTAGGGCCTGATCTAGGACTAGGGTTGCTATGCCCAGTTCTCGGCGCCAGCAGTGACCACCAAGGAGAACCAAACACATTTGCAAAGGCAAGGAGCTTTATTTTGGGCTTAAGATCGGACTCTTGACTTCACCAGTGCAGTGGATCCGTACAAGAGCCCTGAGCAGCAGGGGGGCAGGTTTTTTATAGAGATTTGAACAAAGAAGTAGGGGAATGGTTACATGATTGGTAGACTTAAGCAGTGACTGCATTTGTATTTTTCTGATAGGTTTAGGGTGCTGGTGGGCAGGGGGCTAGGGGAATTTCAAGCAGATTAGGTAATCTTTATTGTGATTGGCTATGTGTGTTTGAGGAACTTAAGGAACTTATCTTATGACCATAGAAATGTATGGCATAAGCAGTTTGTGGTCTTTTTTCAGTAACTGTTAAATTCTTATTTAAACCTTGCCGGGAAACAGAAACTTAGGCCTATTGGTGACTCTGAAGCCTGTCATGGCGTCCCTCTGGTTCCTGAGTCCTTCAGGGTTAGACCTAGAGCTATGGTTAGGTTTAGGGGTATGGCCAGGGCAAGGGTTAGGGTCAGCATTAGTGTTAGAGTAAGGGTTAGGGCTACAGGTAGGGCTAGGGTCAGGGTTAGAATTAGATTTAGGACCAGATCTAGGCTCGGCTAGGATTAGTTAGGGCTAGTGTTAGAGTTAGGGTTAGGTTTGCGGTTAGAGCAAGTGCTAGGGCTGGGGCTATTAAGGGTAGGGTTAAGGTTAGTGTTTGTTAGTGTTATGGTTAGCATTAATGTTAGGGTAAGGACTAGGGCTAATGGTTAGGGTCAGGGTTAGGGCCAGGTCTAGGGGTAGGGTTAGTGTTATGTTTGGGGTTAGAGCTAGTGGTAGGGTTAGGACTAGTGCTATGATGCCCCTGTCTCTGCACCCATTCCATCCTTCAGCCTTGCTATTGGAGTGGGAGGTGACCAGTTCCTGTTTGCAGCTGTCTGGCTTCTATGGAGGCCATGCAACATTTCATGTTTATTGCCTCCTAGTATTTTGTGAGAAGTACTTGTTTAATCTTTTAGTTTCTGTGTCTAGTTGTTTGCCTTTTACTGGTCTGTATATTCTGGATATACATTGATATGACATATAATTAAAATATTTGTCTGTATACACACATACATACACACATACATACACATATACACACACCTTTGGATAAATATATACAAACTAAACTATAGTTAAGTCTAAAAGGGTGATAATATTATAACTGACTTTGTAACACTGACTGCAACACTCTGGGGCTAAAAATTCTCTTAGCAAAGGTGAGACAGCTGTTGGGAAGCCAATATTTTGTGTTGGTTGTGAAGAGGAAAGTGGGTTAAGCAAAGCATTTAGACAGGAATGGCAAAATCATTTTTAAATTCTGAGAAAAATCTCATGAGTTAAATTTCTACATTATAATGAAATGTGTTGGAAAAGGAAATAAAACTGAGGTGGGGGACTAGGGGAGCAAGGAAAAAAGGAACAAAATAAATTGTGAAACTTTTTCAAGAAGGAAAAACCACTGAATATGCCATAACCATAGAAATAGTTTGTAAAGATTTACTTATGGCTGGGTGTGGTGGCACATGCCTTTAATCCCAGCATTTGAGAGGCAGAGGTAAGAGGATTGCAGTGAGTTTGAAGACACCCTGAGACTACATAGTAAATTCCAAGTCATCCTGGGCTACAGCAAAACCCTACATCAAAATCCAATCCCCCCCCCCAAAAAAAAAAGATTTACCCATGAATAAGACATCACACCAGGAATTTTCAAGTGAGACAGGACATATAAGGTTAAGCCTTACCATGGACTAGGTATACCCACAAGTTTTAAGGAACTAAACTTCTTTTCTTACTTTATAGGGTAATTTCATTACCTCATATCTTAACACGGTGACATCAGTTGCAAAATTCTTTGATTAAAAAATTCTGTATTGGGGCTGGAGAGATGGCTCAGCAGTTAAGGTGTTTGCTTGCAAAGCGTGACAGCCTGGAGTTCAATTCCTTAGTACCCATGTAAGCCAAATGCACAAAGTGGCACATGCATCTGGAGTTCATCTGCAGTGGCTGGAGGCCCTGGCACACCCGTTCTTTCTGTCTGTCTCTGTTATATCTCTCTCTGCTTGCAAATAAGTTAATAAAAATATTTTTAGGGCGGGAGAGATGGCTTAGCGGTTAAGGCATTTGCCTGCAGAACCAAAGGACCCAGGCTCAATTACCCAGGACCCACGTAAGCCAGATGTACAAGGTGGCACATGCATCTGGAGTTTGTTTACAGTGGCTGAAGGCTCTGACATGCCCATTCCCTCTCTATATATCTGCCTCTTTCACTTTCTCTCTCTGAAATAAAATAAATAAAATATTTAAAAAATTTTGTATTGGCAAACAGCAACAACGAACAAAATAAACAATATTCAACTGTTCTTTGGTCTTGCTAAAGTACTGTTTTGGTTTATTCCCTCCATGGAGACCTTTGCTGAATATGCCTAGGCTGCACAGTTCTGCAAGCCAGGTAATGTTCAATTCTTTTCTTTGAATAAAAACAAAGGAACAACAAAAAAGTGTGACATTTAGAGCAATGTGCTTTGTGATATGTAATTTGGAAGGAGTTCAAAGGTGAGCAACATTGTCATAGAAAACTTGTCCAATTCTATTACTTATGTGAGGCAGGTTTCTCAGGGATCATAGTCATGAAAAACAACATTCAGACTAAAATTGATGCTGAGTTCTATCATGCTTTAGCAGTAAGTCATATGCATTCATCTACTGATATATGCTGATGAAAGCCAACCACTCAGCTCACTAAGAGATGTAAATCAAGAAAAATTTATGCATAATTATTTATAAAAATTGTATTTGTTTCTTCTTAAAAATATTTTTTTTTTGAGAGAATTGGCATGCCAGGGCCTCCAGCCACTGCCTCAGCATCCCAAGTACTGAAATTACAGGCATGTACATTTCTTACTTAAAAAAAATAGAATCGGGGCTGGCAAGATAGTTTAGCGGTTAAAGTGTTTGCCTGCAAAGCCAAAGGATCCCTGTTCGACACTCCAGGACCCACGTAAGCCAGATGCACAAGGGGGTGCATGCATCTGGAGTTCGTTTTCAGTGGCTGGAGGCCATGGCGCACCCATTCTCTCTCTCTCCCCCCTTCTCTCTCTCAAATAAATAAATAAATAAATAATATATTTTTTTAAAAAAGAGTAAGGGCTGGAGAGATGCTTAGTGGTGAAGGTGCTTGACTGAGAAGCCTAAGGACCCATGCTCGACTCCCCAGATTCCATGTAAGCCAGATGCGCAAGGTGGCACATGCATCTGGAGTTTGACTGCAGTTGCTGGAGGCCCTGGTGTGCCAATTCTCTCTCTCTCTCATTAAAAAAAAAAAAAAAAAAAAAAAAAAAAAAAGGGCTGAAGGGATGGTTTAGCAGTTAAGGCGTTTGCCTGAAAAGCCAAAGGACCTGGGTTCAATTCTCCAGGACCCATGTAAGCCAGATGCACAAGGGGGCACATGTGTCTGGAGTTCGTTTGCAGTGGCTGGAGGCCCTGGTGCGCCCATTCTCTCTCTCTCTCTCTATCTCTCCCTCCCTCTCTCTTTCTCTGTGAAATAAATTAATTTAAAAAAAAGATGGGCTGGAGAGATGGCTTAGCGGTTAAGCGCTTGCCTGTGAAGCCTAAGGACCCCAGTTCGAGGCTCGATTCCCCAGGACCAATGTTAGCCAGATGCACAAGGGGGTGCAAATGACTGGAGTTCGTTTGCAGTGGCTGGAGGCCCTGGTGCGCCCAATCTCTCTCTCTCTCTCTTCCTCTTTCTCTCTCTGTCTGTCACTCTCAAATAAATAAAATAACAACAAAAAAAAAAAATTAAAAAGATCTCAGCCTATGGGAATGTTTGAACATCATTAGGAATGATAAAAACTATGGGGACTTTCAAAGTTGGACTGAATACATTGCATTTTACATGATGGATGGTTATCAGTTTATGGGGGCCAGGGACAGAAGGTGGTGGTTTGATTCAGGTGTCCCTCATAAACTTAGGTATTCTGACAGCTAGGTTCCCAGATGATAGAGATTTGGGAATTAATGCCTCCTGGAGGCAGTGTATTGTTGGGGGTAGGCTTAGGGGTATTATAACCAGTTTCCCCTTGCCAGTGTTTGGCACACTCTCCTGTGGCTGTTGTCCATCTTATGTTGGCCAGGGGGTGATGTCCCCCCTCTGCTCATGCCATTGTTTTCCCCTGATATCATGGAGCTTCCCCTCGAGTCTGTAAGCCAAAATAAACCTTTTTTCCCACAAGCTGCTCTTAGTTGGGTGATTTCTGACAGCAATGCGAACCTGACTGCAACACCCTTTAAAAAATTTTTTAATGAGTTGGACATGGTGGCGCATGCCTTTAATCCCAGCACTCGGGAAGCAGAGGTAGGAGGACTGCCATGAGTTCAAGGCCACTCTGAGACTACAGAGTGAATTCCAGGTCAGCCTGGGCTAGAACGAGACTCTACCCTAAAAAACAAAAAAAAACAAACAAAAAATCTTAGTTATTATTTACTGACAAGCAGAGAGAGAGAGAGAGAGAGAGAGAGAGAGAGAGAAAGGGGGAGGGGGAATGGACAAAACCAGAGCCTCTTGCCACTGTAAATAAACTCCAGATGCATGCACCACTCTGTGTCTCTGTCTTTATGTGGGTACTGGGGAATTGAACCCAGGCAGTCAGGATTTGCAAGCAAGCACCTTTAACCACTGAGCAACCTCTCCAGCCCAAATTTACCCTGTTTATAAGATGGGGAGACACACACACTCTCTCTCTCTGCCTCTTAAATAAATAAATAAGTAAATAAGGGCTGGAGGGATGGCTTAATGATCAAGGTGTTTGCCTTCAAAGCCAAAGGATCCTGGTTCGATTCTCCAGGACTCACGTAAGCCAGATGCACAAGGGGGCACATGCATCTGGAGTTCATTTGCAGTGGCTGGAGGCCCTGGCGTGCCTATTCTCTCCCTCTCCCTGCCTCTTTCTGTCTCTCAAATAAATAAATAAATTTAAAAGATAGGGAAAATAGTAACTTTCACCCAGGACCTGCTACACCATTTTCAAAGACCAGTGCAAAACTCAGGGCCTGGACTGAAGTGTGGAAGTCAGTCTCCCCTTCCCATAGTGCTAATGACTACAGCTTCACAGCAGAGATGGGACATATGACAGTTCCCTGCCTACCTGTGTGCCTAGTGGGGTGTCGCTCCACCCTGCCCTGATAGTCAGAAGATTTAACCCCACTCTTCCCAGCCACTGATGGCTATAGTGGGATCAAGGTAGAGAGAATGCCCAGGGCTTTCTGAGTGGGCTAAGATGATACAGGGGAACCCCACATGAGCCTGCTCCAAGTGCCCCCACATGATCTTTAGTTTCATCATACTTCATTTACAAAACACACAAAGTCAAAAATACATTGTTATTATAATTTTGGTTTTATAAGACAGAGTCTGACTCTGTAGCCTAGGCTGCCCTGGAGTTGTGTAGTACAGGCTGGCTTGAAATACTGGCCATCTCCCTCAATCTGGAGGCCTCGCAGCCTCCAGAGTGCTGGGGACTAAAGGTGTGAGCCACCATGTCTGTCTGAAAAAAAAAAAAGATGACAAATTCCAAGCATGAGGCACTTCCGTATGCCTGTCCTTTGACATGCACTGATCAAATGCTGCACTGATTGCACACCCACAGAACCAGCCCTGCTACCACCCAGGTTTACAGTGAGGATTAAACAGATGAAAACATGGACAGAGCTAAGACTGCCTGGCACCCAGGAAGTGAGTTAAGTAAGTTACACTATTAATGTTACACTACATAATGGAAAACAGGGTCTTTCCAAATATGTACATTTTCATCTAGTATTTATTCTCTATTATTCTGCTAGGCATTGGCACATCTTATTATCAGTGATCAGCACAGGCTGTGTAATGATACTTCTGTTAAGGAAGATCTAGCTGCAAGACTAATCACAGCCAAGGCTCCACTCACTGCCTTGTGACCTCAGAGCTACAGCAGAGCCAAGGATTCATAGCCTTGTGACCTCAGAGCTACAGCAGAGCCGAGGATCCATTGTGACCGTAAGCTACTCCCAAGCTGTAAAGCAACGTTTCCCTCACATGTCTGTAGAGAAGCTGGTGTATAGGATCCAGCTGTGTTGCCCACTGTATACTTTATAGCACACACAGTTATACACAGTAGGAGTATTTGGTAGGGATAATAAATGATTGTTACTGGTATAGGTTTACTATTTATGTTTGTATAGTTATGCCAGTGCGAGCCACACAGGGCAGTCCAGATGAAGGCCCTGTTACCACAGAAGGTGACACTTTCATGTGTGGTGTTGTCCCTGAAGTCTTTTCGGTGGGACAAGATGTGGAGGTAGAAGAACAATGTCCATGATAATAACCCCATATAGATCTATGCCAATGCTAATGTACATTAGTTTAAAATTTTGAGTAGTTTTAAAATGTTGAGGCAGGGTCTTACTCTAGTCCAGGTTAACTGAAGAGCCAACCTTAATATGGATGGTCCTATTCCATGGCTGGACCCTGGCCTGAATAAAGAGAAGAGGTGAGTACCAGCATTCATCACTCTCTCCTCCCTGACTAGTAGCCTAGGACTGATAGTCTATATCATGCAGCCCATCCCATCTAGGTTTGGATAAAATACATTGTACGATGGTCACATGACATCAAAATCCATTTTAAGTGCCATATGACTGTATCTGTTTACTACATTCTAGAAACTATCTAAGAGACACTCAGAATACCGTGTGCTGAGATTCAGGACTACCAGTCAGTGAGCATACAACATCCACTGACTGGTGGAGCATCTCCAGAATGCTGCCAAGCTAGTGGAAAGTAGTGTTTGGGTTGTGCAGTCTCCTCTATCCTTCAGTCCACTTTAAAACAGTATTTATTTATTTACATATAAATATAGAGTGTTATTAAATTAAGGGAGGTTAGCCAGGCGTGTTGGTGCATGCATTTAATCCCAACACTCAGGAGGCAGAGGTTGGAGGACTGTCGTGAGTTCAAGGCCACCCTGAGACTACATAGTGAATTCCAAGTCAGGCTGGGTTAGAGTAAGACTCTACCTTGAAAAACCAAAAAGAAAAAGAAAAAGAAAAAGGGAGGTTAAGATAATGCTGCAATACAGATGAACAAAACTGCAAAGTAAAAACAAACAAAAAACTGGGACTGGGGATGTATGTTAGCTGATAAGAGTGCTTATCTAGTATGCATGAAGCCCTAGATTTGATCTCAGCAGTATAAACACCTGTGATCCCAGCACTTGAGCGGTGGAGGCAGGAGGATCATCCTTAGCTACATAGCAAACTAGAGAACAGTCTGGCTTACAAGAGACCCTGTCTCAAAAAAAAAAAAAAAAATTACAATTTCCCTGGGTATCAGGAGGTACCTGTTCTAGGATTCCCACAGATATCCAAATTCACTGATGTTCAAGTCTCTTCTACAAAATGATGTCATATTTGCATATAATTAATGTACATCCTCCTGTAAAATTTAAACCATCTCTAGATTACTCATAATACTTAATATAATATAAATACTATGCATATACTGGCTATACTGTATTGCTTAGGGAATGACAAGAAAGGCCATATTTCAGCACAGACACAATTTTCCTGTGTGTGTGTGTGTGTGTGTGTGTATGTATATATATATATATATATATATATATATATATATATATGTATGTATATAGATAGATAGATAGATAGATGCACGTATATTTGTTTTTGTTGTTTTGAGGTAGGGTCTTGCTCTAGCCCAGACTAACCTGGAATTTACTACATAGTCTCAGGGTGGCCTTGAACTCATGGCGATCCTCTTACCTCTGGATGCTGAACACCTGATTATGACAGGCTGACTGTATTCAATTTTACTACAAAGGAACTCATCTTTTTTTTGGGGGGGTGGTCAAGGTAGGGTCTCATTCTATCCCAGGCTGAAATACAACTCACTCTGTAGTTCCAGGCTGGCCTCAAACACAGAGTGATCCTCCTACCTATGCCTCCCCAGTGCTGGGATTAAAGGTGTGCAACACCACACCTGGCACAGAAATTCAATTTTAATGGATTTTAATTTTACATTTAAACATTACATACCTAGTGGCTACTGTTCTGGAGAATAACACTCTAAACAGTTGGCTCAGACAGCTAAATTAAATCCCCTCCTCCTCTTAAAAAATATTTGTGTGTGTGAGCTGGGCATGGTGGCGCACGCCTTTAATCCCAGCACTTGGAAGGCAGAAGTAGGAGGATTGCTGAGAGTTCAAGGCCATCCTGAGACTATATAGTGAATTCCAGGTCAGCCTGGGCCAGAGTGAGACCCTACCTCAAAAAAAAAATATATATATATATTTATTTCTGTGTGTGTGAGAGAAGGAGAGGCCTTCTGCTGCTTCAAAGGAACTCCAGATGCATTTGCCACTTTGTGCATCTGGCTTGATGTAGGTACTGGGTAACTGAACTCAGGCCTTGAGGCCTTGCAAACACCTTTGATAGCTAAGCCATTTCTCCAGCCCTTTTCCTCTGCTTAAAAAAAAAAAAAAAAAAAAAAAACTTTTAATTTTACTTATTTGAGACAGGCACAAAGAGAGAGTGAGTGAGAAAGACAGAATGGGTGCACCAGGGTTTCCCCCACTTTTTGAAACAAGGTCTTACTTTGTAGTTTAGACTGGCCTCCAACACAGGGTGCCCCAGTCTTTGCTTCTGTAGTGCTGGAATTACCATGCTTAGTGATCAAAATCTTTTTCCTGTTTTTTTTTTTTCTTTTTTTCTTTTTTTTTGAGGTAGGGTCTCACTCTAGCCCAGGTTGACCTGGAAGTGATCAATATCTTAATATAGCCATATAATCAGTGTTTCCATTCCTCTCATTGGTATACTAAAATTCTGCATTACAAGAACTGGTTTGTAAAAGTCTCCACTTTAGGCCGGGTGCGGTGTCGCACGCCTTTAATGCCAGCACTCAGGAGGCAGAGGTAGGAGGATCGCCATGAGTTCGAGGCCACCCTGAGGCTACAGAGTGAATTCCAGGTCAGCCTGGGTTAGAGTGAAACCCTATCTCGAAAAACAAAAACAACAACAACAACAACAAAAGTCTCCACTTTACAGTCTGGGACAAGCTAGTGGGAGGAGCTGTGGAAAACCTGCTCACTCCACGAGTGCTCTTACTCAGACAGCTGTCAGCACGGGCGGACCAGTCTGACCGGTCAGTCACTGTGTAGCCCAGGCTGGCCTTGACCTCCTGTTGATTCTCCTACCTCTGCCTGCTGAGTGCTGGCACTGCGGACGAGTGCTGCCATGCCCGGCTCACTCTTTTTTTTTTAAATTTTTTTTTTTGTGGAAAACATTTATAAATTTTTAACTTTTTTTATTGACAACTTCCATAAATGTACACAATATACCATGACCATAATCCCTCCCACCAGCCTCCAATTTTCCATCCCAAATCACTCTGGTATTTTCAACACCAAGCAACACTGGATTCACTTCTTAAGTATTCAGAACCGGGGGTACATGCATGTGGTGCTCGTCTGCACCCGCCCCTCGCATACGTGCAAATGACAGTAATTTAAAAAGCCAACCCGCAAGGACACTGCCAATGTTCTGAGGAGGACGATCACAAATAGTTGCATGGCAAAACCAGGTAACAGTGAGTTAGCTCCTGGGCTACAGTGCGACCCTGCCTTAGGAACACAAACAAAACACAAAAAACCACCTGCGCGACAGCGGCGCCGCCCCCACCCCCGCGCGCAACAGGTGGTAGGGCGACGCGGCCCACTAGCAGCGCAGGCCCCGCCCGAGACCCCGCCGGACCCCCGCCTACCTGCGCGCGCCGCGCGCTCCCCGCCGTCGCCCAACGCCGCGGCCGCGCGCAGCGCGCTCCCGCAGCTGGCCGACAGGTTCCCGGTGGCTCTGCGCGCCAGGGTCAGGATGGGCGCCGACCAGCCCTCGGCCGCTGCGCGGGGCCTCGCCGCGTCCCGCAGCTCGCCCGCGCTCGGCAGCTGGCTCCGGTCCACGATCTCGAACTCTTCGCCCGGGTCCGGCCCCGCGGAGAAGCCGTCCTCTCGCTCGGCCATATTGGCCGCGTCACGTGCCTGGCGGGCGGGCGGCGCGCGCGCGCGCTGAGGGCGTGCGCGCGCTTGAGCCTGGGGCGGTTTTACTCTTCGCTAGGACTTCTCTTCTGCTCCTCTCGCTTTTCTTTCTTTAAATAATACCGGGAAGGTAAGAATCATCAGAGACGCCCGTGTTCCCCCAGCCAGGAGTACTTGATTGCGTGGAAAGTACTCGTGAACTTTCTGCCCCCACGGCTTGAGATGCACCTAGCCTCGCATCTGCATCTAGCAGGAGACTCCCATTGTGCGTGTGTGCGTGCGTGTGCGTGTGTGTGACACTTTTCTTCCTCCTCTTTTTTCTTTCCGTCCTCCTCTTCTTCCTCTTTTTCTTTTTGTTTCTTCGAGGTATGGTTTCACTGTAGCCCAGGCTGACTTGGAATTTACTCTGTGGTGTCAGGTTGGCCTCGAACCCACAGCGCTCCTCCTCCTACTGCTTCCTACATGCTGGGATAGTAGACCTGCCTTATCATACCTGGGTTGTGTCGAAATATTTGCTAGTGTCATTTTTCTGCAGAATCTTCACAAAAGCCCTAAAAGGGTTGCTGAGGAAACTGGGCCAGGTGAGTCATAGGAGAAAGGAAACTTCTTTATTGAATCAAAAGAACATGAAGGACAGCTTGGCAGGCAGGGCCCAGAGTGGTGGATTGGCAATTAAAAGATCTAGATTCTGCTATTCATTAAATAAGTGGGATGGGAATAGAACAGACCTTAATGCTGCATATTTTGCAGAAAGGACTACATAGGAGATGTTAGTGGTTGTGATTACTGTTTCTGATTTCCAACCTGGTCAAGTCACCACACATACATGTAGTGTTCAGTCTGTTTTGTCACCTGGAAAACAAGGGAATTTGGCAACATAGAAACTCAAATGTCACTAGAACATGACATTTTGCAAACTGAGGCATATGGACCACATCCAACCAGCAGAAATGTTAGTGTTTATTTTATTTTATTTTTTTTTTTGTTTTGTTTTTGGAGGTAGGGTCTTGCTCTAGCCCAGGCTGATCTGGAATTCACTATGTAGGAGAATTGCTGTGAGACCACTTGAAACTACATAGTGAAATCCAGATCAGCCTGTACTAGAACAAGACCCAACCTCAAAAAGAAAAAAAAAAAAAAAAAAAAAGAAAAAGCTTGTAACTTGGATTTCTAGCCACCTGGCTAGAAGAGGTGTTAATGGAGACAGATCTGATCTCTAGCCTAAGGGTATGTAGAGTGCTTGAGCTTTGTCTGGGTTCCTGCTATTTTGCTGCCAGTTTTACTCTTGTTTGTGGTGCTGCTGGTGGTTTTTCTGTCTGCTTGGATCTGTGAAAGGGGGCCAGCTTCTCTGCCATCAATGGAACTTCCCTTGGATCTGTAAGCTTCAGATATATCCCTTCCTGCCATAAACTGTGTATGATTTGGAAATTCATCTTAGCAGCAGGAGCTGACTACAACATGCATTAACAAAATTAGATGAATATATGAAGAAAAAAATGTAATAAAGTAAAAATCCTGCTAATAAATTGTTACCAGGAGTAGGCTTCTGATGAGATGAATCTGACCATGTATATTTTGGTCTTTTGGAACCTGTGGGATGGAGAAAGAATATGTATGGACTTGGAACTTGTGACTGCAAAAGACTCAGTGTGGTAAGCCAAAATTTATGGGCTATTTGTTGAATATTTAAAAATGCTAAATAAGAGAGAATATTTGGAGGCTTTGCTTATGAACTTTCAAAGGGGAAGGAAAGTCCACAGACTACTTTGTTGGAACTGGGCTACTGGCATAAAGGCTGGCTGTGTTCTGTTGCCCATGCCCAGAGACTTTGAACAGGTTGAATATGAAAATAATTTGATATGCTTGGTAGAAGATATGAAACTGAGAGATACAAGATTTAAAGCTGGAAAAATTCAAACAAGTTCAAAATTTAAGATATTTAAGGTTCTGAGCTGTTATTTTCAAGGATAGCCAGCTGCTTTACATTAAAACAGTGGAAAAGGTGCCTGAGGTGATTCTATCTAGGAAAGACTGAATGAATAGGAATGCAAACTCTTTTTTTAATTTTTTTTTTTCCAAAGTAGTGTTTCACTCTACCTCAGGCTGACCTGGAATTCTCCATGTGGTCTCAGGGTGGCCTCAAATGCATGGCGAGCCTTCTACCTCTGCCTCCCAAGTGCTGGGATTAAAGGCATGTGCCACCATGCCAGTTTTTAAAAATGTATTTATTTAGCCAGGCATGGTGTCGCATGCCCTTTAATCCCAGCACTCGGGAGGCAGGGGTAGGAAGATTGCTATGAGTTTGAGGCCACCCTGAGAATACAGAGTAAATTTCAGGTCAACCTGAGCTAGAGTGAGACACTACCTTGAAAAACCAAAAAAAAAAAAAAAAAAAAAAAAAAAAAAGTATTTATTTATTTGCAAGCAGAGAGAGAGAAGATAAACAGAATGGGCATATCAGGCCCTCTAGCCACTGCAAACGAACTCCAGAGGCATGTGTCACTTTGTTCATCTGGCTTATATGGGTATTGAGGAATTGAACTTGGCTCCTTAGGCTTTGCATGTATGCACCTTAATCACTAAACCATCCCTCCAGCCGAGGAATGCACTCTTTTGAAAGGAGATGACTAAAAGATAGCCTGTTCTTCACGATCATGATTTATTTCCTCAACATGGCTGTGTTGCTGCACACTTGGTATTGGTTTTGGAAACATAAAAAATACATGGAAATGAGTCATGAAGTGCACACACAGTCCCAGGTGCTGCTGCTAAGATATAGCATATGAGGCAGGATGTGAAGTCACTGATAGCAAGACCAGTTAGGCTATTTTCTGAAGCTAAATAGGAGCCTCTGCTGAGATCAGGCATGGCAAACAGGAGATCCCTGTGGGTTTTTTGTTTGTTTGTTTGTTTGTTTTTCGAGGCAGACTCACTCTGACCTGGAATTCACTATGTAGTCTTAGGGTGGCCTCGAATTCATGGTGATCCTCCTACCTCTGCCTCCTGAGAGCTGGGATTAAAGGCATGCACCATCACGTGTGGCTAGGATATCCCTGTTTTAATGTCTAGAAAGGCCTGTATATAGAGTTGAAGATGGACTGTGGTTTACAATAAAGATTGGAAGACATTTTGGATACACCAGGACTGTGTAAGGACTACAATGGAGGACTGCTGGCCATGGATGGAAGTTTTCCCCAGCTACTCACCCCAGCTGGAGAGGTGGAATTGGAAATCCAGAGACTGTCATTGCTGGCCATTGGTTATGGATGTCAGACTTATACTGCAGATGTTTGATGTTTACCAGATGGTTATCAATTATACATTGGTCCAGTCTCTTCTTGTTATGCCTTATAGCAATGAAAATGTTTACTCTGTGCCATTATATTTTGAAAATATGTAACTTGTTTTAATTTTACAGGACTCATAGTTAAAAGACAGTCTTAACTCAAATGAGACTTGGGACTTTGGAACAATCTTAAAGTTGGTAAAGACTATGGGGACCTTTCAAGTTGGACTGAATACAATTTGGAATGTGAGATGGTCATAAGTCTATTGAGGGTCAGGGGCAGAATATGATAGTTTGAATGTATGTCCCCCATAGACTCAGGTGTTTTATTAAAGCTTCTGGCTTGGATTTCCAGCTGCCTAGCTGCAAAAGGTGTCACTGGGGATGGATCCTGGGGTCCAACCCTAAGGTGTGTTTGGGGGCAGATTTCCAGGCCAAACGTATTTAGAGTAGTCTGAACTCTGCCTGGGTCCCCGCTGCTTGCTGCTTTTTGGTGTGTATTCTAGGGCTGGTGTTTTGCTTGCTGCAGTTTTTCTCACTGGATGTATGGAAGTACTTTCTTCTGACACTGATAGAACTTCCTCCCTGGATCTATAAGCTTGAAATAAATCCCTTCCTTCCCTAAACTGTGCCTGATTTGGATGTTCATTCAGGCAACATGGAGCTAATCACAACACCAACATTATATAAATACAAGATGGGAATAAAAACTAAAAGCATAAAAATTTAAAATTGAGGTAGTTTGAAAACATTACTACAGATAAGGGTTGGGGAGATGGCTCATTGGGTAAAATGTCCTTGCTGCTTGCTTACTCATCAGAGCCTAAGATGACCTGAGACCACCCAAGTTTGATTCCGTAGCATCCACATAAAAAGCTGGGTGTATACATTCACACCCCTAAACCTAGTCCTGTGGAGGGGCTGGGACATGAGAATCACTGGGATTCAGTGACTGGAAATGGTAAGCTCTTAAAGAAATACATGCATGGTGACTGAGAAAGACTCCCAACTTTCTCATCTGGCCTTTGTTCTCATCCTGGGTGCATGCATCTGTATAAACACACTACTCTACGCATACATATACACATATGCCAGAGGTAGGAGAATCACTGTGAGTTCAAGGCCAGCCTGGGACTACAGAGTGAGTTCCAGGTCAGCCTGAGCTAGAGTGAGACCCTACTTCAAAAACAAACAAACAGGACTGGGGTGATGGTTTAGTGGTTAAGGCGCTTGCCTGCAAAGCCAAAGGACATAGGTTCGATTCCTGAGGACCCACGTAAGCCAGATGCACAAGGTGGCACATGTGTCTGGAGTTCATTTGCAGTGGCTGGAGGCCCTGGCGTGACCATTCTATCTGTCTCTCTCCATCTGTCTTTCTTCCTCTCTCTGCTTCTCTCTCTCTCTGAAATAAATAAGTAAAAATAAAAAAAATTAAACAAACAAAACAACAAAAATCTTTCTTCACATATGTCAAAAAAATACATGTGAGGGAAAAATACATATGGGAAGAAAACACAAGGTCCAAAGTAGAAAACAGAAATGAAAGAAAAGGAAAAATATTGCCCCTAAATGAAAAAAAATGCATCAGGGTGCAACAGGGATTAGAGCCACTCCTCGTCCACACAGCGTCCAGTACAGCTGATCTGAAGAGCAGATCAACCGACCTAACCAGTCTAGCTAGGCACAGCGCAACAAGGAGGGAACCAGTAGGAAACTCAGTATAGGTGAGACCAGAAGCCTCCTCAAAAGTTAAGAGGGCCACCTTACCCTGGGGCAATACCTGCCCCAAAGCCAGGTATATAGGCCTGCACTGGAAGTGCTGATTGCATCTTCCATAGCAGGACAGGTTATTAAATAATCCTAGGGAGGAAAAAAAATTCAAACCTAGCCCACTCTGACAAAATGCTAATGTGTTAGATTTGATTGATGCACTTTTGGTCAGCTTTTCCATTCTTAAATAAGTTGTGTTTGGGGTTGACTTTTGTCTTTTGGTATTTATGGTGCCTTTTTTTCTTTTTCTTCTATCTTTCTTGGGGATAGGGTCTCACTTGGCCATGGCTGGCCTGGAACCCATAACAGAACAGGAATCTCAGCCTCCCAGTTGACAGGATTAAGGGTGTGAACCAACATGCCCAGCCAGTTTAGAGAATTTGGTTTTGTTATTTTAACTGTTTGTTTTAATCCCCACTTGTGCATAAATAACCCATGCTGTTTTTGTTTGTATGTATATTTTGCTCAATTGGATTTTAGAGTTATTCTGTTTTTTTTTTTTTTTTTTTTTTTTGAGGTAGGGTCTCACTCTAACCGAAGATGATCTGGAATTCACTGTGTCATCTCAGGGTGGCCTTGGACTCATGACAATCTTCCTACCTCTGCCTCCCAAGTGCTGAGATTAAAGGCATGCACACCACGCCCAGCTTTATTCTGTATTTTTTCCCACCTAGCCTACTACTGGAATCTTTCTACAACTTTTCCTACCCACAACTTGTTTACTTTCCCTCTTTTCCCAACCCCTTTTCCACATCTTGTCCTCCTTCCCCCCCTTATTCTCCATAATTACAACCTTCCCTAAACTCAACAAGTTTTAATATCTGTGGAAACTTAACAGTACCCAACTTCCTTCTCCCAACCTATGTCTTCCAGCCTTGTTCTTTTACCTACCACCAATTATTGAAATCAAGAGAAACATTGTTGCAATTTGGTACTAGAGTATTTGCATAGCAAGCATACCCAACAACTTGGGTCACTTTTGCTGTTACTCTGGGAGTAATATAAAAGTCACACCTGGCACCTTAGGCTCCTACCCTGAAGGTATAACTTCTAATTTATATATCTAAGGATACAGTAGATAATTAGAAAACTGAAGCACTGAATTAACTCAAGATGCAAAAATTTCATAAGAAACAAAACAAGTCAACACAATATAATTCTACCAAAAATCATAAATCCAACAAACATGACCTCCAGTGACACTTACTTAGATGAAATACCAAAGAATTCAAAAGAATGGTTATCAGTATGTTCAAGGAAATTAAAAAAGAAATCAAAGGAATCAAAGAAGAAAAACTCCTGAAGAAATCCCAAGAGAACACAGGAAACCAACTTAATGAAATAAGATGGTCAATATAAGATAGGAGTAAGGAAATAGAAATACTGAAGTACCAATCAGAAATACTGGAAATGAAAAACACAGTAAATCAAATAAAAAACTCTGTAGAAAGTCCCACCAATAGGATGGACCAAGGAATGGATGGAATATCTAAACTACAAGACAAGGTGGCAGATTTGGAACATTCCAACAAAGAGAAAAACTAATAGGAAAGTATGGAGCCACGCATGGTGGCACATGGCTTTAATCCCAGCACTTGGGAGGCAGAGGTAGGAGGATTGTTATGAGTTCAAGGCCACCCTGAGACTACATAGTAAATTCCAGGTCAGCCTGAGCTAGAGTGAGACCCTACCTTGAAAAAACCAACCCCCCAAGAAAAAACAACAAAAACAAAGAAAGTATGAATGAACAAACAGTTAAACTAACAAGTCCATATTCCCTAATCTGGCTGGGCATGTTGATTTACACCCTTAATCCTGTTAAGTATGAATGTCATTCTTCTGGTTTTCTTTACTCTCTTGTATTAACTAGCATTTGAATATATTTTTTTTTCTGGTTCCTTTTTTTTTTTTTCTGGTTCCTTAAGTGTGTGCCTTTTCTCTTCCACATGGAGGGTCCTTGCAAGTATTTTCTGTAGAGCTGGCTTAGTGGTCATATATTCCTTTAGCCTTTTTTTTTTTTTTTTTTTTTTTTTTTTTTTTTTTTTTTTTTGTGGAATGTCCTTTTTCCTCTGTCTTTGGATGGATAGCTTTGCAAGAAAAAGTAATCTTGCTTCACAGGTGTTATCTTTCAGAACTTGGAATATATCATTCCAAGCCCTTCTGGCTTTTATTAAAGTTTTTGTTGAGTAATCTGCTGTGATCCTGATGGGCTTACCTTTAGATGCGACTTGATTTTTCTCTCTAACTACTTTCAGTATATTTTCTTTGGTTTGTGTGTTTTGTAGTTTAATTATAATATGGCGATGAGAGGTTCTTTCCTGATTTTGTCTGTTGGCATTTTAAAGGCTTTTTGTATCTGTACTGGCATCACTTTCCCAATTTGGGGGAAGTTTTCTTCTATGATTTTGTTGAGAATACCTTCTATGCCTTTGGAGTAAAATTCCTCTCCTTCTCTTATGACCTGAATTCTTATGTTTGATCTCTTCATAGTGTCCCAAATGTCTTGAAATTCCCACTCATGCCTTCCTATTAGTTTGTCTTTCTCTCAGTTGGACCTTAGATCTGCCACCTGGTTGTCTAGTTTGTATATTCTGTCCTCTTCTTGATCCATTCTATTGGTGACACTTTCTACAGAGTTTTCTATTTGATTTACTGTTTTTCATTTCTAATATTTCTGATTGATATTTTTTCATTATTTCTATTTTCTTACTCATGCTTTAAATTGACCTCCTTATTTCATTAAGTTGGTTTCCTGTGTTCTCCTTAAGGAATGTGTTTTCTTCTTTTATTCCTTTGTTTTCTTCGAGTATAGATATAATCACTTTTTTTTTTGAAATCTTTGTCAGGCATTTCATCTAAAACAATCTCACTGGGGGTCATTTCTGATGGACCTATTTATTTACTTGACAGAGAAAGAGGGAGAGAGAATGAGAGAATGGGCGTGCCAAGGCCTCCAGCCACTACAAACGACCTCCAGACGTGTGTGCCCCTTGTGCATCTGGCTAACGTGGGTCCTGGGGAATCAAACCTGGGTCCTTTGGCTTTGCAGACAAACACCTTAACCGCTAAGGCATTCCTCCAGCCCTGGACCTATAGTTTTTGGTGGGATTGTATTGTCTTGTTTTTTTTTTTTGTGTGTGTGTTTTGTGTAGAGATTTTTGCGTCTTGAGTTAATTTGAGGCTTGAGTTTTTCTAATTATCTGCAGTATTCTTAGATGTATAAATCCAATGTTATATATCTTCACAGTAGTTGCTTAAGGTGCTAGGTGTTGCTCTTATATTACTCCCAGAGTAACATCAGAAGTTACCCTAGGTGTTGGGTTTGCCTGCTATGCAAGTATTTCAGGAGGCTGGGTGAGCAAAACACAGGCAATTTCTAAAATTCAACTGAGCAATATATACACTCAATTAAAACCAGCATGTAAGAGTAGGGATTAAAACAAACAGATAACCTAACAAAGTCAAAGTTGGTAAGGGTGTGTGTTGCTCCACATCTCAATTTTGTTAACTGGGAGACTGAGATTACTGGTCTGTAATGGGTTCCAGGTGAGCCTGGGGCCAGTTAAGTCCCTGCCTCCAAGAATGACAGATGAACAATGAAAAGGCACTATAAATCAGGAAACATCAAAACCATAAAAGTGAACCCCAAAATATAGCTTAAGAATGGCAAAGCCGACCATCAGTCAAGTCTGACACATAACTTGCCCTGACATGGACGGTGCAGTCAGCACTTCCAGTACAAGCCTGTGTTCCAGGCTTTGGGGGAGGTATTGACCCAGTGTAAGTAGGCCATTACCTTTTGGGATGACTTTTGGTCTCACCTATGCTGTGTGCCTTCCTGGGCCCCTCTTTGTTACACTGTGGTCTTGGCTAGGCTGGCTGGGTTGGTGGATCTGCTGTTCCAATCAGCTGTGCTGGATGCTGTGTGGCTGAGTTCCCTTCCTCAGATCGCCAGTGGCTCCTGGCATTGGTGGTTGGGGGAGGGGAGGCTGTCTGGAGTGCCTGAAGCCGCACCACAGCTGCCCACCTAGTCCTCGTTGTCCTCTTCCTCAGGAACTGATCAGCCGGTTCCTACTGTCTTCTCCTTCAGGTTTCCTGATTCTGTGAGGAGACTGGTATGAGTGGAGAGTCCCCCCACCTGGGTTCTATTCTTGTGGCTCAGGTAGGACCTGGCACACCCAGCCCTTCCCAGCAGACTGCTAGATTGGAGCTGTGGTTGGAGCTAATTCTGGCTGGTTGCATGGTTTCTGGAAGCTCTGGCTCTCTCCTGCTTCTCTGCTGTGGTTGATAATTCCTTATACAGCTTCACTTTTCAGCAGAAGAGTATAGTTTGGTGTTTTTCTGGTTATTCTCCACCCAGGATGCTTTGGTGTGGCTACTATGCTGCCATCTTAACTGGAAGTTTCTTGCCCAGCATTTTTCATGGGCTTTAAGGTTCCAAACTCAGATCCTTGGCACACACTTTACCCACTGAGCTATCTTATTAGCCCCCAAGGAGGAAAACATTTTTTTTTTTTTGAGACAGAATCTCTTTTTTTTTTTTTTTTTTTTTTTTGGTTTTTCGAGGTAGGGTCTCACTCTAGCTCAGGCTGACCTGGAACTCACTCTGTAGTCTCAGGGTGGCCTCGAACTCTCGGCGATCCTCCTACCTCTGCCTCCCGAGTGCTGGGATTAAAGGCGTGCGCCACCACGCCCGGCGAGACAGAATCTCTTTATGTAGTCCAGGCTGGCCTGGAACATGTGATCTTCCTGCCTCTACTTGCCAAGTGCTGGAATTATAGGCATGCATCGCCATGCCTGGCATGAGATTTTCTTTCTTGCTCACATGAAAGTCTGGGCTCCTTTTCAGTACATCTGTCTTCCATGAAGTGACTCAGTGAGGCAGCTGCTTTGGGTTTTTGGTCACACATGTCAGTGTGAGGACCCATTCAAACAGCCTGGCAGCTGGAGAGTTGTATGCCAGACTTTGCTGGGAAATGACCTGTCTCCTCTGCTCACAATCTGTTGGTCAGAATTAATTTCAGATGATCTTCCCCTTGCTGGGAAGAGAGGAGAAGAGTTATGGATGAATTAAGAAACCTAGAAAGGGTGAGTAGACAGAAGAGAAAAAGTCACACACACACACACACACAGAGAGAGAGAAAGAGAGGGGGGGGTAGCGAATGGGACAAAAGGAATATTGAGGGAGGCTGAGGGGGGCAGGAGATGATATCATGGTATTGAGGGAGGCTGGGGGGCAGGAGATTATATCATGATATTAAGGGAGGCTCAGGGGGGCGGGAGATGATATGCAACCTGCGGTGGAGAGAGTGATCATGAGGGCAGTGTGATAGTTGATCTTGTCACCCTGAATGGATTTAGAGTCATGATGGAAACAAACCTCTGGACTTGTCTGTGAGGGACTTTTCAGATTAGGTTAATTGAAACGGGAATAACTATTGTACCTGTGGGCGACCCATCCTGTGGACTGAGGTTTTACACTGAATCAAAAGGAGAAGTCAGCTGAATACCAGCATTCATCTCTCTTGATTGACTTCCTGATTGTAGATGCAACGTGACCAGCTGCCTGAAGCTCCTGCCACCACACCCTCCCCAGGTGTGGATGGACTGTATCACATCAAACTGGGAGTCCAAATAAACCTGTCCTTCCTTCACTTGCTTTTGTCAGGTGTTAAGTTGCGGCAGTGAGAGAAGTGACACAGGCCAGGCATAGTGGCCCAGATCTCTAATCTCAGCACCCTAGAGGCTGAGGCAGGAGGCTGGAGAGATTGAGGCCAGTTGGGGCTATGTAGTGAGACCCTAGTTAAAAAAAGTAAGAAGGGGGCTGGAGAGATGGCTTAGCGGTTAAGTGCTTGCCTGTGAAGCCTAAGGACCCTGGTTCAAGGCTCAATTCCCCAGGACCCACGTTAGCCAGATGCACAAGGGGGCACACGCATCTGGAGTTTTTTTTACAGAGGCTGGAAGCTCTGGCGTGCCCATTCTCTCTCTCTCTCTCTCTCTCTCTCTGCCTCCTTCTCTCTGTCGCTCTCAAATAAATAAATAAACAAACAAAAAAATTAAAAAAAACATGTAAAAAAAAAAGTAAGAAGGGCTGGAGGGATGGCTTAGCAGTTAAGGTGCTTGCCTGCAAAGCCAAAGGACCCAGGTTGGATTCTCCAGGACCCATGTTAGCCAGATTCACAAGGGGGCACATGTAGCTGGAGTTCGTTTGCAGTGGCTGGATGCCCTGGCATGCCCATTCTCTCTGTCTCTGCCTCTTTCTCTCTCTCAAATAAATAAAAATAAAATCTTAAAAAAAGAAAGCAAATGCTCTCATATGTGGAACATAGCTTCAAATGTTTAGATTTGTATGTGAGACGGAGTAAAATTCCATGGTAGAGGCCAGGAAGTTAGAAAGAGGCCACAAGGAAGAGGAAGAGGAAGGACTTAAGGGGAGGATATAGTAGATATGTGAGTACAAGGGAAGAACCTTGGGGGGGGGTCTAAATGGAGTCAGAGGAGGGAATGGAGGAGAAAAGGGGGTAGGAGGAAGGTTAATCAAAATTTAAGATATTAAGAATAAGCCATATGAAAACATACTTCTTTGCTAGTGTTGCAATCAGGTTCTCATTGCTGGCAAAAACAAAAACAAAAACAAAAACAAAAACAAAAAAACATCCGACCAAGAACAGCTTGAGGGGAAAAAAAAGGTTTATTTTGGCTTATAGACCTGAGGGGAAGCTCCACGATGGCAGGGGAAAACGACGGCAGGAGCAGAGGGTGGATATCACCTCCTGGCCAACATCAGGTGGACAACAGCAACAGGAGAGTGTGCCTAACACTGGCAAGGAGAAACTGGCTATAACACCTATAAGTCCACTCCCAACAATACACTGCCTCTGGGAAGTATTAATTACCAAATTTCCATCAGCTGGGAACCTAGCATTCAGAACACCTAATTTATTGGGGACACTTGAATCAAACCATCACAGCTAGCTAATAACATATGTGTTAAGAAAGAGTTTGGAAGTCAGGCGTAGGGGCACACACCTTTAATCCCAGCACTTGGGAGGCAGAGGTAGGAGGCTCTCCGTGAGTTCAAGGCCACCCTGAGACTATATAGTGAATTCCAGGTCAGCCTGTGCTAGAGTGAGACCCTACCTTGAAAAAACAAAAACAAACAACAACAACAAAAAAAAAAGAGTTTGGTACCCTGTGGGGTGGATAATGCCATGCCCAGGAGAAAATTTCAGTACCAGGGGTGGGATCCTTCCCAGTGAGTTGTTGGTCAGGGTGGCTCCCAAGCTCCCCAAACATTACAGGCCATTTGCCAAGGCTCTTGGTTGTTGTAGCAGTTACCTTCTGTTGCTGGGATGAAACACCTGACCAAAAGCAGCTGATGGGAGGAAAGTTTTTATTTTGGCTTGCAGACTTGAGGGGAAGCTCCATGATGGCAGGGAAAGGATGGCATGGGAAGAGGCTGGACATCACCTCGGCCACAGCAGGATGAAAAAGCAGCAGGAGAGTGAGCTGATCTCTAGCAAGGGAGAGTTGGCTATAACACCCCTAAGCTGGCTCCCAACAACACACCTCCTCAACAAGACTCCACCCCCCAAATTGCCATCAGCTAGGGATCAAGCATTCAGAACACATGAATGTATGGGGACACTTAATTTAAACCACCACAGTTGCCCACCATAATTAGATGGTAAGACTGTTGCTGAAGACTCCACATGCTTGGGTTGCAGGTCACTGGGAAATCAAGCTCCAGCTGAGCTGGAAGCTTCTTCCCTGTCGACTAGCTCTCATGATGCTAGAAAGGGCTATGCAGCTAGTTAGGAGACAAAAGTAATCAATGGTCTTAACCAGTGGTGGAACCTGCAAGCTTTACAGCTGCCTAGCCAGGTCAGATGAGCCAGATGGTGCAATGGTGGCATGTCTGTTATGGGGAAACCTACTGCTCTCTGACTGGACTTGCGGCCCACTCCACAGGAGGGAATACCTTCCTGGTACTTCCTAACCTGGGAGGTCATAAATCCTAGGGAGGAAACTACTGCTGTTGTCTGGCAAAATGGATATATTATGCCAACCAAACTGCCTATGAAATATTTATGTTTATGCCTATTTATTTTTGGAGGTAGGGTCTCACTTTAGCTCAGGCTGACCTGGAATTCACTATGTAGTCTCAGGGTGGCCTTGAAATCACAGTGATCCTCCTACCTCTGCCTCCTGAGTGCTGACATTAAAGGTGTGTGCCACCATGCCCAGCTTATGCCCATAAATTAATGCTATGCTCACTTTTGGTTGGAGAAGCTCCCCTTTTCAGATGGTAGTGACGACTGGGGTGACTCAAAACTCATCAAAGTGCTGAGAAGTGACAGTGGAGTGTTCAGCACCAAGTGAGACATCTCTGTCACACCCTGTAAGGTTCAGGGATCATTGCAGAAGAGGTAGTGGATAAAACCCAAGAGCCAAAGGAGGAGGAGTGTTTATGACACTGTCTTCCAGACACAAAGGGGCCATAGGGGCCATGCTGGTCATGACCTCGCAGTGGATGATGCTTATATAAGACCTGCCTAATGGGAGGGAAAATGATGACATCAAAATAGAAGAGGGAATAGGTGGAAAGAAGGGGCTCATTGAAGGGGCTACAGGAGGAAGGACAAAGAAGGGTGACAGGATAGGATAATGATCATGGTATATTTTGAAAATGCATGGAGTTTGTCAATAAAAGTTTAAAAAAGCAAATGAAAGCAATCAGCTGTCTGAAGACCAGCAGGTAGAGATGGTCTTGAGAAGAACAATTGCTCAAAGCCATGTGTTAGGCCAAACGCACACAGGCCTGTTTGGAGTGGGTTCAAGAGAGGTAGTGGGGTGTGGGGAGGAAATAGAGACAAGCAGCTGTCAGAGAAAGCTGGTTCACAACAAAGGCAGCTTGTTCTTTTCAGCTGGGTCAGGTAAAGCATCAGGAGCTGTTGAAGAAGATCCAGTCGTGTGAAACTGATGATCCTGGAGAGAGGAGAGTGGCGATGGGTAGCACCTTGGGCAGGTCAGGGGCTCCTGCTGAGAGGAAGGACCACGGGATCCTGTGCACAGGGCACTGAAGGAAGCCGACAGTGGTGCAGAAGCCGGGGCAGAGGGCTGGTGAAGACAGTCCTGGTTTAATGCACATTGTGAAAAGGCTAAAGGATTTTGCACAGAGCAGGAACATATGCGGTGGTGAAAATTTAATTTGGTTCTTCTATGCACAGGTAGGTCCTAAACATCTACCACACACACATGTGTACACACCTCACATGTGAATTCACATATACACAAGGCCCCGAGCTAATATAAACTGCATGAACACATGTCACATACATCACACACCACACTACGTAGTGCAATATATCCAGACATGACATGCGCAAACCTTATGTACACATGTATATGCCACATTGCAATGCATGAGTATATACAATAACACGTGCACAACAGGCAAACACACATGCTCTATGCATGCACATAGCTATCTTACAAACCATATGCATGTGATGTGTGCATGTTACATATATGCACTGTTACATATGTTCACACCATGTTCACACACACACACTACCCATTTTTGCATACACACAACCTATGCACACGTGCTGCATGCACACACACACACTTCATGTGCTCATATACTCCATGCAGCGTAATGCAGTTTTAGCTGGGAATTGCAATAATTAAAAGCACCACTAGGTGACACTATGTCATTTATTCAAGATCTATATTTGCCCATTTAAAAAAAAAAATCTTTAAAAAAATTTTTTTGTTTATTTTTATTTATTTATTTGAGAGCGACAGACACAGAGAGAAAGAGGTAGAGAGAGAGAGAGAATGGGCGCACTAGGGCCTCCAGCCACTGCAAACGAACTCCAAATGCATGTGTCACCTTGTGCATCTAGCTTACCTGGGTCCTGGGGAATCGAGCCTTGAACCAGGGTCCTTAGGCTTCACAGGCAAGCGCTTAACCACTAAGCCATCTCTCCAGCCTGCCCATTTTTATATAGTTGTGATTATACTGTATATTAGTGGGTTAAAAAGTATAGCCCCAAATAATTTCATAATAATATTAGAATTTTATTCCTTCTAAAAAGACTCTCATTTTTTTCCTGAGTATGCAGCAGAATTTTTCAGAAGGACTGCAAAAATAAAAGATGTGTGGCATTCAATAGATGAAAGGCTGAAGCAGATATGAGAATCTAGCTGTCACCCAGTACAGCAGACATGTGTTTAGAGATTTGTAAATGTAACTATACAACAATCCTCATTACATTTTTTTTTTCAAGGTAGGGTCTTGCTCTAGCCCAGGCTGACCTGGAATTCACTATGTAGTCTCAGGCTGGTCTTGAACTCATGGCAATCTTCCTACCTTTGCCTCCCAAGTGCTGGGATTAAAAGTGTGTGCCTCATTACACTTTTTAGATATATAGTTATTTTCTTGAAATCTTATGTCTACATGTAATGAATTACATTTATTTTAACATTTTAAATGTTTGAGCAATTTAATGTTTAAAAATTTATTTTGGTGAGAAATAGAAGTTACATATATATTTGTTGTATATAACAGGATGCTTTTAAAATTATTTATTTATTTATTTATTTATTTGAGAGAGAGAGAGGCAGATAGATAGAGAGAGACAACAGCTACAAATGAACCCCAGATGCATGTGCCACCTTGTGCATCTGGCTTACATGGGTCCTGAGGAATTGAACCTGGGTCCTTTGGCTTTGCAGGCAAGCTCTTTAACTGCTAAGCCATCTCTCTAGCCCACATGATTTAAAAAACTATTTTACTTATTTATTTGCACAGGGAGAGAGAAAGAGAGAGAGAGACAGAGAGAGAGAGAGAGAACACGGGTATGTCAGGGCCTTTAGCCACTGCAGATGAACTCCAAACATACGTGCCACTTTGTGTATATGGCTTTATGTGGGTACTGGGGAATCAAACCTGGGTCATTACATTTTGCAGGCAAGTGCCTTAACGCTGAGTCATCTCTCCAGCCCAACATGATGTTTTGAAATGTGCAGTTATTGTGGGATGGCTAAATCAAACTCATTAACTTAGATACTTGCCTCACATATTTATTTATTTTAATTAACTAATTAATTAATTTATTTATTTGGTTTTTCAAGGTAGGGTTTCATTCTAGCCCAGGCTGACCTGTAATTCACTATGTAGTCTCAGGGTGGCCTTGAACTCACCATGATCCTCCTACCTCTGCCTCCCGAGTGCTGGGATTAAAGGCATGTGCCACCACGCCTGGCACATATTTATTTATTTATTTTTTGTGATGAGAACATTTAAATCTACTCAGCAATTTTGATTATTATCTTAAATGAATAGTAATAATAATCTTATTTAAATTTTTAAAAATTTATTTGCAAGGAGAGCGAGAGAGAGAAAATGGGTGTGCTAGGGTCTCTAGCTGCTGCAAATGAACTCCAGATGCATGCACTACTTGATGCATCTGGCTTTACGTGGTTACTGGGGAACTGAACCTTAGTCATTAGGCTTTGCAGGCAAGTGCCTTAACTGCTAAGCCATCTCTCCAGCCCTTATTATTATTTTTTGCTTTTTACTTTTTTGTTTTGTTTTTTTGAGGTAGGATCTCGCTCTAGCTCAGGCTGAACTGGAATTCACTCTGTAGTCTCAGGTGGCCTCGAACTCACAGTGATTGTCCTACCTCTGCCTCCCAAGTGCTGGGATTAAAGGCATGTACCACCATGTCTGGCTAGTCCTTATTATTTTTAAATAAATGAAAAATTCAAAATTTCCTCAGTTTTCATGTCTACTGAAGCAAAATTTATAGATACAACCTACACTAAACTTCTTTAGGAAAAACCAAAAAACAACAATAAAAAATAAAAGTTGAGACCCTACCTCAAAAAACCTGAAAAAATATAAATAAATAATAAGTTCTTTAGGATCCACAATATTTTTTTTAAATTTATTTGTTTACTATCAGAGAGAGAGAGAGAGACAGAGAGAGAAAGAGAATGGGTGTGCCAGGGCCTCCAGCTGCTGCAAATGAACCCCAGATGCATGTGCCACTGTGCATCTGGCCCAACATGGGTACTGGGAAACTGAACCCAGGTTTCTAGGCCTTACAGTCAAGTGCCTTAACTGATAAGCCATTTCTCCAGCCGTAGGGTCTGCAATATTTTAAAAAATATATTTTTATTTATTTACAAAAGAGAGAGAGAAATAAAGAGCGAGCAAGCATGCCAGGGATCCTTGCTATTGCAAACTAACTCCAGATGTGTGTGTTCATCTGGTTTTATGTGGGTACTGGAGAATCAAACCTGGGCCATCAGGATTTGCAAGTTAAAAAAATGTATATATACATATATATATATATATATATACACACACATTTTTTTAATTTTAAATTTTAATTTATTTTTCCATGTAACATTTTTTAAGAGTATAAAGCTGTCCTGGGATGGAAACATTTAACAATCCATATATATATATATATATATATTTATATTTTTTAAATATATTATATATATATATTATATACACACACACACACATATATATATATATATATATGTATATATATATATATATATATATTTTTTTTTTTTTTTGGTTTTTCGAGATAGGGTTTCAATCTAGCTCAGGCTGACCTGGAATTATACTATGTAATCTCAGGGTGGCCTCGAACTCACGGCAATCCTCCTACCTCTGCCTCACAAGTGCTGGGATTAAAGGCATGCGCCACCACAACAATCACTATTTTTAGTAGCTTTACATTTTTATTTATTTATTAATTTACAAGCAGAGAGAGATGGTGGGAGGAGAGAGAGAGAGGGAGAAAATGAACACACCAAGGTCTCTAGCTACTGCAAACAAACTCTGGATGCATGTGCCAGTTAGTGCATCCAGCTTTATATGGGTAACAATTACTAATTTTTTTTGTTTTGTTTTGTTTTTGTTTTTCGAGGTAGAGTCTCACTCTAGCCTAAGATGAAAGCTGACCTGGAATTCACTATGTAGTCTCAGAGTGGCCTTGAACTCATGCAATCCTCCTGGGATTAAAGGTAAGAGCCACTATGCCCGTCTTTCCATCACTTTTTTTTTTTGTTTGTTTGTTTTTTCGAGGTTGGGTCTCACTCTAGCCCAGGCTGACCTAGAATTCATTATGTAGTCTCAGGGTGGCCTTGAACTCATGGCAGTCCTTCTACCTCTGCCTCCTGAGTGCTGGGATTAAAGGCATGCACCACCATGCCCGGCTCCATCATTATTTATAATAACTTTAAAGTTTTATTTATTTATTAATTTACAAGCAAAGAGAGATGGAGTGGGGGGAAGAGAGAGGAGAGAGAGGAAATGGGCTCACCAGGACCTCCAGCCATTGCAAACAAAATCCAGACACATGTGCCACTTTGTGCATCTGGCTTACATAGGTACTGGGGAATTGAACCTGGGTCCTTAGGCTTCTACAGGCAAGTGACTAAACCACTAAGCCATCACTCCAGCACCCCTGTTCTATTTTGATATCAGCATTTCCCCCCTCCTATTATACAGGACTTGTGTAAGTAGTATCAGCCACCATGAGGTCATGAATGCTACTGCCACTTTGTGTCTGGAGGACAGTATTGCAAGGCACTCCTTCCTTTGACTCTTACATCCTTTTCTTTCTTTCTTTCTTTCTTCCTTCCTTCCTTTCTTTCTTTCTTTCTTTCTTTTTCTTTTCTTTTCTTTTCTTTTCTTTTCTTTTGATTTTTCGAGGTAGGGTCTCACTCTAGCTCAGGCTGACCTGGAATTCACTAAGTAGTCCCAGGGTGGCCTTAAACTCACGGTGACCCTCCTACCTCTACCTCCTGAGTGCTGGGATTAAAGGCGTGAGCCACCACGCCTGGCTTTATATCCCCCCCCTTTTTTTTGTTTTTTGAGGTAGGGTTTCACTCTAGCCCAGGGTGACCTGGAATTCACTCTGTATTCTCAGGGTGCCCTCGAACTCACAGCGATCCTCCTACCTCCGCCTCCTGAGTGCTGGGATTAAAGGCATGTGCCACCATGCCAAGTTAAATCCATTTTTTATTACATTCATTAAAAATATTTTTATTATGTATTTGCAAGGAGAGAGAGAGAGAGAGCGAGCGAGTGAGAAGCAGTCGGATATATAGGCATGCCAGGGCCTCCTGCCATTGCAAATAAACTCCAGATACATACGCCACTCTGTGCATCTGGCTTTACATAGATACTGGGGGATTGAACCAAAGCCATTAGAACTTGAAGGCAAGTGTCCTTAACCACTGAGCGATCTCTGCAGCCCTTTGGCTCTTACAGTTTTCCACCACCTCTTCCTCAGTGGTCCCCAGGTGTGATAAAGATGTATGACTTAGTGTTGAGCATTCCTCTGTCTCGTCTTCTCATCACCTTGATGAGTTTTGGGTCTTCCCAGTGATCACCATCACCTGAAATGAGAAGCTTCTCTAACCAAAAAATGAGAGTAGCATTATTATATAGGAATAAACCTAAGTATTTAGAGGACAGTTGGGTGGACAAGCATTTGATTCTTTTTTTTTTTTTTTTTTTTGGTTCTTTGAGGTAGGGTCTTGCTCTAGCCCAGGTTTACCTGGAATCTACTATGTTCTCTCAGGCAGGCCTTGAAATCACAGGTAACATAGATCTTTCTAACTCTGCCTCCCAAGTGCTGGGATTAAAGGTACCTGCTACCACACCTGGCTATTGATTGGTAGCTGAGTAGGTCTGTCATCCTCACTGTGGGACTGGAAGAAATATGCTGAACTGTAGGTGATGGCAGGGGCCAGAGGAGGCACATCCAACTACAGAGACATTGTAAGTGTTTGCTTGTGTCACATCTGCTGACTCCCCATTGGCCAAGCCCAAAGTCAAGCCCTGGGAATGTACTTCCCTGCACAGCGAGGCTATGGCAGGAGTGTGGATATAGGCAAAGATCTAGGCCAAGAATTCAATCCTCCTCCTGCTTCTTGGTATCCTAAGTTGCAAAATGGTTTTTATTGGATTTGAAAGGATAAAGGTAGTATTTCCATTTAGCTTAATATGGTGATATACTGATGGGCCTGGTGGTAGTTTGAATCTATGTCCTCCAATAGACTCAGGTGTTATTATAATTGAGTCTGCAGCTTCTGCTTCTAGCAGGCAGACTCCTGGTACAGGGGAGGCATGTCACTGGGGGTGGATCTGAATTCCAGCCTAAGATATGAAGAGAGAGAGTTCTGTCTGGGTTCCCTGCTGGTTGGCTGCCAGGTTTTTTTTTTTATTTTTTTCTCTTGCTTGTGCTGGTGGCGTTTTTTTTTCTCTGTGGATCTGTGAAAGGGGGACAGCTTCTTCCACCATTATGGAATGTCCCCTGGATCTGTAAGCCTGAAATAAATTCTCTTCCTCCCATAAACTGTGTCTGGTTTGGAGGGTCATCCTAGCAGTGTGAAGCTGACTGACAGTCCATGTCTTAGTTATTTTTTGGTCACTATGAAACAAACATTTGCCAGAAGAAATTTAAGGAAGGACAGGTTTATTTTAGCTCTAGATTTCGGAGGAATTTCAGCCCATCACAGTGGGTAAGGCATAGTGGAGTGACTCAGTTCCTGGCAGGGGCAGCTTATCCATGTGATGATCACCAGAAAGCAGAGAAATCAGGCTGAAACCAGAAGCCTGCTCCCGGTGACCTGTCTGCTAGCCACACCCATCTCCTCAACGTTCTACAGATGTCCAAACACCACCATGAGCTATGGACTCAACATTCTAAACATGAGTCTGTGTGGGATATTTCAGACTTAGACTTGATAATACCTGGCTTTCAATGACCCAACAATGATTTTTTTTTTTTTTTTTTGCTTATAGTCATATGATGTGAGTTGTGAATTTGGATTTTTCTCTGGTCTACTGATAGGTGATATGACAATATCTTGGGGTACTGGGTAGTGATAGTGGTTCACAGTTACTGGTCAGCCCTGCAATCACAAGAAGAAGTAGCTGTACTTGCTGTGTTATGATGTTTTGCAGATTAGGCAAATTCAATGCATATTTTGTTGTGTGCATATGTGTATGTGTGTGGTACATGTGTGTGTCTAGGTGCTTGTGCATGTGTGTGCATGTAGAGGGCAAAGGTTGACACTGAATGTCCTATTTAGTCAAACTACATGTTATTTTTAATTTTTTTGGTTTTTCGAGGTAGGGTTTCACTGTATCCAGATTGACCTGGAAGTCACTATGTAATCTCAGGGTGGCCTCAAACTCACAGCAATCCTCCTTCCTCTGTCTCCCAAGTGCTGGGATTCAAGGCGTGCACCACCATGCCTGGATTACATGTTATTTTTGAGACAGGAATAGCAGTTACCTTCTTATTACTATGACAAAACACCTGACCAAAAGAAGCTTATGGAAGGAAAGGGTTTATTTTCACCTTACAGTTTTGAGGGGAAATTTCATCATTACAGGGAAGGCATGGCCAGAAGAGACAGGTGGGTGGCACACATTTTTTAAACAATTTTATTTATTTATTTATTTATTTATTTATTTATTTATTTATTTATGGCAGAGAGAGAGAGAGAGAGAGAGAGAGAGAGAGAGAGAGAGAGAGAGAGAAAGAGAGAGAGAATGGGTACGCCAGGGTCTCCAGCCTCTGCAAACGAACTCCAGATGTGTGCACCCCCTTGTGCATTTGGCTAATGTGGGTCCTGGGGAATTGAACCTAGGTCCTTTGGCTTTGCAGGCAAGCACCTTAACTGCTAGGCCATCTTTCCAGCCCCTGGCATTTATTTTTCATCAGCTGATAGGAAGCAGCAAGAGTGAGCTCTCTATAAACAAACACTCAGTGGGGTTAGACTAATAGACTCCAAGGCCCACCCTGAGTGACACACCCTCTTCTATCAAGGCTCTACTCCCAAAGGCTTCACCAGCTGGGGATTAAGTATAAGGCTTAGTCACAAACACATGAAGCTATGGGGACAGTCCCCATTCAACCAAGCACATTCTGCCCTTGGCCCCCATAGACTCATGACCATCTCATGATTAAAAATATATTCAGTCCGGGCTGGAGAGATGGCTTAGCGGTTAAGCGCTTGCCTGTGAAGCCTAAGGACCCTGGTTCAAGGCTCGATTCCCCAGGACCCACGTTAGCCAGATGCATAAGGGGGGCGCACGCATCTGGAGTTCGTTTGCAGTGGCTGGAGGCCCTGGCGCGCCCATTCTCTCTTTCACTCTCTCTCTCCCTCTTTCTCTCTCTGTCGCTCTCAAATAAATAAATAAATAAAAATAAACAAAAAAATTAAAATATATATATATTCAGTCCAACTTTAAAAGTCCCCATAATTTTTACCAGGTACACTACTGTCCAACAGTCCAAAGTCTCATCTAAGACTCAAAACAGTCTCTTAACTGTGAGCCCTGTACAATCAAAGCACAAGTTCCAACACATAATGGCACAGAGTAAACACTCTCATTCCAAAAAGGAGAAATGGGGCCATAACCAGGAAATAATGGACCAACACAAGATAGAAAACCAGCAGGGAAAACATAACTCCTGCAGCTCCATGTCCAGGACCTGGGACTTGCAATGACATCCTCTGGGCTTAAAGAGGTTGGGGCAACTCCTCCCCTCCAGGTATGCTGCTTTCTTCCTGGGCGTAATCTGCTCTGAGCCATCAGCTTTCCCTGGCAACTGTCCCACAGTCCTGGCATCTCTAAAGTCCTGACTTTTCCCTTCTAATCCACAGGTCATCTTCTATGTCATACCTCACCCCCCTGCATGTCCTCCATGCAGGGAATTTAGCCCTGCCTTACATTGCCTAGCCACAGTGAAACCACTCCAAAACCACTGTGCACTTTATGATTCTGATTCTTACTTTAAAAATAATTAAAAAAATTATTAGAGACAGAGGGAAAGAGAAGAGAGAGAGAGAGAGAGAGAGAGAGAGAGAGAGAGAATGGGCACTCCAGGGCCTCTAGCCACTGCAAATCAACTCCAGATGCATGCGCCATGATGTGCATCTGGCTAACGTGGGACCTGGAAAATCAAACCTGGATCCTTAGGCTTCACAAGCAAGTGCCTTAACCACTACGCCATCTCTCTAGTCCCTGATTCTTATATTTGTCATACTCACAAAACCAGTACCAGGAGGTAACTACCAAATCTGTTTATCCAGAGGAGCATGAAACTCAACCTTGAGGAGAAGGAAATTCCTTTGGCATTCTTCCATCAGGCCCTCTCCTTTCAAAAGAAACAGCACCTGTATTGTCCCAGTGTGAAGCAGCTGGCCCCTCCTGAGTGGTGGTAATTGCATTAATGACTGCAATATACAGGCTGCGGTCTGAGGCCTGGGACCTAAAACTTGTTCACATTTCCTCCTGGCACAAACTTCAGACTTTTCATATCCTTCTATATTTTCCTCTGCCAACACACTAGTTCATTACCATTTAAAAATTATTTTTTGTTTAGTTTTATTTATTAATTTGAGAGTGACAGACAGCAGAGAGAGAAGAGGCAGAGAGAAGAGAGAGAGAGAGAGAGAGAGAGAGAGAGAGAGAGAGAATGGGCACGCCAGGGCCTCCAACCACTGCAAATGAACTCCAGACGCGTGCGCCTTCTTGTACATCTTGTGGGTCCTGGGGAATTGAGCCTTGAACTGAGGTTCTTAGGCTTCACAGGCAAGCACTTAACCAGCTAAGCCATCTCTCCAGCACATTACCATTTTTTTTTAAGGCAGGATGTATTCTAGCCCAGACTGACCTGGAATTATTTGTATAGCCCATGCTGGCCTTGAACTTCTAGAGCTCTTTCTACCTCAGCCTCCCAAGTGCTGGGATTAAAGGTATGATCCACCATGCTGGGATAGTCCTTTTTTTTTTTTTTTTTGTTGAGGTAGGATCTCACTCTAGCCCAAGCTGAGGTGGAACTCACTCTGTAGCACAAGGCTGGCCTCAAGTTTATGATGATCCTTCTATCTCAGCCTCCTGAATGCTGGGATTAAAGGTGTGTATCACCATGCCTGACTTGGTCCATTACTTTCAAATTCAAGGTCTCAGGACGTGAACAGAACACAGCCTGCCTCTCTGCCAGGACAGTACATGAAGTGCCTCTACCCTCAATCCTGACAAAATCATTCTTCCTCTCTGAAACCTCATAAGCCAAGCCTCCACAGTCTTCAATTCTCTTTGCATTTTGGTCTTTCAAACTATTACCAGAATGACCCATTCAGCTCTGCCCACAGCATCAAAAGCCCCATTTCTTGTTACCAATTTATGTAGCAGTTACTAGTGGGACAAAATACCCATTCAGACACAGTTTATGGAAAGGAAGTATTTACTTTTATCTTAGGGTTTTGAGGGGAAGCTTCATCATAGTAGGGAAAGTATAGCAGGAGCAGATAGCTGGGCATCACATCTTTCTCATCCACATGGAGGAACCAGCAAAAGTGAGTTCGCTATGAACCAGAGGTTTGGACTAATCAACCACAAAGCCATCCCCCAGCAACACACCACCTCTAGCAGGGCTCCACCTCTCAAAGACTCTACCAATTTGGGATTAAGTTTGAGGCTTAATTACAAACACATGAGGCTATAGGGGGGTCACTTTAACATTCAACCACCACACAGACTTTCTAATTGACCCTAGGTCTTTCTGATTCAGCTATACTAGTAAGCTAGTGAGGACAAAGGATTCTCTGCCTCCACCTCCCAAGTACTGGGTTATAGACAGGTGCCACCACACTAGATATTTTATGTGGGTGCTGGGGATTCAAACTCAGGTTCTCATGCTTGTAAGGCAAGCACTTTATACACTGAGCATCTCCCCAACCCTTGTCTGTTTGTTTTAAGATGAGGCCGCATTGTGTAACCCAGGCTAACATCAAGCTATTAATCCTCCTGCCTCATCTTCTAAGTGCTGAGATCACAACCTTGCTTCATCATACCTAGTTTTCAGTGCTTTAAAAACTAATATTTTTTTGACAATTTCATACATGTATATAATTATTTTGACCATATTCACCACATTACTCTTTCTTATCTCTTTCCCATTCCTGCTAAATCCTTTCTCCTTCCTAAATAATCCCCCTCATACTTGCTTTGGTGACCCACAAGTTAAATTAGGATTGCTTCCATAAGCAGGGTAGGGGTGGAATTTACTGGAGGATGAACAACTTACTAGTGACTACACCATTGAAGAACATGACTCCCACTCCCCCAGCAATCATTATCTGCCAGCAGTTTCTTCAGGAGGGGTGGGGATCCCATAACATCACCCCTATCCATGATAGAATGTTAACAGGCTCAATTTTGTGCATGAAACTACAGCTGCTATGAGTTCATGAGTATACAGGTCCTGCTCAGAAGACAGGATTCCAACAGCACTCTTCAGTATCCTCTGGTCTCACCTTCTTTGGGGGTAATATAGATGTCCTGTTTAGGGCTGAACACATACTAGTCACTTATTCTCAGCACTTTTTGAGCCATGCATCTCAACATTAACTTCGGCCCAATGTGAAAGGAATCTTCTGTAACTGAGACTGAGAGCAATGCTAGTCTATGGGTGGAAACATGAATATTTGGAAGGCAGTTTGATAACCTGTTTATTTAGCATAACAACAGTAGGTTGTCACATATATATAACAATAGTAGGTATAATCTATTATTTATTATTATAATATATAGATTATTACACATAATATTATATTGTTATTGATATATTATTGAATATATGTTGAATATTGAATATATATTGAATATTCAATATATTGAATATATTTCACAATAATATATATTATTCTATACATAACAACACCAGTAGGCTTCCTTGAGGGCCTGACCAGGTTTACAGTACCAGACAGAGAGAAAAAAAGGGTGCACCAGGGCCTCCTGCTACTGCAAACAAACTCCAGATGCATGTGCCACCTTGTGCATCTGGCTTTACATGAGTACTGGGGAATTGAACCCAGGCTGTCAGGCTTTGTGAGCAAGCACCTCAACTGCCTAGCCATCTCTTCTCATTCCTTTTTCTTTGATCTGTTTGATATTGTATAGACCTTGTCAACCTGATGAGTGATGTTTTTCTTCAGTTCTGGATGCCTCCTCCATTAGCTCTTTTAGTATTTCTTTTTTTTTTTTTCTTTTGGTTTTTTCGAGGTAGGGTCTCACTCTAGCCCAGGCTGACCTGGAATTCACTATGGAGTCTCAGGGTAGCCTTGAACTCATGGTGATCCTCTGCCTCCCAAGTGCTGGGATTAAAGGCATGTGTCCACCACGCCCAGCTTCTTTTAGTATTTATTCTTTTTAAAAATTTTTTTGTTTATTATTTATTTATTTATTTGAGAGTGTCAGAGAAAAAAGAGGCAGAGAGAGAGAGAGAGAGAGAGAGAGAGAGAGAGAGAATGGGCACACCAGGGCCTCCAGCCACTGCAAATGAACTCCAGATGCATGTGCTCCCTTGTGCATCTGACTAACGTGGGTCCTGGGGAATCGAGCCTTGAACCTGGGGTCCTTAGGCTTCACAGGCAAGCACTTAACCACTAAGCCATCTCTCCAGCCCTTCTTTTAGTATTTCTTTATCCCCTTCTTTTCTGTTCTTTCCTTCTGGGAGTCCTATTATACTGACAGTAGAATTCTATCCTCCATGTCTGGTGACTTTTGTTGAGACAGGGTCTTGTGGAGCAGAGACTGACCTTGAGCTCCTAACCCCCCTACTCTCCTGAGTGCTGGAATTACAAGGGTTTGCCACCATTCCTAGCTTACGTGTGGTGACTTTGAACACTACTGTTTATTTCTTTGTCTTTTCACATTTAGCTTTAGAATTCTTTTCTTGGTTTCATGTTTTTCATGTTTTGTGTCACTAATTTCCCCTAGCTGTATTTATTTCACTATCCACCCCATCTACTGAGTTTTTAAAGCTAATCTTCAGTTCCTACTGTTCACATATGTATATATTTAAATAAATATATATTTTAAGGTAGGGTCTCGCTCTAGCCCAGGCTGATTTGGAATTCACTATGTAGTCTCAGGATGGCCTTGAACTCATGGCAATCCTACTACCTCTGCCTCCCAAGTGCTGGGATTAAAGGCGTGCACCACCACGCCCGGCTATTTAAATATTTTTATTTATTTGAGAGATAGATAGAGACAGACAGATACAGAGAGACAGAGAGAGTGAGTATGGTCATGCCAGGGCCTCTGGCCACTGCAAACAAACTCCAGATGTATGTGTCACTTCGTGCATCTGGCTTTATGTGGGTACTGGGGAATCGAACCTGGGTCCTTTGGCTTTGCAGGCTAGTGCCTTTAACCACTGAGACATTTTTCCAGCTCCTATAAGTATATATTTTTGTTAGGATCTCATTATGTAGCCCAGCTTGGCCTTAAGCTCAAGATCCTTCTACCTGAACCTCTGGAATGCTGGGATTACAGGCATATGCCATCATTCCTGGCTCTATTTATAATTTTTTAAATGGATGAACTATCCTTTATTATATTATACCTCAAAAGATAGAAATTATATCTATCATAGTATTTTATCTTCTCTACTAATTTCCTTTGGCTATAATTCTTGGATGCTGTGTTTGATATCTTTATCATGGTTTTTAAAAAGTACTTGGACTAGAGAGATGGCTCAGCAGTTAAAGGCACTTGCTAGCAAGACCTGACAGCCCAGGTTTGATTTCCCAGTACCCATGTAAAACCAGATACACAAAGTAGCACATGCATCTGGAGATTTTGTGCAGTGGCAGAAGGCCCTGGAGTGCCCATACTCACTCTTTCTGTGTCTTCCTCTTTCTCTCTCTCTCTCTCTCAAATAAATAAAAATAAAATACTTTTTAAAATGCTTGGAGATTCTTGGTCATTTACCCATCTTTAGGCCTAAGAATTCCCATTAATCTTATTCTACTTATCATACCTGACTTTGATGATTATGGGGGTGGGGTGGGCTATATACCTCAAGAATGGTGTAGGACTTCCTTGTCTTTCTGAGCACAGGGCACCAGTCACCACTGGAACATGGCTCCTGCTGTCTGGATCAAGCATTCACATCCCCTCAGATTTGGACTGAGCACAAGCGCTGTGGCCCAGTGCTGGTGGTCTTCCTTCCCCTCTCGGCTTCTTCTAATTAGACTTCTTTTTTTTTTTTTTTTGTCAGTTGTTGGTTACCAGGGAGGTCAAATGGGGGTGCTTGGTCCTCCATCTGGCTCTGATCTGCATTTTTAGCAAAACAACTAAGTTTGGAAGTTTGAAACTAACGACATTAGGGCTGAGAGATTTCTTAATGTAAATACATTTCAGCAGAGTTAATGAAAACTTGGAGTGCTTACAAAGTTGGATATATTACATGTGTGACAAATTATATATAAACCAGATTTCATTTCCTGTTTTTTTTCTTTTTTTTTTCTTTTAATCAGCAAAGGGAAAAATGGCAAGAAAATCAAGTCTCCTATATTACAGCTACACATTTTAGGGGGTAATGCATATTTAAAAATTTCAACATTTGCTGTTAAAATGAGTAAAACTTTACAAAAAATCCCTCCAAAGTTCCAACCACTGATGAGCCCCTCGTTCAGATATGGTACAGGCTTTGCCTCTGGGGCCCATCCGGTCCCGGCTGCTACTGTTAGCAACCACAGACTCATTTCTCTCACTTGTCTCTCATCACTATGGTGATTCTTGTTAAATAAAGTGAACAGTCTCAGTCATGTGCTCTGGTGCTTTCTTTGGTATTTTCATCCGTGTCTGCCAGCTTCCACAAAACAACACCTATCTAGTCAATAAATATTTGTTGACAACAAGATGAACAGAACAGAATGCTGCCCCCAAAGAAAGTTTTCTAGAGGGAAGAAGAGACAAAATATGTAGATTCCATGGATTACTAGCAAGAGGATCCCAACCTTACATGGTTTTGTGCAGTGACTGACGATGTTTTATGCTTACATAAATATAATTCTTGTAAAAATTATGCTCACCTTTCCAATAGGAGACAAAGCACATGATTCAATAATCAAAATGATATGTAAAGCAGATCGTCCCACATACTCCCTGTCCCCCGCCCCCAGGTGATCATTGGTTACTGAGGTTTGCCCTTGTTTAGGAATGCAGGCCTTGCACATCCCCATGAGGACTGCAGCACAGAACTGCATGCCCAGCCCTCTTGGTAATACTTTTGATTGGATTCTTGTTTCTACTTCTAGTGTTTCCTTATGCAATTAAATAAGAAAGTGTGTGTTTTTTTCCTTTCCCTTCCTTAGAAAGGCAGTGCTCTGTATTTACCAATACCTCCCGGAGCTCTCCTTTGCTGTCTGAGGCTCTGAATGTCCCACCATATGGATGGGTCGTTGTACATCAAACAGACCCTTATTGTTAACCACTTGTGAGGTTTCCAGTTGTTTGCCACTCTAGGGCAAGCCCCAGGGAATGATCTTGTCCACTTGCCATTGGTGTATGTGCAGAGGGCTTTGCAGGATTGATTGGCAGGAGTGGGACTGCTGGCTCAAAGGGCATGTACATGCAGTTTTTGATTGTTTGTTTTTTCTTTTGGATTTGGCCTGCTATCTCTTTGTAAGGGTTATACCATCATCTTACCTGCTCATAACAGATCTGAGGATCTTTCTCCTGGTGAGAATCTTTCTAATTCTATTTTGTTTGCTAGTTACCAAATAACATGTGTTTCCCTTACAGCACTACCTCTGTCTCTGGGTATTATCAAAGTTTCCATTAGCATATAAAAATTCTTCTGGTGGGTGTACAGATAGCTTAGTGGTTAAGTGTTTGCTTGCGAAAACCTAAGTACCTAGGTTTGCTTCCCCAGAACCCACGTAAGCCAGATGCACAAGGTAGCACATGTGCCTGGAGTACGGTTGCAGTGGCCAGACGCCCTGGCGTGCCCATTGTCTCTCTCTCTCCCTCCCTCTCTCTCTAATAAATAAATAAAAATAAAAATATTCTAGGGAATGGTTTTCAGGTGATAAATCTCATTACATATATGTATTTATTTAAGATAGCAACTCACATAGCCTAAATTGATGGCCATAAATTCATCATGTATTGGAGGCTGGCCTTGAATTCCTGATCCTCCTGCCTCCACTTCCGGAGTGTGATTACAGGTGTGCATCATGATGTTCCACTAGGATTAGGAAATTCAATGAGCCAGGCATGGTGATACACGCCTTTAGTCCTAGCACTTGGGAGGCAGAGGTAGGAGGATCGCCTTGAGTTCAAGGTCACCCTGATACTACATAGTGAATTCCAGGTCAGCCTGGGCTAGAGCTAGACCTCCTATCTTGGAAAAAAAAAAAAAAAGTAAGAAAGAAAGAAAAAGAAAAAAAAAATGAAATTCAAACGGGTAGAGCTTTGACTGTTTAGACGGTGAGGAGGGCAGATTTATGGGGACTAGGCTCAAACTGCTGGGCAGTGGAAGAATCAGAGATTGTTGAGAACTTGGGCCTTCATATACTAAGGGCTCTTTTGTTTTTGAGAGGGGCCTAAGGTGTGGCCGTGCAGTCCTGGCTGGCCTGGAACTCACTGTGTAAACCAGGTTGGTCTCAGACTCAGGGGCCATATCCCAGCCTCTTCCCCAGTGCTGGGTTAACAAGTGTGGGCCACCATGTCCGGCTGACAGCTTTGTATTCCCCCTACAGAGGAGGAAGACGGTTACAAGGCCCCAAGACAGATTTTAATCCCAGCAGCCTGCGCAGGGCATGGAAGAGACTCTAACTTTTAATTCTTAGACTTCCTGCTGTGGCTTGCTAAGGTAAGACTGTTGCCTAGCAGGGGAGGGGTGCAATGTCGCTGGTGCATTTCCAGTCTGGAAGGGTTGGAAGGTCACTTTCCCACTTAGCTCCTCAAGAGCTGTCCTTACAGCTCCTCAGATGCGCCGTAACTGAGACTTCTGGAGTAGGTTCCAGCTGGACATGTGATTCCCACTTTCCAACGGGGGCAGTAATCAGTGGGGAAGGCTCGTGTCCACGACACCGAGGCTCACCTGATTTTACCCCCCCACCCCCGTGGCCTTGCCACCGCCCGCCCGCCGTCTGGTCTGGCTCGGAGGATGAGGCGCGATGCTGCGGTTGCCATGGCAGTGGCCGCGGGGCGCAGGGACTCAGCCAGGTGTTCGCCAGGCTCACCTGCTCGGGGCTCGGTTGGCAGCCAATGTAACGAGGAGGCAGGAGGCCCCCTTCCGCTTCTCCTGGTTCCTGGAGCTTTTAGACTGTCTCTGGTTCCTCCCTTTATGAGTGTGATCTGTGGGAGAACTTTGAAGTTCCTTGTGACTGTCTGGGAGCGGAGCGCTGGCGCGGGTGGAAAAGTACTGGGAGCCCTGGAGGGTGGTGGTGGTAGTGCAGAGCCTGGGGGTTCAGAACCTGGGGGTTCAGAGCCTGGGGGTGCAGAGCCTGGGGGTGCAGAGCCTGGGGGGTTCAGAACCTGGGGGTTCAGAGCCTGGGGGTGCAGAGCCTGGGGGTGCAGAGCCTGGGGGGGTGCAGAGCCTGGAGGTGCAGAGCGTGGGGGACACAGCGTGGGGGGCAGACCCTGGGGGAGCAGAGCCTGAGGGGGCAGAAACTGGAGTGGTGCTGGCCTCAGACAGCCTGCGGACGCCCCCACCTACACGCACTCCAGTACCCCCTTCGCAGTGCCCTTGACCCCAGCGGTTAGAGATCAGGGTCTGACCATCTTTGATCCAGTGACTTCGTTTAACGAGCTCATGAAGATCCGCTGGTTACTGGCGGAAGTCCAATAATGTCAGTTTAATCACTGGCCCATACTTCTCTACTGAGGACATGTTATCTCAGCATTACTAGGAATCTAAGGAGGGGAGAACTCATACAGGATCTCAAACAGATAAAGACGTCAAAGTTAGGTTCAAGCTCACTAAAGTTGTCCTCGCCCCGCCCCTCAGCAAGTGCATTCTTTCTCAGTCAGCAGGGTGCTGCCTGTTTGCAGCTCAGTGGTATGGGAAACATCAGGGGCTCCGCCTTCTGGGTGGGTTCTGGCAGACCGCAGGGTTCATCTGCCAGAGCCAGTGCCTGGAAGAATTCCATGATTGTGTTGGCTAGAAAGGCTTGGGGGTCAGGGACTTGAACCGTTGCTCAGGAAATGCAGATGCACCATGCAGATTCCTCCCAATACAGTCATAAAGGCAGGCAAGGATTTCTGGAACATGGGGGCAGACCCCCCCCCCCATCTTGAAGAGGTGTACCTAAGGTCACATGTTCTTTCTGCCCACGACAGAGTGAAACATATCAATGCCACCATGAAACAAACAACCACACTGAAGACATATGTATCAAAAGCAGATTCCATTTCCTTAAAGGACAAAATATTCTTTGTCCTAGCCGTTTGCCATTATATCCTGAACGGACACAATGACGTTTGGTGTCGCCTCCCCGAACTAATTAAACTCATTTCTTTAGTTCCATCATGCAATCATTCCTTGGGCAAGTGTTTTTGACTATGTACTGCGCTTGGCCTCCAGGGCACGAAAGGAGTGACTGAACACTTGCCCCATTCCACCATCTGGCTGGCTGAGGGGTCTTTTGCTCTACCTGGATAGAAATGTGGTCTCAGCTGGTGGAGTGCTTGCCTAGCATGCAGGAAGCCCTGGGCTTAGATCCCCAGAACCACATATGAAACTCCAAAGCAGTGGCAGACGCCTCCAAAGTGGCAGGAGGATCAGAAGTTCAAGGCAATCCTCAGCTACATAGCAAGTTTGAGGCCGCCTGGGCTACATGAGATCATGTCACAAGCCAACAAAGGAGAGCTGGTCTGTTTGTGCCTAGTCAGCAGCAGGCAGGCGGAAGCAATGGCGGCGGCCTCTTGTGTTACTCGCCTCCAGTGTCAGGATGCTTGGCCCTTCCCCGGGGGCCGGTGTTGGAGCACCCGAGTCTGACACTCGATCCTAACTACTTGACAGGTCTCTGCAATTATTCGAGCAGCCAGGGCCTTGATGTCTCCTTTTAGGCTCCTCCTTATATATCAGCTCCCAGTTCTCACTTCTCCACGCTCTGGACACCCTACAGTGGTTCAGATGAATCTTCAGTGGTCACTGCCAGGACTCCTGTGGGGTGCCCGACTGTACAGGGATTGTATTAAGGAGCTGGAGCTCAAGCAGGGGCAATCAGCAGCCCGTTGAGGACCTGGCATGCCTGGCAGCGGTGATAACTTAGGTGGGTGGTCTGTGGTTGGGGCCCGAGGCACCTCCCTGCCAGGGCTGCCCGTGGCTGGGTCTAAGGCGACCTCCTTCTCGGCTTCTTCAACAGTCAAGTAACCTTCGTGGATGCTGGGTGCCGGGAAGTCAGGGCTGGGAACCAGTAAGCAGGGCTGTTGGAGAGCCATCGTGGGGATCGGGAGGGGAACCGGAAGCTGGGCGCCAGTTGCTGGGACCTCTTCAGTCGTGCAGCTGCGATGCCTTGTGCCGGGAAGCAGGGTCCAGAAATGCGAGCTGGGGCGCTCAGAAGCATCCAGGCTCTGGGAACTAGGACGGTGAGTGTTTTAAGAGCTGCCAAGCCCCACCCAGCTCAAACTGAGGCTTTGCGAGTTAAGAACTCATGAAAGAGCCTTCATTGGGTCTAATGCTGAAGCCCGGTTTGGTGACTAAACCCCAGCAGCCTGCTTTACAGAGCACTGGAAGTGGTGTGTGGACCAATCACAGCCGGGTCTCAGGCGTTAAGGCTTGTCTTTTGTACCAATCATGGTCTTGCCTTTTAGCATCACAAGTAGTCCTTCCTTCTGGGAAATGCGCCCCCTCGGGCCAAGGTGGAAATGATTTATCCAAGCTTGCGTGGCACAAACTGCTTCCAACAGCCCTGGCTGGGGCTGTCTTCAGTAGGCAGGACAATCAGGGCAGTCTTTATGGAGTTTTATCAAGGGTCCATCGATGGCTCTAGACCGCTGGACTGGCAAAAAGAGGTAATCCGGTTTTCTCAAGGAAGCTCCGGCAGAGAGAGAGAGTTCAATAGTTGCTAATTAGAGAGTCAGACTGTCCCAGCCTCAACATCTTTGCTTGCTTACAGGAAAATGAACAAGAGAAAGAGTACTTACAAATAAAAACTTGAAGAATTTATCATTATCACCAACAGTGATTGTAATAGGCTTTTGACGATGCTTAACACCTGCTAAGGGGAAGCGTGTTTTACCAAGAGGCCAAGTTTGCTGAGTTTCAAGGAAGCTAACAATCTGGTGAACAATGGATGGAGGCCTGATGCTCAGGGCCAGGGGCCAGTGGCTGCGGAAGAGGACCCACGGGCTTCAGCGTTAGTCCGCTGCTGCAGGAGAGGCGTTTAAACAGCGACATGGATTTCTCCGAACCATTCCCTACGGTGGCCGGAAGAGGGTGGGCTAGGTTGCCATGGGGACCAGGAAACAGAGCGAACAGGTGGGGCCACAGGTGTGTACAGACTTATTAGACCTTCAGTGGGCCTTGGTGACTGGGTAGAGGAGGGGCGAGAGAGGAAGGAGGCAGACAAGAATCCTGACTTGAGCCAGTGGCAAGGCAGGCCACGTGGGGCACTGAGGATGAAACCCTGGGAGGGTCCTTGGGTGAGCGTGATGGTAGGGGACAGAGAGAGAGAGAGGAGTTTGAGGTTTCCATTGAAACTTAGGGTTCACCTTCACAGCTTCATGCAGTGGCCCCACAAGGCCTCCTTGCAGGAACTGTACCCTGACTCACCTCTCTTAGCCTCAGCAGCTCTCTAGAACAGTAGTGGAATACTCCATGACACCCCACCCCCCACATTTTGAATTTTTCATTCTTCTAAAGCCAGTACCCTGTGGGTGATGCTGTCAAGTTCTGCTGTCAGATCTAGTCGAAGCCTGATGCCCATGGACCACAGCTGTGGCAACCTCAGTATGCTGAACCTTGGGTAGCAGATGCCTCTTTCAACATCTGAGGCCTTGTCTTTCTTTCTTTCTTTCTTTCCTTCTTTCTTCTTCTTCTTCTTTTTTTTTTTTTTTTGAGGTAGGGTCTTGTTCTAGCCCAGGCTGACCTGGAATTCACTATGTAGTCTCGGGCTGGCTTTGAACTCACAGTGGTCCTCCTACCTCTGCCTCCATCTGAGGCCTTTTTTTAAATTGACAACTTCCATAATTGTAAACAATATCACATGGTAATTCCCTCCCTCCCCCCACTTTCCCCTTTGAAACTCCACTCTCCATCATATCCCCTCCCCCTCTCAATCAGTCTCTCTTTTATTTTGATGTCATCATCTTTTCCTCCTATTATGATGGTCTTGTGTAGGTAGTAGGTAGTGTGAGGCACTATGAGGTCATGGATGTCCAGGCCATTTTGTGTCTGGAGGAGCACATTGTAAGGAGTCCTATCCTTCCTTTGGCTCTTACATTCTTTCCTCCACCTCTTCTGCAATGGACCCTGAGCCATGGAAGGTGTGATAGAGATATTTCAGTGCTGAGCACTCCTCTGTCACTTTGTCTCAGCACCATGGTGTCTTCTGAGTCATCCCAAGGTCACTGCCATCTGAAAAGAGAAGCTTCTCTAACCAAAAGTGAGAGTAGCGTTAATATATGGGTATGGACATTAAGAGAACTGCTTACTGGGCAGTTTGGTGAGCATAGTATAATACATGTAGCCAGACAGCAGCAGACGTTACACCCCTAGGGCTCATGACTACCCCTGTTGTAGGTTTTCAGAATCAGGGATGTATTTCCTCCCATGGAGTGGGCCTCCAGTCGAATTAGAGGGCAGTTGGTTTCCCCATAACAGATGTGCCACTACTGCACCCATTGGCTCATTTGGCCTGGCTGGCCAAATTTAAGGCATGCAGTGTCCACTGTTGGGTATCTTCACTGGTGATTTCTCTCTCTACCATTGAACTGCATGCAGCATGGCTTTTTCCAGCTTTCTGTCAGCTGGTCTACATGGAGGAGGTTTTTAGCTCAGCTCCAGCAGGATTTCTCAGTGACCCTGTAGCCCAAGTATGTGGAGTCTTCAGCAATAGGGTCTTACCATCTATTCTTGGTGGGAAACCAAGGCCTGAGGCCTTTTCTTTTCAAAGGAATTTACATTATTATTAGCTTGAGCCTTCAATGGAGTAAGTCTTCCTCTTAGACCATCTTTCCTATTGTTTCCTACTTTAACATTTATATCACTTTTTTGGAGAAATGTCTGCTCAAGGGCTGGTGACATGGCTCAACAGTTAAAGGCACGTGCTTGCAAAGCCTAACCTCCTGGTGTTCAATTCCCTAGTACACACATATAGTCAGATGCACAAAGTGTTGTATGTGTTTGGAGTTTGTTTGCGATGGCAATGGACCCTCCCATTCTCATTCTCCTCCTCTCTCTCAAGTAAGTAAATATTCTTTTTTTTTAATAAAAAGAACTGCAGTGGGGGAGGGGCAGGCCGTGACATCTCAGGGCCTGTTACCAGTGTTACACTTCCTCCAGCAAGGCTCCACCCCCCTAAATGTCTCACAACTTCTTCAACAGTGCCACCAACTGGGGATTAAATATTCAAACATATCTATGAGGGGCATTCTACATCCATACATACACCACCACAGCGCTATTGTGGCAGGCAGGCAGGCCTCCAAAGACTTCCTTGTCCTAAGTCTCAACGGGAGCCTTCAAATTTATTGCTTTACATGGAAAAAGAGATTTTGTGTGGAGATGGGGAGAGAGCTCAGTTGGTAAAGTGCTTGCCTTGTAAGGATGAGGACCTGAGTTTGATTCCCAGAACCCATGTAAAAAGCCTAAGGACCCAGGTTTGATTCCCCAGTACTCATGTAAAGCCATATACACAAGATGGTACATGGGTTTGAAATTTGTTTGCAGTGGCTAGAAGCCCTGTCATGCCATTTTCTCTCTCTCTTTCTGCTTCTGTTTCTCATAAAATAAATAAATTTTAAAAACAGTATCACTATTATTCTTCCTTAGACTTTGAGCTACTATATAAAAGGATGGAATTAGCAGGACTTTTTGAGGCCCATTAAGGGAAGACCATTTTCTCTTGGTAAAGCTTGGTTAATTTATAAATTTCTTTTAATTCTTTTTTTAAAATAATTTTTTTTTTCGAGGTAGGGTCTCACTCTGGCCCAGGCTGAGCTGGAATTCACTATGTAGTCTCAGGGTGGCCTCAAACTCATGGTGATCCTCCTACCTCTGCTTCCCGAGTGCTGGGATTAAAGGCGTGCACCACCACTCCTGGCTTAATTTCTTTTTTTAAAATTTATTTTATTTCACTTATTTGAGAGAGAGAGGGAGAGAAAGAGGCAGATAGAGAGAATGGGTGTGCCAGGGCCTTCAGCCACTGCAAACGAACTCCAGACACATGAGCAACCTTGTGCATCTGGCTTACATGGGTCTTGGGGAATTGAACCTGGGTCCTTTGACTTCACAGGCAAACGCCTTAACTGCTAAGCCATCCCTTCAGCCATTTAATTCTTTTATATTTTATTTTTAGTTATTCATTTATTTGACAGAGAAAGAGGGAGGGAGGGAGAGAGAGAGAGAGATTGAGAGAAAGAAAATCAATGGGCACGCCATGGCCTCCAGCCACTGCAAACAAACTCCAGATGCGTGCGCCCCCTTGTGCATCTGGCTAACGTGGGTCCTGGGGAATAGAACCTGGGTCCTTTGGCTTTGCAGGCAAATGCCTTAACTGTTAAGCCATCCTTCCAGCCCAGAGCCCAGCCCTTTAATTCTTCCTGTGTGTGTGTTGTAGACAAGCATGCCACGACATGAATGCGTACATCAGGGGATGCCCTCCAGGTAGTTCTCTCCTTCTGCTGCCTTCTTCTCTTCCTCCTCCTCCTCCTTTTTCTTCTTCTTCTTTTTTTTTTGTTTTTTTTAACGTAGGTTTTCCCTCTAGTCCAGGCTGACCTGGAATTCACTATGTAGTGTCAGTCTCAGGGTGGCCTTGAACTCAGGGCAATCCTCCTACCTCTGCCTTCCGAGTGCTGGGATTAAAGGCAGGTACCATCTTGCCCGGCTCTCCCTTTTTTAAAAAATTTTTTAAATGTATTTTTATTTGAGACAGAGAGAAAGGGAGAGGGGGAAAGAAACAGAAAGAGAGAGAGAGAGAGAGAGAGAGAGAGAGAAATGGGCACACCAGGGCCTTCAGGCACTGCAAACAAACTCCCAACATATGTGCCACCTTGTGCACCTGGCTTATGTGGTACCTGGAGAATTGAACTTGGGTCCTTAGGCTTCACAGACAAGTGCTGTAACCGCTAAGCCACCTGTCCAGCCTGCTTTTTTTTAAAATTAAAAAGTATTTTATTTATTCATTTTAGAAAGAGGGAAAGAGGCAAATAGAGATAGATAGATAGATAGATAGATAGATAGATAGATAGATAGATAGAGAGAGACTGGGCACATCAGGACCTCCAGCCACTGCAAATGAACTCCAGACACATGCACCATCTTGTGTATCTGGCTTATGTGGGTCCTAGGGAGTTGAGCCTGGCTCCTTTGGCTTTGCAGGCAAGTGCCTTAACCGCTGAAGCCATCTCTCCAGCCCTCCCTCCTCCTTTTCAGCCAGTCTCCCTTCTATTTTGATGTCATCATTTTTTCTTTCCTTTTATGCAGGTCTTGTGTGGGTAGTGTTAGCCACACTGAGAACATGAATACTATGACCACTTTGTGTCTAGAACAGTACTGTAAGCACTCCTCCTCTTTTTGGCTCTTTAAACATTCTTTCTGCCACCTCTTCTGCAATGGCCCCTTGGAGGGTGTGATAAAGATGTCTCAGTGCTGAACACTCCACTGTCACTTCTCAGCACTTTGTTGAGTTTTGAGTCTTCCCAGTGGTCACCACCATCTGAAAAGAGAAGTTTTCCTAACTAAAACTGAGAGTAGCATCAATAATGGCACAAGCATAAGTATTTAGAGGGCAGTTTAGTGGGCGTAATATATCCATTTAGCCAGACAACAGCAGTTGTTTCCTCCCTAGGGCTTATGACCTTCCCAGCCGCAAGTTTGATTAGGTTTTCAGTACAAGGCAGTTGTTCCTTCCTGCAGAATGGTCCTCAAATCAAATCAGAGAGCAGTTGGTTTCTTCCATAATAGACATACCACCATGGTACTAGTTGGCACATGTGACCTGGCTGGGCAGCCATTAAGCTTGCAGGGTCCCCTGCTGGTTAAGATCACTGGTAACTTTTCTCTCTCATAAGGCTGCATGCTGCATAGCTCCTAAAGGCATCATGATAGTTAGCCAACAGGGAGGAGGCTTCCATCTCAGCTCCAGCTTGATTTCTCAGTAATCTGTAGCCAAAGCATGTGTAGTGAACCTTGGTTTTGAGTCAAGGTCTCCCCACTCTTTTTTTTGAGGTAGGGTTTCACTGTAGCTCAGGCTGACCTGGAATTCACTCTGTAGTCTCAAGGTGGCCTTGAACTCATGGTGATCCTCCTACCTTTGCTTTGATTAAAAGTGTGCACCACCACACTCAGCTCCCTTGCTGTCTTAGTTGCTGTATGTGCACTGGTTTATATGGCCTGTGAGCTTCCTGATTCTTCTACTCCACCTCCATTGCTGTAGGTAGATTGGGATCATATATGCATGTACTACTTTGTGACTGGCTTTACATGAGTGCCAGGGAATGGAACTCTGAATCTCACCTTTAAAGGAAGCACCTTTAATTGCTGAGCCATCTCCCCAATGCTATTTAATCCTTTTTAATCTTCTTTGTCACATGAATTTTGGTAAAAGAATAGGATCTGAGTTGTATCTCTGGCTAGAGGCATGTAATTCTAAGCTCTTCAAAGGGTGGTAAGATTATAAAGACATACTATTTTTTTTTTTTTTTTTTCTGAGGTAGGATCTCACTTTAGCTCAGGCTGACCTGGAATTCACTATGTAGTCTCAGGGTGGCCTCAAACTCACAGTAATCCTCCTACCTCTGCCTCCCAAGTGCTGGAATTAAAGGCTTGTACCACCATGCCCAGCTATTTTTAAAAATATTTTTATTTTCATTTATTTATTTGAGAGAGAGAGGGGAAGAGAAAAAGAGGGAGAGAGAGAGAGAGGGAGAGAGAATGGGCACATCAGAGCCTCTAGCCACTGCAAATGAACTTGAGATGCATGTGCCACCTTGTGCATCTGGCTTTACATGGGTCCTGGGTAATCAAACCTGGGTCCTTTGGCTTTGCAGGCAAGCCCCTTAACTGCTAAGCCATTTCTCTAGACCAAGACATACTATTGTCCCTACCTTAAGAGCTGATTCCAATGGGCCTGTTAATCACCTAGACATAATTTTAAGAAGCAAGATATCCTGAAGACATGATGAGAAGATGAGTGGAGTAAGTACTCTTTTATTTTTATTTATTTATTTGAGAGCAACAGACAGAGATAGAGGGAGAGAGAGAGAGAGAGAGAGAGAGAGAGAATGGGTGCGCACCAGGGCCTCCAGCCACTGCAAATGAACTTCAGATGCGTGCACCACCTTGTGCATCTGGCTTATGTGGGTACTGGGGAATCGAGCCTTGAACCAGAGTCCTTAGGCTTCACAGGTAAGTGCTTAACCACTAAGCCATCTCTCTAGCCCCAGTAAGTACCCTTTTAGTGAGATGTGTTTTCACAGACTTTAGAAGCCCCTCCATTAATATAGTTGCTTACAGATCTTCACCCTGTTTTTTTTTTTCTTGTTTCTTTTTTCAGATTCTGGCTATTGCAGTCAGGTTCACGTTGCTGGCAGAAAACTCCTGACCAAGAGAAGCTTGTGGGAGGAAAGAGTTTATTTTGGTTTACAGACTTGAGGGGAAGCTCCATGATAGCAGGGGAAAATGATGGCATGAGCACAGGGTGGACATCACCTCCTGACCGACATCAGGTGGACAACAGCAACAGGAGAGTGTGCCAAACACTGGCAAGAGGAAGCTTAACACCTATAAGCCCGCTCTCAACAATACCCTGCCTCCAGGAGGCTTCAATTCCCAAATTGCCATCAGTTGGGGACCTAGCATTCAGAACACCTAAGTTTATGGGGGACACCTGAATCAAACCAGCACACTGTCCCAAGTCCTAACCTGCTTCCTGGGCGCTCTGGGCACTCTCTCTTTCTGAACTCTCCTCCCCTGCACATGCAGGAGCTCACAGACCTCCGCTGCTGCCGAGCAGGGAGGCTTTCTTGACTCTTTCTCCCTTTTTAGCCCTCTCCCCTCTCTAGGCAGCTGCCAAAATCTCCAGCTCACCTGACCTGTTGTTTTTCTTTCAAATTCCAATAAAATTGTTCTCAAGTTTCCCTTTGAATCCTTTTTACATTCTTTTATTTATGAGACTAAGAACCTACAGAAGGGACCTTGTGTTCCCTGCTAACAATAGAATGGCCAATATCAAAACACCGGAAAACAAGTGGTGTGGATGTGGAGAAATTGGAACCCTTGTGCATTGCTTGTGGGAATGTTGGGCATGTAAGACAGTATAGAAAGTAAAATACCCAGGAAAACAGAGCTTCTTCAAAAGAAACATATAACTACCACTTGATCTAGCAATTTCACTTCTGAGCATACACATATGAGCTGAAATCAGGGATTAAAGCAGATATTTGAACACTAGTGTTCATGGTAGCATTATTCACAACAGCCAAAAGATCCAGAAGTCACATGTGTATCATTGAATGAGTTTTTTTGTTTATTTATTTTTATTTATTGATTTGAGAGTGACAGACACAGAGAGAAAGAGGGAGGGAGGGAGGAAGGGAGGGAGGGAGAGAGAGAGAGGGAGAGAATGGGCACACCAGGGCCTTCAGCCACTGCAAAGGAACTTCAGATGCATGTGTCACCTTGTGTATCTGGCTTACGTGGGTCCTGGGGAATCAAGCCTCGAACCAGGGTCCTTAGGCTTCACAGGCAAGTGTTTAGCCACTAAGCCATCTCTCCAGCCCCTGAATGAGTTTTTTTAAAAATATATATTTAAAATTTATTTATTTGAGAGAGATAGAGAGACAGACAGAGAGAATGGGTGCGCTAGGGCCTTCAGCCACTGCAAACAAACTCTAGATGCATGCGCTACCTTGTGCATCTGGCTTATGTGGGTACTGGGGAATCGAACCTGGGTCTTTTGGCTTTGCAGGCAAATGCCTTAACCATTAAGCCATCCCTCTAGCCCCTGAATGAGTTTTTAAACAAAATATACTTTATCTGTACAACAGAATATTATTCAGCCTTAAAAAGAAATTCTGATGTAGGATGCAATATGGATGAATCTTATGAACACTGAGTGAAATAAGCTGGACACAAAGATGAGAATTATATGGTATACACAGAATAGTTAATTCATAGAGACCAAAAGTAGAATGGTAGTTACAAGAGATAAGAGAAGTAAGAAGTTATTTAAAAGGCACAAAAATTTCAGTTTGGAATGGTGAAAAAGTTGTGGCAATTGTTATGGTTGCCTAACATAAATACATCAAATGTCACTGAACTGTACGTTTAAATGATTAAAATGGCAACTGCAAGGCTGGGGAGATGACTCAGTGGGAGGAGGCTCTTGCTTGCAAAGCCTACCAGCCCAGGTTCAATTCTCCAGACACCTATGTAGAACTGGATGCAAAAGGTGGTATAAGAAAGTGTCTGACATTCATTTGCAGTGACAAAGAGATCCCAGAGGGCCAATACACACATGTGCATGAACACATGCAAAAAAAAAAAAAAAAAAGGTAAATGCTACATTATATATGTATATGTATTAACCACAATAAAACAATTAAAAAATTATACTTTAGCAGATTCAAAGTGATAGGTTAGAAAAAAGTATGGGAGACCCAATACATGCATAACTGGGATCTACAAGGAAGCTAACCAAACGATTGAATATTTTAAAATATAATCTAAGGGAGCTTTCCCAAAACAAAGCAAAGACTTTAATCTGCATATGGAGAAGGCACAGTATTCCAGAGAGAACCACCACAGATGTCAAAGCTGACATGTATCCTATCAGATGACTGGACTGATAAGATGAAGAACCCTTTCCACAGCCAGACAAAAATACTCCTGGAGGAAATAAAATCAGGTTGGCATCACACTTCTTCACATTAACATTCAGCAGACAGAGGAACAGCATCCACAATTCAATAAAAGAGAATGTGAGCCAAGGTTTATCCCGATCAGCTATTCTGTAAGCATGGAGGATGAAGACGAGGTTTACATATTCAAGACATCAACAATATTATTCCCATGAGCACTTGCTTAGGACTGTACTGGGGATAAGGACTGAGCTAAAGAGGACATGGCCAAGGCTCTTCAGTGGCAGACATGATGGTGACCATCAGATATGAGAAGCTATAGATCTGACACTGGTAGGCACAAGGGACAACAGATAAATGTCCTGACACTGAAGAGCCAATTAACTTACAAAGGCAGGAATGGAAGAAAAGAAAATAGAAAATACAGTAAATTTTTGATTGTTTCATGTGACAAAAGAAGAAGAGGATATTTTTACAACTAACAAATTGAGTGCAGGATTTTGGGTATATTTATATTTGGGCAGTAATGATAAAGCAGAAGCAAATGAAGGTAAATAAAAGATAAGGCTGATGTAGAAATTGGGATGTAAGGGAAAAGGAAAGAAGTGGAAAGGAAGGAAGGGTTAGACATATTAAGTAAGGAGACTGGATACTATCAGTATTCTGTGTGAGATTTAAATAATTAATGCATCATTTCAGTAACCAGATCCTTCTACATTCAGAGCAAGCTAAGTGTCCACTACGATGAAGACAGAAGTGAATGTGGCACACATACACATGGACTATTCTTCATCTAGAAGGAATGAAGTGAAGGAATGAAATATGCCATCTGCAGAAAATAGGCAGAACTGGAGGAGAGTATGTCCAGTGAAATACATTGGACACAAGAAGACAATATAGCCGGGCATGGTGGTGCACACCTTTAATCCCAGCACTCAGGAGGCAGAGGTAGGAGGATCTCCGTGAGTTCAAGGCCACCCTGAGACTACATAGTGAATTCCAGACCAGCCTGAGCTAGAGCGAGATCTTACCTCAAAAAACAAAACAAACAAACAAACAAAAAAAAAAAGAGAAGACAATATACATGTTCTTCCTCATATGTGGAAGCTAAAAAGAGTTGACTTGAATGTAGAATACTAATTACTAGAGGTTGAGTGAGAGGGAAAGGGAGGAAAAGAAGGGACAGAGGCAGGGAAAGAGAGAGAGAGAGAAGGGGTGGGAGAGATTGAATCTTGATAATGCACACTGGATGCATGTATTGACATATCATCATACCCCACTAATATATGCAATTTATACATCTTAATAAAAATAAAGTATTTAAAAATTTTCATAGAAAATAGGCTACATACCAAAGTGCTTCACATATTACATATCAATTAGCATATGTATTGAACAACTTATCTTTCAAATTAAGGGATTTTCAGATGAGATCACAAAGTGAAATCTGACTCCTGTGCTAAACACCAGTAAGGTTTATCTAAGAAAAACTTAACGATTCAGAGAAATTAAAAACAAAAGGTTAGGTAAAAGCTTGTTAGGCAAATACAAATAAAGACACAAGTAAAAAGATTGTGGTCTTACTATTAGAAAAGATAGAATTTAGATAAAAGCACTAGATGAATGAAAGATAGCACTTTATTCACAACAAAGGTATAATAGTTATCAACATTTATATATTAAATGGCAGTATGTTGAAATAACTGTGTAGTCATTTAGAAAATATAGTTGGGTTTTAATCAGTATATCAAAGATTCAAATGAAGAAAATGAAATCATAAAACCACTAGAAGAAAATATGGCAGATTTCTTTACCCTGAAATTGGGACATCCTTTGTATTACTCAAAATTAAAAAAGCAGAAAATAAGACTGATAGGTTTGATCATATTCCATTCTGTGTCTGGAGGGCCAGAGAAGATGTGCTTTTCTCTATTTGCATGTGTGTGGGGGTGGAGAGGGCATGGCAGGGTCTCTTGTTGCTGCAAAGGAACACCAGGCACATGCATCACTTTTTGAGTCTGGCTTTATATGGGTGCTGGGGAATCAAGCCTAGGCTGGCAGTTTTTGCAAGCAAGTACCTTTAACCACTGAGCTATCTCTCCAGTCCCTATTGTTTCTGATTAGTGTATCTAACGCTACTGGAAATTGGATATAAAATAAACATAAAACATAAACATAAAAAGATCCTGAGAGTTGGAGAGGAAAAGATAAACTGATCAATAGGCCGTAAGAAAGCAGCCTGTCAGGAAGCTTTCCAACAACTGCTCAGTTGCAGCCAAAGGCTGCATACAGATGCAACCCTCTTCTGCTCCTGGAAAGGCCACGTGCAGTTGACACGTTTATTCTTGCCAGGCTATGACCAAACACTCCAATTTTTGCTCTACACCACTGGGGTGGAGTTAGAGAAAGCCCGCTTGAGGATACAGGACTTCTAGCTTTGCTAGATAAAGGATTGTCCCCAACACCTTGCTTATGTCACTGGAGAACACCTGGGGCACTTGGACTTCTGCCCCCACACAGACGTGACATAGTACCCTTTGCCTCCTTTTTTGGGGTGATGACAGATGAGAGAGAGAGAGAGAGAGAGAGAGAGAGAGAGAACCAGGAGAGGCAGGGCATCATTTGCGGCAGGCTAGTAAGATGTCTGAGTTCCCAGCCCTGTCTTCTCCTCACCTGGGTGTCAGTGGAGGCTGAATAGAATTCCAGTGAGTAGAAGCGGTAACTGGGCTTTTAGACTTCTGCCCCAGCTGTCAGTAACAAGGCAATGCTTTCCATCTCTTGCTGGGGTTGCACTGGAGGAGAAGACCAGGTTTAAACAAGAGCCAGCATCTCATAGCATAAGCACAAGGTTTCAAAGAGAAATCACCATCCTACCAGTGGTATTGTCTAGGGGCCTTAGGTTTGTTTTCTGCTCATGAAGGGATCAAGAGGCAGGGAAGTATTTTAAAAGAATAAAGTTGATTTCAGAGAAAGAGGGGAAGAAAGCAGAAAGTAAGCAGACTCCTAGGAGAGGAGTGGGCTTCCAGAGCTGGAACTCCCCCCCACCCCAGTTTCCGTGGGAACTGAACCTTTATTGAATGGAAAGCCACCAGTCTCGAGTGTGTGATTGGTGGGCTTGAAGGAAGGGTTAGGATTAGGAAGAAGGTGCACGTGTGTGTGCGCACTGTGAATGTTTGTGCTCATGTGTGTGGAGGCTTTGCCATCTTGGACTACCGAGGGCTTCTTCCCCCATCTTTTCTGCCCAGCCAAGGAAACTGACCAGTTCCTATAGTGTTTCACCAGGAAACAAGAAATGTCACCAGGAGGAACAGCAACCGACAGATACCAATTCCAAGGTGACACCCGTTAGAATGACCTGATTGGGGTTATAGCAGTAATGTGCTCATTATTCATGTGCTTGATACAGATAAAAATTAGTTTCAGTAAAGAATGATGATATAAAAGGGAGACTGAGAGGGGGAGGGGATATGATGGAAAGCGGAGTTTCAAAGGGGAAAGTGGGGGGAGGGAGGAAATTACCATGGGATATTGTTTACAATTATGGAAGTTGTCAATAAAAAAATTAAAAAAGAAAGGTGGTGTAAATAATTAATTGTATAATTTAGGGTAAAGCATATAAGAACAAAATAATAAACTTAATGTTTGGTGTTCTTACAAGCAGAGAGGAGAGAACTGAGGATGAATCAGTCTGCAAGCAGAATGATATGTACACCTAGTCTAAATAATAGAAAGAAAACAGACTAAATAAGAAACATCAACAGAGAATCAGGGACATGTGGGATTATATCAAAAGACCCAACACTTATGCCATTAGAGATCTAGGATAGAAAAAAGAGGATGATATTTGAAGAAATAATGGTTAAAATATCCTGAAAGTTGGCAAAAGGCATCCACTCAGATTAATAAAGCTAAGCCAACCCTAACAGAATGACCCCCAAAGTAATACCAAGATATATTATCAATTTTAAATGCAAACAGCTGAAAAGGAAAGTCAAGAAATTCTTACAAACTTCTAGAAAGAAACTACATGTTATCTGTATCAGAAAAACAATTTAAATTATAGCAAATTTCTTTATCAGAAACCATGACAGCCAGAACATTCTTCAAGTGATGAAAGATGTGAACAGTTAATTCTGGATTATATATCCAGTGCAATATATGTCAGGAATGAAGAAAAAGGTAATATGCTCTCAGAAAGAAAATGAAGAGAATTTGTTCCCATCCAACTTTCCATGAAATAATGGCTTAAGCAAAGTTCTTTAAATGGAAAGGGAATGACATAAGAAAAACTTGGGCTGGGCATAGAGGCACATGCCTTTAGTCCCAGCACTCAGGGGGCTGAGGTAGGAGGATCACTGTGAGTTTGAGGCCAGCCTGGGTTAGAGTGAGACCCTGCTTCAAACAAGACAAAACAAAAGAAACCAAAACAAGACAATAAAAAAGAAATCTTGGGACAAGAGGAAAGAACAATGAAAGGACAAAAGAATAAACAGCAGACTTAAAAAAAATTTTTATTTTTACTTGAGAGAGAGAGAGAGAGAGAGAATGGGCACTCCAGCCACTGCAAATGAACTCCAGATGTGTGTGCCCTCTTGTACAGTTGGTGTATGTGGGTCCTGGGGAATCAAACCTGGGCCCTTTGGCTTTGCAAGCACCTTAACTGCTAAGCCATCTCTCCAGCCCTTGTTGTATTTATTTATTTATTTATTTATTTATTTTTGAGGTAGGGTCTCATTCTAGCTCAGACTGACCTGGAATTCACTATGCAGTCTCAGGGTGGCCTGGAACTCTCCGTGATCCTCCTACCTCTGCCTCCCGAGTGCTGGGATTAAAGGCGTGCGCCACCACCACCTGGCTCCTTGTTTTATCTTTTAGTGTTTGTGTATGTACTTGTTCACATGCATGTGTGTATGCAGGTTTACACGTATGTGTGCATGCATGTACTCATGTGTCTGCACATTCACTTTATATGTGTGCACACGTGTGTGTGCGCACTGTGAATGTTTGTGTTCATGTGTGTGGAGGCTAGAGGGCAATCTCTAGTGTCACTATCAGGAATGTCACCTACCTTACCTCCTACAATATTTTAAATTTTTATTTATTTATTAGAGACTGGGGGCACATGGAGAGAGAATGGGCACACCAGGGTCTCTAGCCAATGCAAACAAACTCCAGATGCATGCACCACCTTGGCTTACATGGGACCTGGAGAATTGAACCTGGGTCCTTAGGCTTCTCAGGCAAGCACCTTAACCACTAAGCAATTTCTCCAGCCCCCTTACCTGCTTTAAGACAGAGCCTCTCTCATTGGCCTGGAGTTCACCAGTTGGGTTAAATTGGCTGGCCAGCAAGCTCCAGGAATCTTTTGCCTCTGTTTCCTCAGGGCTAGGATTGTAGGCATGTGTCATCATTCCTGGCATTGTATGTTGGTACTGGGGAGTGAACTCAGGTCCTAATGCTTGCAAGGCAAGCATTTGACCAATTAGGCTATTTCTCCAGCCTTTAGACTTTGTTTCTTTTCTTGGGTTTTCCAAATTATTTTATTGTTTTGGTTTTTTGAGGTAGGGTCTCACTCTAGCTCAGGCTGACCTGGAATTCACTATGTAGTCTCAGGCTGGCCTCGAACTCACAGCGATCCTCCTACCTCTGCCTCCCAAGTGCTGGGATTAAAGGTATGTGCCACCGTGCCCGGCTATTCCATTCTATATTTTTTTAATGATGGAAATAAAAATTACAACATTAACTAATGTCGCTCTCAATGTAAATAGAGTCAATGTCTCAAGTAATCACATTATAACTTGCTGACAGTAATGTAATGGAACATAATGTTTATACATGTCACCAAAACAGTTAAAATTTGACACAATTTGACTATGATAAATAAATATATGCATGATACATTAAAAAGTACAGAGATTGGGGCTGGAGAGATGGCTTAGCGGCTAAGCGCTTGCCTGTGAAGCCTAAGGACCCCAGTTCAAGGCTCAATTCCCCAGGACCCACGTTAGCCAGATGCACAAGGGGGCACACATGTCTGGAGTTCGTTTGCAGTGGCTGGAGGCCCTGGCGCGCCCATTCTGTCTCTCTCTGCCTCTTTCTCTCTCTGTCTGTCGCTCTGAAATAAATATATAAATAAAAATAAAGAAAAAAAATTTTAAAAAAAGTACAGAGATGGCTGGGCGTGGTGGTGCACGCCTTTAATCCCAGCACTTGGGAGGCCGAGGTAGGAGGATCGCTGAGCGTTTGAGGCTCATATGAGACTCGTATGAGACTACATAGTGAATTGCAGGTCAGCCTGAGCTAGCGTGAGACCCTACCTCAGAAAACCAAAAAAAAAAAAAAAAAAAAAAAAGTACAGAGATATATAAAGATGGAACTGTAAAAAAAGTTCAAGTAATCCAGGAGAAGCCAAAAATTAAAAAGCAAAGAAGGGCTGGAGAGTTGGCCCAGGAGTTCAGCAGTTAAGGCATTTGCCTGCAATACCTAATGATCTAGATTCAATTCCCCAGTAGCCACATAAAACCAGAGGCACAAAGTTGTGCATACATCTGGAGTTGTTTGCAGTAGCTAGAGGCTCTGATGTACCCATTCTATTTCTTTCTCTCTCCTTGCAAATAAATACATATTAAAATAAAAAAGCAAAGGAGCAGCCAGGCGTGGTGGCGCACACCTTTAATCTCAGCACTCGGGAGGCAGAGGTAGGAGGATCACTGTGAGTTTGAGGCCACCCTGAGACTACATAGTGAATTCCAGGTCAGCCTTAGCTAGAGTGAGACCCTACCTTGAAAAACCAAAAAAAAAAAAAAAAAAAAACCAAAAAAAACAACAACAACAAAAAGCAAAGGAATGAAAAACGAAATAATTAAAATGGCAGACTTAAGTCCTAGCCTGTCAATAATTGCATTAAATGTAGATGGCCTGAAATATCAGTTAAAAGATGGAGACTGGCAAAGTGAATAAAAAACATGACCCAACCATAGTGAATTCCAGGTCAGCCTGGGCTAGAGTGAGACCCTGCCTCAAAAAACAAAAAAAACAAAACAACAACAACAACAACAAAAACCAAACCAAACAACAACAAAAAAAACATGACCCAACCATATGATGTTTACAAGAATTTCACTGCAACTATAATGATGAAAAAGAGATACTTCATAAATATCAGTTAAAAGAAAGCAGTATTAGGTATGTTAATATAAAAATAAGGGCTGGAGAGATGGCTTAGCGGTTAAGCACTTGCCTGTGAAGCCTAAGGACCCCGGTTCGAGGCTCGATTCCCCAGGACCCACGTTAGCCAGATGCACAAGGGGCGCACGCATCTGGAGTTCGTTTGCAGTGGCTGGAAGCCCTGGCACGCCCATTCTCTCTCTTTCGCTCTCTGCCTCCTTTTCTCTGTCTGTCACTCTCAAATGAATAAATAAAAATTTATAAAAAAAAAAAATAAAAATAAACTATGTAATATGAGATAAAATATAAAATAAAGTAGATATCAGAGCAAACAAAATACTAGGGACAGAAAGGGAAATTATACAATATTAAAAAGGCCAGTCTGCTAAATGAAAGAATTAACTTGTTACGAAGACATTTTGTGGTGGTTTGAATGTAGAATGTCCCCATAGCCTCAGGTGTTTGATTATGTTTCCTACTTAGTCCTCAGCTTGGAGCATCTGGGAGGTGGAGCCCTGCTACAGGAAGTGTATAACCAGGGGTGGATCTGGAGATGGAGGCCAGCCCTGGGTGCGTGTGCACAGTCAGCTCTTGCTTAGTGGCGCTGGCTGTTGTCTCTCTGCTGTGGATGTGTGATGAAGTGATCCAGCTTCCTCTGCCATGGTGAGGCTTCCCCTGGGATGTGAAATAAACCCTTTCCTTTCCTCCCATAGATGCTTCTGGTTGGGTGTCTGGCCCAGCATTGAGAAGGTACAATACATATCATGGGGTTTGGGAGACTGGGGTGATGGATCAGAAGTTTAAGGCATTTGCTTGCAAAGCCGGCTGACCTGAGGTAAGATTTCCTAGATCCTATGTAAAGCCAGGCACAAACAGTACACATACATCTAGCATTTGTTTGCAATGGCAAGAGATGCCGACACACACACACACACACCCACACACACACACACATAAATAAAATGAAATAATAGACATATTATAGGGCAGAGGAGATGGCTTAGTTGGTAAAGTGCTTCTGTGGTAAGCATGCGGACTTAAATTCCATCCTCAGTATCCACATAAAGTGCTGGGTATAGTAACACGTGCCTGTAACCCTAGCACTGGGGAGGAAGAGACAAGAGGATCCCTGGATCTTGGAGACAGAAAGAGAGAGAGAGAGAGAGAGAGAGAATGGGGTTGTTTTCCAGGGCCTCCAGCCATTGCAAATGAACTCCAGATGCATGTGCCACTGTGCATTTGGCTTTATGTGGGTACTGGGCATCATAACCAGGTTGTTAGGCTTTGTAGGCAAACACCTTAACCACCAAGCAATCTTTCTAGCCCTGATTTATTAAAAAATTTTTTATTGACAACTTCCATATATATAGACAACATAGTATGATCATAATTCCCTCCCACCATCCATTTTACCCCTCCAAAATCCTTCCTCCACTGAATTCCTTCTTTCCAACCAGTCTCTTATATTTTGATATCATCGTTTTTTTTTCTCCTATTATGCAGGTCTTGTTTAGGTAGCATCAGCCACTGTGAGGTCATGCATATCAAGGCCACTTTGTGTCTGGATGACAGCACTGTAAGCAGTCCTCCCCATTCCCTTGGCTCTTAACTTATTTCTGCCACCTCTTCTGCAATGGTCCCTGAGCCTTGGAAGGTGTGATAGAGATGTCTCACTTAGTGCCAAACACTCCACTGTCACTTCTTCTCTGCACTATGGTGAGTTTTGAGTCACTGCAGTGGTAACCACTATACGAAAGAGAAGTTTCTCTAACTAAAAGTGAGAGTGGTATTAATATATATGCATTAACATAAGTATAAAAGGCAGTTTGGTGGGCATAATATATATATATATTTAGCCAGACAACAGTAGTAGTTTCCCTCCTAGAGTTTATGGCCTCCCCAGTCATAGGCTTTTGATTAGGTTTTCAGTACCAGGTAGGAATTTCCTCCTGTGGAGCAGGCCCCAAGTCCAATCAGAGAGCAGTTGGTTTTCTCTATAACAGACATGCCACCATTGCACCAAATGATGTATTTGGCCTGGCTGGCCAGCCTTAAAGCTTGTAGGGTCTGCTGCTATTTAAGATTGTTGATGACCTTTCTCCTTACAACAGGCTGCATAGCTCTTTCCAGCATCTTCAAGGGGCTTCTAGCTCAGCTCCAGCTTGACTTCTCAGTGACCTGTAGCCCAAGCAAGTGGAGTCTTCAGCAATAGCATCTTATCATTCTTGTGGACAACCAAGAGCTTTGGCAATAGCCTGTAATGTTTTGAGGGCATCTGGGGGACTCCATGGGCAACAACTCACTGAAAAGTATGCCATCCTTGGCGCTGAAATTTTTCTAACAACAATCTAGGACTTCTGAGTACATCATTATCCACCTCCACAGGCTACCTTTGCCCAAAGTCCGTCTCTGTTAGCATGAAGAAATAGGTTTCCATGTGGTTTATCTATAACATCTTATTTAATTTTGGTTTTTCAAGGTAGGGTTTCACTCTAGCTCAGGCTGACCTGAAATTTACTATGTAGTCTCAGGGCAGCCTCAAACTCATGGCAATCCTACTTCTGCTTCCCGAGTACTGGGATTGAAGGTATGCGCCACTATGCCTAGCTCACATCTTAAATTTTGATTAACCCTTCTCTGGCCCCCTCTTTCATCCCTCCCCTGACCCCACTTAGACTATGCAATAGCAAATTTAAATAGCCATGCCACTATTATAGTAATTGAATTCATAATTTAAAAAACTCTATCTGGAGAAATCTCTAGGGCCAGATGATTTCACTGGTGAATTTCACCAAACACTAATGAAGAATTAACACCAGTTTTACAAAGCTACTTCCAGAAAATTGAAGAGGAGAAACACCTGTCAACTCATTTGATGAATTATACTGCCCTGCTGCCCAAACCCAGAGCAGTGCAAAGCAGAGAACAACCCTGCAAATCAATGTGTGTATTCCTTGCATGGATAGATATAATGTATGCACCTCAAAGATACACATGCCACAACTTTTTGTTTTTGCTTTTTTTGAGGTAGGATTTCACTCCAGCCCCGGCTGACCTGGTACTTACTCTGTAGTTCCAGGTTGGCCCTGGACTCAGGGCAAGCCTCCTACCTCTGCCTCCTGAGTGCTGGGATTAAAGGCATGTGCCACCATGCCTGGAAAATCACCTTTTTTTTTTTTTTTTTTTTTAAATTTAAAACACCACGCTTTATTCAGATACCACAGGGAAAGGGCTGAAGAAGGGAAGGAAGGTGGGGAGAAGGAAGAGATGCCACGTGGCGTCCAGGAAATGATGTATATCATGTGGAGCCCTACAGCATGCTTAAATGAACATGGATCTTAGATTAAACAAAATGAAAAGGGATTTTAAAAACACGTGTTTCCAAAAAGATTAAAAGTGAAGACAGTAATAAAAGGTAAGGTAAAAAGAATCTCTTCCCACCACAGCATGGCTGCCAGGGTGGGACAGAAATAGGTCGTATCAGCACAAAGCCCCGAGCGTTGCTGCCACAGTTCTGGAGAGGGAGACCCCCTGTTTCTCTGTGGGTCAGAGAAGATATAATTTAGAATTCACGCCAGCATACCTGAACACACCTATTCCAGGTTTCCCAGCCAACCAGCCTGGCCTTCCAGGAGAAATCCACCCATACCTGGGCAGGGTGCATGCTCAAAAGAGATATAATTGGGTGAGGGCAAATGCTAAATCCCAGAGCTGAAGCAGGCGGGGCAGACTGAGATAGGTGTGGCGAGGTGTGATGTACAATTTCTTTGGGAAGGGCCTTCTTGCCTAGTCAGATCTGCCTATTCTGGAGCCCCCCCCACATTTCCCCTCTCATGTTAGAGGAAAGGGGATGAGGACATCCGATCTTGAAGTACTTCCTGTTGAATGGGGCACAGAGATATGGCTGTTAGAGTGTTACATAGAGAGAACTATTACAAGGGCCCAAGGGAGAAACCTATCAGTCAGACACCACATGGCTTAGATCTTTTTGGCCTGGTATAAAAATTATAAGTATTAGTAGCATAAGTGTTGGGTCCCATCTCAGAGACAGACGTGTTTAGTATTGTGAGGTAGGGGTTGTAGGTGGCCCCATCAAAAAGCGACCAGTGTTCCTCTCTCAGTGGGTATTCAAGTGTGCCCATACAGAAGGAGTTGGAATGCTGTGTAACCATCTGGGTATAAGAGGCCTGTAAGTGAGCAGAGATAAAGTTAAAACAGTTTTCCGAGGTAGGGTCTCACTCTAGCCCAGGCTGACCTGGAATTCACTTTGTTGTGTCAGGGTGGCCTTGAACTCGGCGATCCTCCTACCTTTGCCTCCTAAGTGCTGGGATTAGAGGCATGCGCCACCATGCCCAGCTAAGTTTAGTGATTTTTGTGTGTTGATTTTATATCCTGCCATTTTGCTGAAAGCCCTTATCACTTCTAGGAGTTTTTTGGTGGAATATTTTTGGATCTCTTAGGTATAGAATCATGTCATCTGTGAATAGGGCTAGTTTTTAGGACTAGCAACCCTTTTATTTTCTCCTCTTTGTTAGGTGGGGACAAAATGGAGTCACTGAGGACATCAGGATGGCGACAGACACAAGGAAGTGGGTCATCCACATTCCTCAGGAAACCTCCCAGCCATTGTCCCCTCCTTGCCTAACAATGCCCGGGGTCCAGGTTTCCTGTCCCCTTATCTTGTGGTCACTGTTCTGGTGTCACTCCCTGGCTGTCTTAGATCTCCCCTAAAGAAACCTTTTTTAAAACTTTTCCCTTCCTCGCCTTCCCCCAGCTGAAGAACCTACGTAGCGCGCTATCTGCAATCTCAGGTTGGCTGTGCTCCGCTCTAGAGTCAGTCCTGGCAGCTCGTGTTTTTCCTGAACAAAAGCTTCCATCTTTGCCTCAGCATGGTCTCCGTGGTCTTGGTCACTCCTGAACCTCACCCTCTTGTCTTGTTGCTTGAGCTAAGACTTCAGGTATTTTGTTAAACCCAGTGATAAGAGGGGACTGCTGCCTAGTTCTAGACCTTAGTGGGAATGCTTTGAGTTTCTCCACATTTAGTATAATATAGGCTTTAGGTCTTCTGGGAGTTTGAATGGATGGAATGGACTCAGTTTTTTTAAATTTAATTTTTTGATTTTTAAAGCACCACATTTTATTCAGATATCACAGGGCAAGGGCTGAGGAAGGAGAGAAGGGGAGATACGCCACGTGGAGCCCAGGAGTCCATGTAAATGAGCATGGATCTTAGATAAGACAAAACTAAAAACAAAAAGGGATTTTAAAAAACGTGTGCAGTTCCAAAGAGATTAAAGACAGTAATAAAAATAAGAAGTGTCCCTTCCCATTCCCACCCCTACATGGCCACCAGTGTGGGAGAGGGAAGTCTTACCAATGCAAAGACTCAGAAGCATTACTGCCACAGTTCCAGAGAGAAGTACCTTTTTTTCTTTTTTCTTTTTCGAGGAGGGTCTCACTGTAGCCCAGGCTGACCTGGAATTCACTCAGTAGTCTCAGGGTGGCCTTGAACTCATGGTGATCCTCTTACCTCTGCTTCCCAAGTGCTGGAATTAAAGGCGTGTGCCACCCCGCCCGGCTGAGAGGCACTTTTTAAAAATAACTTTCATTTACTTGATAGAGTGTGTGCCAGGGCCTCCAGCTGCTGCAAATGAACTCCAGATGCACACACCACCTTGTGCATCTGGCTTACGTGAATCTTGGGGAATCAAACCTGGGTCCTTTCACTTCATAGGCAAGTGCCTTAACTGCTAAGCCATCTCTCCAGCCTATAGGCTCAGGTTTATTAAACCTTCTTGGATTTCCAGCTGCCTGGCTGGAGGAGATGTCACTGTGGACAGATCCTAAGGTCCAGCCCTAAGGTGTGTTTGTGGGCAGATCCAGCCTCAGGTGTGCAGAGAGATCAGTCTGACTTCTCCTGGATTCTCTGATGTTTGGCTGCGGTTATTGCTCTTGTTTTGGGGGCGGGGTTTTCTTCTTTTCACCATTATGGAACTTCCCCTGGATCTGTAAGCTGCAATAAATCCCTTCCTCCCATAAACTGTGCCTGGTTTGGAAGTTCATCCAGCAGTGTGAAGCTGACTGTGACAGGTCTGTTGTATATTGCCTTTATTATGCTGATATCCCTTTCTTCTCCAATGTTTTATTTTATTTATTTTTTAAAAAATTATTTATTTGAGAGAAAGAGAGAGAGAGAGAGAGAGAGAGAGAGAGAGAGGGAGAGAATGGGAGCACCAGGGCCTCCAGCCACTGAAAATGAACTCCAGACACATGTGCCACCTTATGCATCTGGCTTACATGAGTCCTGGGGAATCCACCCTGGGTCCTTTGGCTTTGCGGGAAAATGCCTTAACTGCTAAGCCATCTCTCCATCCTTTTTATTTTATTTAAAAAATATTTTGTTAATTTACTTATCTAGAGAGAGAGAGAGAGAGAGAGCACACTTCCAGCCACTACAAATAAACTCCAGATGCATGTGCCACCTTGCACATCTGGCTTACGTGGGTACTGGGGAATTGAACTTGGGCCCTTAGGCTTTGCAGGCAAGCACCTTAACTACTAAGCCATGTCTCCAGCTCTTTCTCAGTGTTTTAAACATGAAGAGATGTTGAATTTTTTTTTTTTTTCTGAGGTAGGGTCTCACTCTAGCCAAGGCTGACCTGGCATTCATTATGTAGTCTCACGGTGGCCTCGAACTCACAGTGATCCTCCTACCTCTGCCTCCCAAATTCTAGGATTAAAGGCGTGCACCACCATGCCCGGTTAATTTTTTAAAAAAATTTGTTTGAGAGAGGGAGAGAGAAAGAGGCAGATGGAGAGAGAGAGAACAAATGTGCCAGGACACTGCAAATGAACTCCAACTACATATGCCACCTGTGCATCTGGCTTTATGTGGGTACTGGGGAATTGAACCTTGGTCCTTAGGCTTCACAGGTGAACACCTTAACCAATAAGCCATCTCTCCAGCCTAGGGATGTTGAATTTTGTCTAAGGCCTTTTTGGCATCTATTGAGATGATCATGTGGTTCTTGAGTTTGAGTATGTTCATGTGATGTGTCAAAAAGCTAGAATAAAAAATCATGAAAACGCCAAATGCTGGCAAAGATGCAGAAAAACTTGGTCACTTTTTGGCACTGAAACCAGTAAATCTAGGTATACACTTACATATTACCTAGCAGTTATACTCTGGGTCATTTATCTCAGAGAAATGGAGACTCAGATCCACAGAAAAGCCTGTATGGCTTTGTTCTCACCAGCTTTATAGCTAAATATTGGGGGGGGGGGTTGTTCTTCAGTAGGTGAATGGTTAAATCAACAGTGGTATCCCCATACAATGCAATGGACTGTTGTACACATAACAAGTTGGGTAGCTCCCCAAGGAATTATGCTGAGTGAATAAGTCAACCTCTAAAGGTCATATGCTATATGATTTCATTTATATAACATTCTCAAAAGGTCAAAATTATAGACATTGTATTAGTTTCCTCAGGCTGCTGTAATAAATGATCACAAACCTAACAACTTCAAGCATCAGAACTTTCTTCTCTCACAGTTCTGGAGGCCAGAGTCTGAAGTCAAGCATGGGTGGGCTGGCTGCTTCCAGAGGCTCTGAACACATCTGCTCCATGCCTCTCCCTCCAAGGGAGGCTGGTGGCTGCTGGCCATCACTTGCATGTTAGGCTTTGAGTATACTGCTCTAGTCTCTGTGCTTGGATGTTATTGCCTTCTCAGGGGACGAGATATCCAGCACAGCAGGTTGTCCGCAGGTGAGGCTGCCGGCCCAGTTAGGCCTCACTTGCACACCCTCACTTGCCCTCCTGCTTGCTCTGCCAGTTGAGCATCATAAGAGCCTTAGGAGATAGTTGGGACAAAATCGCCAATCTTGGACTTCCTAGCCTCCAGAACTGTAAACCAACATAAACTTCTGTTCTGTAAATGTTTCCCAGTCTCAGGTTCTTTGTTCTAGAAACACAAAGTGGACTTAGGCCCTGAGTAACAGACTGGAGTCAGTTGGACATGTCTTCTTGGAGGTTATTATTGAGCCTCTTCTAGAGATGGGAAGCAGACTAGTGGTTTCCAGCTGGCTGGTGTGACTGTCAGGGTAGCCCCAGAGGGAGATCTCTGGGTGACAGAACAGTTCTCGGTTCTCTTCTTCTGGTTGGATGCTGGCCTCTAAAGGCCCAGGTGTGAGGCCTAGTGGAACTTCCTGAGCCTAGCTAAAGTTTGGTGATCTGCCTCTGGCCAGACGTGACTCAGCAAGACGCCTAATGGCTTCTTACCTGCTACCTCCACATGGGAGTTAGAATTATCATTTCAATAGTCACAGTTTACTATTGGCCCTTACCTTTCCCCACCATCCTACAATCCCCGCCTTCACCCCCAACATTATATAGGCAACTGTTCATAGCAATAAATCGAGTTCCTGCTTCGACAAGACTCCCGACTCAGTGTGGTTTTTCTCCGGTGGCCAGGAGAGGTCTGAGTCGTCGGACGCTCATCTCCTCCTCAGCCCCTCGGGAGGAACCAGCGGGCCTGGTCCTTCCCTCGGCACTACCTGCCCCCGCCGGCGGAGCCCGGCATCTGGCGCCCAACGTGGGGCTCTTGGAATCCGGCAGACTAGTGCCCCCTGAGAGACATTCGTTGAGGAGGTCAATCGGTGTACATATGCGGGTGAGCGTACCCCCATAAGTAGTCTTTATATTTAATGTGCTAAACTTTGCTTCTATAACCTGTACTTGTTGATCAACATCTCTTTGTTCTCTTTCTCTTTCCTTTCACTTTTAGTTTACAGACAAGCTACATCTGCGGCTTTTGTACAGCATGTTTACCTATCTTTTGGATCCTTGTGGTTGTATTGTACTCATGTGTATGTGGGTTGCTATTGCCCTAATTTTATGGACATTTTTCTCTCAACTTTATAATGTGGGACAGTCTAACTGTAAATCCAATCCTGCCTTAGAATCTCTCAGGGCACTCCTAAAGAGTAGAGGGCTTAATTTGACTGATAATCAGGCTCAACAGACCTGGGATTGCCTTCTCAAACTGGCGCCATGGCTGCCGGAAGGAAATCTCTTTGATTGGGACACGTGGGATAGGGTAGAGGCCCTTGTTTGTCGGGCACATGTGGAGAAGGGTCAAATACCCCCCTCAGGGGTCCTCCCTATGATCTCAGCCCTCAAGGCCTGCTTCCCTCCAAGGCCAACCAAACATAAACAAAAGACAAAAGAAAAAGATAATATACAGCCTAATCCAGCTACTCCTCCTGGAGATACAGCTTTAAAAAAACCCCAAAAGGATACATCTTTATGCTCCTCACTCGATCCCTTTGAGAGTGCTCCCTGGCCTTCCGGGGGACCTCCTCCATCAACTAACCCTTTCTGGACCCCCTCGGCCCCTCCTTCATATTCGGCCGCCGAGACCCCTTCAGCCCCTCCTTCATATTCGGCAGCCAAGCCGTCAGAAAATAAAGCTACTTTTTTATTTCCCGTCAATCTAAATCCTGGGGGCAATCGCCCTGCTGCCTGGTATCCGTGGGAAGCTCAGGACCTTAAGGAGCTTAAAAAGGCGGTCTCAGAGGATGGACCCAACTCTCCTTGGGCTGAGACCCTATTACAGGGACTTGCCCATCAACCTTGTACAACCCAAGATTGGAAAAATCTAGTCAGGGCTGTCTTGTCAGGTCCCCTATACATTAAGTGGTGTGCCTTTTTTAGAGATAAATGCCATACACAGACAAAACAAAACCAAAATCAACAGCCCCCTGTGCCGATAACTTTTGGGATGCTCTCTGGTACCTCTGATCAATATGCTACAGACACTCAACAGGCGGCTATACCTGACCCATATAGGGACCAGGTCAGGGCACTGGGCTTGGCGGCATGGAAAAAGCTTGATGAGGGACCCTCTAAAACTCCCCTTATGAGTATTACTCAAAAACCATCTGAGGATTTGACTACATTTATAGATAGGGTGGAAAAAAGTCTCCAAAAAAAATTTCCCCCAGGGGCATTACGGGATCAATTTACTAAAATGTTGGTCTGGGATGGGATGACAGCCGATCACCGCCTCGCCTGTGCGGGTCTCAAGGACAACTCCATGAGTAGATGGATTGTAGCCACCAAGGACGTTGGCACTATCTCCCATCAGGCTAGGGCCATGGCTGCCGCCCTTCAGGAAAATAAACAGAGAGATTTGGCCAATACGATCTGTACATTACAGTTAAATTCTAAAAACTTGACATGTTTTGGATGCGGGGACGAGGGCCACTTTAAAAAAGAGTGCCCCAACAGGACAAAGCCTCCTCCGCGCTCTGGGGGGACGACCAACGCCCCTCACACCCTTTGCCCTAAATGCAATAAAGGGTTTCATTGGGCTAAGGAATGTAAATAAAAGTTTAACATACAGGGAAAGCCTTTAAACTCCTCCAGGGGCTTCCCCCAGCCCCGTTAAATAAGGGGAAAGAGACCATCAAAGCCTATTGGACCGTCCCCCTAGTCTCCGGCCTTAGACCCAAAATTATTTTGAATATTGACAATAAAAAATTCAAACTTCTCATTGACACTGGAGCGGACCGAACGGTCCTGAGAAAGGAGGAAGTGCCCCCCTCCTGACAGCTTGTGCCCGGCCCCCCCCTACTGGGAATTGGCGGGCAATCCACCTCCTGGGAGACTGCCACGTGGCTCCCTTGGACTGACCCAGGTGGGGACAGGGGAAAAGTCCGCCCTCTCGTGGTGACTGGGCTCACTGCTAACTTACTGGGGCAAGACATCCTTGGAGATGCTGAGGCTTTCATCACTACTGACCATAAGGCCTTTTATAATGATTTGCTAGATAAAAAAAAATATCAACAACAGTCTGAGGAAGGGAGGGAATATCATCCCAATTATAGAGATGACCCTTACTTTGAACAACTCAGACAAAAGTACTCCAATAAACACCCCCAATTCTAAGGGCCACTGCCCAGCCCCCCCCATTTAAAATCCAGTGGAGACCGGGGGATCCTGTATGGGTTGAGCAGTGACCTCTCCCTTCTTCTAAGTTACACCAACTCCACATACTTATTGATCAACAGTTGGAGGCCGGACATATTCGTCCCTCCACTAGTCCCTGGAACTCTCCTGTCTTTGTCATAAAAAAGCCTAATGGGTCCTGGAGATTTTTACATGATTTAAAAAAGATCAATAAACACATGATCCCCTTCGGAACTCCCCAGAGGGGACTCCCATGGATCCCAGCTATTCCCAATATATACCATATTACTATCATTGACATTAAAGATTGCTTCTTCTCTATCCCTCTCCATCCAGGAGACATGAAAAAATTTACATTCTCTGTACCTGCTGTTAATTTTTGTGGCCCAGATAGGAGATTTAAATGGACTGTCTTACCTCAGGGCATGACAAATAGCCCACCCATTTGTCAATATTACCTGTCATCCATTTTCTCTTCTCTTATCAATCTCCCTGATACCCTGTTTTATATTTACATGGATGATATTATTCTTGGGTGCCTAGATTCCTCCACACTCCAGGACCTTACCCACCAATGTCTAACTATCCTACATACTCACGACTTTAAAGTAACTCTGAAAAAAGTTCAAACTGTGCCTCCCTTTAAGATCTTGGGCTCGATCCTTACCCTAGATACAGTTTCACCTGTTAAACCACAACTTTATATTCAGGATTCTTACACCTTGCCTCAACTCCAGAAGCTTTTGGGAGAAATTAATTGGATGAGGCCTTGGATACCCATAACTACTGAAGAGCTGTCCCCTTTATTTGACCTCCTAAAGGACCTTAACTTCTCCTCTCAGGTAATTTTGTCCCCTTGTCATCAACAAATTTTTCGTAAGGTACAACAGGCTATAAATACTGTGACCCTAAAGAGGTTCAATCCTGATTTGCCCATTTCCCTCTACATTTTCTCTGGGGAAACATTATACACTACACTGTTGGCCCAGGAAGGTGAACCCATCCAATGGGTCCACCTCTCAATTGGTGGGGTCCCCAGAGTTTATTCTATAACCAACCAGGTTGCTGATTACATTATCAAGGACAGAGACACCTCTGTCCGGTTGTTTGGCACAAAACCTCACCTTATTGTCACCCCCTTTAAGATAACAGATTTCACCTGGCTTCAGAAAAATAATAATAAAGTTGCTACGGCTCTCGAGGGGTTTCTAGGTAAAATTGATTGCCATTATGGCCCCCACAAATGGATGAGTTCTTTCTCCAGATTAAAATAAAAGCCCCTCAGGCTTTTTCTGTCTCAACCTAACCCTGACTTTCTTACCGTGTTTACTGATGGAGGGCACCTGGGGGCTTCCCTAGTCGTTTACCCTCCCTTAAAACAGGAAAAAGAGCCTATGCCCATTAAGTCAGTCTCTCATGAGGTTGAGGGGTCAGCACAATTCAAAGAACTATTTGCTGTCGTTCTAGCTTTGGACACTATTCAAGAGCCATTTAACTTATTTTCTGACAGCCTTTATGTTGTTAATTTATTACCCAACCTGGTTGAGGCCCACATTAGACTGGACTCCAACCCTATATCTCCTCTGATGATTCAAGCTCGTTCCCTACTCAAACAAAAAATTAACCCCATTTTTCTTCAACATCTCAGGGGTCATCAAAACTTACCGGGATTTCTTTCTCGAAGAAACAATTTGACTGATAAAATGGCTTCTATGCCTCAGTGTAATACTATTACAAAAGCTACACGCTTCCACTTATTGACCCATGTCAACTGGAGAGGTCTCAAACACAGGTTTCCACAGGTACCAGTTAAGGACCTTAAAAAAATTGTCCGGACTTGTAAGTCCTGTCAGCCCTTCCTCCAAGTACCCCCCCTTCAAACTACAAAAAACAATCCTAGAGGGCTACGCCCTAATCATCTGTGACAAATTGATGTCACACACTATTCTCCATTTGGAAAACTTAAATATATTTTTCTTTCAGTTGATACCTTTTCCCGTGCCTGCTGGACATCAACACATGCCGGGGAAAAATCTAAACATACCATTAGTCATATACTTCAATGTTTTACCACTCTTGGGCTGCCTGATCAAATTAAAACAGATAATGGCCCCTGCTTCGTAAACAAGGCCTTTATAGATTTTCTCCAAAACTAAAAAATCTCACATTCTACAGACATCCCATACAACCCCCGGGGCCAAGCTATCGTTAAAAGATATAATCAGACTCTCAAGTCTCAATTACAAAAACAAAAAAAAAAATCCTTACCCCCACATGACCAACTAAAAAAGGCATTATTTACCCTAAATATTTTAAACTTTTCTAAAGAAGATAAACAACTCTCCCCTTTTCAAAAACATTGGTCTTCATCCATTACCTACAGTTCTATCTGGGTAAGATGGAGGGACCCATTGACTGGGGCCTGGAGAGGGCCTGATCCGCTCCTCACAGCAGGGAGAGGGTTTGGATGTGTCTTCCCTCAAGATGAAAAAAGACCCATTTGGGTACCAGCGAGAGACCTAAAATATTTGTCCCAACAAGAGGACACTGACAGTCACTTCTCTAGGGAGTGTCCCACCCCTGAGGACTGTTCCTAAAATGGTCCTTCACCCTACTAAACTAAACAATTCCCTCCCTTGTGGAGGATTGCTGGCTCTGGCTGCTTGCAGTACAGTTGCCTGTATGACCTTAAAACATTACTCAGCCACCTTCCCCATCCCCATCCAGCTTTTCCCAATGTTTCCCCTGGAACTTGCATTTGGGCCCCGCCTTCCCCTAATAATTCCAGTATAGATGTGGGATACATTCATCCTTCCTTCTGTACTTTTAACACAGCTGATCCCAATGCTCAATGCTGCCCGCCTTCTGGAATGGTTTATGTTTGTGGAGGCGGGATGGCCTATGACTTTCTGCCCACCAATTGGACGGGCCTTTGTGCCCCAGCCACCTTAATCCCAGATGTAAATATCATCCCTGGAAATGAGGCCCTCCCTGTATCAGAGGGAGACCTATCTTCAACAACAGCTAGATTCCCTGGCTGAGGTAGTCCCACAAAACAGGAGAGGACTAAACCTACTAACGGCCGAAAAAGGAGGCGTATGTTTGTTTTTACAGGAAAAATGCTGCTTTTATGCCAATAAATCAGGAATCATCCAGGACAAGATTAAGAGGCTCCAGGAAGACTTGGAGAGGTGGCAGCGGGATCTCCAGGACAACCTGCTGTGGGCGGGCTTACATGACTTCTTACCCTACCTTCTGCCTCTACTTGGGCCCCTCCCCCTCCTTCTTCTCCTTTTCCTTCTCCTCACTGTCGGGCCTTGTGTAATTAATAAGATTACACAATTTATTCACCAATGGCTAGAGGCAATAAAACCTCATCAGGTCAAAATACAGGCTGGAAACTCAGGAATTAAGTTCCTCAGATGACCCACTGCCACCTCCTCTGCCCTCCATGTGACCAATGACGGGTAAGATCCCCATAGGGGGACAACCTAAGACAGGCCATGGGGTGGGTTCTCACCGAGCTAAACACATGGTACCCAGTGACGGGTAAGATCCCCAGAGGGGGACAACCTAAGACAGGGGCCATGATGAATGCTCTGAGCTAAACACCTGGTACCCAATGACGGTTAAGACCCCCAGAGGGGGACAACCTAAAACAGGGGCCATGGTGACTAATGCTCTTACAAAAACAAAAGGGGGAGATGCTGGCCTCTAAAGGCCCAGGTGTGAGGCCTAGTGGAACTTCCTGAGCCTAGCTAAAGTTTGGTGATCTGCCTCTGGCCAGACGTGACTCAGCAAGACGCCTAATGGCTTCTCACCTGCTACCTCCACATGGGAGTTAGAATTATCATTTCAATAGTCACAGTTTACTATTGGCCCTTACCTTTCCCCACCATCCTACAATCCCCGCCTTCACCCCCAACATTATATAGGCAACTGTTCATAGCAATAAATCGAGTTCCTGCTTCGACAAGACTCCCGACTCAGTGTGGTTTTTCTCCGGTGGCCAGGAGAGGTCTGAGTCGTCGGACGCTCATCTCCTCCTCAGCCCCTCGGGAGGAACCAGCGGGCCTGGTCCTTCCCTCGGCACTACCTGCCCCCGCCGGCGGAGCCCGGCAGTTGGATGTTAAACCATGACACACAAGTGATGTACCACTGAGTCATCTCCTCAGCCACAGTTTTGTATTTTGACTGTGGTGGTGGCTCCATGATTCTACATGTGATAAAATGATAGACATCATACTGATTTCCACCTTGCTGGTTTTAATATTACACTACAGCCGGGCGTGGTGGCGCATGCCTTTAATCCCAGCACTCGGGAGGCAGAGGTAGGAGGATCGCCATGAGTTCGAGGCCACCCTGAGAATACAGAGTGAATTCCAGGTCAGCCTAGCCTAGAGTGAAACCCTACCTCGAAAAAAAAAATAAATATATATATATATATATTACACTACAGTTATGTGAGATGCTGTTCTTGGGAGAAACTATGTGGTGGATACATAGGGACCTTTCTTGATATCCTTAGAATGTCTGTGAATCTTTTACTGTTTAAAAAACAACTGTTTAAAAAACCTTACATGGTATGCATGTTCATGCAGGGTGACACTCACGCACACAGAGCCCAGCAACGTTAGCAGACAGATGACAGGCTGGAGAGCAGCATGCATAACTAAACCATTGCAGAAGAGATGACCTATGACACCAGAATCCAGCTGTTACGAGAATGGCAGCTTCCACTTCCTTTGTGCCTCAACTGTCCCTCCATCTTTCTCTTGGAATCATGCATATCGTTTATTCCAAGGCTCTCCTTCATTCCAGATAATCTCATCTCAAAGACCGCAGGAATGTCCTTTCTCTCTTGAAAACCAGCTTCGGGAGCTGGAGTTTGGCTTAGTTGGGAGAGTGCTTGCCTAGCTTGTATGAGGCCCTGGGTTTGATCCCCAGCACTGCATACACACATGTGTTGGGGTGCATGCCTGTAATCCCAGCACTTACAAGTTAGAAGCAGGAAGTTCACAAGTTCAAGGTCATCCTCAGCTACTTAATGAGTTTGAGGCTAGCCTGGGATATAAGACATGCCATCTCCAAAGAAAAAGGAAAAGAAAAAGAAAAACCAGCTTTCATGGGAGGTGGATGACATCCCTGAGACCACCATGCTGTGAAAAGCTCAACACAGTCACTTAAAGAGCCAGTGTGGAGGAGCGCTAAGCATATGAGTGGACCATCTAGCTCAGATCAACTGCCTGCTGAAGACAGTCTGGGGCTCGGGAACAAGCAGAGCAGGTGGCAAGTGGATCAGAAGAGCTTCCCAGCTGAACCCGTTTATTGTAGACAGCTCCACGTTGCTGGGATGAACTTCCAACCAGGCATACAGATCTGGAGAATTCCATCAAATGGCGGAAGAAGCTGGATCCCATTCATAAACCCAAGCAGAGAGAGAGAAAGAGCAGCAAGCACAAACCAGCAGCAAGAAGGCCCCCAGAGCTCAGACCTCTCTGCACACCTTTGGTTAGATCAGATCCTCCCCCAAACACACCCTAGGGCTGGACCTCAGCATCCATCTCTGCTGACACCTCCTCCAGCCAGGAAGCTGGAGACCCAAGTCACAAGCTTTAATCAACACCTGAGTCTACAGGGTACTTATATGCGAACCACCCCAGCATTTACTCCTCAGAACCCCAGGATCATAAGTCATGGTTGCTTTAGGTCAGTCAGTCTTGGGGTAGCTTACCATACAACCATAGATACTTTTAAAGGGTGTTGTAAGAAAGGAACTAAAAACTCAATTAGAAAAATGAATGAAGGAAAGAAGTAGACCATTTATAAAGAGATGCAATGGTCCTTAAACATCAACAGACAGAGGCCCCATCTCAGCTGTCATAAGAGAAATGCAAATGAAACTACCCTCAGACACCATTTCTTGCAAGCCAGCTTAGCAAAAAAATCCAAAATTTGAAGATGTATATTAGGTGTGGCTGTGAGGGAACAGGTTTGGTGGTAGAGAATGCCAAATTGGGTTGTCTTGATGGAAAGCACTTTGGCATTGCTTATATAGATCTGAAACAAACGTATTTATCCTTTGACCCAGCAATCCCACCTCTGGGAATCTATTCTACAGATAGACATTCTCAAGTGCTAAGTGACTTGTGATTGAGGTTGTACACTGTGGTGTCGTTTGTAATTGTAAAAGCTTGGAAACATGCCAAGAGTCTGTCACTAGGGAAATGATTAAATAAACATGAAGTGTGGCTATAAGAAAGCAAGAGGGCGTGTTGTAGGATCTATTAAATCAATGAGGAAGGTGCAGAATGCTATATAAATTATGCTACCTTTTTGCAAGGAAGGGTAGAAAATGGAATAAACATGCTTGCACTCTCTTGTATTTGCATAAAGAAATGCAGGAAACAGAAAACTAATGAAGATGGCTACCTGTGGGGATGAAAATGGGGAGGGGTGGGAGTTAGAATCCTCTGTGTATTTTTTGCTGCTTATTTTGTAGCTCTAGATGTCATTTTCACTTTTGAACCATGTAAAAATACAACATATTAAAACCGATCTCCCATGTGAGTGGGGTAGAAATGGGATGACTCTTGGTAGATGAGGTTTCTTGTCAAGAAAAGGGTCTAAAATTAGAGAAGGGTGCACCACTCTGTCAATATACTGGAAACCACTGAGCTGTATGCTTCAAAAGGGTGAATTAAATGGCATGTGAAATGTCTCAATAAAGATAAAAAAAAAAAAAAGAAACAAAGCACACACATCCCAGAACTTTTAGACCTTAAAATGGCTCTGTGTAGTATATGTTAAAACGACAGTAAAACTAATATAACTGACTTGATGCCCATCAATTCAAAACTTACTTCAAACATCTAGAAAATATTTAAACAAAATTGGCCCTAGGAGAAATATAAAACGTGAGTGGTCTGGAACTAAAACCATTAAATGACGAGTGAAAACAAAATCTTTCACGAAAGAAACAACATACTGAGGTAAATTTAGTAAAGCTGAGGAGTGGAGAGCGAGCTCGGGGCAGCGTGCACACTTAACATGTACAAAGGTTCTGACTTCCCTCCCCAGCACCACAAAAGAAAAAGAAAAATTAAAGGAGAAAATGACCTCAGTCTTACACAAAGTCTCGTGATAAGGAACCAGCACACACTCTGTGACTCATTTTATAATACCAAATAATCCAGATGCAAAGTCTAGAGACACGAATTCCAGGCCATTCTACTCATGAACATGGGTGAAAAACCTCTGAGTAAGATACTGATGATCTGAAATCCAGAGAAATCCACAAAAATTAAATAGTCACAGCATTGTTGCTACATTCCAGAAGCTCAAGGTAAGTTTGACATTAGAAAGTCCACAGTGGAGACTTTGGGACAAGGAAAGGGTCCAGTGGGAAGGGGGAGAAGAGAAGACAATGGGGGTAGTAAATTTGATCAAGGTACATAATCTATATGTGTGACAACAGCATGATGAACCCATGATTATATATGGTAAAGATGCTAATAAAAAAAAAGGAAAACTCCTCACCATCTTTCAGTGAACTCAACTCAGTGCTGTTGTTTGGATGTGGTTTGTGTCTGATTCACAGCATATTATTATTGAGAGGTGGAGGGCTTTTAAGAGGTGTTGTGTCATGGAGCGGAGCCTCACAAAGAGATTGATGTTATCTTCCAGGGAGTGAGGGAGTTTGCACTCTGAGAGCCTGGCGTTAGGTGTCTTGTGAGTGGGCTGTTATAAAGTGAGATGAGCGTACATTTTTTCTCTTCCCCATGCCCACTCGCTCTTCTGTTTCCCACTGTGAGGCCCTTACTAACTAGAAACTTAGCATATGTTAGCACCATGTTCTTGGGCTTCCAGAACTGTGAGTCAAATTAAACCTCATTTGGTCTCAGGGATTTTACTATAGCAACAGAAAATGTGAGAAAATAGCAGATGATTTTTCTCAATAGATGAGAAAAAATAATAAAATTCAAAAACCACTCATGATTAAAAAGAAAACAAACAGGCTGGAGAGATGGCTTAGTGGTTAAGGTGCTTGTGTGCAAAGCCAAAGGACCCAGGTTTGATTCCTCAGGACCCATGTAAGATAGATGCACAAGGTGGCACATGTGTCTGGAGTTCGTTATCAGTGGCTAGAGGCCTTGGCATGCCCATTCTCTCTCTCTCTACCTCTTCTTCTCTCTCAAATAAATAAATAAAAATAAAGTACTAAAAAACCAACAAACTCTTAGCAAATTCAGAATGAAAGAAGATTCATACTAATGGTCAATTCAGACATTACAGTTGATAGTGAAATGCTAGGAGTGGTTCTTAGCCCACGAGGAATGACATCAGATTCCCACAGGCTGTTTTCATCTGTTTGTTTTCCTGGAGGTCCCAGGCAGTGCAAGAAGGAAAAGTAATTCAGTGCATAAGGACTAGAAAAAAGGAAACCAAGTTGCAATTGTTGTCTGGTGATCTGATTGTATAAATAGAGCATTTTCAAAGTTAGAGAGATGGCTAGAATTAATAAGGTAGTTTAGCAAGTTGCTTGATATATGATCAATAAACAAAAATCAATAGCTTTTTTGGCTTCAGAAAACAATGAAAAAAAATCAATTTACTGAAAGAACAACGATAATAAATAAGAGGTTCCTATGAATTAAACTAGAAAGTGTTTTGCAAGGGACTTCTAGAGGTCACAGCTCCATTGACCTTGGCCCCAACTCAAATACAACAACCAGAGTATAAATTGACAACCTGGAGCTTGTGTTGCTCACTTATGCCACAGCTCCTGCTGTACAGCCCCCTTGGCAGTCTCCAGCTGGTCAGAATGTCTTGAGTTAGATAGAAATATTGCAGTTTGTCTTGCTTTTCTGAGGGGGACATGTTCTAAGACCCCAGTGGATATTTCAAAGTACTGGTAATACTGAACTCTACTTACCCTGTCCTCCATATGTGTGCACACCTGTGATCAAGTTTAACATAAATTAGACAAGGTGGGCTGGAGAGATGGCTTAGTGGCTAAGCGCTTGCCTGTGAAGCTGAGGGACCCTGGTTTGAGGCTCGATTTTCCAGGACCCATGCTAGCCAGATGCACAAGGGGGCGCACGCATCTGAAGTTCGTTTGCAGCGGCTGGAAGCCCTGGCGCGCCCATTCTCTCTCTCTGTCTCTCTCTCCCTCCCTCTTTCTCTCTCTGTCACTCTCAAATAAATAAATAAAAATGAACAAAAAATTTAAAAAAAAATTAGGCAAGGTAAGACTTAACATTAGTGGCTGGGGAAATGGCTTAGTGTTTAAAAGCACTTGCTGTTCAAGCATGAAGGTCTGAGAAGGGCCCAAGACTGCCTAAGTTTGATTCCCTAGCACCCAAGTAAACATCTGGGTGTGTCCATGCATGTCTGTAACCTCAGTCCTGTGAGTCAGAGACTGGAGAAGAGCTGAGGCTCGCTGACTGAAAAATGGAAAGACATCTTGACCTTGGACTTGCCAGTCTCCGGAGCTGTGAGAAATCATGGTTTGTGGTTCATCACCATCCCGTTTGTGGTTCTGTTAGAGCAGCTGGAGTGGGCTAAAGACAGGTCATGATACAACCCCATTGTTACGCGCACAAACCGTGGTGGCAGGCGACACAGAGAACTTTGAGAACATGGTAGGAAGTGGCTTGAGTTGGACAAGCCTAGCTACCACCTCAGGACCCCTGTCAGAGTATCTCAGCCTCCTGACCGGCTGTGGGGCCTGTCTTTGCTCTGCCCTTTGACCTCTGCAAAATCTCTGAGGTCTGATCATTGCCAAGAGAAGACCAAAGAACCAGGTAGCCTCAACTTGAAAAGCCTCTCACTCCAAGATTATGATCCCAGTTCCTTGGCTTGATGTGATCAAGAGGCCCAGGGTGGTCTTCCTGACCTCTGGGCAGTTCCGTCTCTGGGCCTCACTTCCATAAGGGGATGCCACTTTCTCTACCACTGGTGAGGACAGGCGAGGACAGAGTGGGGCCGCGCAGCGAGGCCATGGGGGCCGTCTGCATTGGGATGGGGCAGGGACCCAGAAAGAAGGTGGTTGGTTTTCCTTGGTGGATGAGTGTAAGCAAACACCAAGAAGAGTGCTCTCAGGGCCAGTGAGTGCCTTAGCATGCTGTTTGTTGCTCTCAAAGGACTCCAGGATCAGGATCATACGTGACAAAAACAGAGGTTTATTTTGGCTCAAAGTTCAGGAGGTTGGGAATGCACCAGCTGGATCTGCTTGGCTTTGAGGGGAAGGCTAAGTGCGCTTTCAACTCTGATGGAAGGTGGGAGGACGAATGAGTGTGTGCAGAAGAGAAAAGGAGGCCAAACTTGCGATGGCTAACCGGTAGCCATGCGGTAAGAGCCACCCAAGAGACTCCACCCCGCAGCCCAAATACCTCCCACTGGGCCCCACCTCCTACGAACCCTTTCCTTCCTCTAGGCCCCACCTTCCAACAGTGAGTTAAGAGTTAAGCCTCAGCATGAGTTTTGGTGGAGATAAACCACATTCAAGCTCTAAGTGTGGGGGAGGGGCTTTCCTGCCTAATAGGAGTGTGGATGTGTGCAGAGGAAGAGGCTCACACCTCACACACCTCTTGAACCCAGATTAGTGAGGAATGCATGGCTTGGGCCCCCACAAACTGTAGAGCCCCCTGGGCTCATAAAGGTGTCCCATCTATCATGGGTGCCAGAGGAAGGAAAGGAGGAAGCACACTCCCTGTGGATGGATGGGCAGCTCAAAGTCCGGTGCCAGGCAGGGTCTCAGCAGCAAGCCAGTGTTGCTGCTTCATGTAACTTCTTGGATCTCCTTTGGAGCCCCGGGGCCCCTGGGTGGAGGTAGTGGCTGGATGCTGCTCTGGGGCTGGAGACAGCCTGCTCAAGCTGCTGACCCTGTGTGGGTGGGTACATTCCTGAGTCATAGGCTCAACAGATACCAACTGGCCAATAGCAGCATCCCAAACTGTCCAGAGCAAAGATGCGATTTGTTGTTATGGTAGCCTCCAACTTCAGGGTCAGGCAGCAGCTTGGGAGGGGCTGGCCATGGCTGCCCAAGGACAGGGAAGAGAAGGTCCCTCTGGGTGTTGGTGGATTAATGACAAACCTTAGGAATTTGAGCGTCCTTGCCCTTCAAATCAAGCCCCAAACATAGAATTTAGCATTTTCATTCCGATCGGGATTTGTGGCTTATTACTGCGACTGGCACCGTCGCGGTGAGCGTGGCTTAAATGTCAAGATATATTTTTCAGGTGCATAAGACACCAAAGATCACAGCTGTCTGGAAGAGTGAATTTTAATTAGCAAAGAGATCCCATAAAACCTCCCTGGTCCTGAGGGAGCACCCCACAGGTTTTGTTCAGCCTTGGGTGTGTGTTACAGACTCAGATGCTGGAGATAGTGTCCAAAGGATTTGGGGGCTGTGTGAGTGGGAACTGGTTTTAACTTTCAAACCTTATCTGTTAAGTTGCTCAAGCCAAATACTTCTGGAGAAAGAAAGAAGGCTACATAAAGGCGCTTTATGAGCAGCTAAGAGTAGAGTGTGGCTCCACGCTTCCTCCGCAGGTCATTTATGAGGTCTGGAAAGAATTTACTGCCCCGTAGAGGAAGGACTGTTTGGAAAGGTCCCCTGTGCCAGTTCTCACCTCAGGTTCTCTCATGCCTATTCTCCCCACTCTCATTTTTTGTCTCTGAGCCTCTGCTGGAGAAAGCTAAGGGCACCCTGTCTCTTCTGATGTCACTTAGAACTAACTGAATTCCACTACAGTCTAATCAGCCACAGGGGAGAGGTCAAGTCCTGGCAGAATGACTGAGGTAGGCAGTGGGGCCAGAACTCAGTGGGGAAGGTAGTGATGCTGTTGTAATCAGCTGGATTTTAGAAGGTGGGTAAGAACTGCCTGGGTAAGGAGCTGGGGAAGTGGCTCAGTGGTAGATCGCTTGCCTGGCATGTCAAGGTTCCATCTCTAGCAAAATACAAAAATTAAAAATCCCAAAAAGAACTGCATGAGCAAAAGAGGAGACATTACTATTGACCTTTAAGAAGCAAGAGAAAGGCTGGATGTGGTGGCACACACCTTTAATTCCAGCACTCGGGAGGCAGAGGTAGGAGGATTGTCAGAAGTTCGAGGCCACCCTGAGAATACATAGTAAATTTGAGGTTGGTCTGGGCTAGAGTGAGACCTTATTTCAAAAAAAAAAAAAAAAAAAAACCCAAAAAACAAACAACAACAACAACAAAAAAATAAGGGCTGGAGCGATGGCTTAGCCATTAAGATATTTGCCTGGGAAGACTAAGGACCTAGGTTCAATTTCCCAGAACCCATGTAAGCCAGAACCATGTGGCACATGCATCTGGAGTTTGTTTGCAGTGGCTGGAGGTCTTGTCGTACCCATTCTCTCTCTATCTACCTCTTTATCTCTCCCCCCTCAAATAAATAAATAAATAAATATTTTTTTAAAAAAGAAAAAAATACACAAAAGAAGAAGAAGAAAAAGAAGAAGAAGGAGAAGCAGCAGCAGCAGCAGCAGCAGCAGCAGCAAAGAGATGACTGTGAAGGGATATTGTTGCAGTTACCTTCACGTTGCTGGACAAATACCCGAAAAGAAGCAGCTTATGGGAGGAAAGGGTTTATTTCAGGCTGATAGATTCCAGGGGAAACAACCATTAATACCCAATGAAGCTGGCTCACTACATCATACAACAGCATGAGAGAGAGAGAGACAGAGCGAGAGTGAGCCAGAGCCAGTAACCACAAACAGCCAGAGCTCAGGCTGCTTTTTATACACCCAGGAGGCCTGCATGACAAGATTTACCCCCAGTGTGATCACTCTTCCCCACTAGGGCCCCACCCATGGGGGACTCAAGTTGCAAGCTCAAGCTTAATAAAAAATGCTGGAGGGCTGGAGGGATGGCTTAACAGTTAAGGCGCTTTGCCCTGCAAAGCCAAAGGACCCAGGTTCTATTCCCCAGGACCCACGTTAGCCAGATGCACAATGGGGTGCATGCATCTGGAGTTTGTTTTCAGTGGCTGGAGGCCCTGGCACTCTCTCTCTCTTTCCCTCTTTCTCTGTAAAATAAATAAATAAATAATAAAATATTTAAAAAATGTTTGAGTGAGGTCATGCATTGCAACCACCACAAATATGATAGACAACTATTTGCCACCAACTTAGAGAACTCAGGTTAAAGGAGCAAACTCTTAGAAAGAGGCAAACCACTAGAACTGACTCAAGAAGAAATAGAAGATTGGATACACCTGTAGCATGGAAAGAGCTTGAGGCTCAATGCACAGGTCACATACTTCCATAAAGCTAGAACAGTCCCATTATTCACACGCAGGCAGTGTGTCGTGTATGTGCAACTACAGTGCAACAGCAAGAAAAATAGACCTATAGGACTATCAAAAGAAAGCTCAGCTGCCTTTACACGCCTTTAATCCCAGCACTGGGGAGGGTGAGGTAGGAGGATCCCTGTGAGTACCAGGCCAGCCTGGGGCTACAGAGTGAGTTCCAGGTCAGTCTGGACTGAACTAGACCCTACCCTGCCTTGAAAAAAACAAAACAAAACAAAACAAAAACAAACAATTGTTTTAAAACTCTTGTTACAAAGAACACAATTAGAAGACGGATGATTCTTGTATGGGTGATAACTAGCTTGTATCTAGACTATATAAAGAACTCATCAAACTCAAAGAGAAAACACACAACCTAATTAAACAGAGGGCAAATTGATCCCAACATCACTTGCTTCAAGAATGACTTGAATGGTGGCTGGAGAAATGGCTTAGCGGTTAAGGCACAAGCCTGTGAAGCCTAAGGACCTAGGTTTGATTCTCCAGGTCCCATGTAAGCCAGATGCACATGGTGGCACATGCATCTGGAGTTTGTTTGAAGTGGCTAGAGGCCCTGGAGTGCCCATTCTCTCTCTCTCTTACTTTCTCTCTCTCTCTCTCTGTCTCAAATAAATAAAAATAAATTTAAAACAATACCTAAAACGTGATTTGAATGGAAGGTGTTCAGTGTCATTAGTCATTAAGGAAATGTGAGTCACAACCACAGTGAGGACCACTGCATACCTAGTGGCTTGGCTAAAATCACAGGACTGTGCTGCTTAGATTTGCTCTGAGAGCCACGAGGAGCCAGTGACAAACATGACAGGAGAGACACAAGCAGCGACTGGCCCTGTAGAAAGATTGTCTCATGACAGCATGAAGCCAGGCTAAACTCAAGGCCTGCTGTGGTTTCCATGCTCAGTGTTTGCCAGAGGTCCCTAGGGGGCCAGTATTAGGGAATGCGGGGATTCTCAGAAGGAAGTGGGAGGTCTCCTCAAAGGATACTGTGAGATCCAGGCCCTATGCCCTCTTTCTGCTTCCTGGCATGTGATGTGAATGATTTGCTTCATCATGTCTGCCATCGCCACTTGGCACGCTCACCAGTGGCCACAGCACTAGAGCCATCCAGTCTGGGAAGGCTAAGCTAAGTGAACCTTTTCTTTTTAAAGTTAATTGTCTCAAGTATTTTGTGGTAGTAATGTGAAGCTGACTAATGCAGGGCTGAACTGGGAGGAATGGGTGGACGACATGGGAAAAAGAGTAGATTCAAGATCAGTATAGAAGGGCTAATCAGTGTGAGTTACAGGTACACATCACTACACCCAGCTTTTACGGGAGTTCTGGAGATCTGAACTCAGGTTTTCATACTTGCATGACAAGCGCTTTACTCACTGAGTCATGTCCCTAGTCTGTGTCTTTATATCATTTTATTAAAATTTTTTTATTTTTTAGAGAGAGAAAGAAAGGCAGATAGAGACATAGAGAGAGAAAATAGACATGTCAGGGCCTCTAGCCACTGCAAACAAAGTCCAGGTGGTTGCGCCACCTTGTGCATCTGACTTTATGTGGGTACTAGGGAATTGAACCTGGATCCTTTGGCTTTGCTGGCAAGTGCCTTAAATGCTGAGCCATCTCTTCAGCACTCTTTATACCATCTTAAAGGCACATCCTATTTGGTTGTAAATGTGTGCCATAATTTTTCTAGGTAAATCTTTTTTTTCCAAATATTTATTTATATTTATTTATTTGAGAGAGGGAAAGGGCGGGGGTGGGGTGGGTGGGAGGGAGAGAATGGATGTGCCAGGGCTTCCAGCCACTACAAACAAACTCCAGACACATGCATCACTTTGTGCATCTGGCTTACGTGGGTCCTGGGGGATCGAACTGAGGTCCTTTAGCTTTGCAGGTAAGTGCCTTAACCTCTAAGCCATCTCTCTATCCCTAGGTAAATCTTATGTGGTGAGCTGAGGCTGTCTCTAATTTTGCAAAGTTACTCTAGACATCTCCACTTATGATCCTTGTTTAAATCAGGACTCTTAGGAAAGGTGACTTGACTTAGCTGAGGGAACTGGGGAGACTGATGGGTCCCTCTCCCTCCTGGGGTTGGGTGGGGCTCTTGTGTGTATGCTTGGGCTAATGTCATTTATTCTCGCCAGAAGTTTCTTACTCTTCACTAATTTTGTGGGTATAAAATGAGACTTCCATGTGACTTTAATTTTAATATCAGAGGGGGCAATGCATATGGATTTGGGTTCCTTATGGCAGTCAGCTGTAGGTGATCTCTAGCTGGTCCGTCACTGGCGACACTGCAGGCTGCACAGAGACAGGCTCTAGCCTCCGCGCAGTTTTCCCATTTCTTAAGAACATCCCGAGCCCGTCTCCTGCTGTGCAGCCAAGGCCAGTGCGTTCCTTTGCCGGGGCAGGCTGTGCTGCTGCAGGCTGCCTGAGCGGGGCTGAGGAAGTGATAAGTGAAAAACCATCACAACTTCTGGACCAACTCAGAGGACACAGGGCAGGCAGCTGAGTGCCAGCGGGGCCCACTGATTACATCTCAGCAGGCGCGGTCCTTGCCATGGAAGCACTGACTTACAGTGCTTACCGACTGGGAACCCTGCAGACAGTATCTGAGTAGGGAAGGCTAAGGGAAAGAGAATTCATGCTTTGAACCAGGGTCCTCTGTTTATCTTTGGTGGGGTGTTTGCATGCAGAAAGTGATTTTATAAATCACCTCATGGGTGAACCTAGGTTTTCATCTGGGGCTGGGGTGATGGCTCAGCCAGTAAAGTGCTTGCTGTGCCTGAGTTTGGATCCCCAGCGCCCACGTGAAAGCTAGAACGTGCTGGCACACACCTGCAATGCTAGAGCTGGGGAGGTGGGGACAGGAGGCTCTCTGGGGCTTGCTGGCTGGCTAGTCTAGTCCAATCAGTGAGTGACAGGTCAGAGAGATCCAAAAAAAATGCAGTAGAGGGCTGGAGGGATGGCTTAGCAGTTAAGGCACTTACCTATATAGCCAAAGGATCCAGGTTCGATTCTCTAGGACCCACGTAAGCCAGATGCACAAGGTGGCAGCAGCTGGAGGCCCTAATGTGCCCATTCTCTCTTGGTCTCTCTCTCTTACCCTCTTTCTCTCTGTCAAAAAGATTAAAATAATTTTTAAAAAATACAGTAGACAGTAACTGAGGAAGACACTTGGTATCAGCCTCCGATCTCCCTGCCCAGCCATATGCACACATATACACGAATTACTTAATATTTTAGAGCAGTTTTAGGTTCATGTAGTTCCTAGTTAATTTTTTTTGTTTCTGTGAATGATATACATTCTTTTGTTGCATAATCTAGCTAGTATTATTTCTATAATAAGTTACAGGAATTTGATTTTATTTTGAATATATACAACTGACTGAATTACCTTTTACTGCTTTTTCTTTTTCCTTCTTCTTTTTTTTTTCTTTCTTTCTTTTCTTTTTCTCAAGGTAGGGTCTCACTCTAGCCCAGGCTGACCTGGAATTCACTATGTAGTTTCTGGATGGCCTCGAACTCATGGCACTTCCTTCTACCTCTGCCTCCCAAGTGCTGAGATTAAAGGCATGTGCTACCACGCCCAGCCACTTTTTCTTTTTAAAAAATATTTCTATTTATTTATTTGCAAGGAAACGTGTGTGTGTGGGGGGGGTGGGGGAATGGGCACGCCAGGGCCTTTAGCCACTGCAAACAAACTCCAGATGCGTGTACCACTTTGTGCATCTGGCTAGATGTGGGAGCTGGGGGATTGAAACCCAGTTGTTAGGCTTTGCTGGCAAGCACCTTAACTGCTGAGCCATCTCTCCAATCCTATTTTCTAATTTTTTCTTTTCTTATTTTTCAAGGTAGGGTCTCACTCTAGTCCAGGCTGACCTAGAATTCACTATGTAGTCTTAGGCTGGCTTTGAACTCACAGTGATCCTCCTACCTCTGCCTCCCAAGTTGCTGGTATTAAAGGCATGTGTCACCACACCCAGCACTTTTTATTATTTTTTTAAATTTTTTTTCTGATTTATTTATTTATTCATTAGAGACAGAGAGAGGGCCTGTAGCCACTGCAAATGAACTCAAGACACATGTACCACCATGTGTATCTGGTTTACGTGGGACCTGGAGAATCGAACTAGGGTCCTTAGGCTTCGCAGGCCAGTGCCTTAACCACTAAGCCATCTCTCTAGCCCAACTTTTTATTTTTAATACGTTTAACTCAATGCCTTTAAGGTTTTTTTTTTTTAGGTTTATAATTGTATCATCAATGAACAATGAAACTATTGCCAGCTCTTTTAATTTTATTATTATTTATTATTATTTTTGGGTTTCCGAGGTAGGGTTTCATTCTAGCCCAGGCTGACCTGGAACTCACTATGTAGTATCAGGCTGGCCTTGAACTCATGGCGATCTTCCTACCTCTGCCTCCCAATTGTTGGGATTAAAGGCGTGCGCCACCATGCCTGGCTTGCCAGCTCTTTTTAATACTTAAACTTACTATTTTATGTTCATGGCCCTGCGTTTTTATAAGAATTTGACAAGATGATCATGATGATGGCCACCCTTCTTTGTCCTAACTTAATGATTTCTGGTTTGGGCTGTTGGTGGTCATGGGTCATGAGAATGCAGGAAGCTCTCACACATTAAGCCATGTTGCAATTCAGGCCAGATTCTGACTAAGGGGATCATCTGACATCTTAAGTTTTTCCCATTACTTCTCATCTGCATGGAAGTGGAGGTGAGGAAGGATTGCTAAGTCCCCCCCCCCCACACTTTTAATTTATTTTAAAAAATGTACAGGTTATACTCTTTTATCCCCTCACCCCTGTTCCCATTACCCGTGGGTTCCCTCCTCATTGGGGTTATTGTACTCAATGTGTGGTCATGAAGGCCTCAGACAGTCCCTGTGGGGTAGCAGGGGAACGGTGCGTCAAGGTATTCCTACCCATTCTGTGGCTCTTACAACCATTCTGCCCCCTCTTCCGCAATGTTTCCTGAGCCATGGCATGTCTGTTGGCAGTCTGATTTAGTGTCGAGCTCTCTGTAGCCTCTGGATTTCTGCTTTGATAGGGTTTTTTTTTTTTTTTTTTTTCCGAGGTAGAGTCTTACTCTGGCCAAGGCTGACCTGGAATTCACTATGTAGTCTCAGGGTGGCCTCGAACTCACAGCAATCCTACCTCTGCCTCCTGAGTGCTGGGATTAAAGGCGTGCACCACCACGCCCGGCTTTTTGATAGGTTTTGATTGATTACCCTGTCTGTCACCATCATCCCAGAGCTGGTTGTCAGGTTAGCAGTAAGAGTGGAGTTTATGGTGCCACTTCCTCTGCAATTTCTCCTGGGCCCTGGCAGAGGTGGCACATCTTGTGGTGGTCAGTCGTCCATCTTCTTGTCTTATCGAAGGATCTTGGTTCTCCTCTGTTTTCTCTGCCTTCTGTAAAATAAAACAGATTCTCCAATCAAGAACAAGAGCAGCTTGGGTTAAGAGGGGGTGTGCAAAGTTATTTGTGAGATTTTTTTGGTATGCAAGCCCATTCTTGTTTTCCAGAGAACAGTAGGGGCTTCCTTCTGAAGTCTGAGTTTACTGAATTCTGACTTGGTTTCCAGTAGCAGATATGAGATCTCTCCCACTGAGTGGGTCTCATGTCCAATCAGAGAACAGTTGGTTACCCACAGAGGCTGTGTGCCACTATTGCACAAGTGTATGTCTGGCTGGTTGATTTTAGTCTGCAGGGTCCCCTGCTTGTTCATGCTGTTGGTGGCCGTTGTCCAGTGGCTCCTGTAGGGCTTTCCAGCAGTATGAGGCTAACCAGGAGGGAGCCAATTTCCCTTTTGGTTCCAGCATGATATTCTGATGTGGCTCAGGTTTTTAAAAAATTTCTATTTATTTATTTTTCATGAGGAGAGATAGAGAGAGAGAGAATTGCCAGGGCTTCCAGGCACTGCAATTGAACTCCAAACGCCTGTGCTACCTTGCGTGCATGTCCAACCTTGAGCATGCATCACCTTGTGCATCTGGCTTATGTAGGTTCTGGGGAGTTGAACATGGGTCCTTGGGCTTCACAGGCAAATGCCTTAACTGCTAAGCCATCTCCCCAGCCCTGGCTCAGGTTTTGTGAGTGAAGTAGGCTACTGCTCAGGTCAAGCCGTCATGTTTGTGATCTGGTAGGTCTCTGGGGAGTTGTTCCCTCTTCTGTGGCAGAGTGACCATCCTAGTGTATATGCTGCTCATGTGTGACCTGTGTGTGATTGTATATTGGACTCCTTCACCCAGAGCACAGGGATTCAGGCTGCCAGGTATTTCCCTACTTCTCATGACTACTTGGCCTCCTGATATTCCTGACTCCCAATACTCCTCTGATTCCAGATACTTCTCTGCCTCCCAATACACCCTTGACTCCTGATACTTCCCTGACTCCAGATACTCTAGGTGATTCTGGTGAGTCACTGCTTTCCATTCCCAGGGAACAGGACTTGAGTCGGAAGGGAATGGTTCTAAGCTGGTACCAGGAAACCTAATTCTAGGGAGACAACACCTTGTGGATTGGGAGTGGGGAAATTTGTCCTGAAGCTTCTGGAGGTTCAGTTAGCAATAAAGAGATCAAGGCATGTCAGCAGCATTTGCCTGTCTAGATGAAGCTTTACCTGCAGCTAGTTACGTTTGGATTTTCCAGTTGTCCGAGTCTGGAAGGATCTTTCTCTCTTTGATAAGTCATCTTGAGATTCGTCATTTTTTAAATTAGAAAACACTAGAAAAATATTCACTGTATCCATCACTCTCCTTAGTCAAGCTTGGGCGTGGGTGTCATGCACTGGCACGTGATTAGTGCTGTAGACAGAGGAGGATGAGGGACATGGAGTCAGCTGTGGGTCCTAAAGAGGAAATCGCTGAGAAGGGACATTTTGGCAGATCCTTAGGTGAGTGAGGGACTTGCCAAGCAGCTGTCTGGGGAGAGCCCAGCCCAGCCTCTGAGCTCAGGGAATATGAGAAGCATCAAAGCAGCCCATGTGGCCTGAGGGATGAGAGCCTGGGAGAGCATTGTGGGGTGGGGGAGGCTAGAGACTGAAGAGCAGGCCAGGAAGGGCTCATGTGCTTCTGGAAACACCCAGCTTTTGCCATGAGAGGTGGGGAGCCATGACAGGGCTGTGGGTAGAGGACAGGTATGATCTGAGAGTGGCTGGAGGGGTGGAAGCAGCTAGAAGGCAGTTGTAGTTATTTAGGTCAGAGGTGGTGGTGGACCAGATCTGGACCATAGGAAGAGGGCAGAATGTGGACATATTCTGAAGAGAGAGCCCCCCAAATTGCTGTTGGGTTGGATGATGTGTGGGGAAGGAGAGGGCTTAAGGATGATGTTGCCATGGTGGGCGGTACAGAAGCTGGCGGATCAGCTCTGGTGGCAGGGAGAGCAGAAACTGAGCCTTGGGCACATTTCACTGAGCTGATGACAGAGATGCAGGGTGAGATGTCAGGAGGTAGCTGATAGCAGCCACAGGGTGAGATGTCAGGAGGCTTTGGACCTGGCTCTGGAGAGGCCTGGGTTTAAGAGATTAATTGATGAAGGTGTAGGTTGGAAGTTATAGGTGTTGTGCTGGAGATCAGAAAGGAAGTAGTGCAGCTGGGGATGAGGAGACTGGGATTGACCTCTGTCCGAGGAAGAACTTGGGAGAGTAGGACCTGGTTAAAACTAAGGTGGAACAAGAAGAGAAGCCAGGCTGGGTTGTCATGGGAGCGCAGTGAAGACGATGTACACAAGGACAGAGCAGGCTGCGCTTGGCGCTGCTGTGACATCAGGGCAGTGACTGACAGGCAGTGTGCCTCGAGGAGAGCATTGTTCAGGGAGAGGTGGAGGAGAAGCCTGGAAAGGGTGTGTTTAAAGGAGGGTGGGAGAGGTTAGCTGTAAGCCAGGGTATGGGCCACAGATGATTGTGTTGTCAAGATGGGTGACACAAGAGCTCGGTGAAGTGCTTAAGAGCTGACAAGTAGATGGCGAAGGTGTACCAGGCTGCAGGGGGATTAGTGCCACGAGAGGGTAAGGGGCCAAGCCCCAAGTACTGGGGCAGATGGCAGTGCCTGCGTAGTTAACCATGGAAACAACGTGGGAAGGCAGTGTGTGTGGTGATGGTGATGGGGGAAAGGTGTGCGCTGTAATGGTGATGGGTTAGTGGGAAGATGAGGTGTGGAGGTAATGGTGACGGGTAGGAAGGTAGTGTGTGGTGATGTTGATGAGGGAAGGTGGTGTGTGGTGATGTTGATGAGGGAAGGTGGTGTGTGGGGTGGCAACAGTGACAGGTGAGAAGATTGAGTGTGTAGTGATGTTGGTGACAAAAAGTGGGGGTGATGCTCTGGTTTTGGTCTTCACTCTTCTCCAGAGTTTCACATGGTAAAGTCTTATCCCTTGACTGGCACTTTTGGGAGGTGGTAGAATTGTAGGTGATGGGTCCTAGAGGGACGTCATTAGGTCACAGGAGCTGTGCCTTGAAGGGGACTGTAGGACTGCAGTCTCTCTGTGTTTTCCACGGCCTTGAGCTGAGCAGTGTGTCTGCGTGTGTTCTTGCCATGACACTCTGTCCACAAGCAATGGAGCCAATCGGTCATGGGCTGAAGCCCCCCAGACTGGGAGCCAAACAACCAACCTTCCTTCCTTCCTTCCTTCCTTCCTTCCTTCCTTCCTTCCTTCCTTCTTTCTTTCTTTCTTTCTTCCTCTCTCTCTCTCTCTTTCTTTCTTTCTGTAAGGTGACTACATCAGGTGTGTCCTACTAACTAGACACAGATTAACAAGAATATGTGTGGGTCCAGATGTGGAGTCATTGTGCTGGGTAGAAGCCATGAAATAACATTATTGCTATTATTATTGTTGTTGTTGTTTTTGAGGTAGGGTCTCACTCTAGCCCAGGCTGACCTGGAATTCACTATGTAGTCTCAGGGTGGCCTCGAACTCATGGTGATCCTGCTACCTCTGCCTCCTGAGTGCTAGGATTAAACTTGTGCATCACCACGCCCTGCCTATTTTTATGTTTTAATCTTTTAAAAATCTATTTGGAGAAAGAATGAATGGGCACATCAGGTCCTGTTGCCACTGCAAATGAACTCCAGATGCATGTGCTACTTTGCATTTGGGCTTTACATGAATACTGGGGTATTGACCCCTGACAATCAGCCTTTGCAAGCAAGCACCTTTAACCATGGCGCCATCTCTGCAGCCTCAACTTCTGATTTTCTTAGTGACCCAGGATGTAAGGTTAGAGGTCAGAATGGAAGCTCATCTCTCTGTCCAGTGCTTCCCTGACTGTCCAGTGCTCATCTGTCTGTCCAGTGCTCCCCTGACTGTCCAGTGCTCACTTGTCTGTCCAGTGCTCATCTGTCTGTCTAGTGCTCCCCTGACTGTCCAGGGTTCATCTGTCTGTCCAGTGCTCAGCTATCTGCTGCGACTGCTCCAGCTGCTGAAGCTGATGAGACAGTTGTGCACAGCCTGTCTTCCACTCTGTCCCAGCTCTCCGGGCTTCTCTTTCTACCCACTCTCCCTCTGCATTCTCTTTTCTCAGCTATAGGCCAGGCCAAGCTCACCCTTTAGAGCCCCTATGGGCCTCAGTTTCCCTCTAGGGTGTCCATATAGGCAAGTCTAGAGCACTGGGGCTAATGTTTCAGGGAAATGCTGAGCGGACCTCCTCTCCCTCTTCTCAGCTAGAACCAGTGAAGTCCAGGCCCCTGAGCTCACCCACATCTCTGCAAAGAATGTACTCGCCTTCATTTGCATAAGAACACCACCCTCCTCATGGTAGTGAGGAGGCACATCTGGCAGGCTGTGCTCAGCTGAGGTCCTCAGGGGCCTGAGCAGTGATAATTAGACTATTCCCTTTCAGGACCAAGGAAGGATGCCGCAGGCAGGCTCTGGACACACCATCTGAACCAGGGCTCCCCGCAGCAGGACAAGGGCTGGCTCCCTGAGCTGCAGGCCGTCCGTCTGCGTGTGTCAGAGCCAGCCCTGCCTTTTCCAGGCTGTCCTTGGCTGGACCAGGGCTTGATCACTGGCACAACTGGCATTCCATAGTAACTGTGAAGTAACCTGCAGCCAGCTCATGGCCACTGGGTTGGACTTGTTCCAAGCTGGGAAGACTCCAGTTTTCTAATGGGGGGACACAGATGGTGTTCTCTGCAGTCAGCTCTGAGGAACACTTGGCCGGACTGTATCAGAGGTGACACCTCAGAGAATGTGCCTTAATTTCTCAGGGTCACTTTGATGGTCTCCACACCAGCCCCTCCTATAGCCATTGGTGTAGGCCACAGCATTTACTGCCTGTTCCTCTGGGCACACCAGCCTTTTACCCACTGAGTCATCTCCCCAGCCTGAAGGTTATTCTAAAAACACATGACTGGCCCATTCCTGCCCTCTGCCTCCCTGTGTTGCCATGGTTGCTCCCTTACACACATGTCCTCCTACCATGATGCCAATCACCATGAAGTGTTTGATATAGCTCAAGGGGTCCTTGTCATGGCTGCCACCTTGCAGTTTGAACTTTCAGCCTTCTCAACCATGAGCTGAATAAACCTCTTTGCCTAATCCAGCTTTGGGTATTTATGGAAAGTGAATGAATACAGGCAGTTTCCAGGACAGAGTGATGGAGCCCCTTAAGCATGCCAGGAGGGTGGAGAGGGGCTTGGGTGAGGGAGCAGCAAGCATGTCAGTGGCTTCAGGAAGTGGCAGCCAGAGCATGCCGGAGTATTTTTGCTTCCCTACAGGAAAGCTGAGGAGACACAGTAAGTCAGAGGGAGGGTTTACCATGTAGCTGGAGGCAGACTGACTGTGCCGTGGATGTGCCAAGATGCCTTGAGGCCAGAAAGGGAGGAGACAGTGCTTGGAGCCCTGGGCTGGAATCTAGAATGATGAAGATTCTGAAAGAGAGAGAGTGAGGGGCTTGAGTCAGGGTTAATGACAGAGCCTTAGTGTGTTTTCAAATCAAAATCCACATTGGTATATTTATAGTATAATATAACAAAGTGCATAAATATATTGATCTTAAGCAAATAGCTCAGGGAACCTTTGCACATGTGTAGATGTTTTTCATAACTCCATAAGGATTCCAGATTAGTTGTGACTTTGTTTTTTGTATGTTATGATGTTCTGGCATCCTAAGATGCTTTGGGGCAGGGAGACTACCTCTCCCAGGGCTCACTAAGTCCTAGAGAGGGCACACAACTCAACGATGAACACATTTCATATAGAAAACAACTAACCTGGGCTGGAGAGATGGCTTATCAGTTAAGGCGCTTGCCTGAGAGTCCTAAGGACCCATGTTCAACTCCCCAGATCCCACATAAGCCAGAGGCACAAGGTGACACATGCGCAAGATGGCACGTGTGCACAAGGTGGTGCACACTACACACATCTGGAGTTTGATTGCAGTGGCTAGAGGCCTTGGCACACCAATTCTCTCTTATAAAAAAGAAAAAGAAAGCAACTAACTTAAACCCAAGCTTCTGGCCACCTCCTTTATCCATCAGTTAAGCTGTGTATTAATTGCTTCTGAATCACTGTGACAGAATTGCTGTCAGGACAACTACGGGAGGAAGGACTCATGTGGGCTCACACTTTCAGTCTGTCATGTGGGTTCACACTTTCAGTCTGTCATGTGGGCTCACACTTTCAGTCTGTCATGACTTGGAAGGCATGGCAGAGCCATGGTAGCAAGAATGTGGGGCAAAGGAAACTCACATCATGCATGTCAGGAAGCAGAGCATGGCAGGAGCCAGGGCTGGGCTATACCCTTCAAAGACCCATCCCCAGAGATCCACTGCCATCAGCTAGACCCCGCCTCCTAGAGGATCCAACACCTTCCAAGATAGCACAACAGCTTGGGAACAAGTATCAAAACCCAAGTGTGGGGGACAGCTTAGTGAATTAAGTGAATTTCTCCCTGCCCCAAACCCCTCCAGGGTCAGGTATGGGTAACTAGGGCTACTGTGCACCTAAGAGTCCACCAACATTGTTCAAATGATCCAATTCTAAACTTGCTCTCCAGCCTCACTCCTTTCTCCTGAAACCACAAGAAAGGTTCTGGCCCATGCCTTCTCCTAGGTTCTTCTGCTTCTGGCTAACCCTGGTGTGCCTCATGTCACCCACTGCCCTGTTCCTCCTCCTTGGGGGAACTGTAAGTAATAAACTTGCTTTTGAAGTAGCTCTCCTTGTCTGTCAGCTCTCAAGTGCGTTTGCAGATGGCTCCAGGACACCTCTTCCACATGCTCTCCTTCCTGTGGTTTTGACCTCCATCCTAAGTGAACTGCTGGTTCTTTTTAGCACGTGTAGTATATGTGGTGTGTGTGTGTGTGGGGGGGGTATGCATGTGTGTTCTGATGTATGTGCTCTGCATGAACCTGTTCAGAGGCAAGAGGAGGACATTGGGTATTCCCCTCTATTGCTCTTCTACTTTGTGTCTTTGACACAGGTTCTTATTAAACTTGCCTTGTTTAGGAAGGACTGGTTGATCCAGAAGCATCAGCAGCCCTTCAGCCTCTGTCCCCCTCAGTGCCGGGGTTACAGGTGTGCACAACCTGGCTTTTTATGTGGGTGATGGGGATTAAACCCAGGTCCTCATGCTTGCACAGTAAGCACTCTTACCTGATGAGCCATCTCCCCAGGCCCATTTTGCCTATTCCTGTTCTGCACGTAAATAGGAACATTCATTTGATGTGCTCTCTCTTGTATCTGACTCCTTATACTGAGCTGAATGTGATCTTCCTTGAGCATTCCTCCCCTCTCTCCTCTCTATGGTATCTAACTGTACACGAGACAGTTTATTTGCTTACTTATTTCTTGGTGAGTATTTGTCATTTTAATTAATGAATTTTTTGTGTATGTGTATATGTATTTCCATGTTTATGTGTGTGCAGGTAGACATGTGTGTGTGCATGTGTGTCCATGTGCATGTAAAGGCCAGAGGACACCTTCCTTTCAGGTGCAGTTCACTTTTTCTTTAAGGCACGGTCTCACTCTAGCCCAGGTTAGCCTGGAACTTACTATGTAGCTCAAGCTGGCCTTGAACTCACAGTGATCCTCCTACTTCAGCCTCTGGAGTTCTGGGATTATAGATGTGAGCTACAGTGCCCAACTTGCAATCCATTTTTTTTTTTTTTGAGGCAGTGTTTCTCATTGGCTCGATTTAAAAACTCCTGCCTTTTCTATTGCAGGAGTCAAGAATGCCTCCTTGTGTCAACCAGACATCACATCACATCAGAGTGAAGGCAGAAGCAGAAAGGGGAACTCAGCTGTCTTCTCCTCATTCGGGAGTTAAAGAAATTTGAAAATCTGCCAAATGGCACCACTGTCCTTCGTTAAATGCTTTTCTGGAAAATAGAGTTTTATTATTTATTTATTTTTTTAGTCAAGGCCAACAAACTGGCCTTTTTTTCTAAAGAGAGAGAGAGAGAGAGAGAGAGAGAGAGAAAGAATTGGCGCCCCAGGGCCTCCAGCCATTGCAATCGAACTCCAGACACAATGTGCCACCTTGTGCACATGTGTGGCATTGCATGCTTGCATCACTGTGCGTCTGGCTTACGTGGGACCTGGAGAGTTGAACATGAGTCCTTAGGCTTCACAGACAAGCGCCTTAACAGCTAAGCCATTTCTCTAGCCCTAGAGTTCATTTTTAAAAATTAACTATGGGTTACTTATATAAGCATGCAATGGACTAAGTAGTGTTCTTGTCTTTTCTTTTCTTTTTTTTTTTTTTTTGAGGTAGAGTCTTACTATAGCCCAGGATGACCTGGAATGTAGTCTTAGGCTTGCCTTGTACACAGTGATTCTCTACCTCAGCCTTCCAAGTGCTGGGTTTAAAGGCATGCACCACCACACCAGGCAGTAGGGTTATTATTATTATTATTATTATTATTTTAGTTTTTTGAGGTAGGCTCTCACTCTAGCCCAGGCTGACCTGGAATTGGAGTCTCAGGGTGGCCTCGAACTCGTGGCAATCCTCCTACCTCTGCCTCCCAAGTGCTGGGATTAAAGGCGTGTGCCACCACACCTGGCAGTAGGGTTATTTTTTTAAATTAGAAAACAAACAAATATTCTTAAATGTCTCAGTTTAAAATGATGATATAATGAAATTGATAAATATGACCCTCCCAAATAAAACTCCTTGGGGGTTTTCAAGTTTTAAGTGATCAGACATGGTTTTGAGTCCAAACCTTTAAGAAATTGTTGGCCTAAATATGAAATAGTTCCAAGTGGAGCTAAAAAATTAGTAAATAAAGCATGTTTCTAACCCCACCCTTGAACATGTTTCATTACAATGGCTTTATTCAAATAGCAAATTCTGAGCTCCCCCTGCTTTATTTATTTATTTATTTTGCTGGACCATGGTGGAGATTAGACAGCTTCTGGCCTGCAGCTTGTCACCACCCTGGCTGTTCCTAGGGCTCTAGGCATCCCAAAGCCCCACAAGTGGTCTACAAGGTAAAACCATTGGGAGGTGGTGGAGCCTTTAATAGGTGTGATCTCCTATGGGGTTCTTTAGGTCACTGGAGATACGCTTTTTAAGGGCATTGTGGGATCCCAGTTCTCTCTTCTCTCTCCCTCTCTCTGTTTCTTTCGGCCATTTTACTTTTGTCACACATAACTAGCATGGTATACTGCCTTGCCCCAGCCCCTAGGCTTCACAGACATGGACCTCCAAAACCGTGAGCCCACATAACCTTTTCCTCTTTATCAGTTATGTCAGGTATTTCATTATGGTAACGCAGAGCTGACTGACATGGGGCAGGAGTCCTCCTCTGCAGCTGCAGTGCACTATTAGCTGTGGGCATCATGGCCGTGCTGGAGCCTGTGGTCTCCATACCCACCAGCCAGGCCTTCATGACTCTGTGTGGCCAATCCTCTTCTGCCCCATGGAGTTTGATAACAGCGTACCCAAGGGCTGTCTTGGGGCTTACACTCAAAGAGTTTGCCATTTCTGAATTGCTGTTGAGACCCGTACAACCTATATATAGTATAGGTTTAACTGGCTGGCTGGAGAAGACGGGGGTTTTACTTTTAAGTGAGTGGAAATTATTTATGAAAAAAATTCTCTTAAATTATGTTGCTGCCTATGTCATATTGGAGCCAAGGGGGATAGCTCATACTAAGTAGGAAAATAAAAATGTTTCTCCTTTGCTTCACCATATTTCATACCCCTCAGTGATTATGTAGAATATATAGTGAATATATCATATGTAACCAATCAGTTAGAGTTCAGAGTATCTTTTAAAGGACACAAACAAGAGCAGTTTTCAGAAAATAGCTTCTAAATGTAATTTTGAGTGTGTGTGGCCATTATCAAATCACTCCCACTGGTTTTGCCAGATTTTCATAGGAGTGTTGCATGGCACGTCTAGAATCTGAGGGCAATAACCCTGTCAGTGCTGTCTGGCAGGCTGGTGCAGTTAAGAAATATGTTGTGGAGCTTGTTATATAAAACTCACTTAGGCAAAAGCAAGGAAGTGAAATTCATAATATTGTCTTTGTTTTCAGTTCTACCTTTGAAAAGGCTTTCTCCTATGAGAATTTCATCTGCTTATCCATCCACTTGTTCATCATCCATCCATCTGCTTGTCCATCAATCCATTCATCTGTCCTTTATCCATCCACCAACTTATCCATTCTGCCGCTCATATATCCATTATCCCTCCACCAATCCATCCACCAATCCATCCATCCATCCATCCACACACCCATTCATCTACCTACCTGTCCATCCCTCAGTCCATCCATCTATCCACACATCCATCCATCCATCCATCCATCCACAAACCCATTCATCCACCCACCTGTCCATCCCTCAGTCCATCCATCCATCCACACATCCATCCATCCATCCACCCACCTGTCCATCCCTCACTCCATCCATCCACACATCCATCCATCCATCCATCCATCCATCCATCCACACATCCATCCATTCATCCACCCACCTGTCCATCCCTCACTCCATCCATCCACACACCCATTCATCCACCCACCTGTCCCTCCCCACTCCATTCATCCATGCATCCATCCAGTCATAACCCGTTTATCTTTTTCTCCATTTTTCTATCAATCATCAGAGATATTTAGTTGTTGGCCCCAAGAGGAGCCAAGCCTAACACAGATCTCCACAAAGGTGGAAGGCTGATTAGAATTGCAGAAGGTGGAGAAATTGGTTGTCTCCTGTGTCCTTTAATTGGTATTTTTATAAAGAAAGTTACGAGCTGTGTCACTGGGGAACTTGCTCCTTTTATCAAGAAGTAACACAAGTTATTAGTTCACCAAGAGAAGTCTCCGTCCCACGATCACGTGACTGAGAGCAGTACCGCCTTCTCGTGCAGCCCTCACAGTGAATGAATGCAGCTTCCCTGTGCAGCAGGGCTTGTGTCCGGGTATTTTTGAAGTGAACAATTTGTTTTATAGATGTGAAGGCCCCATAATTCCTACCCTTTTCTCTGCCAACACAACTACCAACCCCTGAGTCAGCAAACACTCCTCTGTTTCTCTGCAGGCTGGGAATGCCTGAGCGTAGACAGGGAGAAGGAGAGTCAGGAATCAGGGAAGGCACCCACAGACCAGCCAGGCTGGAGCCACAGGAGCCCACCTTTGGAGTGGGGTGGCATGGGGGTAAGGGAATGAGTTCAGTACCACTCAAACTGAAGGCCTGAGCAGAAGCTCCATGGGATGGTGTGTCTGAGAGGGAGGAGAGTCAGTCACATTCACTTCATGGCCACCAAGGGCAGGGGTCTCAGTGCTCCCCAGTAGCAGGACCATCTAGGATCTGTTGCCTCTCTTTTGGTCCCTAGTCAGTCTCCAGGCCTCTCTGCTCCCACCCAAATGTCCACAAGCTGTGCAGCTTGCTCTACATGTTAAGGTGAGTGTTTGTACCAGCTGTCACTGTCTTACACAGGTGACATCTGAGGGTCTGGCTTTCTCCCTTGTGAGACAACCTTCCAGCTGGGAAGCAGCCGGGGCAGACTTCCCCGTCCCTGAAGGGGTGGGGCAAGGTCAGAGGAGATTGTCTGCTCTTCTCTGCAGCAGCACGCATGCACGCCAGGGAGGGAGAGAGGGATGCCAGATCAATAGGTGGTGGAGCGCTGGCTGCAGCTCCCTAGACTGGGGCTCACTGCTGTCTCTTGCTGCGTAGTATTTACCAAGTAAAAGTCATTGCCCTGGAGACGCCCGATTTATTGACAGTGAGAGATGAAGGCCGTCTGGTCCACGGATCTGCACAGAAAATCTAGCTTCTCGGAGCTGAGATTCAGAGAGAGAAGCTTGTGAGGACCCAGAGGTTGTTAGGGGCTGGTCTCATCTCGGCTTGGTGGGACGATGCCTGCGCTCTGCCCTGGGTGGCTAGTCTAGCTGCAGGCAGCTACCTTCTTCCCTTTCCTTGCCGCCCTGGCCCCAGTCCTTATTTCTGTCCTCTGCCTCCTGCAACTATTTCAGGTCAAGTTCTGGGGAGGAAGGGCATAGGAATGTCCTGAGTCCTATAACCTAGGCTCTCCATATCAAGATTGGACTGCTCTGGGGTCCTTCCATAGTTTGGAGTTCTTTTTTCAAAATTTTCCAATTCCCTGGGAGGTGGGGCTCCCCAAATTGCACGGACATCCTGTGTGCATCCTGGTGGTCTCTGCTTCTTCCTGCTACATACTGTCTGACCTGTGTCCTGAGTGTGAGGTTGATCATGTGCCTCAAGGAATTCTGGGACTTGGGCCAATGGTTATTCTGAGGACTCTGTGACTGGGCCTGGCTGCTAGGAAGATGGCCAAAGGGACACAAGGTCCCTGCTAGCTGATGTAGTCTTTCTTTTGTGGGACTGTGATGTTGGACCTCTAGAATTATACCAACATGCTGATTTTAGGTGTCCCGAATAGTTTATATAAACAGGGGCCTACAAACACATCTGCTCAGAGTTTGCAGGCCTGGTACCAATAAATGTCTCAGCACCCCGCCTTCCTGTTGCACTCTCTTCCAGCACCCCTTCTGGGCTGTTGACTGCACACTGAAAAGCCACTCCTCCACTCCAACTCAGTTCTTACTTTTATCACCTCCATTTTGATCAGCTGTCAATCAAGCGTGTGGTTTGAGGAACCTGAGCCAGGGAGGTGATGAAGGGGGCTCTCAGGTAGGTGCCAGTCCTCTTTGTGCCCATCCCCAAACCCTCTTCCTGGATGCTCTCTGATTTTCCTTCTAGGTGGTTCTTTTTTTTTAAAAAAAACAAAAACTTTTTTTTTTTGTGCTTATTTTTTATTTATTTGAAAGGTGCAGACAGAGAAAGAGACAGAGAGAATGGGCACACTAGGGCCACTGCAAACAAACTCCAGATGCATGCGACACCTTGTGCATCTGCCTTACGTGGGTCCTGGGGAATTGAGCCTTGAACCAGGGTCCTTAGGCTTCACAAGCAAGCGCTTAACCGCTAAGCCATCTCTCCAGCCCCCTTCTAGGTGGTTCTTAGCACCTCTGTGTGCCTGTCTGGCATTGGGGACTGGAGAAGTGACCCACACCCCTATTTCCCAAGTCATGAGCTCTGCCTAGCCGGTTGGGCTCTTATATCAATGGTATGATTCTGGTAAGGTTAGTGTGATGTAAGCTTGCTCCTGCTCATGGCAGTGTTGGGAGGCGACGGGACCTTTAATGCTTACCCTATAGTGGGTGACTGTGAGGACTGGTTGTGCTCTTATAGGGGCCATGGAATAGACACCTGGAACACTGGAAGGCTTCATATTGTTGACAGATGCTTCCTCCCAGACATCAGATAAAGGTCAATCCTAAATTCCATGTACTTATCTGGAAAATGTCAAAAAGAAGAATGCCTGCCCTTTGCCGAGCTAAGCCCTATAGGGTGCGATAGGGAGCCATGAGGGCCAGATGCCTGGAAGACTTGGCGGGCCACTCACATGCTTTGTGGAGGGGACAACATCAGGTGGTCCCTCCCACAGGCCCATCTGTGGACTGAGAACACTTGATCCTATGTGTCACGGAAGGTGGGATCCCACCCCTCAGCAGAGCTAAGAAAATCTAAAAGACCAAGTCTCCTTCCCACTCAATGCCCTGAGCATGGCGGGTCCTGCAATGAGCGGAACCCACAGAAACCCACAGACATCTTCTTGAATGATACTGAAAATTTAGAGAGGGCATGAGCATGCTCATATGTTGTGCTTGCCACTGGAACCCCAGTGTCTAGAAGACAGCCTTAGACACCGAGGGTCCACACCACGTCCGTGGGAGAAGCCATCACACAGACTTCCAGAGTGACTGGACTTCCATAACAGAGCACCACAGCCTGCATGGATTTAAACCTGGGTGTTTATCTCACAGTCCCAGAGGCTGGAAGGCCATGATCAAAGTTTCAGCAGGGCAGGTTTTTTCTGAGGCCTCTTCTTTCTCCTTGGCTATAGATGCCTGTCTTCTCCCTTTTTTCACATGGTGACCGTGGCCCAATTTCCTCTTTTTTGCATGTGTGTATGTGTAGTATGTGTATGCATGTTCGTGTGTGTGTAGGCACACTTGTGTGTGTGAGATCATGTGGAGGTCCAAGGACAACCTTGGGCATCACCTTCAGGCATATCACCCCCTCTTTGGGGACAGAGTCTCTCATTGGTCTGGAGCTTATCAATCAGGCTGGACTGGCTGACAGGATCTATGTGCCTGTTTCCGCCTCTCCAGAGCTGGGATTCCAGGTGTGCTCCATCATGCCCTGCATTTGACATGGCCTCTGGCATCAGACTGAGTCCTCACCCTAGTGAGATAAGCACTTTACCCACTAAACACCTCTCCAGCTCCCTCACTTGTGAGACAGAATCTTATAGCTCAGGTTGGTCTCGGGCCTACTATGTAGCCACAGATGACCTTGAATGCCTGCTCCTTCTGCTTCTATTTCCCAAGTGCTGGGATTATAGGCTTATGACACTATACTGTCTTTAATCTCCTCTTCTAGGGAGGTACCAATACTCCTGAATTATGACTCACCTATTTGATACCATTTTACCTCAATTACCTCTCAAAAGCATTCCTAAAAACCCATTTGGAGGCCCTGGGAGCTTGAACTTCAGAATATGCATTTTTGGGGTGGGGGGCATGATGGAGCCTATTTTGGTCATTTAGAATAACCACTAAACCAGTTCACTTCCTTTGTTTTGATGTTGTGGAACATAGAAGCTGGGAGGTGGGGTGGAGAAAGAGATAAAGATAGATAGATAGAGACTGAGACTCTTGCCAGCTCTGAGCAGGGCTGACACATGGAACCTGAGTACACCGCCCTTGAGATTCTTCTCTGAGCTCTCTGCAGTGGTACTGGGTGACCTGTCCTGTGGAGGGAGCTCTAAGGCATTACCTTGGACTCTGGCTCAGGCACAGAGGTGGACCTGGGAGCTTACCGGTCCTGTAGCACCACACCCTGTACCTGAAGAATTTCTGCCGCCCCTTGTGGGACCTGAATGGAATGTCTGCCCTAGCAGTGGGGACAAGTGTCTTGTAGAATGGCTGCAGACCAGTGATGGGTGGGTGGTGGAGGCCGCCCCAACCCCCCCGCCACATTACATGAAGCTACCACTCCTGGCCCGCAATGACAGTACACATGTCAGGCCTGTTCGGGAACTCTTGGCTGGGTGGAGTGGCTAGGATGGCTGTCCTGTTATTTCCGACCTAAGGAGGGGCGTGAGGGGACTGAGGACACTCCTGATCAGGTAGGGACCACGGGCTACCACCACCAAGTTCACCCTGCTGGCCATGCTTGATTTACCTATAATATGCCCTTTCAAACGTGACAGGACTGTAGGGACCTGCATGGAGAAAATATTAAGTTACAGTCCCTTAAATTTCTAAATGAGAAAGATAAATTTCTGCATCCCGCAGTTAGCAAGTACACAGGCACATTTCATGCAGAAAAATTTGGGATGTGGTGCAGATGTTGAAGCATCTCTTCATTCCAGTGACCCACATGCTTTTCATAAAGGGTGGAATGGTATCGACACCCACCCCCACCCTATAGTCTGGGTCTTCCCCGTGCCAGCACAAAAGCCTTCCTTCACAGTAGTCCCCCCCTCGGTGGCTTTGTCTCGTGCTATTTCAGTTCACCATGGTGAACTGTGGTCCAAAAATGCTAAATGGAAAATTCCAGAAATGATTCATAAATTTTAGATCATGTGTTGTTCTAAGTAGCATGATAAGGTCTCATGTCATCCTATTGGGGGTTTTGAGAGAGATGGAACCTTTCTCAGCTCTGGATGGGCTTAGCTTGGGGGGTTAGAGTGTTGGACACTCAACAGTCACTAAAACTCAAGCCAGTGACTCTCGAGTTTTTTGTCTCACAGTTGCTTCAAAAGTGAATGAGGCGAGAAGGAGGGCATGTGAAGGCTATGCAAGCAAGGTTTCCTGGAAAGAGACAGAACAAAGCTCCCTGTAACAGGGGAGAGGGGGACTCAAGCAGAGTTGTCACCAACACTAGGGACTACAGCAGCTTTTATAGGTTTGGAAAGAGTTCGAGTGATGATTCATGGAAATTAGGGCTATGACAGGTACAGATGTGATAGGTATACTTGAACACATCCGGGTCTTTGAGTTGTGAAGCGGTAAGGTGAGATGGCATAGTGGGCTCAAGGGGGCCTCCTAAGGAAGTTGAAGGATCCGGATGTGGGGAGAAGCATAGGTAAAGCAGGGGTCAGATGACCTCATCAGGGCATATCCACGTTCACCTCTTATTGAGGGCTTGCGACCTGACTAAATGGCCTATAATGGGAGCTGCTTGGCTCCCAATTTCTTCCTTAAAAATATTTTATTTATTTTTTTGATAGAGTGAGGGAGATAGATAGAGTGTGTAGGAGTGTGCCTGGGCCTCCTACTACTGTAAATGAACTCCAGACACATGTGCCACTTTGTGTGTCTGGCTTTATGTGGGTACTGGGGAATCAAACCTGGACTGTTAGGCTTTGCAAGCAAGCACTTCTAACAGCTGAGCCATCTCTCTAGGCCTGGTTTTATCCAATTCAGGACAGGAAGCATCTCTTTGTCTAGTGCATCCATGCTGACTTGACCACCTGCCCTTTAGTCTCTCAGTCGTGTGATCAGCTGTCTTGGTCCTTCAGCACCTGTGTTCAAGCACCTCTCATTTTACCTAATGTGGTGGTTTGGATCAGGTGTCTTCCATAAACTCGCATGTTCTGAATGCTTGGTCCCAGCTGATGGCAATTTGGGAGGTGGAGACTTGCTGGAGGAGGTGTGTTATTGGGGCTGAGCTAAGGGGTGGTGTAGCCAGCTCCTCCTCGTTAGAACTCTCTTGCTGCTGTTTTCCACCTGCTGTGGCAGAGGTGCTGTCCAGCCTGTGCACTGCCATCTTTCCCTGCCATCATGAAGCTTCCCCTTGAGACTATAAGCCAAAGTAAACCCTTACCTCCAATCAGAAGCTTTTGGTCAGGGGTTTTTGTCCCAGCAGCGAGAAGATAAGTACACCACTTAACAATGGCCCCAAAGCATAGGGGGAATAATGCTGGTTTGCCAAAGAGAAACTAAACTGAGCTTCCTGTAGGTAAATATGTGAATGTTTATCCTATCCTCTAAAATGAAGTGTACTTTCCTGGAGGGAGGAGCTAGGCCTTCAAGACTCAGAAAGCCCCTGAGATTCACAAAGCCCTTCCTCAAGAAACAACTGCCAGGAGGAGCTGACTCTGTGGAGTTTGGGATGAGGCTTTTGGTGTCGTCACTCATGCTGGGGGGAGGGAGCTTTTCAGCGAGGCAGCTGCCTTCGAGTCACTATGCCATTGTAAGAAACCCCTATCAGCTTGGTTCACCAAGCTAGACCTGGGTGAAATCATTGCTCTGGCCTGTCATCTTTGCTCTGTGTGGGGTGAAGAGATGGTTGTTCATGTCTCTAGCAAAAGTCACACAATAATAGGATACATATATGTGTAAGAAAAAAACACAGTACATATAGGGTGGCTTCAGATACTCACTGGGGTCTTGGAACATGCCTCCCCCACCTATAGATAAGGGGATTATTTCACTGAATGCTCAGGGAGACTTAATTTTTAGTCCTATTTTATAGACCAGATGGCTGAGGCCTGGAGTAGTTAGGCACCTCCCAATGCCCTAGGCTGGGCCTCAGCTGCTGAGGACTCTGGGCCCAGACACCCCATAGCAACCACAGTCTGGGACTTTGCCATGTCCTTCCTCTCAATGCCAGTATGCTCCTGGCCCCCAAGTTCTCACTGCAGGCCCTTGTCTGGCTTTCTGGGTTTGCTCTGATCCTTGTGTCAAAGTTCACTTAGCAGACAGAGATGATTAGATTAAAGTTTATCCCCTGCATGAATTATTCAGGCCTCCTGCCTGACTTCCCAGGACTAACCCAATAACAGGAGGTGGGTGGCATTGGCTTTGTGCTTGCTTGGAACTGTCGTCACGGCTGCTGAACAGAGTCTGCCCACCACCTTCTCTTCAGAGTGTTCAGGGTCTGGGTGATGTTCCTAGTCTATCACAAGGAGGCTAGAGCCCCAACAACTCCACCCTCCGCAGCCTCTGCACTGAGTGCCTCCTGAGCTCCCGATTCTGCCGCCCTTCACCCCAGAGCCTGCGGTAGCTCCCCACCACAGCGCTCTCCCGTCTCAGCCCCTCTGGTGCCACCTACTTCTTTCTTTTGGGCAAAGCTTGTCTGGTGCTGTGGTTTCAGGGTAGGATTCCTCTCAAACTCATGCCTCAATTTAACAGCTCTGTAATGGGATTAAGATGGGGGACATTTAATTATGGTTTATTGTCTATAGGTACGGAAGTTGTCAATAAAAAGTAAAAAAAAAAAAAAAAGTAGAAACTTTAGAGATGAGTTGGCCAGGAGGGCTCTACCCCCACAGGTGGGATTGCGGTTCCTCAAGGGCTAGTTCAGCTCTGTCTTGCTCTCTCTCAGTCCTTCTGCTTTCTGCCACAAGGAGTGCCTTGGGATGTCTTCTGAATCTGACACAGTCATTACACTCAACCACTTACAGCAGCTGTGGTTTCCTGCACCAGACTGAGCCCATCAACCTTCCATCATGGATCCTTCCAGAGTAGCTCCTGGCAGTTAATGTTGCTGGGAGAGGGTGCGTCATAGTCTTCAGTGGTGTAACCATTGGAAACTTGCCAATGCTCCATCCCATGGTTGTGTATGCAACCCTAAATTAATTCAGTGGGTCAAACACATGAAAAATCCCATGAAAATAGTAAGGGGAAGTTAGGAAGAAGGGTTTTAGTGGGAGTGTGGGGGGCTAATGGTGAGTGAATGCAATCAAAATACATCATATGTATAATGGAGAGAGAAAGAGAGGGAGGAGCAGTACAGTGGAGAGGATAAGGTCTCCTCTGTGCACTCCAATGGGACTTTGTGTTTGGGCCTCAGTTCTAGACTGCCCACTTTGAGAGGAATAAATTGGAAGGGAGTGACCACTCGGAGCATGTTTATTCAGTCTTTTCCCTCTGATAACTTTCCCCATCACTCCCTGTGATCGGCCAGCACAGTAAGGTTACGTCACATGGTCCTGTCACTTTGGAGGAACTTCTTGCAGCCAGAGTAGACAGGCCATCATAGCTCAGCCAAGCTCTCAGAACCTCGCTTCTGGGTTGAAGCAAATGCTCGTGGGTCTGGCCTGAGGTGAGCTGAGGCTGAGGGCAGTGGTCTGCACCGTGCACAGAACAGGAGGCAGAGGAGAGTATGCCAGAGGGAGCCGTGAGCTGCGGGCTAGGGGTTAGACCTGTGACCTCAGACAGGTTGATATTAACTAGCTCAGAACAGCCTCTGATGGTTTGTCTTCACTGTCAACCTGACTGGATTTATAATCACTGAAGAGACATACCTCTGGGTATATCTGTGAGGGTGTTTCCTGAAAAGTTTAAGTGATGAGGGAAGATCCACCTTGAGTGTGGGCAGCGCCATCCCATGGGCTGGGGCTGTGGACTGAATAAGAAACGAGGGACTCCATGCCTGGTACTGTACTGAAAACCTAACCAAAAGCCTATGGCCGGGGAGGTCATATTAGGGGGGAACGACTACTTTGGCTAAATGGATATATTATGCCCACCACATACTTATAAATACCTATGTTTATACCAGCCTATTAATACTACTCTCACTTTTGGTTAGGGAAGCTTCTCTTTGCAGATAGTGGTGACCACTGAGGTGACTCAAATTTCATGCAAGTGCTGAGAAAAAGTGACAGTGGAGTGTTCAGCACTAAGTGAGACATTTTTATCTCATCCTCCAAGGTTCTGGGTAAAACCTTGTCGTAGCTGTGTTAACTCAGAACAGCTCTGCTCATCAGCTCACAGGGGTGTGGGTCAGGAGTCAGCTGCTGCAGGAGTGGGGTTTTGGTATGTATGTATGTATATATGTATGTATTATGTTTATGTGTGTGAGGGTGCATTTTGTCATCTTGCTGAACCTTCCAATCAGGTCTAGGCACTTGACAGATAACTGACGCTCCTTAATTCTCTAGTGTGTTTACAAATGGCAACACACTTTTCTTTCTCTCTTTGCAAATTTAGCTTGTGTGTGTATTGCCCAAACTCTGGTTTTTATCTAGAAGCAGTGACGAGATATTGAACTTAACTCTATCCTGACTTTCAACAGGAGTGAGTTCACCACTAATAGTTCACCACTGAATATGGTATTTATGAGGAATTTCTGGCAGAACAGACTTGACCAAGTAAAGAAGGTTGTCTCAAGCCAGGCGTGGTGGTGCATGCCTTTAATCCCAGCACTCGGGAGGCAGAGGTAGGAGGATCACCATGAGTTTGAGGCCACCCTGAAACTACATAGTGAATTCCAGGTCAGTCTGAGCTAGAGTGAGACCCTACCTCAGAAAACCAAAAAAAAAAGAAGGTTTTCTTTCAAAAATATTTTTATTTATTCACTTGATACAGACAGAGAAAGAGACAGACAGAAGGAGTCAGTATGGGCACACCAGGACCTTTTGCCACTGCAAATGAACTCCAGACACATGCTCCACCTTTTGTGTCTGGCTTTATATGGGTACTAGAGAATTGAACCTGGGCCATCAGGCTTTACAAGCAAGTGCCTTTAGCAGCTGAGCCATCTACCCAGCACTTTCTCATTTTTTGATTGTGTTGTGTATATGTGTGTGGACACACATTTGTGTGCACATGTATATGCACATGCATGTGTGGCCAGTGGTCAGTATTAAATATTATTTATTTATTTGTGAGAGAGAATGAGTACACCAGGGCCTCCTGCCACTGTAAACCAACTCTGGATGCATGTGCCATGTTGTGTTTCTGACTTTACATGGGTACTGTGAAACTGAGCCTGGGCAGCAAGTGCCTTTAACTGATGAGCCATCTCCCCAGCCCTCTCCATCTTATTTTCTTGAGATAGGGTTTCTCAATGAAATCAGAGCTCACTAATTAGACTAGACTAGCTGGCCAGTGAGCCCTGTCACACACACAGGCAGGTGGCACTCCTAACCACAGCCACTCCAGCCACTCTTAGACCTCACTAGAAAGATAGCACTTGTGACCACCACAGAATCTATCAAGTGCAGCTTTGGGAAGGATGCATGTAGAGCAATGAGAGAGGAAGGCGACAACCACCTACCCAGTCATGCCACTTGATCCACCCTGGAGGTTAGTGCAGTGGTAGATGGTGGATACATTACCCTCACATCTGATCCAGATGCTGAAAATGATAAAACTTTACTAACAACACAGAGAAAAATCTCAACTGATTCCAAGGCTGGAAATACCCAATAGTGTAAGAGGTCACACTCTAGATTAGTATAAATTCAGCAAAAATTTCAATCAAAATCTCAGGAGAATTTTACATGAAACTCATCAAATTGATTAATCTAGAAGAAAACATAGCCAAGGACAGTGAAATATTTTTCAAAAGAGTGACAGCGTGTCTGTATTCAGACCTCAGGGAGGCTAGAGTGACAGTGTGTCTATACGCGGAACCTCAGGGGTGCTGGAATCTCCAGTGCTTGGACCATGTCTGTGATGCCAACACAAGAAACAGAACAGCCAATGGGCTAGGAGAGAAAAATCCATGCACTTGTGGAAATTTAGTGTAAGATAGAGGTGATGTTCCCAATCAGTGAGAAGAGCATCTCTCCTCCTCTTCTCTCTCCTCCTTCCCCCCTCTTCCTCTTCTTCCTCCTTTTCATATCTTTTCTTTTTAGTAAATGGTGTAGGATAACTGGGTTATTCGTGTCAGCCAGAGCGTTCTTAGGAAAAGGGTATTGGAAACTGGAGGAATTGAATGCAGAGAATTTATCACGCAAGTGATGAGATTGCTGAGTGGTCAGTGTCCGTGTTGGAGGGATAAAAGGGGTTGGGACCCCTGGAAAAGCTGGGGCACACTAGGCTTATCCAAGGGGAGCCAGAGCTGTGGAAGAGATACGGTTATTTCCAGAGAGGTAATGTAGCTGAGTAAGAGGTGCAGAAACACCTGACCTTCTTTCTGCCATCTAGTTTCCTGCCAGTGCCCCACAGTGTGTAGATCAGCTTCAGTGGCCAGAAATTCATCCTGCAGGCTGTCAGCTCCCTGTGGCTCACAGACTTTGGGGCAAAAGCCAAAACTGGAGCACCATACTTGTAGGATACCAAAAGAAAATTTAGCTTGTGCCTTTTATAAAACACATTCAAGATTTCTGTGCGACCCAAACAGCAGAAAGAATCAGAGGAAATCTAAGAACATCACCTGGGAGTACAGAATGCTGAACTAAGAATAAACCATAAAATAAAGGGTTGGTGGACATTTCCATATGAAATTGAGAATCCTCTTTATGACATATTTAAATAAATGAGACAAGTGACAGACAAGGAGATGATTGTAACAAAAAAGACCAAGGATTACTATTAGAAAATATAAGCAGTGTTACCAACCAATGACAAGAAGACAAAACAGCACAAATAAAAACCGGAAATTCCAAGAGAAAACTTGGGCAATTCTAAGACAGAGAAAGTACAACTAGATAGTAGCAGTGAAATGATGACTAATTTCACTAATACTTGGGAAAATATAAGTTAACAAAATATTGAAATTCCATTCAGTTTAACATGGATGATATAATAGTTATCAGTATGCTCATATAACAGAATCTACAAGATGCCCTCATTTGCACATTACCTGCTTTGATCCTAATTAGACCCCACATTTTCAGTGGAACTTCTAGCCCTTCAGGTTATATTTCACGATCTCTTTGCCATTAAGTGTTGCTTAAGTCTGCCATTAGGTTCAGGTCAGTGATGTAGTAAGTGCAGAGGGGCAATTTGTGGAATTTTTCTTCATAAATAGCAGATGTATGCTATAACGGTTAATTTTGCTTGTCAACTTCACAGGATCTAGAATCCACTAGATACAAGCCTCTGGGAATGTTTTCAAGGAGTGTTCTAGATTAGGCTAATTGAGGGGGAAAGAACCTCTTTAAGTGAAGTTATAATTCCATCGACTGGGATCCCGGATTGAATAAAAAGGAGAAAGCAATTGAGCATTGGCACCCATTGCTCTCTGCTTCCTGACTGCTTCAAGCTGTTGCCACCATGATGGACTGTGCACTCAAAATGTGAAATGTGGACCGGGCGTGATGGTGCACGCCTTTAATCCCAGAACTCGGGAGGCCAAGGTAGGAGGATCACTGTGAGTTCAAGGCCACCTTGAAACAACAGAGTGAATTCCAGGTCAGCCTGGGCTAGAGTGAGACCCTACCTCAAAACAACAACAGCAAAAAAGTGAAATGTGGGGCTAGAGAGATGACTCAGTAGTTAAAGGTGCTTGCTTGCAAAGCCTGTCTACCCAGGTTCAATTCCCCAGTACCCATGCAAAGCCAGATGCAAAAAGTATCACATGCATCTAGAATTTATTTGCAATGGCAAGAGGTCCTGACGTACCTACCTTCCCACCTGCTTGAAAATAAATTAAAAAAAGTGAGATGTGAGCAGAATAAACCTGTCCTTCCTCAGGTTGCTTTGTCAGGTATTTGTCAAAGCAATGATGAAAGTAACTAATTGGTACCAAGAATGGGGTCATTGCTACAATAAACCTGGCCATGTGGATCTTAGGACTTTGGAACTTATTTGTGGGAGGAATGTAGAAAAAGTGATGGACCATTCTGGAGGGAGTTTGGTAGACTTGAATTCCTAGAGAAACTCAGACGGTGGAGGCCTGGCTCATGGGGCTCCAGAGGGAGCAAGGACTTTATGAAGAACTGAGCAGAGGCAGTTCATGCGATATTCTGGCAAAGAAACTGGCTGCATTCTGCCATGTCTTGAGAATCTGAGTGAGGCTGAATTTAAAAGTGATGGGTTAATGTATTTGGTGGAGGAAATTTCAAGACAGAATAGCATTCAGGCTGTGTAACTGTTACTGCTCATTGATTGCATCTATCTACAATGAGGGAGAGAGAGAGAGAGAGAGAGAGAGAGAGAGAGAGAGAGAGAGAGAGAAGAACATAAATGAAGCAAAAAGGTATAAAAAATGTACAGTTTTTCAAGGCAAATAGTATGAGTGAGTATAAAGTTATCCACAAGGCAGGTTTGAAAGTATCTTTTTTTTTTTTGGTTTTTTGAGGTAGGGTCTCACTCAAGCTCAGGCTGACCTGGAATTCACTATGGAGTCTCAGGGTGGCCTCGAACTCACGGTGATCCTCCTACCTCTGCCTCCCAAGTGCTGGGATTAAAGGCGTGCGCCACCACGCCCAGCCTGAAAGTATCTTTAATTGATAAACAAATTAGTGCCATTAAAGAAAAGCCTAGTGCTCTTCACTGGGAAGGTAGGAAAGGTGCCCCAAGGGCAAGATTCCACCCATTGAAGGCTCCATCTTGTGAAAATGAAAATTCATTTGAAAGGAGAGAGCTTAAACTAAGAATGCCACAGAATGCTCTGCTCAAGAACAACCATGTGGGAAGTGTTTCCCAGGGTCAGCCCGGAAGGCACACAGAGCCAACACAATTGTAGACAATGGGGCCAGGCTGCATCTAGGGCTGGAAGCAGAACTTGGTGGTATTGTCCACGTGGTGCTGAGTTTTCAGGCATGAAAGCTGCAAGACTGAGGGTGTCATGGAGTCTTACATCATAGTTCCAGAGAGCTGCTGAGGACAGGCAGTGTATGATAGGGTCCCTGTAAAGAGGCTGTGAGAGTCATTGCATTCATTTATGAAGGTGAAGCTTATGCTGCTGTGGAGACCCCAGGATGGTGGAGATGCCAGAGCCATGGGTTATCCATCATGGAAAGTGCAGGCCTGGAGTGGAGCTTACTCATGAGAGAGGTCATGTGCACGTCAGGCAGAAGAGCAGGGCTATCTAAGCCTTCTGGAGTCCAGAGATTACACAAGCCCCATAAACACAATGTGGATTTAGTGTTTGCCCTGCTGGGATTCAGTCTTGCTTTGATCAAATATTTCCTTGCTATGCTCACATTTTTCCCTTTTGGAATGGGAATGTTTACTCTGTGCCATTTTTTTTTGAGGTAGGGTCTTGCTTTAGCCCAGGCTAACCTGTAATTCACTCTGTAGTCTCAGGATGGCCTTGAACTCACAGTGATCCTTCTACCTCCATCTCCTGAGTGCTGGGATTAAAGGTGTGCACCACCCACCTGGCTCTGTGCCATTTTATGTTGGATGTATTATGTTGGATAACTCATTTTTGATGTTATAGTGGCTTATAGTAAAAAGATTGCCTGAGTCTTGGAGATGCTCTGCACTCACACGTTTAACCAGTGTCAGAGCTGCTAAAGTCTATGGGGACCTTTGAAGTTGGACTGGATGTATTTTGCATTATGAGCTGGACATGAGCCTGTGGGACCAGGGGTGGAAGGTTATAGCTTAAGAGTGAAATGTTTGGGTGTCAAGTTAACAAGGGTGAATTATGATGGTTAAAATTGATTGTCAGTTTGACAAGATCTAGAATCACCTAGGAGACAAACCTCTGGGCATATTTATGAGGGACTTTGTGTGTGTACGTGTGTGTACATGCCTACAGGTATGCATGCACATGTATGCATGTGCATGTGGAGATCAGAAGTTGATGTTTCTTCCTCAGTCACTCTCCAACTTGTTTTTTTTTTTTTTTTTTTTTTTTTTGAGGCAGGGCCTCTTACTGAACCTGGAGCTCATTGATTTGGCTGGAGCTGCCAACAAGCCACTTCCTGTCTCCACCTCACTGGTGCTGGGATTGCAGTGTGTCACCACCTCTGGCATTTTAGGTGGGTATTGGGTCTACTGGGGATCCAAGTTTAGGGCAGATATAGTCAGTTCATCAAGATAGGGAAAACATGGCAACATACCAGACCAAAGGAGTAATGTAAGGGTTTGTTTTGGCTTACGTTAGTTGTTTGGTCAGGCATTTGTCACAGCATGAGAACAGTCGCTAATGCACATGCTTTTCTTCTCTTCTTTGCTTATCACTCCTTTCTACGGCCAGGAAAGCAGTTGTAATGGCTGGAATCATAGCACTAATCAGATGAATTAGGAAATAGAGGAGAGGCGTGAGGGAGCCACCAGCTGGGCTCTTGGGAGCAGAGGTGATAATTGCATCACCACAAACAAGTGAGCAATGCTTTTGGACTTTGTGATTAAGACAACTATGATGTCACTGAGCAGCAAGGGTTGCTCAGCAGAATTTTAATCTTCTGGGGCTACCGTGGTTCCCCATTGACTGACATGGGCTGTGACATCTGACAAGTGCAAACATGTGCAGACGATTTCTGGAAAGACGCACACCCTCTGCAGAGGCAGTTGCTGGACATGGGCTGCTGGACAGGCCCTGCTACTTTAGTGAAGTGTTTTAAATATTTTGAGTGGATGAGGCTCTCATGCATGTACAGGAAGAACAACGTAATCACTGAGCAATCTTCTCCAGCCCCTGCATGTAATGTTTTGAGTAGATGAAATAACTCAATATACTGCATCTCTCTCATTCCACTGAGGACTAGCTACTTGCCAGTGAGTGGTTGGCACAGCCCAGATGGTCCTGAGATTAAGGCCTAAGCTATGGGTCTGGTGTATGTTCTGGCTGGCTTGGCCAGAACCTGGACACTGGGTCTCTGGTGCCCAGATGCTTCCAAGGCTGGATGCCTTCTGATGGGGTCCTGCAGAATGGAACCAGTGGCGCCCTGGGGAAAGCCAACATGTGACCTCATCACCTGCCTCTGCACTTGGCAGGAAGTTCCCACTCGCATTGCCTCTGGCTTCATAAGCTGTACATGTCCTCTTCAGCTGCCTTCTAGAGCCATGGAATTGCCCTGTCTTCTGTCAGATTCTATCGAGGACAGTCCTTGGCAGGCCCATCTATGAGCTCAGTCCCAGAGATGCATTCCCTCCCTGCCCTGGTGGCCCTGGGGTCAAGCACAGCGAGCACAGGACGTGTCTCCTGACAGTTTGTAACTGGGTGAAGTCCAGGAAGGATGGGGGAATTTCACAGCAACTCTTGAACATTTACAGAACCACTGGGGCCACACTCATAGAGCCCTGCTGACTCATACTCAGGGGGCTTCAGAGCAACCTCCTGGGGCCCGTTTTCATCTGTCCATCACTCTGCCATTCAGAAGCCCATGGTCAATACTGTCTGTGGTTCAGACTCTGACGGTGAGTGTTAAGTGGACGAATGGCTTTCCAGGCGAGGTCTGGAAACTGTTCAGAAGGGATGGTGTCCATAGATGCCTGTGCCAGACAGCTAGAAGGCGAGGCAGTGCACCTCCCCCCAGGTGGACAACCACGTGGATAGGCACTTGTCCTAGGGTGCTGTGACCACCTCTAATGGGGTCTCAGATGATCTCAGCAATTTGTTTCACAGAGAGTGGAAATGCCCTTAAACCTCTGGAAAAAGAATTAAGCAGAAAAAAGAGAGACATGATTGCTTTTTCCTGAGGGCCTGGGCTTGGAGAACTAGAATCTAAGGTCTAGAGGCTTCTGGAAGTTAAGGATAAAGGTCTGGGAGTGTGAATGTGAGGTTGACAGAGTGCTTCTCTCTCTGCTGGTCCAGCTGCTCTGCCCAGGCCTGGAGCCCTGGCCAGCAGTACAGCCCTGCCTGTGTGACACTATAGATGTCTGACCCATGATGCAGCCTTCCTGGGCACGTTGGAATTGAATTCATGCAATCACTCACCTACCTTGGTCATTTCCGAAGGTCTTACATGGTTTGTCTGAGGCCCTGGCCTGCTCCATGGGGCCTGGATCTGGTCTCTTGCCATGACATTATTCTCTGTTAAGAGCTACCGAGGGCACTTTGTAGCCCTGATGGCCCCTACCAGTCTTATGACCTCCTAGGATCCAGCCTGGGGCTGTGATTTGTTTAAAGCTATGGGCAAGGGCCTCTCTCCCTACCTGCTGGGCCCTGCTTAGCTCACTTTCCTTCCCGCCAGCTGGGAATGGCTTTGTTGGAGGAACAAGATACTGGCCAGTGACAAAGCAAGCCCTAGACTTTGCAGCTTGGGCAGCAGGGGTGGGAATTTCTCCTGTACTGAGATAGGCAGGAGACCATAGCACTGGCTCTCAGTGAAGAGAGAAAGGGCTCACTCTGCATTGGGAAGCCAGAGCAGCTTCTCCATACCATTGCTTGGGGGTCAGGTCTCCCACAAGCACTCAGGAGAGTCTGTCCATCCAGCAAGCATGGTGGATAGGGCTTGGTGGGTCAGTGTTGAGGACAGTCCTGGTCTAAAAGACACCTCCTAGGTAACAGAGTAACCTAAAAAGGCTCCATTGGATCCAGAGAGGCCCAAGCACAGAGCTGTAGGTCCTGACAGGCATGTTTACTGAATCTGGGGAGTGGGCCTGGGCTCTCTAAGCCTTGACCTTCCCACTTGCCAAATGGGGGATGGCATCAGTTACCTCAGAGCTAGAGCTATGCAATAGTACCCCATCCACAGGGGGCACATTCCAAGATGTCCAGTGAAGCCCTAAATAGACTGTTTTCTCTAACACACATTCCTGTGATAAAGTTTAGTTAGGCACTGCAAAAGAGTGACATAGTAACTAGTAATAAAATGTGAGAGATATTAAAAAAATATTTTATTTTTACTTTATTTATTTATGGGAGAGAGGAAGAGAGAGAGAGAGACAGAGAGAGAGAGAATGGGCACACAAGGGCCTCTAGCTACTGCAGACAAAATCCAGATGCATGTGCCACCATGTGCATCTGGCTTACATAGGTTCTGGGGAATCAAACCTGTGTCCTTAGGCTTTTTAAGCAAGCACCTTAACCATTAAGCCATCTCTCCCCCCCGGGACAGTTATATTAATAAATTTTTTTTATTGCACTGGAGAGATGGTTTAGCTGTCAAGGCACTTGCCTGCAAAACCAAAGGACCGAGGTTTGATTCCCTAGGACCCACACAATCCAGATGTACAAGATGGCATGTGCATCTGGAGTTTGTTTGCAGCAGCTAGAGGCCCTCGTGTGCCCATTCTCTCTGCATCTTCCTCTCTCTTAAATAAACAAATAAAAATAAAATATTAAAAATTTTTTGGGGGCTGGAGAGATGGCTTAGTGGTTAAGGTGTTTGCCTTCAAAGCCAAAGGACCAGGTTTGAGTCCCCAGGACCCATATAAGTCAGATACACAAGGTGGCACATGCATCTGGAGTTTGTTTGCCATAGCAGGAGGCCCTGGCACACTCTTCCCCCCCTCTCTCTGAGCCTCATTCTCTCTCTCTCTCTCAGATAAATAAAAATAAAATATTAAAAAATTTATTTATATTTTTATATATTTGCAATGAGAGGAGAGAGAGACAGAAAGAGAAAGAGAGAGAAAGAATGGGCATGCCAGGGCGCCTCTAGCCACTGCAAATGAACTCCAAATGCATGTGCCACTCTGTGCATCTGGCTTTTTGTGGGTAGTGGGGAATGGAACCTGGGTCGTTAAGCTTTGCTGGTAAGTACCTTAACTGTTGAGCCATCTCTCCAGCCCTAATTTTAAAATATTATTTTTATGTATGTATGTATGTATGTATGTATACATGTATGTATACATGTGTGTATGGGTGCAACAGGGTCTCTTGCCTCTGTACACAAATGCCAGATGCTTGCACCACTTTTTGCATCCAGCTTGCATGGGTGGTTTGGGAACTGAAACCAGGTTGACAGGTTTGCATCTTTAATCACTTAGCCACCTTCCCAGCCCCTAAAATAGACCAGTTAAAAATAACACATTGTGGGCTGCAGGGATGGCTTAGCAGTTAAGGTGCTTGTCTGCAAAGCCAAAGGACCCAGGTTCAATTCCTAGTAGGACATATATTAGCCAGATGCACAAGGGGCCGCATGCGTCTGGAGTTTGTTCGCAGTGCCCGGAAGCTCTGGAGTGCCCATTCTCACTTTCGCTGTCTCCTCCCCCTCTTTCTCTGACTCTAATAAATAAATAAAAATTTAAAAAATATTAAAAAGATACTGTAATTCAACTTGTTTGCCATAATAAATAAAGAGCAACATGACTGATATTAAAAAACAAATTGCAAATAAATAAAAATAAAATATTAAAAATAAGTTAAAGGGCTGGAGAGATGGCTTAGTGGCTAAGGCACCCACCTGCAAAGCCTAAGGACCCAGGTTTGATTCCCCAGGATCCATGTAAGCCAGATGCACATGGTGGCGCATGTGTCTGGAGTTTGTTTGCAGTGGCCAGAGGCCCTGGCATGCCCATTCTCTCTCTCTTAAATAAATAAATAAAAATAAAATAGTAAAAAAAAAAAAAAAAAACAACACATCATAGTCAAAGTTACTTGAATGTGGTCTCTGAAAAAAATGTATTTTGTGATTCTGGGGGTGGAAGCCAGACCCTCATGCATGCTAACCAAGTGCTGTTCCACTCAAGCACCCTCCAGCCCGTCAGCATATCTCACTGTACTGTACTCATGCTTCCCGTGACGAAGCGAAGTGCCATGATCCCTCTGAAGAGGTAGTGAGGTGAATGACGCAAGCCCTGTGACACAGTCTACCATAGCGCCACTCAGAAACAAGACCTATGAAACCACTAACGGATAGGTAGTTCATACAGTGCAGATACTCTGGACAAAGAATCATTCCCATACTAGGCTGAACGTCACAGGATGACATGACATCTCATCATACTACATGAAATTTAAAATGTATGGGGCTGGAGGGATGGCTTAGCAGTTAAGGCATTTGCCTGCAGAGCCAAAGGTTCGATTCCCCAGGACCCACGTTAGCTAGATGCACAAGGGGGCGAACACGTCTGGAGTTCGTTTGCAGTGGCTGGAGGTCCTGGTACGCCTATTCTCTCTCTCTCTCTCTCTCTCTCCCACTCTCTCTGTCAAATAAGTAAATAAATAAAGATAAAATACTTAAAAATGTATGAAGTATTCATTTATGTAATTTTCCATTTCATATTTTTGGAGTGTAAGTAACTGAAATGGTACAAAGTAAAATTATGCATAAGGGGAGAAGATTGTACATCAGTGAGCTTAAAGACTATGAAATACTGAGCCCTGGCCTAAGTACACTTCGCACTAGGGATGTAGCTCAGTGATAGAGTACTTTCCTGGTGTATGCCAGGCCCTGGGTTCAATCCATAGCACTGCAAAAAAAAAAAAAAAAAAAAAAAAAAACCCTTTGCTGGGTATGGATGTGGTGGTGCACACCTTTAATCCCAGCACTCAGGAGGCAAGAAGGTTGCTGTGAGTTTGAAGCCAGTTGGTGCTACATAGTAAGTTCAAGGTCAGCCTAGGCTAGAGTAAGACTTTGCTTTAAAAAAGGGCACACATCTATGTGTTTTGGCAGTTCCTGACATCAGTGGGGAAGGCAGTGGGGAATCCCAGGCTCGCTCTGGCTAGGTTTTGCTTCTGTTCTTCCTGGCATCCCTCTCCACCATGAAGTTTCTGTGTGTACAGGTGCTGTATGAAGCAGCCCACCTGCCATCATCTGGCAGCTCTGGAAGGTTAGAGCTAGAGCACTTGATCTTCCAGAGGCTCCCAAGGTCACTGAGGCTGGGAGCCCTGCCCACGGCAATGCCCCGGGAGAGCACAGAGGCAGATACGGAGGCCAGCATAAGATAGTCCCAGCTGAGTGAGATGAAGCTCATCCCAGGGTAAGTCTCCATGCCCTGTGGCTTCATGGATCTAAGGGACCCAAACCCAAGGGCAGTCCTTATGAAGCCCCTGCGCGTCCCTAGAACATGAGAGAAGAAGGAAAATGTGTGTGGAGTTGGCTATAGAGTTCCTAGGAGGGATCCAAGGATAACTGTGGGATTTCCTGAATTTTGGTTCCCAGAGACTGGAACTAACTTTGGCTTTCTTTGAGACTCATGACTAGTAGCAGATTCAGTGGTTGAGAGCCATGGGAATGTCTCAACCCCTGGGAGTGGAATTCAGGTACCTCTCAAGCTTCCTCAGCCAGCTCCTCTCTGGAGGACTGTACGCTGAATCCTTTCTGCAACCTGTGAGTGAAGCCAATATCCCCAGGCACAGGGCTGCAGGCCCAAGAGATGCCTAGTGATTGAGTCTGTGTGGGTGGCTTGTAAGCCGCAGGTACTTGTTTCTCAGTTCTGGAGGCTGGAAGTCCAAGATTACTGGTAGCTTCTATGTCTGGCAAAGGTCATTTCCTAGCTCACAGATGTGCCTTCAGCTCTGCCCACAAATGGTGGACCAGGAGGAACTCTTGTAGGGTTCTTTCGTAAGGACACTAATACAACCAAGAATGTAGAACCTCCGGCTGGAGAGAGGTAGTAGTGGTTAAAGGCACTTCCTTGGAGAGACTGACGGCCTGGGTTTGATTCCCCAGTACCCATGTAAAGCCAGATGCACAAAATGGCACAGGTTCCAAGTTCCTTTGCAGTGGCAGGAGGCCCTGGTGTGCCCATACTTCTCTTGCTCTTTCACAATTAAATAGGATGGAGGCATCTCAAACAGCGGGGCAGACCTACACATCCTGTTCCCTGGTCTCCTCTGCTGACTGACAACCTTCTTTATTAGCCTGCTGTGGACATTCCCAGCATTCCTTTCTGCAAATACAAGCAGATGTGGCCACATAGTCTCTCTCCTTTCACCTTCTGCACATAAAAGGTTTCACTCTGTACTGATGCTCCATCAGGTGCCCTGGGAACCTTTCCAGATGGGTTCCTAGAGTGTGTCCTGTCCTTGTCTTTTTATAAATAGTCATTGCATCAGTCAGGGCCTGGCAGCAAGCAGATGGCTCACTCAAATTGGGCAATTCAAGGAATTTTTCTAATGGCAGTCTATATGGGGTATGGCAGGATGCAGGGATCATCTTTGTTCTTATCTCTCTAGGTCTGGGCTAGCAGGAAGATGGGTAGCAGGGCTATTAGACAGGACCTGTGACCTCTGGTCAAAGTGGTGCCCAGCTGGGAGGGAACAAACCCCTGACCCCACTGGCTGAATCTAAACTGAGTCAGAGGGCAAGGACACTATTGTTACTATCAGAAGAGCTCTAAGCAGGGTGGATGGTGAATCTGGACAGGGTAATGGGAAGATAGCCACCAGGTTTCCAGATCTGTCTGCTATCTATCTATCTATCTATCTATCTATCTATCTATCTATCTATCTATCTATCTTTCATCTTTCATGAGTATGGGTATGCCAAGATCTTTTGCCTCTGCAAAGGAACGCCAGGCACATGCATCACTTTTTGTGCCTGACTTTATATGGGTGCTAGGAAACTGAACCCAGGCTGGAAAGCTTTGCAAGCAATCACTATTAACCATTGAGATATCTCCCCAGTTCTCCAGTTTTTTTTTTAAAACTTGTCTCTTGTGGCTCATTTAGGTTTCTAACCTACAGCTTTCATACCCACAGGCAGAAGTAAAACCCAGCTAAATTGCCGGCTCAAAAGATAAATGCATGTAAATATAAATTAGTATAGCATTATAGAACACAGTTTGGAGGTTTGCCACATACATACATACCACTACTATTCATGCCAGTAATCCTGGGTATCTATCCAAAGGAAATAAAATCAGGATACAGAAGAGATATCTGCGTCCCCTTGTTCATTGCAACACTATTCACAATAGGCCAAACACGGATCAAGCAGAGTGTCCATTAACATAGGGATAAGTAAAAAATGCACATACATGCAGTGGAATATTCAAATATATAAAAGGATGAACTCTTTTAAAATGATTTTAAATTATTTTTGATGTTTTCACACATACATTGCGTTTTGATCTTGAGTGCCCCTCGTTGCCACCCTTGTCCCTCACTGTTCTTCTTCTCTTGATACTTGTGATGTTGCACATGGACCTGGAGGATATTATGTCATGTGAAATGAGCCAGGCATAAAAAGGCAATACTGCATAATCTCTCTCCTGTGAGGCATTTGAAAATGTTGATAGCATAGAAGTAGGGTTATGAGGATGGAGGCCATCAGAGGCTGGAGAGGGCAGGGGAGAAGGGGACTAACAGGCTCAAGGATACATAATTAATCATAGTTAGAGAGGAGGAACAAATTCAAGAGATCTGTTGTCACAAGGTGACTATGGTTAATGACAGTATATTATATTCTGGGAAAATGCAAAGAGAGTGGATGCAATGACATCTGTGTGAGCTAATGTGTCCTGATGAGTGTTACTTGACCATCCCACACTGCATATGCACTTACAAACAGAATGTTGCAAAGGGTAATACACATGATAGTATCTTTAAACACACACACACACACACACACACACACACACACACACACACACACAAAACTAGAGAAAAGGTAAAGCATGCATATTTTTAATATATATATATATTTTTTATTGACAACTTCTATACTTATAGACAACAAACCATGGTATTTCCTTTCCCTTCCCCTTCATAACTCTGTTCTCTGTCCTATACCCTCCCTCGCTCCATTAGTCTCTCTTTTAATTTGATGTCATGATCTTTTTCTCCTATTATGAGGGTCTTATGTAGGTATTGCTAGGCATTGTGAGGTCTTGGATATCAAGGCCAATTTCTGTCTGGACATTTGTGTGTAAGGAGTGGTACCCTTCCTTTGGCTCTTACATTATTTCTGCCACCTCTTCCACAATGGACCCTGAGCCTTAGAGGGTGTGAGATGTTTCAATGCTGGACACTCTTCCATCCCTTCTTCTCAGCACTGTGTTGCCTTTTGGGACATGCCAGTGGTCAGCGCCATCTGAAAAGAGAAGCTTCTCTAACCAGAAGTGAGAGTAGCATTAATATATGAATATTAACATTAACTGTAGTGCTTTCAGGGCAAATTGGTGAGAATAATATATGCATTTATCCCGACAAGATCAGGCTTTATACCCCTAAGGCTCATGACCTCCCCTGCCATAGGCTTTTGATTAGGTTTTCAGTACCAGGCATGTATTCCCTCCTATAGAGTGGGCCTTCAGTCCAATTAAAGAGTAGTTGGTTTCCCCCAGAGCAGACATGCCACTATTGCACTAGTTCAGTCATTTGGTCTGTCTGGCCAAACTTGAGGCTTCCAGTGTCCACTGTTTTCACTGCTGATGACTTCTGTCTCTTATAAGGTTGCATACAGTGCAGCTTTTTCCAGCTTTCAGTTGGCTGGGCTACAGGGAGAAGGTTTTGTGCTCAGCACCAGCTTGATTTCTCAGTGACTCTGGTGTTCAGGCATGTGAAGTCTTCAGCAATAGGTTCTTACCATCTCTTTCTCATGGGAAACCAAGGGTCTTGGCAATAGCCTATAATGTTTTGGAGGCAACAGGGACAACCCTGGCCAACAACTCACTGGAAGGTATCCCATCCCTGGCACTAAAAACTTTCTAGTAACAATCTATGGCTTCTGGATGTGCCATTATTCAAGAAAGTAGATTTTCATATGTCTTGTTCAGAATATCTTGAATTTTTATTGGCCCTCCCCCCACCCTTCTTTTATACAATCTCTTCCTCTGACCTCGTTTAGGTCTTTCCCCTCCCTGTAATCTGTTCTTCTACTTACATATATACAATACCATCCCCTTAAGACCTTCTCTCTCTTCCCTCCCTTATAGCCTTTTTTCTAGCTTATGGGCCTCTGCTACTGAGTTTTGGTTCCAGCTCACACACAAGTCTGTAAATTTGTAGCTAGGATCCACATATGAGAGAGAACATGTGAGAATTGGCTTTCTGGGCCTGGGTTAACTCACTTAGTATAATCCTTTCCAGATCCATCCATTTCCCTGAAAATTTCATAATTTCAGTTTTCTTTACCGCTGAATAGAACTCTATTGTGTAAAAGTACCATATCTCTATTATCTGTTCATCTGTGGATGAACATCTAGGGTGGTTCCATTTCATAGCTATTGTGAATAGAGCAGCAATAAACATGGTTGTGCAGGTATCTCTAAGGTAGTGAGAAGAGTCATTAGGATATATGCCTAGGAGTGCTATAGCTGGATCATATGGTAAATCTATTTTTAGCTGTCTCAAGAACCTCCACACTGATTTCCACAATGGCTGGGTTTCATAGTCATTATCAATTCCACTGGGGTGGTACCTCTCCCCACACAGCTTCACTAATATAGGGTATGGTCAAATCTGCATCACTGTTCATTATGACTGAATTGGACATTCTGTATGTGTCTGAGGGCCATTTGTATTTCACCGTTTGCTCATATCCTTCTTTACTTCTTCCTATTGAAGTTCTGATCTTTTCTTGTTAGTCTGAAAGAGCTTTTTATGTAGTAGAGACTTATTGCTCTGATGGTAAGCTGAGTTGCAAATATTTTTTCTCAGATGATGTGGCTTTCGCCCTGCAGAAGGTCTTGTGTGTGTGATCTATTAATCTTTCACAGCTGCTTAAATCTTCCTTCCTCTTTTGCATGTGTAGTATGACAAGTGTGTGTATATGGTGTGTGCACATGTATGTGCAGGTGCACACCCAGGCACGCAGAGGACAGCATTGAGTGTCCTTCCTCTGTTGCCTTATCCATATCTTTTTTCTTTTTAAGGGACAATTTTATTGTCATGATTTTTAGTTTAATTTGTTTCTGTTTATTTATTTATTTATTAGAGAGAGAGAGAGAGATAGAGAGAGAGAGAGAATAGGCACACCAGGACCTTGAACCACTGCAAACAAACTCCAGACTCATGTGCCACTTTGTGCATCTGGCTTTACGTGGATACTAGGGAAATGAACTCAGGTCCTTAAGCTTTACTGGTAAGCCCCATATCCCTTTCAGATAGAGTCTCTCTCTGAATGTGAGCCTGTGGTTTTTGTTAGCCCCAGTGATTCTAGCCTCCCCTCCTCACAGGATGGGTACAGACATGCATGACCTTGCTTAGTGTTTATGTCAGTCTTGGGAAATCAAACCCAGGAGGCCTCAGGTTCTCTCAGGACCTCATGCTTGCAGAAGTGCTCTTACCCATTGTCAAAGACAGCTCCATGCTGCTTGGGTAAACTTCCAAACCAGGCACAGTTTATGGGAGGAAGGGATTTATTGCAGCTTACAGACCAGGGGAAGTTCCATAATGGTGAAAAGGAGAAAACACCAAAAGTAAGAGCAATAACCAGCAGCGGAACAGCAGGGAACCCAGGCAGGACTCAGGCTGATCCTTGCATAGCTTAGGCTGGAATTCCAGGTCTGCCCCTGTGGTGGTTTGATTCAGGGGTCCCCCATAAATTTAGGTGGTTTGAATGCTAGGTTTTCAGCTGATGGAGATTCGGGAATTAATGCCTCCTGGAGGCAGTGTATTGTTGGGGGCGGGCTTAGGGGTGTTATAGCCAGCTTCCCCTTGCCAGTGTTTGGCACACTCTCCTGTTGCTATTGTCCACCTTATGTTGGCCGGGGGGGTGATGTCCACCCTCTGCTCATGCCATCATTTCCCCCTGCCATCATGGAGCTTCCCCTGAGTCTGTAAGCCAAAATAAACCCCTTTTCTTCCACAAACTGCACTTGGTTGGGTGATTTCTGCCAGTAACGTGAACCTGACTGCAACAGTAAAGTTGGTACCAGAGGAGTTGGACTGCTGCTAGACACCCGACTGTGTGGCTTTGGCCTTTTGGAACTGCTTTGCAGGGGGAATATGGATGAATTTGAAATCATGGTCTTGCATTGCTATAAGTACAGCTTGGTGGACTATTCTGGTCAGAGTTGAAAGACATGAATGCAGTAAGAACTATCGACTGTGAGGTTTGGCTTATGAGGGTAAGGAAGAGCCTTGCTTGGACTATGGTAGAAGCAGTTTGTGTGAGATGCTTGATGTTATGCTCATGTCCTGAGAATTTGTGCAGGGTTGCATTGCATAGAAATGGACTGGTGTGAAAAGAGGGATATGGCACAGAAATAAAATCTTTGGGCTAAAACTTCTGTCCGTTCAGCCACAATTATATGAGAGATTATAACCATTGAGATTGGGCCAGCTGACCTGTATTGGGACAACAGAAAGAATGCAGAGTCTTTTGAAGGGGCCTGAATGCTAAAGGAGTGTGCTGTTCTTCAAAGTCTGTTTTATTCCTCACTGGATTAACAGATTGGCACCCCACATGGTATTATGGAATATGAGAAATGCAGGAAAGAGAGGGTTATTCAATTTGCAACATGGTCTTGTGTTTTGGAAACGCCCATGGGCAGTGTGAAGCAGGTTTGCTGGATGTCTGCACGGAGACCTGATGGAGCCATGAGGATGAAACATGGGTTGCAGTGGAGATGCTGGGACAATGAGATGGCTGCTAAGGAGAGCTTCCAGCCCTGAATGAAGTTTTCCAGAACTGTGAGTAGCCTAGCTGGAGGGGTGGAATTGGAACTCCAGAGACTTGTTGCTGGTTAGAATTACCGGACTTAGACAGTTGTCATTGACTAGAGTGGTTGGACTTGTAGCTACAGTTTGATGTTTATTCTGTTTAAATCTTGTATTGGTTGAATATTTCTTTGCTATGCCCAATTCCATCTTTCGCAGTGTGAATGTTTATTCTGTGCCATTATAGGTTTTTGGTGATTTTTTTTTTTTTTTGCTACTATGGCTCAGTTAAAAGACCTTGGATTATGGGGATGTTTGAACATCACTGAATTGATAAAACTATGGGGACTTTTAAAGTTGGACTGAAGGTATTGTTATTTTATACCATGTATGGTTATAAGTTTATGGGGGCCTGGAGCAGGATGTGGTGGTTTGATTCAGGTGTCCCCCATAAACTTAGGTGTTCTGAATGCTAGGTTCCCAGCTTATGGAGATTTTGGAATTAACACCTTCTGGAGGCAGTGTATTGTTGGGGGCAGACTTATGGATATTACAGCCAGTTTCCCTATGCCAGTGTTTGCCACACTCTCCTGCTACTGTTGTCTACCTGATATTGGCCAGGAGGTGTTGTCCACCCTCTGCTCATGTCATCATTTTCCCCTGCCATCATGGAGCTTCCCCTTGAGTCTGTAAGCCAAAACAAACCCTTTTTTCCCCACAAGCTGCTCTTGGTCAGGTGATTTCTGCCAGCAATGCAAATTTGACTGCAACAGCCCCCAAAACACACCTAGGGCTGGACCCTAGGATCTGCCCACAGTGACACCTCCTCCAAAGTACAAGCTTGAATAAAACTCCTGAATCTATCGGGGGACATCCATTCAAACTACCACACCTACTGAGCCATCTCTCTGGTTTCCTTTCTTCAGACTTATGAAAGAATTCACTCATTTTCTTCCCATACTTGTTTTTGTACATGTGGTATGTGTGTATGCAGGCATGTGTGTGTGCATTCAAATTGACACTGAATTCTTCTTTGATCACTCTCCATCTTATAAACTGAGCAATCACTCTTACTTAAGACCTAGGCTTTCTGACTGAGCTGGTTTAGTTTAGTATCTTGCCCCAGGGAGGCCCTGTCTCTGCCTCCTGAGCACTGGGACTGCGGACAGCACTCCACGCCTACCTGGTATTTGCCTGGTCCTCACATTTGAGGCAAGTGCTTTATCCACTGAGCCACCTCCCTAGGTGTACCCATACTCTTATAGTTTCATTTATACATTTAAATATATGTTTATTTAAAAAATATTTATTTGAGTCAGAGAGAGAGAGAGAGAGAGAGAGAGAGAGAGAGAGGCAGAGAGAGAGAGAGAGAGAGAGAGAGAGAATGGGTGCGCCAGGGCCTTTAGTCACTGCAAATGAACTCCAGATGCATGTGTCCCCTTGTGCATCTGGCTTATGTGGGTCCTGGGGAATTGGACCAGGGTCCTTAGGCTTTGCAGGCAAATGCCTTAGCCTCTAAGCCATCTCTCCAGCCTATACATTTAAATTTTTGCTTCATATAGAAATCATCCTGATTATGGTGTGAGGCATAAATCCAGTTTATCTTTTTTTTCCCCCTCAGACGATCACTAGCCCACCATCATTTATTAAGTATTCAGCTTTCCTAATGGAATGCTTCTTTTTTTGGGGGGGGGTTCTGAGGTAGGGTCTCACTCTAGCCCAGGCTGACCTGGAATTCACTATGTCGTCTCAGGGTGGCCTCCAACTCGCAGTGATCCTCCTGCCTCTGCCTCCCGAGTGCTGGGATTAAAGGCGTGCGCCACCACGCCTGGCTTTGGAATGCTTCTTTTAACACTGACTTGCTTCCTGGGTATGTGTGGGAGGACGTCTGCCCTATTGGTCTGTTGAGATTGTCTACATTGCATCACACAGTTTTGATATCAAGCTTCTATTTCACATTGTATCTGATAGGTGGGTTTCTTCTCATTGTTTCTTGTTGCAGTCAGGTTCACATTGCTGGCAGAAAACAACCAGCCAAGAGAAGCTTGTGGGAAAAAAAGTTTATTTTGGCTTTGACTGCATCCTCCTTGATGGCAGGGGAAAATGATGGCATGAGCAGAGGGTGGACATCACCTCCTGGCCAACATCAGATGGACAACAGCAACAGGAGAGTGTGCCAAACACTGGCAAAGGGAAACTGGGTATAACACCCATAAGCCTGCCCCCAATAATACACTGCATCCAGGAGGCATTAATTTCCAAATTGCCATCAGCTGGCGACCTAGCATTCAGAACAAAGTTTATGGGGGACACCTGAATCAAACCACCACACTTCTCTTCATTCTGTTTGGTGCAGTGATCTCTGTATCCATGAGCTCTGTATCCATAGATTCAAACACCCATACATAGAAATTATCTTTTAAAAAATTCCAGAAGGTTTCCCCAAACCCAAACTAGAAATTCCCACATGTTCTATACTGCACTGAGTCCATGTGAATGAACAAAGTGATGTATAGGCACCTTCTCCATTTCACAGAGCATCTCCCTCTGATACTCTTGTTGTTCCAGGACTGTTTATCTGGCGTTTTCTTTGTGGGCTGTGTAGTCAGACTTATGATGGTCCATGTGTCCTGAATATGTACCAACTCCTTTTCTCATCATCATCATTTCTAATTACCCTAGAGCCAGTGCTTATTCGGTAATTACATTGCATGAGGTATTGTAAGTCCTGTAGAGAGGATTTAAAGTACACAGAGAGATATGCAGGCTATGTACAAACACCTATACTTCTGTAGTTACCCATAAGGTCTGGGCTTCCAGGGGTTTTGGTGATTGTAAGGGGTCCTAGAATCAACCCTCTACAGATTCCAAGGGACAGCTGAGTTTTAAAATGCACTTGTATATAACAGATTGATTTCATATATACTTTCCTCTTTCCTCACTTCCCTGGTCTTTTCTTACATTACTGTGTTCTGAATTGGATAAGGAGGAGGAAAGTCATGTTCAAGCATATTCACAGTGTGAGGTGTGACGCTGGAGTGGCAGCATACACCTGTAATCCCAGCTCTGGAGATGCTGAGGCAAGAGGATCATGAGTTCAAGGCTAGCCTGGGATATTAATAATGAGATCCTGTCTCAAACTCCTCTTCTTCTCTAAAAAATGATGTGGCCAGCATGCCTTTAATCCCAGCACTCGGGAGACAAAGGTAGGAGGATCGCTGTGAGTTTGATGCCACCCTGAGACTACATAGTGCATAGGTCAGCCTGAGCTAGAGGTGAGACCCTACCTGGAAAAACCAAAAACAAAAAACAAAAACAAAAAAAAAAAACAAAAAAAAACACAAAAAAACAAAAACAAAAACAAAAAAAAACCCAATGTGAACCAGCTGGTGCAATGGTATGCACCTGGAGTCCTGTGTATTCTGGGAGGTTGAGGAGTTTTGCCTGAGCCCAGATTCAAAACACCAAACAAACCAAGATATAAGTCAAGCACATCTCCAGACCTGCTCTTGCCTTCCCTGTTTTGACCTTGACTCTCAGGGCTTTGGCTGTACTGTTCTGTCCTCAGGGTCTTATCTCACCCCACCCCATGGCAGCAGACCCCAGCTTAAAAGCCCTTTTGTAGGTCATCATCTGTTATCCATGGGAGTTTTAAACAACTGTCTCCTCACAGAGGGGAAGACTTCAGAGCGGGACCATATGCCAGTTGGGTATTAGCACCCAGCATTCTCTGCACAGGTGACCCCATCTTTCCTGTTGCACATCTCTACAGCCCTCAGGCTTTTGAGCCCAGTGTGACCTGTCTCCCCTTGAGCCCTCCACCTTTCAACCGCCACCGGTTGGTCTTCTTTGCTGTTCTCTCCGAGCCCCTCTGTCCACAGGGCCTCACAGCAGCATGGCCCCTTGCTTCCCCAGGCCCTCTCACCGGTTGCTCACCTTGTCAGTCAGTCCTCTGGATGACTTCTTGTGAAGGCATCTTGCAGGGCCAGGCTACAGTTCAGGGGTAGAGCACGTGCTCAGAATACATAGCACCCTGGATTCAAGCTTCAGCAACAACAAGGAAAAAAATAAAATAAAGACAAAGAACTTGGTGTGTGACTCTTCTGCTTTACCTGCATAGCACTTTCCCCAAACACCCCCTTTCTCTCCCAAGCTGAATTACTGTAATGCTACTTCCTACAATAGACCCTTCTGGTTTTGTCTAGAGATCCTTCTAGAATTCTAGGTATCACTTATCTGACCAGTGTGCCCCAAGGTCTCTTGTGGCTTTCAGAATGAGATGCAAACTCAGTTTGTCTTTTGTAGTCTAGCCTCAGTTAACCTCAGCAGTACTCCCCCCCCACCATGCCTCCCCTTCCCAATTCTCAGGGAGGCTGCTTTCTCCCCCATCACCTGACCAGTAGATCCACAGCCTTTGAGCCCATGGAAAGACCTTTGAGACCCACAGGTCTGATTCAGGGACCCATGGGCTCCTGCCACAGGTGATACAAATGTGGCTAGATCCTGTGAAGGCAGATCTATGCCATCACCCTGACCCCAGTGCCTGGAATGCAGGAGACACTTACTCATGCCTAACTTAAGAAATTAAAGCTAGAAACCAGGACAGCAGCACTGGATGGAGAAGCATAAAGTTTTCCAGGAATATCCCTGAATTTGCCCCTTGGCGCTGAAACACTCTAACAGTCTCTGAAGGGTTTAAGAACAGTGGGAACTGAGCCAGCCCCATAGACAACTGAAATGAGCCCAGACAAAGGCTTCTATAATACAAGTGCCGCGCCACCAGTCCCCAGGGACTCATGAAAGGCTGGATTATGTTTTCAGCAGGAAGAAAAGAAATTTGTCATGTCCTCCAGCATGGAGAGCCAAGGTCACCCCTACTGTGGAGTCACCATTTGGAGGATGACACCAGGAGTGTCTCAGCTGTTTGGAGAGATCGGGGCTGGTTATGAAGTGTGAGTGGCCCAAGGGGGTAGGCGCTGTCTAACACCTCGGGACCTTTCTAGGCTGGAGAAAGGCTTTCGCAGCATCATCACCCCCAGGGCACTTTCAGAGGGTGTGCCTGTTACCCTTACTATGGCCAGCTCGACTGAGAAGTGACCAGCAGCCCCTAAGCTCATTCTTTCTCCTCCTGTGGGCCCACAGAGTGAGCATGCCCTTCACTCGTGAGGGCACCACATCTTCAGAGAACTGTGGCTCCACCTGCCCCTGCACAAGGTCCCTTTTTGGAGGCCGGTGTGGCCTCACCTTAGCTGACCTCATGTGCACGCCCGTCAATGGCTTCCCTCAGCCCATCTAGTTAAGCTTCCTCCCTACCCACTGCCTGATTGGCAGAGCCCTGGCCTTCAGATCTCTGGGCCCTGCCGGGGTGTTTGCACTCCTCTCTGGGAACTGTGATCTCAGTTCCTTCAGTGGGCAAGTAGTCAAGATAGGAGTGACCAGAGAACATACCTAAGAGAGTCAATGCTGACACCATTCTCTCTGTCTGTCTCTCTTCTCGCTATCTCTCTCTGCTTGCAAATAAATAAATAAAAGTATTTGTTAAAATAATATAAAAAGGCCTGGCGACACATGCCTTCAATCCCAGAACCTGGGAGGCCGAGGTAGGAGGAGCGCTGTGAGTTTGGGGCCACTCGGAGACTACATAGTGAACTTCAGGTCAGCCTGGACTAGAGTGAAACCCTACCTCAAGAAAAAACAAACAAACAAACAAACAAAATGACTGGATTGAAGTCACAAGTCAAAGCAAATCTAAGTCTGGCCCCAACATGAAATAAGGTAAGGGGAAGGGCCTTGTGGGTATCCAGCATTGGAAGGGAATGGGAAAGTTGATCCTCTTACCAGCCTATACTGGGTCAAACATTTTTCAAGGCAATGGAGTGATATGCATAAAAAGCTACAAAATTCACATGTGCTCAGACCAGAAGGATCTAGATTTTTCTATGGACACAATCAAGACTGGGTACCAAAATTTCGCTGTATGATTCTGTCAGAGCTCTATTTTTCCTTGTGAATTGGTTGAGTAAACTTTGGCCATTAAAATCTCAGGCAGGGGGACTGGGGAAATGGCTTAGCAGTTATGGCATTTGCCTGCGAAGCCTAAGGACCTGGGTTTGATTCCCCAGGACCCATGTAAGCCAGATGAATAAGGGAGCACATGTGTCTGGAGTTCGTATGCAGCGGCTAGAGGTCCTGGCTGCCCATTCTCTCTTTCTCTCTGATAAATAAATGAAATATTAAAAAAAAACTCAGGCAGTAAAAGAACAGTTACTGATGTGAGAAAATGTCCTAGGCGTGCTGTAGAGTGGGCAAGGAGGCTATAAAACAGCGCAGACGAAACGATTTTGGTTTGTAGAAATGAACTTGATATGTGGATGGCGTGGTGCACATCTAGCAGGCGTGGTGGGGACGTGTCCCTGTACCAGCGAGCTTTCCCCCTCTTCTTTTTTACTAGGCCAGCACCTGCCTTTGGCATTGTCAGAGCGGCCGCCCTGGCCCTGACTCCTGCCTCGCCTCGCTGCTGCTCCTGCAGGCTGCACGAAGGGCAGCCGCGGGCAAAGCAGCCGAACCTGGGCTTCGAGTCCCGTCCCATCTTGCGGAGACATCAGGCATGCACACGAACGAATAGTAGAGGGGTGCTCTGATTTGCTGTGGTGATCCTCTTCCCACAGCTTCCTGGAAAACTCTGCAGAAAGGATGGCTAGGCTGAGGGGAGGTTGGAGAAGTCCCCAATTCTGCCATGAGTTTTGTTTGTATTTTTTTTTTTGGGGGGGGGAGTTATGTCTTCATTTGACGAAATTGGTGAGTTTTGGGTGGGGGCCCATGGTGGCGGCAAGATGGGAAAATATTTGGGTAAAAAATGTACTGAATATGTTAATTTATTTTTCTTGTCCTGTTTCCTAAGCAACATGGTATAACAATGATCCATGAAGTGTTTACATTGTGCTGGGTATAATAAATAATATGGAAATAATTTAAACTGCATGGGAGGTTATGAATAGAGTACATGAGAATATTATGCAATTTTTTTGTGAGGGACTTGAGAATCCATGAATTTTGGTGTCTGTAGAGTCCTGGGGTCTGTAGCAAAGATGACTGCCTTTAATAAGGACTGCTGGAGGGCTTCCCATCTTCTGCAGTGAAGTGCATTTGCACGTGTGTGACAATGCTTATAGGATAGGATAATATCTGAGCAGTGGGAAAAATCTTTGGACCTGGGGGCAGGGGTTGAAGTTACACAGTACTCAGTACTCTCCATGGAGGATGAACCGCCACAGCCCACCAGAAATGTATGGAGAGTGCGTTTCTCCCCCTTCGTCAACACAGTGACTTCTCAAAAGACTTTTCTTTGGAAAATTGCTAACCTATTATGAATGGGTTGAGTATCTTTTAATATTTCTAATATATTTATTTACTTGTGAGGAGAGAGAGAGAGAAAGAGAGAGAGAAAGAGAGAGAGGGAGAGAGAGGGAGAGAATATGAATATGGACATGCCAGGGTCTCTTGTCATTGCAAATGGACTCCAGATGCATGTGCCAGTTTGTGTATCTGGCTTTGTGTGGGTACTGGACAATTGAACCCTGGGCAGACAAGCTTTGGAAGCAAGAGCCTTTAACTGCTGAGCCATCTCCCCAGCCCCCTACCTTTAAAAAGTGATGTCATGTAGCCCACATTCCAAGAAGTGCATATACAATGTGTGTTCAGGAAAGTAAATATTGGTGAGTTAAACTCACACAACCAACAGACCATCACCAGGAAACCACCCCAGTGCACAACCCACTCACAGCCTGGCCCTCCTCTCACAGGGAGCCACTGTCCTGAATTTTGGAATAGCCTACACTTTTCAATGGTCACCTTAAAAGCTACTGCATATTGTCTTGATTTATCAAAGCCTGCAGTTTAATCAACACCCTCATCTTCTTCCTGGACACCACAAAGACCACAGAACACAGTACAGTTTTGCCCCAGCCCAGCTTATATGCCATGTATTTTAGTTTTATGTCCTTCCTATGCCATTTGGGGTTTATTTGTATATTACAGAATTAGCTCCTTGTCAGTGATATGAATTGTCAATATTTCCTCCAATCTGTTGTTGTTTAATCTTGATTTTGGCTAGAAAGTTGTTTTTTTTTTTTCCAACCAGGTTTCTAAAAAACGTATGTATATATTAATAAAAAAGACTTTCTGGTTGCACAGCAAGGTAAGAACAGCCCTAACCATTACAAGTGCTGGAACGGGGCCCAGTTTTCTTGTATTCTCTTTGTATTGAGGGTAGATTGCCTTTGTAATCATACACACAAAACCCATCACAAATGTCATACCATAGAGTTGTTCCTGTTAACAGGGCTGTCCAGGGCCGCAGAGAACTGGGGCTGCGATGAAGTCCTTGTGCACTAAGATCCAAGTGGCCTTGGGTTCTGTCTCCTCTCCCACCCAAGCCACTGCAGACTGCAGGGTCTTCTCCACTGTTTCTGGGGATCCTCCAGTTGCTCTTAGATGTTAGTGCACTGGCTCCCATGTTGCTAGTCTCCGCAACCTGAGCCTTTCCTCCATAGTCCTTCTGAGCCACGCCACCATCCTGAGTCCTCAAGGGACCCCTCTGAGAAGCTGGGCTGTTTCTTGACTCTTGGTATCTCCTAATGGTTGAGAAGCTGCAGGTAGCTTTGGTTGAAACCTTTCTCTTCCCCTTTATAATCTTCATATCCCCAGGCTGTACCTAGTGGGTGCTTAATACTTAATACATGCTTTCACATAACAAAGTATGAGAGAATGAGGAGTGGGAGGCCCAAGGAGGTGGGGGAGGGACTTGCTGGGTCAAGACATGCTGGACAGGAGGCTAGTTGGTCATCCCACTAGGCAGGAATGGCCTGGGCTCAGGGTGGGGTGCCATCCTATGGGAGATGCGGGAGGAGAAGCCTGACGCTCCCTCAGCACATTTGGAGGCCAGCATCTGGCCAGTGCATGGCAGCAGAACCACCCCTAACATTTGCCTGCCACCAGGGCTTCTGAGCCCACAGTCCTGGAAGGCATGCCCATCGACACTCCTTCCTTTCCCAGCCCTTGCTTTTTGGCCCCTTGGGAGACATTTCTGTCGCTGCAGGGAGGTCTCTTGGGTAATTGTGTGTGCATGTTAATGTGACCAAGCCTACAGCTCACAGCAGATTGCTTTCTCAGGCTAGCTGCTAGAAAGCCCTGGGACACCTTTGCAGCTCACCCGTGCCAAATGTGCAGCTTATCAGAACCTGCCTGCGTGGCTGCCTCCTTCCTTGCCCCAATACATCTCTATCCTTGATTTTCATTCCTGCTTTTCTTCTTGTTCCCACATTTAATTTATGCAATCTTGTTATATATGTGTATCCTCGTAAGCACCTTAAATCCTTTCCAGAAACGCTGGGTGGAAATCATAAATACCAGTTCTATCTTCATCCGGAGTCTGGAGGTGGGCACATCTCAGTGACAGCCAATCTTGTTAACCCATAGCAGGGCAGGCAGGAGTGTGGTCCTGCCTAGAGCACAGACTTAAGGTCTAGAAGCTTCTCCACAAGTGCAAAGGCTGGCTGTGAGGAGGGGGCTGTGGAGAAGAGAATGAAGGGGCTAGGCTTATACAGGGGCCTCTGGGGTTTTGTGTGTGTGTGTGTGTGTGTGTTGTGGGCCAGGAACTATGGAGGCACCAGTGGCTTGCTGGGAGTTCATTGCCAGTGCAGCTCCTTGTTTCTTGTGGGGGTCCCTACATAGCCTCAGCTGCCAGCTTACTTGCACAGCATTCTTTTCTACTGATCTGGGATACAGGTTTTGCTCAGCCTTTTAGGATTGCAGAAGGATGACACAGACACATGACTGCAGGCTCAGCAGAGAAAGAAGAGAGGCTGAAGGGGAGAAGGGTGGTATTGATGAGATGCAGGTCCTGGGAGAGGGTGTGGGATGGGATGTTAGGTTCCCAGGTTGACTGTGGGAGACACTGACTGGCTATAGCAGAGTGGTGGTAGGGCCACCACAGTGTGGATTGGGCCATCCTGTACATGCAGAGCCCTTCTTGGGAGTCCAGGGTGGGGGAGTTGGACAGGGCAGCCCTCTCCAAACTGGTGAAAGGGACGGAAGAGGCGTTTGTGGACTCTGCCTACTCATCAGCCATTTTCCTTTCTCAGACGCCTTTGGGAACCTCTTCCCTCCTACCTCCTACCTCCATCCTCATCCCACATGGTCTCAGGAAAGTTTCATCTGTCCAGATCTGGCTGATGGAAAGCCCAAACATCACCTTGGTTCAACGACTGAATTCTGAGTTTGTTTCATGGGGGAACTTTCTGGAAGAAATGCTTGCTTTCCTTTTGAACTTGAGCCTGAGGAGAGGAAGGTTTAGGATTGGTGGCAGCCACATTGCCACCATGAGGAGACCGAAAGCAAAAACATCTGGAGTAGACTGGAAAGAATTAGAGAGAGCCTACTGACTGGAGATGTCCTTTCAAGCCTTGGACTCCAGCTGTGCTTGAAGATGACTTACTGATGTAGATATCCAAATCCCCAGAGGCCGTGTGGACTTTAGGGGAGGGTAGAACCGGCAGCTCAGTAGCATCACAAAGCCCTCTGGCACTCACGTTTCAATGGTATCAGCTCTCCTCTTGGTAGCAGAGTGGCTGCCAGTAGCAATTGAAATCATGCTTTTCTTCTCTGACAAAGAACTTTTTCTATTTGATGCTCACGTAGAATAAGATAGCATCGTCCCTGCAAGATCTCAGCAAACATCTTGTCACGTCTCATTGGCCTGGCCTGAGTCTCATGTCTAACCCTGGAACAATCCCTAGGGCCAAGGAGCTAAGATGCCAGGTTGGACCAGCTCCAACAGGGGCCTAACCTGAAGTTGGAAATGTGGGTGTCGGGTTAGAAATGAGAGCATATGCGCTGGGGTGGTAGCTGATGTCCAAGAGCCTCAGTCAGTCGTGGGTTATTGGAGCAGGCCTGGCTTCCTGTGGGGCCTGAAGGGACCACCTACTGGATCTCTCACTGGGTCTCTGTGACCTCTTCCTCCATGCAGGACCCCAGGGTAGCAGAGGCAGCAGGTCCTGGGCACTTCTGTGCCTCTTGCCTCTAGTCAAAGTCTTAGATCTGGATCCAGTTATAGGGGAACAGGGGACAAGAGCAAACGGGGAAGCACCTCATTCAGAATGAGGCACAGGTAGGGGTCTGTCATGTTTTGATACATTTACCTTCCTTGAGGAGTTGTTTGGACAGGAACTGCATGGTCTGGGAGCAGATCTGTCCCCAGAGTCACGGGTCACTGCATGCTGACTTCTCATGTGTGCGACTGAACTTCTCCATTGAAGCATGGAGGGCACTTGTCACCAACACTTACACAGCTCATTCTTTTGTCTGTTTGTCTGTCTATCTATCTATCTATCTATCTATCTATCTATCTATCTATCTATTGAGACAGGATCTCATGTAGCTGAGGCTGGCCTCAAACTCACTATGCAGCTGAGGATGGCCTTGAACTTCTGACCCTCCTGCCTCTACCTCCAAAGTATTGGGACGACTGGCTTGTGTCACTAGATCTAGGTTGTTCCGTGCTGGGGTTGGACCCAGGGCTTCATGCTTGCTAGTGCTACTCTACCAACGGAGACACATGCTCAGTCCACTTCTTACTCTGGTGTGGGGATCAGTCAGTGTGGCGTAATGGATACAGAGTGTGCTGACAAGGAGCCTCGGCGCCATCCATGCTGCAGTCACTGCGGGTCCTCCAGAGCCGTCCTCCCCCGAGCGCCAGCGAAGAGCTGCTCCCTGAGAGACATGACCTTGAGTCACATACTTTTTTTTTGTTTGTTTTGTTTTTTTTTTCAAGGTAGGGTCTCACTGTAGCTTAGGCTGACCTGGAATTCACTATGTAGACTCAGGGTGGCCTCGAACTCATGGTGATCCTCTTACCTCTGCCTCCCAGTGCTGGGATTAAAGGCACGTGCCCCCACGCCCGGCTTAGTCCCATAAATTTTTGAGCCATGTCTCGTAGGGGCCTCATTGCAGGCAAGCTAGAGCATGGAGAAGGTGGTCCTATACGGAGGGTCACGGGAGGTGGGTGGGACTGCTCTGGTTCTGCTCTGGGGTGAGGTGGGTTGCGTTACTCACCTTACTTCCCCTACCATGGGAAGGGCTTTGCACATGAACTTCAGTGTGGATGGTGAGCCTTAGACTTGCCACCCTGTCCCTGCCCTGAGCGGCCTAGCCAGCTCGCCACTGCTTGGACATGCCTCTGCTTCTGTTGGAGTGGAGTGGCTGACTGGCCTCTTCCTTTGCCCCCGTGTTGCTTCCCTGACCCCAGTCTCCCAGGCCCCCTTCCTGGAGGTGCAGGAGGGGCAGGCATGGGTGAGATTGGAGTCCCTGCCTCCTTGGAGCGGAAGCCCCCCGGGGGGCAAGCTGACTAGGTAAATGCTCACTCTAGAAAGAGCGCGCTGTGGCAGACAAGGGAGGTGGGCCTGCTGTAGGGAGCTGTGAAAAGGGCCAGGCCCATAATGCTCCAGGAAGCATTGTCCCGTGAGACGACTGAGCCTAACCTAGTCTAGCATGAGCGATTGGGAGGGTTTTGAGGCTGGAGAGCAAGGCAGGCAAACTGGTGGGAGGCTGGGGCCTCAGCGGAGGTAAACAGCTGAGACTTCCGGTGTGGTGCAAAGTCGCACAAGCCTTTCTAAGAGGCTGTTTCTGGCGAGGTGAAGTTGATATACAACAAAACATACCATTTTTTGTGTGTGAGCGTGTGTGTGAGCATGTTTGTGGGTATATGTGTGCATGTGCATGTCTTCCTCAACTGCCTTCTATCCTACTTTTGTGAGAAAAAGCCTCACTGGAGCACACAGACTTGGCTAGACTGGCTGTCCAGAAAGCCCCAGGTGTCTTCTGTCTTTACTTCCCTAGTGCTGGGGAGGCAGAGACAGGAGGATCCCTGAGCCTTGCTGGTCAGCTAGTCTAGCTGAATGGATGAATTATGGGTTCAGTGAGAGGTCCTGTCTCACAAAAATAAAAGTGTAGGATGACTGAGGAAGACATTGGTTGTCAACCTCTGGCCTCCACACACACATGAACACTTGGGTATGTGTACCCACACATACGTGTGCACCAACATACATATGAACATGCATATAAACACACATACATACTAATGCAAATAAAAAAGTGCCAAGGGGTCTGTGATGGGTGGCAGTCCTGGTGTCTCTGTCAGGAGCAGGAATGAGTGAGCTTTCAGGTAGAGTGTAGGTAGTCTCCACATGCCACTCCTGGTTCACATGTTCTTGGTTCTTTTTGGTACCTCTCATGGAGAGCAGGTGTTGGGGACATCCCTGAGCAAGCTCTACCTTAGCAAGGAGCTGAGGATCCCAGGGACACGGTGACAGGGCTGGGGCTTTACTTGGCAGAATGGAAGTCCCCAAAACTGGTGAGTTCTTCCATAATACCATGGGAATGAGAGATCATCAAGAAGTCCCAGTTTCACAAGGGCATCAAAATGCCAAGATATATAGCAAAGACATGTGAAGTTGGCTATGGCAGGCAAGATCTGCAGGGGGAGGGAAGGGAGCAGGAGAATCAATAGAATGCAGTGGGGGCCCTCACAGGATGGAAGCTCATAGTGCGTGAACTTGGTCCCCTCCCTCTGGAAAGCATGATCAACAACAGAGATGGACAGGGGGATGGGTGAGGGGAGGCTCACAGTCAGGGAAAGGAAGAACATTCTGGGCCAGGGGGACAACAAAGGCTTGTGGTGTTTGCTTAGCATGCTTGAGGCCCTGAGTTGGATTCCCAATATACATTTCTTTTTCTTTTTCTTTTTTTTCTCCTTCTTCTTCTTCTTATTTGTTTTTGTTTTTCGAGGTAGGGTCCCACTCTAGCCCAGGCTGACCTGGAATTCACTGTGTAGTCTCAGGGTGGCCTTGAACTCACGGGGATCCTCCTACCTCTGCCTCCCGAGTGCTGGGATTAAAGGTGTGCACCACCACGCCACGCCCGACAGGGTTTCATGCTTCCCTGGATTGCCCCACACTTGCTATGTAGCCAAGGGTGACCCTGAATCTTCTTTGCCTCCAACTCCTGAACACAGGGTTTGCAGGAGTGAGCCAGCATGATAGGCATATGGGCCGTTTTCTGTCAAGCAAGGCTAGGAGATGGCAATGTCCTGTCCCTTGCTCCCTGGAGCTGAGGATACCACCTTCAGCTGGACCTGGGTCTGCCTGCTCTCCCAGAGCCCGCCCACAGCTAGTGGGATCACCTTTGGGTTTCAATGTCAGTGCTTAGGATAGCAGGAGAGTTCTACTAGGCAGTGGCTTGGGAACTGTGATTGCTTCTGAGGAAACAAGCTGAATAGCCATTACCAGAAAAGGTTGGAACAAGAATGCTTTAGATTTCATTTTTTTTCCAGATTTTGGAATATTTGCAGAGAAATAGAGAGAGATAGCTTGGGGATGGGACCCACATCTACACACAAAATGCTTTAAGTTTTATAAGCCTTGCACACACCTGAAGGAAATTTTGTACAATAATTTTAGTACATTTGTGTTTTGACCATAACTCTACCCTTGAGGTCAGGTGTGGGATTGTCCACTTGGGAGGTCATGTTATGACTGGGACCCCTCCCCTGAGGTCAGGTGTGGGATTGTCCACTTGGGAGGTCATGTTATGACTGGGACCCCTCCCCTGAGGCCAGGTGCGGGATTGTCCACTTGGGAGGTCATGTTATGACTGGGACCCCTCCCCTGAGGCCAGGTGCGGGATTGTCCACTTGGGAGGTCATGTTATGACTGGGACCCCTCCCCTGAGGTCAGGTGTGGGATTGTCCACTTGGGAGGTCATGTTATGACTGGGACCCCTCCCTGAGGTCAGGTGTAGGATTGTCCACTTGGGAGGTCATGTTATGACTGGGACCCCTCCCCTGAGGTCAGGTGTGGGATTGTCCACTTGGGAGGTCATGTTATGACTGGGACCCCTCCCTGAGGTCAGGTGTGGGATTGTCCACTTGGGAGGTCATGTTATGACTGGGACCCCTCCCCTGAGGTCAGGTGTAGGATTGTCCACTTGGGAGGTCATGTTATGACTGGGACCCCTCCCCTGAGGTCAGGTGTGGGATTGTCCACTTGGGAGGTCATGTTATGACTGGGACCCCTCCCCTGAGGTCAGGTGTAGGATTGTCCACTTGGGAGGTCATGTTATGACTGGGACCCCTCCCCTGAGGTCAGGTGTGGGATTGTCCACTTGGGAGGAGGTTATATTGGGATTTTGGAGGGCATTCAGATATTTTGGATTAGGGATGCTAGGCACACACTGGCACGTAGGACTCATGCCTCCCTGTGCTTCCATTGGTGCCAGTGCATCTTGTGTCCGTGGCAGCTCAGTGGATGGATGCCTCCATTGTGTAGGTGATGGAGCTGAGTCTGAGGCCAGGGCTTGCCTGGGAAGGTCACGGGTACTCAGGAAGAGCATCCTGCTGGATGCCAGGTTCCTGCTGCTTCGCTCACGATAGCTCATCTGTCCCAGTCACCAGGCACAGAGCAGGGTGGAAATGCTGTTGGGCTGCCAGCATCCTGGGAGGGTGATGGGGCTGGGATGGGAACTGCGTCCCAGGCCTGCTCTGCCCAGAGTCTCTCATTGCTGGGAGCTGGCCAGCCCAAAGGACAGGGTGGTTATTGCAGACCTGGCGGAGTGTTCTGTTCCTTTGGGCGTTGTTTTTTTCCACTACTATTGAAACAACTTCATTCCTGCAAGCAGTCCGAGCCATCATGACCAAGCTGGCCCCCAGAAACTCTAACCTGGCTGGGGCCACTGGGAAATAGGCTGCTGTCACTTCAGCAGCTGGTTCTGCCCCTAATGGTGACCTTAGACAGGCACCAGTCAAGCTCTGAGCCCAGTGCAAGGGTCTGGGCCTGGCTCCCTGATCCTGAATCTTCTGCCATGGCCAGCTGTGATCTCTATCCTTGCGTTGGACCATCCACAGAACCCTTGGTTGGTTGCTCATGTCATTTTGACCTAGGCTGTGGTTCTGGTAAAGACTGGAGCCAGAAAAACCTTCACAGAGCCCAGCTCAGGCTGCTGGGCCTACCTACTTCATGCCTCCTTCCCTGAGCCCAGAAGCTGCCTAGCCCTGGAGAAGAGAGGAAGGAAGCCCTGGCCCAGGTCAGACATCCCATTCAGAGCAGTCTCAGACCAGGCCAGTGAGGGAGATATGGGAGTGTTGGGGATATCTCACACTACCTTCTGACCCAGGTCAGTGAGGGTTTTTTTTTTTTTCCCTTCTCTCTTGCTTTCCTGGCTTGATTCCTTTCTTGATTCCTGGCTGTCTGGAGAAAGATGATCCCATGACCAATCACAGTCCATGGCAGGGCCCAGGAGTCTCTACCAAGGCATGGTTGGGCTAACAATAAAACAATCATAAAGCATCAAACCATACATCTGGGCCCTTGACCTGCCATCTTTGTGACTTTCCAAAGCCCTGACCTTCAGGCTTCCATGGAGAACCTTGTAGGAGAAGTCAAGATCCTAGCAGGACAGGGGTGCATTCAAGATGGAGTGAATGGAGGGAGTTAATGAAGGTTGTAAGCAGGAAGAGGTAACCCGTGTGTGTGGGGGGCACTGGTGACTGCCCTGAGTGTGCAAGGACAAGAGAGGAAGCAGGAATGGCGCTCTGGATGTGAAGTGTCATGTGTTTTGAATGTTTGGGCCACAGCGGGTGGCAATCTGGAGGTAGAGCCTTGCTGGAGGAGGTGTGTCTGGCACTGACCTGGAAGCTCATCAGTCCAGCCTCATTGAGTACTCACCAGAATGCTCACTCTTCTGCTCCCTCCCAGCTGATGGGACAAGGTGTGGTGTCCAGCCTCTACTCTGCCGTGCTTTCTCCACCGTGATGAGCCTTCCCCTTGAGGCCGTAAGCCTGACATAGATCCTTTCCTTCCTCAGCTGCTTCTGGTCACGTGTTTTGTCCCAGCAACAAGAAGTTTACTGCAATAGCAGGACTGAGCAAGTGGTTTTTAATGAAAATTACTTCTATCATGCTGGACAGCTTGTTTCCAAGGCGTACAACAATTTTGTATAGGAAAATATGGCAAATATTTTGTGTATAAGTGTGCTATGTGTTTGTGAGGCATGAGTGTGTAAAAGTGAATGTGGAATGTGTTCACCTGAAATTCTCCCCCTTACCCCTTCCACTAGTGACTTGGCCTTCAAGCTCCCCCCCCCATTTTATGTAACTATAACAAAATACCTGAGACTAGAAAACTTACAAAGACATTTATTTGGCTCCTGCTCCTGCTTACTGGCATCTCCAGTGTGGCACTGGCATCCTGGTGAGACCCCTGGGCTCTATCACAATATGACAGAAGCAAAAAGGGAGCTAACCATGAGTAGGAGGTGGCAGACTCCCTATACCAACCCATCTCTCAGGTACTAATCTAGTCCCATGATACAGGAATCTCTCTCTCTCTCTTTTCGAGGTAGGGTTTCACTGCAGCTCAGGCTGACCTGGAATTCACTATGTATTCTCAGGGTGGCCTCGAACTCATAGCAATCCTCCTGCCTCTGCCTCCCGAGTGCTGGGATTAAAGGCGTGCGCCACCATGCCCGGCAGAAATCTTTCTTGAGAGTGATGCTGTCCCACCACTTAGTCACTTGTCACTAAGCCCCACCTTCTGAAGGTTCCACCACCTCAACATGAACCACTGGACGCAAAGCTTCCAGCATGCGAACCTTTGAAGACACCCTTCAATTTTTCTTAGCTGTAGCATCCAGCTTCTTCCTCTTCCTGGGCTGTCCCTGTGGCCTTCTGCCATTCTCTGTGCTTTAGACCCAGGGTCCAGGCCCACCCCCTGTGCTTTAGATGTAGGGTCCATGTCCTGCTCCCTCTGTTTGATCTATGGACCCCTGCACAAAGCAGCCCATCCATAGATGTCTGTAGAGTCTATGATCTATCATAAAATAAGTGCAGCACACAGGGAAAACTGTCCACGTGGTAGGGGACAAAAGGAAAGGGAAGGGGCTGAAGGTAGCTCAGCAGTTAAGGACACTCGTTTGAGAAGCCTGATGGCCCGGGTTCAATTCCAAAGTACCCACGTAAAGCCAGATGCACAAAGTGGCACATGCGAATAGAGTTTGTGTTTGCAATAGTGGGAGATCCTAGTTTTCCCGTTTTCTTCCCCCCCCCCCCGTCTTCCTACTCTTTTTCTCTAAACAAATGGAAAAGAAAACAGACAAGGAAGATCAGATGAGAGTACGAAGGAAACAAGGTGGGGAGTTGGTGCAGTGTGCACAGTACTCTGCACAAACCTGAGAACCTGAGTTCAGATCACCAGCACCCACATAAATATAAATGCAGCCCAGTGCTTACCTCTCACCCACCCCCCATACACACACACCACACACACATAAACTCATCCCCCACATGCACACACACACCACACATTTCTAAACAAAGAAATAATACATAATGATAAAAAAAAAAGAAATCCAGGGGCTAGAGGGATGGCTTAGCAGTTAAGGCATTCGTCTGCAGAGCCAAAGGACCCTGGTTTGATTCCTCAGGACCCACGTAAGCCAGATGCACAAGGGGGTGCATGTGTCTGGAGTTTGTTTGCAGTGGCTGGAAGCCCTGGCACACCCGTTCTCTCTCTCTCTCTCTGTGACTCTCTCAAATAAATAAAATGTAAAAAAAAAAAAAAAAAGAAATCCTAAGGCCTTGCATGTGAGGCTGGTCAGAGCAGGAACTGCTTGCCGCAAGTCAAAAGATGATGTCATGACTGGCCTTAGGCATCAGTGAATAACCCATCAGTGGCCTTGTGCCAGCTCAACTTGCCAATAATCTCATGTCACTTTACTCCTGTTCTTTCTATGCAGAATATCCGGTTCTGATGGACTTTACAAACCCTCCTTCAAGATCATGGTAGATGTCCTCTCTTCTCTCTCTACTCTCTTCTCTTTCCCACCTCAGCCCCAGCCTGAGTGAGTGAATCACCTTTTCCCTGGGGGTGAACAATAACTCACACAGACTTTCAGCAAACCCTTTGCCACAACTCATTGTGATCATCTGGCTTTTCATCCTTCTCTCCCATGAGTCCCTCCGGGGCAGGGCACTGCCAGACTCTTACTTGGAGATACTCCACAAGTTCGTTGAATCCAGTTGAAGTTGGGATACTTCAAACTCAGGTATCCCAAAACTTAGCTAGTGAGACAGTTCCATTCCAAGGGTCCAATGGCCTTGACATTTTCCTTCGAAGTGTGACAACATCTGACCCACCAAAGCAGGAACTGGCTGAACCCAGTGCTGAGGACCCTGGTCAGCCCTAGAGAAGGATGCGGTATAGGAAAGAATTATTTTTCCATACTTAAAACTCCTTGAACTGTTAACTTGGACAAGGTGGAAGCCCGAGGCTACTTGTGTCAGTTTCGGTCTCTTTTTCCCGTTCTTTTGCTCATAAACGAATCATCTGTTCTTGAAGAACCTTGCCAACCCTCATCAGTTGAGTTCAGGCAGAACTTACTGACTCTGCTCAGATTCAGCTTGTGCTGAATGCTGGAGGAGTCAGGGATCCGTGGGAGGAGAGCTGGGGGCACACAGATGTAGGTTCAGGACATCACCCCCGCCCCAGGCTAGGAAGTCTGGCCCAAGCACAGAAGGCTGAGGATGGCTGTTGGCTGAAGTCATGTGTATAGCGTGCTGCAGAGCCCAGAGTTGTCTGGACTAAAGGAGATAGTTTTAATCCTGGTCTAGTACCTACCGGCTGGCCCAGAGCTGCTCTACTCTCCTCGTTGTTGTCTGTAATGTGGGTCTAAAGGGAGACCTCACCCCACAGGGTGAACTTGAGGCTAATCAGTGCAGGAACCACTCACTAAAGCCTTGATGAAACAGACGATAGCAGAATGCCCGCGGTTTAGCCCAGGGCCTGGTGCCACACTGGGCTCAGACACTGTGCTGCGTTCCGCTTGTCATGAAGCTGTCTAGGACTGTCGCCTTGTGAAGAAAGAAGCAAGGGTGGTAGATAGGAGCAGGGCTGGGGCATGTGTTCAGCCTGACCCTTTGACCCTACAGCTTCCCCCTCAGTAACACCCCCTCCCAGCCATGCTACCTCCACCTCAGCCCAGATCTGCTGCCCAGGTGGCCTCAAGCTATAGGATGGCGTGGTGGTTTGATTCAGGTGTCTCCCATAAACTTAGATATTCTGAATGCTAGGTCTCCAGCTGATTGCAATTTGAGAACTAAAGCCTCCTGGAGGCAGTGTATTGTTGGGGGCGGGCTTATGGGTATTATACCCGGGTATTATAGCCAGCTTCCTTTTTCCAGTGTTGGGCACACTCTCCTGTTGCTGTAGTTCATCTGATGTTGGCCAGGAGGTGATGTCCATCCTCTGGTCATGCCATCATTTTCTGCTGCCATCATGGAGCTTCCCCTCAAGTCTGTAAGCCAAAATAAACCCTTTTTCCCCCACAAGCTGCTCTTGGTTGGGTGTTTTCTGCCAGCAATTTGAGCCTGACTGCAACCGACGGTCTCTGGGATATGTTGCTCAAGCTTCAGTGGAGGGGAGGAGGGAATGGAAACAGGCCTTCAGAGTGCAAGGGAGAGTCCTAGAGCTGGAGCCGTTTTCCGGCCAGGCCCAGTGTTGGCCACTAGTGTGGCAAGGGGTGCAGCTAAGACCCTCCTACTGTGGGGACTTCCCAGTGCCCTGGGTCTGTGTCTGGTTCTGCCCACGTCTCTAGCCTTGTCACTGATGCATCAGTGCACAGGCCTGGGCCTGTCATCCTCTGCTGCCCAGGCTCCCATCATGCTTCTGGGCACCTTCTAGTTGCTGCTTCCACCTGCATGGCCTGTCCAGGACAGGGACCTCGGCGTGGCTTTTACTGACGAAGAAACTTTCTTTTTCAATTAAAAAATATTTATTTATTATTTATTTTATAGGCAGGAACACTAATTAAGACACTTGAATGCTTTCCATATTCCTAGTTCTTTGTTCTTTTCCTTTATGGAATAGAGTCGATCCTGCTTAGCTCATTACCAGCTGGTCAAGTAAACATCGAGAGACTATAAGGATATTTTATTTTAATTGCCCGAGCTTCAGGATTATGGAAACAAGATGGTAGGGGGAAGGGCTTTAAAGCAAGACTCGGAAAAAATGCTCGACAAGAAGTGTGCCTGTGGAAGCCAGCAGTCCTGCTTCCTTTCTTTGGTGGGCTTAGAGTTTCTGACCCTGACCCAGAAGGATTGAAAAGACTTTGGAAGAGGTTGAGCCTAGTTGGCGAGGAGGCAGGTTCTGAGACAGTCAATTAAACACATTTCTCCTTAATAAATGAGGCAAATGGGATGAAAACATGTCTTATTTTTGAAGATGCATGAATCAAAGTCTGGCAGGAGGCCCGAGAGGCAAGAGCTGGGTGTGCTGTTATAGACGTGCACAGCATCCTGATGCTGAGTTCCGGGTTTAACTCTCCAGGGAACACAGCTTTCCAGACAAGAGATCTGAAGTCAGCCACTCCAGAAGTGGGTAAGCAGCCTGAGAATGGGGTTCCAGGTCTGGGCTGGGTCACCAACTGGGAGGAGCTCCAGATGGCAGCCAGGGGCGGATATGACACTAGTTCAGTCACAGTGTCAACCAGGGTCATGCCTGCAAGTGCGCCCCACTCTTGGATTTAAAAGTCCCTTAGCAGTGTGGATCCGGGGCCTCAGGGGTTTGTCTCATAAGTGTTTCTAGGATTTCTATCTCTCCCACCACAGTCTTAGGTGGGTGTCCAGGGGCCCAGGACTGGAAGCACCCCCTGTGGCTTCCTGGTGGGATGTTTTCAGGTCTGGCACCTGAGCTGGAAGAGGAGCCTGTGGCCACAGCCTGCTCTTAAGTACCACAGCGGTGGGTTGGACAAGTTGTCTCTCTCCCAGGGCTCTTGAAGCCTCAGAACATCTACAAGTAGCTATTTAGTGACAAGGTCTTATGTGTGTTCTGAATGCTAGGTCTTCAGCTGATGGCAATTTGGGAATTGGAGCCTCCTGGAAGAGTTGTGTTGTTGGGGGCGGGCTTATGGGTGTTAGAGACAACTTCCTCTTGCCATTGTTTAGCACACTCTCTTGCTGCTGTTGTCCACCTGATGTTGGCCAGGAGGTGATGTCCAGCCTCTACTCATGCCATATCTTCCCCTGCCATCATGGAGCTTCCCCTTGAGAGTGTAACCAAAATAAACCCTTTCCTCCCACAAGCTGCTCTTGGTCAGGTGCTTTATGCCAGTAATGTGAAGCTAACTGCAACTGTTGCCTAGGCTGGCCCAAACTTTTGGGCTCAAGTGATCCTCTTGCTTAGCCTTCCAAGTAGCTGGGAATACAGGTGTATGTCACTAAACCTGGCTTGGTATGAAGTCCTCAAAGTGACTTCCAGAGGGAACAGGTGTAGCATCTCCATGAAGCCCTGCGGTCCTGTCGTAAGCAGCATCCACTGGAGACACCCTTGGGCCCCTCTGCCTCAGCCTTTCTGGGTCTTCTGGTCTCATGGTCTTGGGATGGGATCCAAGCTTGTAGCAGAGGCCATCCATGTTGTATGGGGACAGAGAAGACACTGACTACATGGGAAAGGCCATGTGTATCTGCTCTAGGTCACCTCCCTGTCCTGCTCCACTAGACACCTTCCCATGACCTGCCACAGGTGGAATGCTCTGGGTCCCTGAACAACCATAGCAAGCAGAGTCAGTATGCTGGCACAGGCCTGTAATCTTGGCACTTGGGAGGTGGAAGCAGGAGGATCAGCCTATATAGTGAATTCAAGACTAGCCTGTGCTCTATGAGACCCTGTCTCAAAAAACAAAGCAAAAAACAAAAAAAACCATTGGATCCGCCATCAATGCTGATTACCCGCTCAGCCCACAGTGTGTGTGCAATATGGCTGAGCAAACTCATTAGGATCTAAGCACCTCCCTGGGGTTAGGGAGCTCAGGCTCATTATGGAGGCCAGGCCAGTCCTGGTGGCTTTAACGAGCTGTGAAACCACTCAAGAGTCGGGCATGCACAGAAGGGAATCTTCAAATGCCCAGAGGAGCATTTGCTACCTCGTTTTGGAGTCCTTGGGCCAAGGCATTTCACAGACTGGAACTAATCAATAAGACCTGGTTTTTCACTAGTCTAAGTGAAGACTTGGGGGAAAGCTCTCCCCACAATGGAGGAGCTACTGTCCTGGGTCTCCTAGGCTTTGGCTGGGGAAGGAGAGAAGCCAGTGGGAGTGGCCATGTATTAGAACCCCAGAACAGGGCCAGAGGGGCTCTCAGACACCAACCCGCCAACCAGTAAAAAACTTGGGTGGTAATGTGAACAGTGGCCACCGGGGGTCCAGAGAGAGTTAGGCTGGGACTCTGGTCAGCTCCTGGGTCAAGGTGGTAGGTCCAGTAGGGAGAAGCCTCAAATAGATGGACAATAGGCCTCACAAACCTGTCCTCCTTGGCACTGGGGAGAAATAAGCCCGTTATGAAAAGCTTGGTACAGTCAGGCTGAAGTCTCCCATGGTCAGCAGAGATTTTCCCCATCCATCCTCCTCAGTGTCCTCCCTGGATAGTAGAACTTCAGGGGGTCTGCGTTGCTGCTCCTGGCCTACTCACTGCAGTGTTACATGGAGAGGTCCTCATGTCCAGGCTGTCCAGAAAGTAGTGTAAACAGGAGCCTCATCTCCTACTGGCACCAGCCATGCCTGCCCTGAGCTGGAGACTGGGAATGAGTCACCTTGGTGATTCTCAACAGGAAGCAAAGGGGCTGTGGAGATTGATAGATTCAATTCCAAGGGATCTTCAAGAAGAAATTCTCTGGGCTGCAGGGATGGCTTAGTGATTAAGGCACTTGCCTGCAAAGCCAAAGGACCAAGGTTAGACTCCCCACGACCCACATAACTCAGATGCACAAAGTGGTGCATGCATCTGGAGTTCGTTTGCAGTGGCTGGAGGCTCTGGTGTGCCCATTTTCTCCGTCTCACTCTCTCTCAAATAAATAAATAAATTTAAAAATAGAAAAAATTCTCCAAGGACCCATAATATCTGGTTTCCCTCCCTGTTGTGTATTGCAAGGGGGGACCTAGTGGGGACCACAGAGTAAGCAGGCATGTAAAGCAAGGGTCCCATTTCTGGTAGCTAGACAGTCGCTTTCCATATCCTGGCTCTCTGGGATGATGGTCTGTTGCTCTTAGCTCAGTCAGCATGTTCAGCTGTCCAAAGACAGGGTTGCCTGAAAGCTCAGGTACACGCTTGTGCTTATGTGTGTGATAAGCAGCGACCAACATGTCTCCAGCTCAGTGGACACATCTTTGCTGCCACTTCTAAGCTCACAAGTCTTCCAAGGAACTCCTCAACTCATAGACTAATGTTTCTCTATTTTTTCCATGCATGTGGTGGGCGTGTGTGTGCATGTGTGTGTGTGTGTGTGTGCACATGCACGTGCACGTACATGCACACTAGAGGAAAATAGCAGGTGTCTCTCACCTCCTGTGAGGTAAGGTCTGTCATTGGCCTGGAGCTCACAGTTGGGCTAGAGTGGCTGGCCCATGATGCCGAGGGTTTACCTGTTCTCCTTTCCACAGGGCTGGATTACAGACAGGTGTGTGCTACCATGCCCTGCATGTCATGTGGGTACTGGGGACTGAACTGTCACCACTATGCAGCGGTAATGTTCAGCATTCCATCTTTGAATCTGTCTTTTCATGAAACAGCATGCAAAAGCACTTCCTTCCTCTTTGGTCGAGCAAGATCCATGTTTCTTACCTAATCCTCAATCCTTGGTTTATGTGTGTCTGGAGTGTTTCCTACTTGACTGTTATGGCTAATATGTTCCTTAAACACATTCTCATGGGAACATGGTTTCAATTTTCTTAGGTATACCTTATGGCTAGGATGTGGTTTGTTGCCATCAAAATTCATATTGAAGTATGATTGCCAACATAAGGGTGTTGGAAAATGGGGAGGTATCTAGATTGTGTGTGTGGGGTCTTCCTTCAAAAAGGATTAGTGTCTTTCTTGCAAGACTGGATTAACCAGTGCTCTGAACTAAGTACTCTTCTTTATAAATTACCCAGTCTCAGATGTTTTGTTATAGCAGCAACAAATGGACTAAAACTGCTCTCAGCCTCAATCACAGAAGTTTATTTTTGCTGATGTATTGTTGGTGAAAGTGCTAAAAAGAAAATGGTATTGTGTGCTCAGCCCTAAGAGGGACACCTATGTCATCCCCTCCAAGGCTCAGGGAACATCATGGGCAGAAGAATGCAGGAGCCAGGAGATGGGAGGAGTGATGTGGAATGCTGTCTTCTGGACACAACATGGTTGTTACACTCATGAACTCACAGCAGCTGTGGTTTCCTGCACAAGATTGAGCCTGTCAACATTCTCTCATGGATGGGGGAGGGGTTCACAAGACCCCATCCCTCCTACATGCACTGATGACAGTTATTGGCTAGCAGAGGAAGGGGTGGTCATGTTCCTCAGTGGTATAGCCATGGGTAAGAGGCCTATTCTCCAGTAAATAATCTCCCCACCCATGCTCATGAAAACAACCTAATTTAACTCAGTGGGTCACCAGAAAGCAAAACAACACAAACCATGAACATAAGAAGAGATTAGCTAGAAAGAAGAAGGGATTTTATTTATTTATTTATTTATTTTATTATGATTCAGTTAAAACATTTTCTAATTTCTCTACTGATTTCTTTCTTTTTAGAAAATAATTTGGTTATTTGAGAGAGAGCAAGAAAGCAGTATATATATATATATATATATATATATATATATATATATATAGAGAGAGAGAGAGAGAGAGAGAGAGAGAGAGAATGGGTATGCCAGGACCTTTAGCCACTGCAAACAAACTCCAGACACATGTGCCACCTTGTGCATCTGGCTTACGTGGGCACTGGGGAATGAAACCTGGGTCCTTAGTTTTCTCAGGTAAGTGCTTTAGCCACTTAGCCATCTCTCTAGCCCCCTGATTTCTTTCTTTCTTTCTTTTTTGTGGTTTTTTCGAGGTAGGGTCTCACTCTAGCCCAGGCTGACCTGGAATTCACTATGGAGTCTCAGGGTGGCTCGAACTCACGGCGATCCTCCTACCTCTGCCTCCCAAGTGCTGAGATTAAAGGTGTGTGCCACCACGTCTGGCTGATTTCTTTCTTTTTATATGACAGTGAAGGGGATTGAACCCAGGGTCTCACACATGGTAGGCAAGTGCTCTTCTACTGAACTATATTCCACAAATTTCTTCTTTGTCATGTAAGTTATTTAGAAGTATGTTGCTTATTTTCCAAATATCTCAAAAGGTTTTCTTTCTTTCTTTTTTTTTTGTTTTTTTGGGGTAGGGTTTCACTCTAGCTCAGGCTGACGTGGAATTCACTATGTAGTCTCAGAGTGGCCTTGAACTCACAGTGATCCTCTTACCTCTGCCTTCCGAGTGCTGGGATTAAAGGCGTGAGCACCACCACACTCAGCCTAAGATTGTTTTCCTTTGTTTCTGGTTTTGTTTTGTTTTGTTTTTTGTTTTTGAACCCAGGCTGACCTGAAACTCATTTTGTAGTTCCAGGCTGCCCTCAAAACAGGAAACAGATTCTGTAAGAATTTATTGGCATGAAATTTACTGAGATTTATTTTATATCCAAATATAGCTTATTTTGGTTGACATTCCATGTGCACATAAAAAATATTTTGAAATACACCTTGAGGTGTTCCAAACAAGACCATTGTTAGTGTTGCTTTAAATATATATATATATATATATATATATATATATATATATTTTTATTTTTTTTTTTTTTTTTTTTTTGCTGTTGTTGAAGTAGGATCTCACACTAGTTCAGCTCATACTGACCTGGAATTCACTCTGTAGCCAAAGCTGGCCTTGAACTCCTGGTAATCCTCCTACTTCTGCCTGTGGAGTATTGGGATTAAAGGCATGCACCACCACACCTGGCTAAGTCAGGTATATTCTTACCTGTTATTTTTGTCTCCTAGTTCTCTAAATTACTGAGGGGTGTTAAAATTGTTCAATTATGAGTAGGGAATTTTGTATTTCTCTCTTTCAGTTGTTTTTTCTGTTGGGTCAGGACAAAATGGAGTCACCAAGGACAGCAGGAGGGCGACAGACACAAGGAAGTGGTTCATCCACATTCCTCAAGGAACCACCCAGCCATTATCCCTTCCTTGCCTAGCAATGCCCCAGGTCTAGGTTTCCTGCCCCTTATCTCCCACCTGGTCACTTCTGGTCTCACACCCTATGGCTAATGTAAAGAACAAAGGAGTTCCTTCCCTTCCTCACCTTCCCCCAACTGAAGAGCTGTATATAGTCCACTCTCTGTAATCTCAAAGTTGACTGCTCCACTCTTGCTCTTGAGAGTCAGTCCTGGCAGCTTATGTTTTTGCCAAATAAAAGCTTCCATCTTTGCCTCAGAGTGGTGTCCATGGTCTTGGTCACTCCTTTAGCCAACATGTGTGTCCCCTTGTGCATCTGGCTTGCGTGCATCTGGCTTGCGTGGATCCTGGGGAATCGAACCTGGGTCCTTTGGCTTCAGAGTCAAATGCTGTAACCGTTAAGCCATTTCCCAGTTCCTGGTCTTGGTCACTCCTGAACCTTACATTTTCCTTTATGAATTTTGAAGCTCAGTCTTTAGGATTTTTATGACATCCTGTTGAGTTAACCTTTCTGTTATTATGAAATGTCCCTCTTTATCAGTAGAAATACTTTATCTTTTAGTATATTTTGCCTTATTTCAATATAACTATACCAGCTTTCCTTTATTTTTTTAAATTGATTATGTGTTTGTGTGTGTGCATGTGTGTGTGCATGCATGTATGATATAGTGGGTGTTTAATATAGTGGTGTGTGTGTGTGTGTGTGTGTGTGTGTGTGTGTATGTGTATATGTGGTGTGCAAATGTATGTGCTCCTGCAGAGCCTATGGAGAGTGTGGCTACCTGCAGTGGTTGGAGTAGAACATCAGGTATCCGGTTCCATTGCTCTTCCTCCTGATCTTATTTTGAGCCAGAGTTCCGCCCCCATCCAGGAGCTTGCAAGGTTCCATTGATTCTTGGGTCTTTGCTGCCCTGCTGGACTGGGATTACAGGCATGGATGGCCACCCAAAGCGTTCTGCTTGTGCAAGAAGCTCACATAACTGCTGAGCCACCTCTCCAGCCCCAGCTTTCTTATTTTTATTATTTTAATATCATATCTTCTTCCATGCTTTTATTCTTGACCTGTCTGTATATAATTGAGAACTGTTTTAGAAATTACTCTGATAATACTACCTTTTAATTTAGTATTTAGCTCATTTATGCTAACATTTTCTGTTTTCTTTGTTTTTTGACAATTTACTACACAAACACACACACATACACACACACACACACACACCCCAAACTATTCTTCCTCTCACATGTTAGTTTATATATCATTTGAGAGAATGACTCTCCCTCCCTAGCAATAATTAACTATCAATAGTTCCTCAGGGATAGGTGGGGACCCACAAACCACATCCCACCCATGATGGCATGGTGACTGGTCCTATCTTGGGGTCTTGTGCAGGTCAACAGCTGCTGTGAAGTCACGAGTGCAATAGCCATGCTGCGCCCAGGTGAGAGAGTTCCACAATCTTCCTCCCCCACTTCAGCTCTTACATTCCTTTCACCTTCACTGTCATTATGTTCCTTTGGCCTTAGGCGAGGATGATGTAGATGTTCCATATAGGATTGCGTACTTATCAGTTACTTGTTTCAGGACTTTGACCACTTATGAGACTGCATTAAACACAGCCCTCTGCAAACAGAATGATTTTCTGCCCAAGGCAAAGAGCAACATTAATCTATGAGTATAAACAAACACTTAGAAGGCAGCTTAACAGCATATCTCTTTAGCAAAACAATAGTAATAGGTTCTGCCTAGAGCTTATAGCCTCTCTAGTATGGGCTTTTTGATCTGGTTTACATCATCAGACAAAAATCCCTTCTTGTAGAGTGGGTCTCAAATCCAATCAGAAAGCAGTTGGTTATTCCCATAGCAGTATGCCATTCTTGCCCCAGTGGGCACCTCTTGCCTGGCACATCAATATCATAGCATGCAATATCTTTTGGCTGAGGCCATTGATGACTTATCTTTCCAGTAGCCTGTATAGCATCTTCTGACACTATGAGAGCTATCTGGTAGGGAGGCAGCTTGTAGTTCAGTTCCAGCTTGCTTTCTCTATATCCTGTAACCAGACAGTGTGGAGTCTTCAGCAATTAGGGCATTACTTACTGTTTAGTTTTGATGGGCAACCAAGAAAAACAGCAATAGCTTGTGTCTTTGGGGGACTTTGGGGTTTCCTGGATCAGCAACTCATAGGGAGGCGTTCCAAACCAATATTACTATTTTCATTTAATAAATAGCCCACAGGTTCTGGGAACAGTATTATCCATCCATGAAGGATACTTCTGCATATTCTCTCATTTTTAGATTATATTTTTAATTAGTTTTTAAAGCAGTAGATTTCCATATGGCTTTTCTATATTGCTTAAACTTTGATTAACCCTTCCCCAATCCTTGTTTCTCCCACCTCATCTTTGTTGTTGCTTAATCCTTTCCATCCCCAGTACCCTCCACTCCCAATTACTTTGACATTGCTTGTGTTCTATGATACCTCAATCTCTTAAGGGCTCTTTGCCCTCTTCAGCCCCTTTGTACCCTCCTGGTCTCTAAAGAAACTCCAAGTTGAACACATACACTTAGAAATTCAAAGCTAGAGCCCACACATGAGAGAGAATATGTGGCATTTTTCTTTGTAGGCCTGGGTTATCTCAGTGTGGTAGTTTGAATTTATGTTCCCTAATAGACTCAGGTGTTATTAAAATTGAGTTAAAAGGCATTGAGACTGATTTTAGGTTACTGAAGGTGCTATTGTCATTAGCAGTCTCAGGAAGATGACCCAACTACTTTACACTGAAACAATGGAAAGTCTGCCTGAGGAAAGACTGAATGGTAGAAATGCAAACTCTTCAGAAAGGAGATGACTGAAAGGAAGGAACCTACTCTTCAAAGTTATGATTTATTTTGTCCCTGCATCAACAACATGGCTGTGTCCTGCACACCTGGTATTGGTTTGAGAAGCATGAAAAATTCATGGTGTGGGTCATGAAGTACATATGATTACAGGATTTGCTGCTGAGACATGGCCTGAGGCAGGGCATGATGACCCTGATAAGGAGACCAGTGAAGCCATTAGAAGATGGGCTGTGGTTTGCATGGAGACCTAACGATGTTTTGGATATGCCAGGACTGTGCAAGGACTGCCATGTACTGTGGGCTTGGAATGGAAGTGTTCCCTGGCTACTCAGCCCAGCTGGAGGGGCAGAATTGGAAATTCCAGAGACTCTTCACTGGCCACTTGTTATGGATATCAGCCTTGAACTTCAGATGTTTGCTTAATGGTTTTTGAATTCTCATTGGCCCAGTCCCTCTTTGTTATGCCTTATAGCAATGGAAATGTTTATTCTGTGCCATTATATGTTGGAAGTACATAACTTGTTCCGATTTTATAGGACTTACAGTTAAGAGAGAGTCTTAAATCTTAGATGACACTTGGGACTTTGGAACTGTTTTAAGTTGGACTAAATACACTTTTCAGTGTGAGATAGTTATGACTCTTATTATGGGCCAGGGGCAGAATGTGGTAATTTGAATATATGTCCTCTAATAGACCCAGGTGTTATTAAAATTGAGTTTGTAGCTTCTGCCCCTAGCGGGCAGACTAGAGCTATGGGAGGGGGTGGGCATGTCACTGGGGGCAGATCTGAACTCCAGCCTAAGGTGTGCAGAATTCTTGAGCACTGCCTGGGGTTCCCTGCTGTTTGAAGCCTTAGTGTGCTTGCTTTTGGTGGTGCTGGTGGTGTTTTCTCTCTCTCTGTGTGGGCCTATGAAAGGGGGCCAGCTTCTTCCACCATTATGGAACTTCCCCTGGATCTGTAAGCCTGAACTAAATCCTGTTCCTCCACAAACTGTGTCTGGTCTGGAGATTCGTCCCAGCAGTGTGGGGCTGACTATGACACTCAGTATAATATTTTCCAGTTTTATCCATTTTCCTGAAAATTCTATAATTTCCCTTTTCTTTTCAGCTGAATAAAACCAACCTATGCTGGTTCTAATTCCTAGCTATTGTGGAGAGCAGCAGTGAACATGGATGAGCAAGTATCTCTATACTGTGACGTACAGTCCAGGAGTGGTGTATCTGGGTCATATAGTAGTTCTATTTTTAGCTTTCTGAGGACCCTCCACACTAATTTCCCACAGTGGCTGCACATGACCACATTCTCACCAGTAGCGAATAAGGGTTCCCTTTTTCCTATGCCCTTGCCAGCATTTGCTGTCACTTGATTTCTTGATGACAGTCATTCTAACTGTAGTAGGATCTCAAAGTACTTTTAATTTCTACTTATCTGATGGAACTGTACAAAATATACAGTATACAATAGCAGCTTCCCTCCTAGGGCCTATGACCTTCCCAGCCATAAGCTGTTGACTAGGTTGTCAGTAGCAGGAAAAAAATTCTTTACCATGGAGCAGGCCTCACATCCAATCAGAGAGCATAACAGTCATGCCACTGTTGCACCAGTGGGCACGCCTTGTATGGCAGGTCAGTTGTGTAGTTCTCAGGGCTCACTACTGGGTAAGACTATTTATGTTTATGATTGTTCTCCCCAGCACCCTGCACAGCACCTTCCAGCACTATGACAGCTAGCCAGATGGAAGAGGTTTCCATCTCAGTTCCAACTTGATTTCTCAGTGTCCTGCACTTGAAGCATGTGTTACCTTCAGCAGTAGGAAAGCAGGTGTGGTGGTACCTCCAGCCTTTCCATCTTTTCCCTCAGGTTTGCTTGATCTTCAAGGTCTTTGTGCTTCCAAATAAATAGGGATTGCTTTTGTGTTTTGGTGAAGAATGGCACTGGAGTTTTGGTGGGTGCAGTGGAGTCTGTGGACTGCTTTTGGTAAGACAGCCATTTTAATATTGATTCTTCTAATCCAAGCACATGGGATGTCTCCATTTCCTTCTTCAATTTCTCTCTTGACTGACTTAAAGTTCTCATTGTAGAAGTCTATCACTTCTTTGTTTGGGTTTTTTTCCAAGGTATTTTTAAATTTTGAAAAAATATTTTATTTATTTATTTACTGGAGAAAGGGAGAGAAAGAATGGGTGTACCAAGGCCTCCAGCCACTGCAAATGAATTCCAGATGCATGCACCATCTTGTGCATTTTGGCTAATGGAAAATGTTGTGCCCATTAAGTTGCCCTCTAAATATTCATGTTTATGCCTATCGATTAGTGTTGCTCTCATCTTGGTCAGAGAAGCTTCTTTTTGCAGTTGTCAGTGACTTCATGGAAGACTCAAAACTCATCAATTTGCTGAGACTAGGTGACTGTTGAGTGCTGAATGCTAAGTGAGACATGTATATCACACCTTGCAAGGCCTGGGAGACACTGTTAGAAGAGGGAGCAGGGCTGGAGAGATGGCTTAGCGGTTAAGCACTTGCCTGTGAAGCCTAAGGACCCCAGTTCGAGGCTCGATAAAAATAAACCAAAAATAAAGAAAAAAGAAGAGGGAGCAGAAAACAGGCAAGAGCCCGATGATAGGGAGAAGTGCCTTGGAACACTGTCTTCCAGACATGAAGCGGCTATTGTGTTCATGGTCTCATAGTGACCTGCACAATACTGGGTCCATCAGCATTCAGTCATGGATGGTGGAGGAGGGCACGAGGCCCCCATCCTTCCCTGAGGAGTTACTGGTTACTGGCAGTTAATGGTTGCTGGGGAAATGGGAGACATTTTCTTCAGTGGTGTTGTCACTGGTAAACTGCAGTAGTCTGGTAAACAACCCCCACCCATGCTCATATGGGCAGCCCTAACTAAACTCAATGGAAGAGAGAGAGAGAGAGAGAGAGAGAGAGAGAGAGAGACAGGCACGCCAGGGCCTTCAGCTGCTGCAAACGAACTCCAGACATGTGTGCCCCCTTGTGCTGACCTGGAATTCACTATGTAGTCTCAGGGTAGCCTCAGACTCACAGTGATCATCCTACTTCTGCCTCCCAAGTACTGGGATTAAAGATGTGAGCCACCACACTCAGCTTAAAAACGTTTTATTAACAATTTTCATACATGCACACAATATATTTTGATCATAATTCCCATTACCATCTCTTGTCCCTTCTTTATTCCCTTCCACTGAACTTCTTTCCAGTCAGTCTCTCTTCTACTTTGATGTCTTTCTTTTGTCTTCCTTTATAATCTTTGACATAATGTTGATAGGCCCATATAACAGCAGTCACTTTGAGGACATAAGTGCAACGGCCACTTCATGTCTGGAAGACAGCCCTCCAAAGCTCCCCCACCCCATCCTCTGGCTCTTACAGTCTTTTTCCCTCCTCTTCCAAAATGTTCCTGAAGCCTTGGAGGGAGTGATAAAAATGTCTCACTTAGTGCTGAGCACTCAACACTGGGTTCAGCAACTAGATGAGTTTTGAGTCACCACCAACTGCAAAAAGAAGCTTCTCAGACCGAAGGTGAGAATAGCACTAATCAATGGGCATAAACATGAATATTTAGAGGGAAATTTAGTGGGTACAACATATTCACTTAGCAACAGTAGTAACTTCCCTCCTAGGGCCTATGGACCTTCCCAGCTATAGGCTTTAGACTAGGTTTTCAGAACCAGTTATGAATTCCCTTCCATGGAATGAGCCTCCAGTCTGGTCAGAAAGCAGTTGGTTACCCCCGTGACAATTATGTCACTGTTGTACCAGTGGGAACATCTTATGCAGCAGGTCAGTTGTGTAGTTCTCAGGGCCCACTACTGGGTAAGGTTGTTGATGACTTTTCTCCCCAGCACCCTGCACAGCACCTTCCAGCACTATGACAGCTAGCCAGCAGGGGAAGAGGTTTCCATCTCAGTTCCAACTTGATTTCTCAGTGTCCTGCTCCTGAAGCATATGTTATCTTGGCAATAGAGTCTTTTTCCATCTAGTACCAGAGCATAACCAAGAGCATTGTCAGTAGCTAGGATTATTTTGGGGTCTGCAAGGGATGCTCTGACCTATAACTCACTGGCCTGTATCTTTTGATTGACAGAACTGAAACCACTAATAGTTAATGTTATTATTGACAACTATGTATCACTTACTGTCATTTGATATTTTGTAGTGCTTGGTGTTTCTTTTATTTTAATTTGCTTAACAACTGACTTAGCATTGTGGATATTTTTCCTGTAGTTTCTTGAATATGTCTATCCATCTCTTCCATCTAAAGTATTCCTACCAGTATCTTTTATAGCACTGATTTGGCAGTAATAGATTCCTTTAGCCTGCTTTTACTATAAGCACAAAGTGGCATGTGCATCTGGAGTTTGTTTGCAGCAGCTGGAGGCCCTGGTGCACCCATTTCCTCTCTCTCTGTTTCTTTTTGTGTTTGTGTCTGTCTCTCTCTGCTAGAAAAATAAATGAAATTTTTTAAAAAAGATTTTCTTTCTCCTTCAATTATGAAAGATAATTTTGCTGGATATAGTAGTCTGGGTTGGCAATGGTGGTCTTTCAAAATTTGAAATACATCATTCCCAGCCCTCTTGGCTTCTAGCGTTTCTATTGAAAACAGCTGTTACTCTGCTGTGCTTGCCTGTATCTGTGATGTGGCTCTTCTCTCTTGCAGCATTCAGTACACTTTCCTTCTGTTCTGTATATTTACTGCTTTGACTGTAATATGATGGGGAATTTCTTTTCTGGTCCTATCTACTTGGTGCTTTGTATGCCTCTTGAACCTGCATGAGCCTCTCTTAGCCTAGATTTGGGAAATTTTCTTATAGTTTAATTGACAATATTTTGTTTTACTTTGTCTTGGGGATTTTTCTTCTTTTTCTATGCACATAATTTCTAACTTTGGTCTTTTCGTGGCATCCCAAATATCTTGTGTTCTATTCCTGTGATTTTTTTTGAACTTAATGACTTTCACTGACTGATCCAACCCCTCTATCTTATCTTCACTCCTTTGGAGTCTCTGAATGATCCACTCTGCTGGTGAGGCTTTACATTGAGCTGTTTTATTTGGCATATTGGATTTTTCAGTTCAGTTTGTTTTTTCTTCAGTATTTCTATCTCTTTATGAAATTCTATTTTTGTATCCTGGTTTGATTTCCTTATTTCATCCAGCTGTTTCTTTGTGATCTCTTGGGATTTGTACAGGCATTTATTGGTGTCTTTTTTGAATTCATTCAGGTGCTTGTTTGTGGCCTCTTTGAATTTATGCAGGCATTTATTCATATTCTCTTTCAGTTATTTGTGTATAGTTATAATCATCCTTTTGTATTCTTTGTCTGGAATTTCCTCTAAGTTGAGCTCATTGGGGCTTATTAATATGGGATTGATGATTTTTGGAGAAGTGTCTTCACTTTTCATGTTACTTGTTTTGTGTTGGGCCTTGCCTGTCAGGAGGTAGTCTGTTGACCAGGTCTTTCTGGCACTCTTGTGTTGAGTGAGTGCTTGGATCAGCTCTTGGTGGTCCCTCATCTTAGCTGGTCTTCTTATTTTGGTGCTGCTTAAAATTCAGTTGTCGAGGCATTTGATGCCATGGAGTCTGAGCAGCTCTATAGTGGAGACTGTGTGGAGTTCAAGTGGCAGAGACAATGTGTAGTTGGACATGCTCAGAGGTGGGAATCTGGAGGCAAGGGCATGGGCCATGGGCAGGTGGCTGGGTGGGGGGCTTCCCTCACATGTAGAATCTAAGCAGCTTGGAGGTGCCAACCCTGATAAGTCCTAATGACTGGATGGGCCCCTGGTATCAAGGACATAGGCTAAGGTTGAGCAAACCCTAGCCTCATCTATATTAATGGTGTTTTAAGTCTACTCTCTGGCTCTTTGTTTTGTATTGGTCTCATCTTGTTAGTGTTCTTCTGCCTTTGCAGTCTTTGTTTATTCATTGTATTATTTAAATAATTCTACTTTATTGGTATTTTAGTTCTTCTTCTTTTTTTTTTAACTTTTATTAGTTGTTTTAGGAATTATAGTGTTTTTTTTTTGTTTTGTTTTTGGAATAAGACTAATCCATGTATTCCAGTCTGGCCCCTCAGAGTTATTATGTAGCTCAAGTTGGCTTTAAACTCACGATCCTCCTCCTTTAGTTTCAGTATGTGTTGTTAATTTTAACATCGACTTATAATTAGTACTGTTTCAGCTCACATGTTATTATTCATTCTGCACAAATGCATAGATGACACAATCACAGTTTCACTTAATTTCTTCTCCATCTTGTGTGCTATTGTGATAAGTTTTATTATATGTATTATAAACCCCATCTTATAATGTGATTATTTTTTTCTTTAAATGGCTATTTGTCTTTAAAGGAAATTAAGGAGAAGCTGGCGTCCTAAATGTGCTTATTTACCTTCATCATTGCTTGCTGTTCTTTTATGTAGCTGTGTCTGATTCCTCTTCAGTCTAAAATTTTTCTTTAGTATTTCTTGTGGTGAAGATCTGTTGGGAACCAATTCTTCTAACTTTTGATACTTTAATTTTTATTTTGTTTATTTATTTATTTGAGAGATAGACAAGGAAAGAGGCAGATAGAGAGAGAATGGGCATGTCAGGGCTTCTAGCCACTACAAACAAACTCCAGATGCATGTGCTACCTTGTGCATCTGGCTTTATGTGGGTACTGGAGAATTGAACCTGAGTCCTTTGGCTTTGCAGGCATGAGCCTTAACCACTTAGCCATCTCTCCAGCCCCCAATGATAATTCAATATATTATTTCATCATGAATTTTGAAGAACAGTTTGTCTAAATTCTCATAGTTTTTCTGTGTGTTTGAATTTCCCTCTGTGGCCATCCAGATGCTGCTGTTTCTAGTGAGAAGATGCCTGTCATGCCACTTGCACTCCTGTGACAATTTGTCACTGTTTTGTCTGGCCACTTTTACATTTCTCTCTCCTTCTTCCTCTATCTCTCACAGTTGGACTATATGGTCCTTATTTGTGGTTTTCATTGCATTTAACCATTGGTGGCAGATTCATTTTGCTTCTTGAAGGTTCAGTGTTTTCAGTCACATTTGGGAAATTTTCAATCATTTATTAAGAATATTTTTTCCTTCCATTTTGTCTCTGATTACTTGGTTGGACTGTTTACTATTATCCTACAAGCCACTGAGATTCTGTTCCTGCTCTAGAAATAATTTTTATCTTGTATCCAGAGAGGAACATTTTGTGAATCTCTCTCTCATTCACTGACCTTTTCTTCTGAAACATTAAATTTGCTCTAAATCTAAACTGGTAAATTCTTTTTTTCAAGGTAGGGTCTTGCTCTGGCCCAGGCTGACCTAGAATTCACTATGTAGTCTCAGGCTGGCCTCAAACTCACAGCGATCCTCCTACCTCTGCCTCCTGAGTGCTGGGATTAAAGGCATGCACCATCATGCCCAGCTTTATTTATTTTTCTTTTCAGTTACAGAAGTTCCATTTGTCCCTTACATAATTTCTGTTCCTCTTGTGGAATTTACCATATGTTCACTCACAAAAGTAATAATTTTCTTTAAATTCTTCAACATATTTTTAACATCTAACTTTAAAATCCATCTCCTGATCCTAACATCCGGGGCATCTCAGGACCTCTTTCTATCAGTTACTTTCTAGCTGAGTATGCATCGCATTTCTGGTGTATTTCCATGCCTAGTAATTTTTTACTGTGTGCTAGACATTGTGGATTTTACATTTTTAAAGCACCTGGAACATATTTTCTTCTTTTAAACAGTTTTGTTTCAGTAGCAATAAATTTATTAGCACCTCCCTACGACCTCTTCAAGGCTTAGTTCTAGGCTTTTTCAAGGCAGGGTTGCATTGTTATATAACAAATTACTCCAAATATTAGCACCTTAAACAATAAGAGGGCTGGGTGTGGTGGTGCACACCTTTAATTCCAGCACTAGGGAGGCAGAGGTAGGAGGATCTCTGTGAGTTCAAGGCTACCCTGAGACTAAATAGTAAATTCCAGGTCAACCTGGGTTCGAGTGAGACCCTACCCGGAAAACCAAAAAAAAAAAAAAAAAAAAAAAAAAGAATTTATTATTATATCATTTTTAAGAGCTCAGCATGTGAGGGTGACTTAGCCTAGTGACTAGAGACTCTCAGGATATTGCAATCAAGCTACCCTTGGGGCTCAGTCATGTATAGTTAAATGGCGGACTATGGCCACTGAGTATATTTTCAAATCAGTCATATGCTTATTTCTAGCTCTGCTCATTGTTGGCTGTTGGCCAAGGCTCCCTTAATGTTTCTCCATGGGGCCTACATGAGAGTATGTCTGTATGTGGGACAATAGGAGGATCTGACCAGCAGGAAGTGACTATCTCTAGGGTCATCCAGGAGGCCAACTACCAGTACCACAGGGATCTAGAGTAACCCTTACTTAGGGTGCTACTTCCTGACCTTGAGTGGGTCTTTGGATTTGGGCTGGAATTTTGGTTGTGGCGACTACCTGAGGCACTGTGGGATGTTTAACAGCACCTCTAGTCTCCACCCACTAGATGGCAGTAGCATGTCCCATCATGACAATCACAAAAGTCTCTAGCCATTGCCAAATGTCCTTTGGGGGAGAAGCAAAATCTTTCTGGCCAAGAGAGAACTATTTCTCTGGGCCATGGTCCTTATTCATGAGGTGTGGTGTAGCTAGTGTCTTAGCTGAAAGTCTTTACTCTTCTTGGGTCGGAACTAGCATCCTGTGACTTTAAAACATCTTAGTTTGGCTTTCAGTCATAGATCAACTGTTCTTTTCTGGGTCTTTCCTTGTCCACCATATAGCTCAGCTCTCAGCTGAAATCTGAAATTCCCATGTACATAGCTCCTCCTCTGTGAGCCCAGATTTAAGTTTCAGGTGCTTCCATAGCCCCAACCTCTGCTGTCTTTCTACATACCATTTTTTTTTTTTTTTTTTGGTTTTCCAAGGTAGGGTCTCACTCTAGCTCAGACTGACCTGGAATTCACTATGGAGTCTCAGGGTGGCCTCAAACTCACGGTGATCCTCCTACCTCTGCCTCCCGAGTGCTGGGATTAAAGGTGTGTGCCACCACACCCGGCTTACATACATTTTTTTAAAAAAATTGTTTATTTCTATTCATTTATTAGAGACAGAAAGAGAGAGGGAGGGAGGTAGGGAGAGAGAGAGAGAGAATGGGCATGCCAGGGCCTCTAGCCACTGCAAATGAACTCCAGATGTGTGTGTCACCTTGTACATCTGGCATACGTGGGTCCTGGGGAATTGAACCTGGGTCTTTTGGCTTTGCAGGATAAAGCCTTAACCGCTGGGGCATCCCTCCAGCCCTTTATGTACCATTTGTGCTGTCTCTCTGAGATGTGCTTGACCTCTCTGTCCTCCCTGAGGTCGGCAAAATGTCCTGCATCAAGAGCCAGAGGGTGCGTGGGGCTTTGCTGAAGAGCTTCCTTCTTCTCTCGGGGACTGCAGTTCTGCGGCTGTTGTTGAATGGCTTCAATACTTTGTGGATTTGGGCCACTTTTAGAGCCTTTAAAAATAGAAAGGGGGCGGGCTGGGGAAATGGCTTAGTGGTTAAGGCGTTTGCCTGCAAAGCCTAAGGACACCAGTTCGATTCCCCAGGACCCATTTAAGCCAGATGCACAAGGTGGCACATGCATCTAGAGTTTGTTTGCAGTGGCTGGAGGCACTGGCACACCCAGTCTCTCTTTTTCTCTGCCTCTTCCTCTCTCTCAAATAAATAAATAAAAATATTTACGGTAGAAGGGTTGTTGTAATGCAGTGACATCATCATAGTTTACAAAGCAGGAACATACTGCTTTTTCTTTTAGAGTCCAGAGTGCTCACAATTACACCATAGGACCTATTTGCTTTTTCTTTCATTTATTTATTTGAGAGCAGGGGTGGGGAGGCAGATAGATGAAGGGCACACCAGAGCCTCTAGCCACTATAAACGAACTCCAAACACATAGCTTTACATGGGTACTGGAGAAAGAAACCTGGGTCTTTAGATTTTGTAGGCAAGCGCCTTAAGCACTGAGTCATCCCTCCAGCCCTCTTTTAATTTTTTTTTTAATTTTGTTTATTTTTATTTTTATTTATTTATTTGAAAGTGACAGACAGAGAAGAGAGAGAGAGAGAGAGAGAGAGAGAGAGAGAGAGAGAGAGAGAGAATGGGTGCGCCAGGACCTCCAGCCACTGCAAACGAACTCCAGACATGTGCGCCACCTTGTACATCTGGCTAACATGGGTCCTGGGGAAATGAGCCTCGAATCGGGGTCTTTAGGCTTCACAGGCAAGTGCTTAACTGCTAAGCCATCTCTCCACCCCTTTTAATTGTTTTTAAAGCAACTGCTATCATGTCCCCCAAAGGTACATGTGTCTACACCTTTGTGTGGTTCCCACAGGGGCAGTGTTGGGAGCTGCTATGTATAGTTAAGAGGCAGGTCCTGGAGACGTCGGAGGTGTACTCTTGACCTCTCCCCCCAACTTTATGGCCTGAATTATAAGCATTCACACTCATATGTACTCGCATTGTGATTTCCTATCCTTGCCAGAAGCCCAAACACATGAAGTCTCCTGAACTTGGGCTTGAATCTCCAGAGCCATGAACAGTAGTGAACATTTTATTTCTTGTTCACCTTTGTTCACTTTTATTTATTTATTTGAGAGCAACACAGAGAGAAAGAGGGAGAGAGAGAGAGAGAGAAAGAGAGAGAGAGAGAGGGAGAATGGGTGCGCCAGGGCCTCCAGCCACTGCAAACAAACTCCAGATGCGTGTGCCCTCTTGTGCATCTGGCTTACGTGGGTCTTGGGGAATCAAGCCTCGAACCAGGGTCCTTAAGCTTCACAGGCAAGCGCTTAACCGCTAAGCCATCTCTCCAGCCCACATTTTATTTCTTAAGTAGCTCATGAAGGGAATTTTGTAGTAGGGTTGCAAAGCTGACTAACACAGGAAGCATTTTTAAAAAAAGACTATTTCACTTAAAAATTAATCTCTTTCCCGCTCTTAGTAATTGTAGCTGCAGGCCTGGGCTTGCCTATCCCCTCACAGTGTTTGCTTGAACTGATTGATCTCATTCACTTTCATGCTTCACCACTGTTTTCTCATTTCTGTGAATCTGCCTATGTTCCTTATACAAACAGAAAGCTACTGTAAGTGGATGGTGTGATTGTCTTCATCCAGGTCCAACCTTTTGTCATCCACATTTCAGTCAAGGACCCCATTCTCCCAAAATTTAGGAGTTCTAGAAGCAGATGAAAGCAAGGGAAGGGGGAAAACCCCACTTTAAAAAATCTCTGTTTTGTCCATAAATTTGGATACTGATTTGAGTCAGGCCAACTCCCACAGGCTCACCAAGCTAGGGTTAACATGGCTACCACCAGGAAACTCAAGGAACAGATATGCAGAGGGGCTCACTGTGGTGTGGGTGTCCGTCAGAAGCTGCTTGTTGTCCTGCAGGCTCTGGCAGCGGCGAGTTCCTGAAAGAAAACTCAAGGAGTGGGACTTTGCTTTACACAGGCTGGAATTATTGTCTGACTTTTCTCTTGCCCTGCCCTGTCTGGGATTTGGAATAAGGAGAAATGGCTGTGTCCTAAATGGGCATTGCATTGCCCAGGGATCTCTGTGCAGGTCGCAGAATAAATAGTAAAGGCAGGAGGAATCTTTATTTGGGCTTCAGGGTGACTCACAAACTCAAATGTCCAGAAGGGCATCAGGCTACACATGGAAACAGAAGAGAGTGTGGGGTCTACTGTAACCAGAAGGGACATGGGTACTTAGTGTGAGGGTTGGGGAATAAAGCTCAGGAGAAGAGTGTTGGCCTAGCATGCACCAGGCCCTGGGTCAATCCCCAACACTGAAAAAGTTTTAAAACCACAGAGCCGGTCAAAGTCCCATTGGGGTTTTCTGCAGATAGGACCGTTAGTCTGTAGACAGTGGCTGAAGCTCTCAGTTAAGTGAATGTCAAAACAGGCACGGTTCCCTTGGAACATGTGTTATTGTGTCTGAGGATGGCCATGGTGTGGAGGGACTTCAGTTAAGCAGACTTGGACATTCCTGGTGAGCTTCTGGGACTGAGTTATAACCAGGACACAAAGCTCAAACCAAGCTCCATTTTGTGGAATTGACAGCCACTCTGGGCTGTCCTACAATGTGGCCCTGTTCCTCAGAGACCCCTGTGCCCTTCTGAGAGTGTTTTTCCTTTGGTTGTGGTTTGGTGTTCTGTTGCTCTTGCGGGGGGACCTCTCCCTCTGAAGAACAGGCTGTTGCTGAAATTCTGGGGGCCTGTGAAGGAGTGGGTGTGGGACTGGAAATGGTCCGCTTGAGCTCATAGTGGTAGGAGAAGAGATCCTGCTAGAACGCATGTCCCAATGTCCCTTCCTCCACTCCAGCAAATGGTCCCTCATGCCGGTGGCAGCTTCCCCAGTGCATGCGGCAGCAATGCCAAATCTCCCTGCATCTCACCTTCAGGCGCTTCTGTCATAGATCCCCGGTGGGGCTGACAGCAGAGCCAGGCTGGTTTTCCATTGTCTTCACCTAATGGGCTACTTTTTAGTGCCTTGTTGGATCTCATAGGTTTTTCTACATGTTCCTGAGAAAAATGTGCACTCTCAGTTTTTAAATGTGACTTGAGTTATCCAAAATTCAGAAAAAGACTGTTTAATTCATATGTGTGGTTTTTTGAGTAAAACCATAAAAAAAAACCACACACACACAACAACAACAACAACAAAACAAAACAAAACAAAAAACAAACAACAACAAAAAAAAAAAAACAGGGAAACTTCGTCCTGGCAGAAGCTTCCTTACTGTCACAACTACTGTGAGTTTCCTGAGTCCCCAGCACGGGCCGCAGCCCCTCTGCAGCGTTAGTTAGCGTCCTGTCTAAACAGTGTCGTGTCTCCATGAATCTGTGTCTATATCCTTCTACATGATTCACTTTTTTCTTATTACTCCTGTATCTATTTATTTATTCATCTTAAAATATTTTATTTATTTATTTGAGAGAGAGAGGGGAGGGGAGAGAGAAAAAGAGAATGGGCATGCCAGGGCCTTCATCCACTGCCAGTGAACTCCAGACGTGTGCATCCCCTTGTGCATCTGGCTTACAAGGGTCCTGGAGAGTAGAACCGTGATCCTCTGGCTTCGCAGTCAAAGGCCTTAACGGCTAAGCCATCTCTCCAGCCCTATTTATTCATTTCTTAAGACAAGATCTTGCCATGTAGGTTGTCTTGGAACTGACTGTGTGTTCCAGGTTGCCCTTGAGCTCGCAAGCATCCCGTTCCTGCCCCCTTCACGCTACGGTTACAGGAGTACGCCAGCACATTTGGTTTCTTCTTGTATATGCTTTGAAACATGTCTGTACTACTTACAATACTTCATACAATCCAATGCAAACAGTGGCCATCTTATATCTTTTAGGGAATAATGGCGCACAAGAGCCCGTATGTGTTCAGGGTAAATCGTTTCTGGTGACTCATACGTTCAGCTGTCTAGGTACCTCAGCCTCTTATCCACAGAAACGTGGCAGTCCAGAAGCTCCTGTCTCCCTCAACTTATGCTGTTTCTGTTGTTTTTTTAGTTCAAGCTCATGCAGTTTCTTTCAAAATGTTTTCTGGGATTTCTGTGAATCTAGATGGCCCTCCTGCTGTGCTATAAAAGGTACATCTGAGAGTCTTGGGGACAGGCCTCGCTACTGTGAAGGAGTACCTCCCTTCAGAACACAGAGCTCTCTCTGTCTCTGAGGGTGGACTAGGACAGTTTTTCAGGTCTTTCCAAGAGGTTACAAACCACACCTATGATTTTTATCTTTTTCCTAAACCCATTTCTTACTGGAGATACTGAAACGTGAAACTGCTTCACTTCCAGCCTGGCAGGCCCTCACTCCTTGGTTATGCTTCTGACTTGTGCTCACACACTGCCCAGCTCTCTCTTTAGCTCCTATCTCTACAGTATTTTATCCTTACACGGTAAAAGCCACTTGAGCCAGCATTCTATCTGGAAGTTTCCTTCTCTGGAGACTGAGGTTTATTAGATATTACATAGACATACAGATATCTTTATCTTTTATATTTCTACAGTTTTCCCATTGTTTTACTACCATATGACATAGGAAGGACCCTCAGTCCTCCAGTAACTATTTCCTCACTGTCTTTTCTGCCTTTGCATCTAATCCTACTGTTCAGACCAAAGCCATAAACCCAACACACAGATGAAGAGCTTATAGTAGCACCCTGCTTGTAGACACCCCACTTTATGTATCAGGTATCTACTATTGTATAGCAAACCACCTTATATTTACTGACTCGAAACAGCCTTTTTTAAAGCCATGCTATAAATTTTAGATGGTTTTAAAATTATTTTTTGGCCAAAGATTGGTTACATGCATAGTTGCAGAAGCCCACAGACACAGGGCTGATTGTTCCCAAAGGTACAGAAACCAAAGGATATAGTGAGGACATGGTAGAGCCCTCTTGCTAGAGCATGGCTGCCAGAGTTGGAAAGAAAGTTTTTGCCATCCCCACTATTCATAAGTCTTGATAAAGACAACTTTCAGGGTCTCTCTCTCTCTCTCTCTCTCTTACACATACATACACACATATCACACAAACACACATCACCAGACAAGTAATGAAAGAAGGACTTGGGTTATCTCAGTTACTTTCTTGTTGCTTAACAGAAAAAGCTTCAATAATGGAGGAATTTAACTCAGCTTACAGCTCCAGGGGAATACATCAGATCATGGTGAGGAAGTCATGGTGGAAGGAATGGGAAGCTGGCCCACAATATTGCAGTCAGGAAGCAGAGTATGAGCAGGATGTGAGGCCAGGCTTTAAAATCTCAAGGCCTGCCCTCAGCAACCAACTTCCCCTAGCAAGACTCTACTTCCTAAAGGTTCTGTAATGTTCCTAAACAGTGCCAACAGCAGGGACCAAGTGTTCAAACACATGAACCCATGGGGGACATTTGACATTCAAACCATGGCATGTTTACATTATAGACTTCTCTTGGTGTCAGCAATGACAATCTGAAAAATGTCACAGGAGGGCTGGAGAGATGGCTTAGTGGTTAAGGCACTCACCTGCAAAGCCAACAGACCCAGTTGATTCCCCAGGGCCCACATAAGCCATATGCACAAGGTGGCACATGGGTATGGAGTTCCTTTGCAGTGGCTAGAGGCCCTGGCATGGCCATTCTCTCTCTCTCTTCTTTCAAATAAATAAATAATATATTTAGAAAAAATTTTTTAAATGTCACAGGGATCAATCACTCGGTTGGTGAATCCATGGAGGTGCTAGGGAGGTGACTTGCCCAAAGACCTCACAGGAACTGTGTGGCCATCTTCCCCATACCTTGCCCTGCTCATCTCTCCCATTTGAGTTGTAAACCCTAAAGGTGTATTGATGGCAAAGATGATACTGTCTAGGGGTGCTGGGTTCATTTTTTTCTGCTGATTAAAGAATAAAAAGACAGGAAGATGTTTAAAAGAATAAAGTTTATTTCAGAGTAAGAGGGAAAGAAAGCAGAGAAGATTCCCAGAGCTGGAAAGACTAGCCTGAGGAAGCACAGAGCTATGAACGCTGCTGCTTGGCCAGCTCTCCTTTCACATAGCCCAGGATCCCCACGCCATGGAATGGTGCCTCCCACAGTTAAGGAGCGTCTTCCCACCTTAATTAACCAAATCAAGATAATCTCTCACCCACAGGCCCAGAAGTTAACCTAATTTACATAATCCTTCACAGGTGATTCTGGGTCCTGTTAAATTGACAGCATAAACTATCACCATGAGACCTTGTCTCATAAAAAAGTGAAAGTCTACTAAACACATACACACACACACACACACACACACACACACACACTGCACAGAACCATCTAAGGAAGAACATTCTGGTCACGAGCAAACAAGGACCGAATGGAGTTATACTGTGTGTACAGCTGAGATGTCTTAATGTTTTAAGACTCTTAGAGCTTCCAGATTCATCTGTTAATTAAATGTAATCCTGATCAAACTCAACTAGAAATGTGGAAACAAATGAACTCATTGTGACATTTAGGTGGAAGAAGCAAGCTGCAAGAAGACCACTAAGGGAGCCAAACATGGTGGGGCATGCCTATGATCCCAGCCTTCTGATGGTAGGCAGGAGGACCAACCACTCAATGTTATCTGTAGCCACACAGACAGTTGGAGGTCAGCTTGGGTTATGTGAGACCCTGTCTCAAAAACAAAACAAAATAAAAACAAACAAACAAAAATAAGAGTGCTATAGTCTGAATATTTGTGTCTCTTTCATTCCCAAACTCATACATTCCCAGTGTGATTGTATTAAGGTGTGGGTATGAGAGTAGAGAAGCCCTTGTCACTTGAACCAAGAGACCAAAGGAAGGGCTGGAGAGGGCTCGGGGTAAAGCTGCTTGCTTTCAAAGCCTGACAACCCCGGGATCAGTTCCCCAGTACCCACATAAAACCAGATGCACAAAGTGGTGCATGCATCTGAAGTCCATTTGCAGTGGTGGGCGTCCCTGGCATGGCTATTCTTTCTGTCTGTCTTCTATCTCTCTCTGCTTGCAAATAAATAAAACTATTTTTAAATATTAAATTTGGGGCTGGAGGGATAGTTTAGTGGTTAAGGCACTTGACTATAAAGCCAAAGAACACAGGTTCGATTCCCCAGGATCCATGTAGGCCAGATGCACAAGGCAACACATACCTCTGGAGTTCACTTGCATTTGGTGGGAGGCCCTGGCATGTCCCGTCCTCCCTCCTTTCCTTCCTTTCTTCCTCCCTCTCTCCTTGTAAATGAATAAACAATAAGTAAATAAATGAATAAGCTGTGATCTAAGGAGAATCGCTTTAGCATAAATCTCTGCAGCCAAGGCCTAAATAAATAAGTACATATTCAAGTAAGTTCTGGGTGTTTTTCCTGCTTTGTTTTTGTATTTTTGAGAGATTTTTTTTTCCTGTATTGCTTCTAAAATTTTTAAAAATTTAATTTGTTTATCTTGAGAGAGAAAGAGAGAGAGACAGATAGAGAGAGAATAGGGCACACCAGAGGCTCTAGCCACTGCAAACAAACTCCAGATACATGTGTCCCCTTGTGCATCTGGCTTACATGGGTACTGGGGAATTGAACCTGAGTCCGTAGGCTTCACAGGCAAACACCTTAACTGCTAAGCCATCTCTCCAGCTTTTTTAAAAAAAATATTCCCTTTTATAATAAAAATTTTATTAAAAATTTACATAATCCCCTCCTATCATTTTTCTTTATCTCCCCTCCCCATTCCTTTCCACTGAACCCCTTCTTCTTTCCTACTATTCTTTCTTCTATGTTGAGGTCTTTATTAGGTTTTCTTTTTTTTTTTTTTTTTTTTGCCCTCCTCCTTCTTCCATGACAACCTGGTAATGGGCCCAATATTATGCTGTGAGATAATGAATACAATGACCATTTTGCATCTGGAAGACAGTGTTCCAAAGCACTTCCCCCCACCTTCTCTCTGGCTGGATTTCTTTCTTTTCTTTTTCTTTCCTTCCTTCCTTCCTCCCTCCCTCCCTCCCTCTCTCTTTCTTTCTTTCTGAGAGAGGGAGAAGGACAGAGAGAATGGGTATTCCAAGGTCTCTTTCCACTGCAAATGAATTTCAGCTGCACCTGGCTTTATGTGGATACTGGGGAATCAAACCTAGGCTGTCAGACTTTGAAAACAAACATTTTAACTGCTGAGCCATCTCCCCAGCCCATCCTTCGGTTTTTACAGTCTTCCAGCCACCTCTGTTTCTATAGTCCCCAAGCTATTGGAAGGTGTGATAGAGATATCTCATTGAGTGCTAAACACTGAACTGTCACTTCTCAGCACTTTGATGGCTTTTGAGTTTCTCTAGAGTCACATCATCAGCAAAGAGAAGCCTATCTAGCCAAAAATGACAGCAGCACTAATATATAGGGCATAAACGTAAGTATTCAGAGGGTAATTTTGTGGGCATAATATATCCATGTAACCAAACAATAGTAGTAACATTAAAACTTATGGCTTTCCCAGCGAAGACTAGATTTTCAGTACCAGGCATGAATTCCTTCCCACGGAGTGGCCCTCAAATCCAATTAGCAGCTGGTTACCCCCGTAACAGACATGCCACTATTGCGCTGGTGGGTGTATCTTACCTAGGTGTCAGTTGTGCAGCTTGCAGGATTCACTGATGGTTAAGACTGCCCTTGTCTTTTCTCTCCCCCCGACCTGCAGGCTGAAATTTTTCTGTAACAGCCTATGGCTTCTGAGAATTTGGTTCTTGTTTGTTTTCTTTGAGACAGGTTCTCATGTAGCCCAGTGTGGGCTCTAACTCACTATGTAGTCACGTATGACCTTGAGTTTCTGATTCTTCTGTCTGCACCTCCCACGTTCTGAGATTACAGGTGTGCACCATGATATTTGGTAAGTTATGGGTTTTTAAACAAATTTACACAAGTAATTTCTTTTTATATGAATTAGCCATTAAGTACATGTAGATGAGAAAACCAGATTTAATGTAATGAAAAAGAAATCTTAATCCGTAGCATATGCTAGAAATCATTATGAATTCCTGATGACTTAAAAAGTAATTCAAAAAGTTAAAAGGAAAGCAGTTGCATGTTGTTTCAATTTTGGGGTATGTGTGGCATTGAGGATTGATCCCAGTATTTTATGAATACTAGGCAGACACTGTTTCACTGAGCCACATCCCAGGCCTCTTGCTTCAACTTTGGAGGGAAGAAAATGATAGGCAATGGTAGTGATAATATAATATAGGTAGTTATTTATTTTTATTGTTTTTATTTTTATTTATTTGCAAAGAGAGAAAGAGAGAGAAGAGAAAGAGAAGGAGAAGGAGGAGAAAAAAGAAAGAGAGAATGGGCTGCCAGGACCTCTTGCCACTGCAAACACACTCCAGACACATGCATCACTTTGTGAATCTGGCTTTACATGGGTATAAGAGAATTAAACTTGGGCCATCAGGCTTTGCAAGCAAGTGCCTTTAACCTCTGAGCCATCTCTCCAGCCCCTAACATAGATATTTAAGTGCTATGAGCTAGGACCTATGCATCGAACAATGATATTTACGCAGATAGGTCTTTTCATTGCTTCTGGCTACCAACTAGTACAGATTATGATGGGTTTGCATTTAAATAAGCAGATTACAAATCGAAAATATCATTAGGTCAAAATTGCATATCCTACACTTAGCCCACTGAACATCATAACTCAGCTGAGCCTGCTTTAAATACACTCACATTAGCTTATAGTCAGGCAAAAGCATAAACACAAAACTTGTTGTATAGTTGAGTGTTGATTATGTCTAGTAACTTATGGAATACCTATATCTGAAAACATTGCTGACAACTCAGTAGACTTTAGAGTACTGGTAGATTTCCTGGTGATTGCAGGGTGACTGTGAGCTACAACTGTCTTCTGCTCTCAGCACTGGGAGAGAGGGCCACATAGCAGATCTCTAACTCAGGAAAGATCCAAATTCCAAATTCAAAGTGCAGTTTCTACTGAATGTGTTTTGCTTGGGCAATGTCATAAGGTTAAAAAGAAAAAAACTGATCATTCGAATCATTGAAAGTTGGGAAATGTCTGTATTTCTCCTTTAAGGATGAGGCTCTTGACTCCATGGGAAGTAATAATCTTGCCTGAAATTGTGGAGCAAGGTATTGCTGGCTTTGAACCCAGACTGCCAGCCTGAAGGCCTGTGCCCTGACCCAGGGGTGTGGCAGGATCCACTCGCCAGCAGAAGAAAGGCAGCTCCGAAAATGAACTGGGACGCAACCAAGATGAAAAAAGCCACAGGTGAGAAACAGTAATTTTCATAAAGAAGATGGAGAAAATGAGCAGAAATCTGAGGACCTGGTACCACTCTAATTCTCTAGGACTATGTGTTTAAAGCAAGTGGAAACGAAAATAATAAAAAAGTACAGCAAGTGAGAAAAGAGTTTATTTAACATGAAACCCAAACTAAACTAGTGGCTAAGAAGTTCTTCATTTTGTAAAGCATCAAAGAAATGACAGCCAATGATGTGTTTCTTCAGTATTAGGTAAAGTTCTGGGGATAGGCACATTTGAGTAGATCTGTAGACAGTGACCCCCAACCTTACCGCAGGGGTACGTTCCAAACTCCAAGTGGAGGTCTGGAACCATAGACAGTACCAACTCTGTATGTACTGTTTTTCTTGTACTTATGATAAAGTTTAATTTCCAAAGTAAATACAGCAAAAATTAACAATAGACCTGGAGAGATGGCTTAGAGGTTAAGGCACCTGTCTGCAAAGCCAAAGGACCCAGGTTCGATTCCATAGGACGCATGTAAGCCATATGCACAAGGTGACACATGCATCTAGAGTTCATTTGCAGTGGCTAAAGGCCCTGGTATGCTCATTCTCTCTTTCTCAAATAAATAAATAAATAAAATAATTTTAAAAATTAGCAATAAAATAGAACAGTTACAATACACTCTAATAAAAGTTATCTAAAACCTTGAAATTACTTTTTTCTAGAAGTATTTTCACCTTATAGTTGACTGTAAATGGGTGGTATTGTGAAACTCTGTCATGCCATGGCCACTGTCATTTTGAAATCAGAGTAGCATGAGACTCTCACCAGGCTAGGTCTACAAATCTTCCCTTCCTTGAGGAAATTGAAACAGTCACCAATGGCCAGGACACGGAGGCTCTTCAGTGGTGTAAGCTGCCTGTTACAATGTCAGCTGCCCATGTTCCTGTAAGTAATCACTCCCTCATGGGTTTGTAAATGTTCTCAATAAACCCATTGGTTTAGCGAGGTAGACTTGGGTAGATATCTGTCTTTGGTCTATCATTGCCCTCTTTTTCTGGGGATGAATAGAAATAGACTCCTCACCTCAAAGTCACACAACAGGTGAGTAGATATCTCTGCCATGGAATCGAAGCAGTTACTTTTTCTCCCCCTGTCCTATGAAATGTACTTCTCTGGAGAAGGAACCTTTTCCCAGTGAAATCCTGGCGGGATCTTAGAACCTTTCAAGTCACACTCAGGCATCCAGGCTTACGTAGACTGCATTCACGACTTGGTGCGTTTAGTTAAGCACATTGATTTAGCCTCCAAACGACGCTGAGAGTCCCATCACCATGAGGCTGCCTCTCCTCTACTTGTCCAATTCGAGTTTCTCCCACTGTCTCCTTCCCCAGCCTAGCCTGCCAGGTTGGGCTGGTCCTGGCTCAAGTGTTAGAAGCTGTCTATCTCACATAGGCAGTTTGATGGTTCCTCAAAGTTTTCCTGTGAGACTTTTCTAATTGCATCCTCTTTCATAAAAAAAATTTCACTTATTCACTTTTGGTTTTTTGAGATAGGGTCTTGCTCTAGCCCAGGATGACCTGGAACTTACTATGTAGTATCAGGGTGGCCTTGAACTCATGGCAATCCTCCTACCTCTGCCTCCCGAGTGCTGGGATTAAAGGTGTGTGCCACCATACCTGGCTTATTTATTTATTTGTTTGATAGACACAGAAAGAGGCAGAGACAGAGAGAAAAAGTGCACCAAGGCCTCTTGCCTCTGCAAATGAACTCAACACACACACGTCTTTGTGCATCTGGCTTTACATGGGTGTGGGGAGATCAAACCTGAGTCATCAGACTTTGAAGGCAAGCGCCTTTAGCCACCGAGTAATCTCTATAGTGGCACCCCCAAATGCAACTTCTACGCCACAAATTATTTGCTTTGTTCTCTGCCAGCCCCCCACTAAGGGACCATCGCTACTGCTGAGCAGATAAGGAAACACAGGTTCCCATGGCAGCTGGCACGAGGCAGATGGGTGCTCAGCTGTGTCAGGCATTCCATCCTTTCAGTCCCCTGGCTCATATTTGTTGTTGTTGTTGTCTGTCTGTTTTGTTTGGTTTTCCTGCAAGTTTCCATGTGCAGTCTCTCTGTTTTACTTACTTTTCTTGTTGCTGTGACAAAATATTTAACAAGAACAGCATGGATTTTGGCTCATGATTTAAGAAGGGATGCACTCCCCGACAATAGGGAAGGCGTGGTCGCAGGAGCGCGAGGCAGCTGGTTACGTTGCACCTGCGGTCAGCAAGCGGGGAAATGAATGTTGGGCTCGGCTCACCTCCTCCCCTCTGTTCAGCCCATGGAGTGAAGGCGCTGACACCCATGCTGGGTCTTCTTTCTTCCATTGAACCTCTCTGGAAATGCCTTCACAGACCTGTGCAGAGGCGTGTTTTCATGCTGATTCTAAATCCAGCCATGTTGACAATGAAGATAAACCAGCATGCTCCCCTCCAAATTTCCCTGTTCCTTTCAGCTGGGTACCCCAAAATCTGCTCACTGGTGTGAGGAACCCTAGCTCAAAGCACAGTGGTAGGAATTAATATGCAAGTAGATGTAGTGTCTAGCCAGGCTGGACCCTAGAGCTGCTCAGCACAGTTTAGGAACTACATTCTCAGTGGCCACTACAGAGCCTAAGCCTGTCTCCTGTAGTACCTTCCCACCTCCTATCTGCTTAGCATTCTGGTGCTCCCTCAAAAGCCTGAACCGATCTTTCAAGACTGAAAACCTTCCCAGCACTCCCCGTATCTTCCAGGAGGTAGGTTGGTGTCCTTAGCTTGGCATTCCAAAACTGAGTCCAGCCTGGACTGGCTACAACCCCCATGCTCCCCTGTTCTTGGCTCTATGTCACACATTCATTCCATCGTTGAAATCCTCAGCTTCTTGTTCTCATCTGCAAGCTCAATGCATGCAGATTCTTCTCTTAAGTCTGTTGCCCTTCTGAGGTTGGTGTCCCCAGGAACACCCTACGTCCTTGTCCCTGAGGAGCTCTGGAAGGAGGCAGTTCCCAGTGAGGCATCTGCTCCCACTGCAGGACTTGACTGATGCTGGCTCCCACTTGGGACTCAGCCCTTGGTCCTCAATGTTCAGGGTATCCAAGCAACCACAGGAAGTCTTACACTAGAGGTGAAGGCAGTGGTAGTCCACATGTGATTCCCTTAGAGGGAAACATCCATAGAATAGAAAAAAGAACCCTTTCAAAATGAATGTCCCCAAACTTAATTTTCTTCATATTTGCCTTAACACCTGTACATTCTATAGGGCAAGAGTTTCTGCAAGAACTGGTGCAGACTGAACTGGTGCGCTCAGCTGCTTTGAAATTGCACATCAGTTGCATCTTGCGGTGCCCATCAACTCAGTGTGCAGGACTGAACACTAGTGTATGTTGGGCACACCACATCAAAGCTCTGAGTATGCAAAGGTGCCCCTGTATTGAGGATCAGGGCAGGAAAACCCATCATGGGTTGAGTGCCATTAACTGCATGCATATGATCCCCAAGTCCAGGGCATAGTGGCTACTAGGAATCTGTGTCACAAGTAAGAGAAAACCCCACTTAATCTTCAAAAAAAATTATTGGCTCATGTTACTGACAGAGATATCTGGCTGTAAGTTGTTTGATTCAGTCATTCAAATGATGTGATAAGAGTCAGCTCCAGTCTTCTGGGATTCTCTTGGTTCTGCTACTGGATTCATTCTGGGAATTATCATGGAAGTCTCTGACCATACCAAGCCCACCCTGGAAGAGAGCAGCACTTCTTCTCGAGGCCTCCATGACAGTTCAGGAACCTTTAAGACCCACTAAAGCTGCTGGACCAGTCCCTGGGGGCCACAGACAGACACACTGTGTGCTGAGTGCCTTGAATCTATTTCCCTGCTCACATCCAGTCAAAGGAAACTGGGGCGAGGTGACCAGCACTGTGTAGTGTACAGGAAGCAATACAGAGTCTGCTGCCAAGCCCAAGCTAGTGCTACCCTCCTGCTCCCATCATGGGCCCACCAGCGCCCAATGACCTGGTCAGAGGTAAACCCCCACACAGAGCATAAAGCTTCTGGGCTTAGAGGACAGGAGGTATGTGGAGCTGTGGATGGTCCAGGCTGGATGCAATCTTGGAAAGCTAGGCTAAGGAAGCTAGCTGCCCTTTATGTTGCAAGGTACAGGGAGTAACGAGCAGGTTGCCTCAGGGACTTGAAGTGATGGGTTCCAGGTTTGAAGGAAGTATCAGGATTCTGAGCAAATGAATGGGAGGTAGAGCAAGAACTAGAGGGCCCTCAGTAGGACTGTGGTGGTACTCCCAGTTCCAGGCATTGGGCTAGACATTGCACATGCATTTTTATTATATCCATCCTCCCCACCCTTCTGTGCTAAGGGTCCTTGTTGCAGTCAGGTTTGCATTGCTGGCAGAAAACACCCAGCCAAGAGTAGCTTGTGGGGGAAAAAGGGTTTATTTTGGCTTACAGACTCGAGGGTAAGCTCCATGATGGCAGGGGAAAACAACAGCATGAGCAGAGGGTGGACATCACCTCCTGGCCAGCATCAGATGGACAACAGGAACAGGAGAGAGTGCCAAACACTGGTAAGAGGAAGCTGGCTACAATACCCATAAGCCTGCCCCCAACAAATTCCATGCCTCCAGGAGGAGTCAACTCCCAAACTGCCATCAGCTGGGGACCTAGCATTCAGAACTCCTAAGTTTTTGAGGGACACCTGAGCCACCGTCCACATCACCACTGAGTGGGTAAGCAAATGCATGTTCCAGTGGTAGGTGGGCTAAAGCAGATGCTTGAGTCAGGCGCTCCGTCCTCACAGACACGCCAGGACTCAGGCTGTGTGCTCTGCCTGACACTGTCACTGGCTGGAAAAGAGCTTGCCAAGCTTGTGGCTGCTTCCCTTCATTCTCACCTCAGAAGTCTTTGTTTCCACCAGACTCAGGTAACAGCCCCACAGAGGCATGGTGGCCTACCTCAGGTCCTCCCCCAGAAGTTCCACGCCATTTCCTTCCACAGCTCCTGTCTCCAGTGAGCCTGGGCCACCAAGCATGTATAGTATGTAAAATAGCCGGTGCCCTGTGGGGGCAGAAGCACCCTCCCCCTGCCTAGGTTCCTCTGCTCTGCACCCTCACAGTGTCAGGGGAGGGAGGCAAGGCCTTCACCTAGCAGATCCCACACTGAGCTCTGGGTTCCTGCCACTGTAACGTCTCTGACATTTGCATACTATCCATCCTTGAAGTCACTGGCTTTTTCTGTCAGTGAAAACCCGCAAAGGACCTCCACTGGGACAGGTCCTATGTCCATCTCATGTCCCACATCCTGGTCCAGCACCATGTCTCCTGCATCTTGATTCTGCAAGTACCTCACCAGCCTGCTAAATGGATACAAATATTTTCCCAAACAATCATGCCGGATCTAGACTGTTCTTTCCTGGAGCAATGGAGAATTGTGGTCAAATTCAGGACGTGCAATGCTTCTCCTGAATTCCTGACAAAAATCCTCCCAGGGTGACATCCAAACCTCAGGCTGGCCGAGTTCCACCACCCCCCTCCTTCAGCCTCAGCCACAGCCCTGACGCAGCTTCATACCCAAGGCATTCAAAAGCCAGCTCCCTCCCCTGCCTGATCTCATGCTGGAACACCTGCCCGCCTTGGCACAGGTACCTCACCAGCGAGGTACCCCGCGGGGACGAGTGTGTGTTTGTTCTCTTCTGAAGTTGCAGGCTGTTTTGTGGCACACCAGGCTCCTCTGGGTACATCTCCACAGCTCTGCATTGAAGGTCTCCCTCAGTTATGTAAATGCAAAGTGGGGCATTTTTGTGGTCCTGGGACAAAAGTATGAAGACGGCGTCTCTGAGTGACTTTACTCATCACCATACTCCTTGTGGATGTAGTTGGTCTCTGGAGAGGAAGTGGGTGGCTCCATGTTAAACGAATATAATGATGGGAATCTTCTTGCTTCCCACGCGCCTGCTTCTAGATTTCTCCTCAGCTTTCCAGGCCAGGAGGCAGCCCTACTTGCCTGCTCTGGATCTGGCCTTGTGGTTGTTTTTAACCAAATGCGCAGCATCATTGCTTCCTGCAGCCACAGGAAGGTCTCCTTGCTCCACTGAGTGGGGCTCGGGTCCTGGCCACCCACACCTCTGCTCGTGTGGGCCTCCTCCAGGCTCAATAGCTAGTCCTGTGGCTAGGTCTGGGCTCCTCCCTCCCCCTCTTCTTCCCCCAGCGCTCCTGCCCCTCTTGCACCTTTTCCCAGATGGCCCCTCCCCCTCTAACCCTTCCCCAGCTGGCCCCTCCCCTCTACCCTCCCCCAGCTGGCCCCTCCCCTCTGACCCGTCCCCAGTTGGCCCCTCCCCTCTACCCTCTCCCAGCTGGCCCCTCCCCTCTGACCCGTCCCCAGTTGGCCCCTCCCCTCTACCCTCTCCCAGATGGCCCCTCCCCCTCTAACCCTTGCCCAGCTGGCCCCTCCCCCTCTACCCTCCCCCCAGCTGGCCCCTCCACTCTAATGTCCCCCAGCTGGCCCCTTCCCCTCTACCCTCCCCCAGATGGCCCCTCCCCTCTAACCTCCCCCAGCTGGCCCCTCCCCTCTGACCCGTCCCCAGTTGGCCCCTCCCCTCTACCCTCTCCCAGATGGCCCCTCCCCCTCTAACCCTTGCCCAGCTGGCCCCTCCCCCTCTACCCTCCCCCAGCTGGCCCCTCCACTCTAATGTCCCCCAGCTGGCCCCTTCCCCTCTACCCTCCCCCAGATGGCCCCTCCCCTCTAACCTCCCCCAGCTGGCCCCTCCCCTCTGACCCGTCCCCAGCTGGCCCCTCCCCTCTGACCCGTCCCCAGCTGGCCCCTCCCCTCTACCCTCCCCCAGATGGCCCCTCCCCCTCTAACCCTTGCCCAGCTGGCCCCTCCCCCTCTACCCTCCCCCAGCTGGCCCCTCCACTCTAATGTCCCCCAGCTGGCCCCTTCCCCTCTACCCTCCCCCAGATGGCCCCTCCCCTCTAACCTCCCCCAGCTGGGCCCTCCCCTCTAGCCTTCCCCAGCTGGCCCCTCCTTTTTTGCCCTTCCCCAGCTGGATTTTTTTCCTTGGCACCCTCACAGGCAGAGGGGAGAGGCTCACAGGCTGGCATGGTCACTCTTGCCCTGTTTAGTGCCACAGCTTCAAGCCTGGGCTCTGGCACTGCCTTCAGGCTGGACAGGGACGTTCGCTGAGTGTAAAGGAACAGGGCAGCTGTTGTATGGAAAAGTCTCTCAGAGCCCAAGATGGCCTTTCCTCAGGGAGACCCCCTCAGAGTACCTGCTTTCTTCAGAGCTTCCCGAGCTTCTCTGCATGGTCACTGTCAGGTTCCACTGGTGGAAATATGAGGTTGCTAGAACAAAAGAAGGCACTGGCTCAGTTGAGAACTGGGGACCGACCCCCTCTGCCCTAGTGGGTTTTGGCCCACTTCTGACTCTTTTTTTCCTGCTTCTAGCCCACCCAAATGTCCCACCTCGCATCCTGGCCAGGTTACTCTAAGGCCTCTTCTTTAAGTCCCTGCTTTGGCTCTGCTCCGTGTAGGGCCCAGTCCATGGGAACCAGGGTGATGCTTCACAAACATGAGTCAGGTGATTTCACTGTCTCACTAGAAGCTCCCTGAAGGCTTCTCAGGACCCTGAACATAATCCCCAAACTCCTTACTGTCACTCCCAAGGCCCTCTGCTCAGTCCTCACCTCCCATTCTCTATTCTCTTGGCCTTGGCCCCTCTCCGTGGCCTGCTGCTGCCCAGGGACTTTGCAGTGGTGATCCTCTGTGCCTGGAGAATTTCCTCCTGAGCTTGGAAGGACAGCCTGTTCTTATCATTCAGGTCCCAGCACAGCACCCTTGTCAAGGCATTCCCCACTCACTACTCAACAGGTGTGTATGGAGTCCTCCAAGGTCCAAGACACTGCATACAGAGCGGTGGGAAAGAGAGCAGCCAGTGCGCTGGGACACAGCATACTCCAGTGGGTGGAAACAAATGTTAAGTAGTATATGCAACAGAGAGAAAGTGAATGAAGATGCCGGAATATGCAGGTTTGGGGAGTAAGAAGGTGGCCACCTCCTCCATATTTATAGGGTACACACTTGTAGATTCAACCAACCATTATAAACTTTTTTTAAAAAATTGCATCTACACTGAATATGGGCAGAATTTTTCTTTTTAAAATTTATTTATTTATTTATTTATTTATTTATTTATTTATTGGGGGATAGAGAGAATGGGCATGCCAGGGCCTCTAGCCACTGCAAAGGAACTTAGCATGTGCCACCTAGTGTGTCTGGCTTTATGTGGGTACTGTGGAATTGAACCTAGGTCCTTAGGCTTCACAGGCTAGCACCTTAACTGCTAAGCCATCTCTCCAGCCCCAGAAAGTCTTTTATATTGTTCCCTAAGGAACACAGTCTAACCACTATGGATACAAAATTTGTGTTGTATTTAGTATTATAAGTCATCTAGAGATGATTTAAAGTATATTGGGGGATGGGTATTGTTGTGGTTTGAGCGTAAAATGGCCCCTATAGGTTCATGTGTTTGGTCCCCAGCTGCTGGCAGTTTCTAGGAACTTGTGGAAACTTTAGGAGGCCTTGTTGGAGGAAGTGAGTATTGGAGACAGGCCTTGAGGTTTTATAGCCTGGCCCGGCATCCTATCTGCTCATTGCTTCTTGACTAAAGACGCAGCATGACCACTTGCCTTATATTTGGGCTGCCCGTCATGATGGACTATAACTCCTCAAACTGTGAGTTAAAAGAAACCCTTCTCTTACATTGCTTGTTGTCAGGTATTTGGTCACAGAAACAAGAAAAGTAACTCATACACGTATGTTACATACAAATACTGTACCATTTTGCATAAAGAACTGAGCACATGTGTATGAGGGGGTTCCAGACGTGACCCCTCACAGATTCTGAGGGTGAGCTGTGATTTGTGGGATAGTCACGGCAGAGCACACTACTCTGTTGACCAGTTGTGCTGACGTATGAAGGAAATGAGGAAGAAACGTGGCTAGCTAGTGACTGGGCTCAGGAGGAGGAAGAGGAGTGGGATTGTCGGGGCTTGTGTCAGAGAGGAGCAAGAAGACCACGAAAGAATCAGGAGCCGAGTGACAGGAAGAGATGATGCGGTCATAGGCTCGTGGCCCGCCACTCGGGCCTTGGAGGCTGACAAGGATGGGCTCTGCCAGCTCTCACTTCAGGCTAAAGAGGAACGTACCTCTGTCACCAACGGGCCCCACTGGAGAAGCCTGTGTACCACAGATAGGCTGGAAGTCTGCCCGTTTCCAGTGACTGTCCTCCAGGGTGGCTTGAGAGCAGGATGTCTGTGCCCTCTGCTCTGATGACAAGCCGGCCTGGCTGGACTGCGTCCCCTGAAGTCTGCCCGTGGAACAGAATGATGTCACTTGGGAATGGGGCAGAACCCACTCAGACCAGCTGCGGTGCTCCCCTCTGCTTGTCCCATGCTGACTGTCTGGGCTTTGTCCTCCGTCCTAAGTCCTCCTCCTGTCTTGAGATGCTGTAGCCATTGCTGTCCACGCTTCCACCAAGAACCACTTGTGCACCTTGGGTCCTGAGGTTGCTTGACCCGGTACAGACCCCACAGCCACATCCTTGTCGTTTCAAGCCCTCAGAACACATAGTCCCCATGAGCCACCTGGATGTCCTACCCACTGAGGCCTGTGGCCCTCTCCTCCACGGAGCCACTTGCTCCCCGTGGCCACTGAAGGAACCACGGGCTCCACTCATGGACCAGTCTGTGAACTTTCTGCTTTCCTGGAGAGAAGCCAGCTATTCCTGGTGGGCGGGCCCACACATGTTCCTCGAGGAGCCTCTGGCCTGTGTGAATTGAGCAGCATGCTTAGACCATGGACACCCATGTCTGAGGGCCTGGCAGTGACATGGGCTGTTTGAATTACAATTTTTGGCAGCAAATGCCTGCTCACCTCAGCTCCAAGGCTGGGAAATGTATAAAGAATAGAAACTTGTTTTCACAGTTGTGAGACTGGGAAGTTCCGGGTCAAGGTGCCTGCAGGTTTAGTTGTCTGGTTGAAGGCTGTTGTCTGTCGTCTCATTCCAAGATGGTGTCTGTGGTGATTTGATTCAGGTGTCCCCCATAAACTTAGGTGTCCTGCATGCTAGGTTCCCTAGCTGATGGCAATTTTAAATTAAAGCCTCCTGGAGGCAGTGTATTGTTGGGGGTGGGCTTATGGGTATTATAGCCAGTTTCCCCATGCTAGTGTTTGGCACACTGTCCTGTTGCTATGATCTCCCTTATGTTGGCCAGGGGGTGATATCCACCCCTTGCTGATGCCATCGTTTTCCCTCCAAATAAACTTCTTTTCTCCCACAAGCTGCTCTTGGTTGGGTGATTTCTACCAGCAATGCAAACCTGACTGTAACAGTGCCCTACTACTGTGACCTCCCATGGTGGGAGGCAGAAGAGCAAGAGAGCCAGACACTAGGAGAACCCCTTTTAAAAGGTTTTAGTCATTTATTGTATCCTTATTTATTTATTTATTTATTTTGTGGGATTGGGGATCAAATCCAGGGCCTTGAGAAGTCCGGGCAAAGCTTTAGCCACGCCCCACCCTCTTTGGTTTTGTTTCATGTATTCATTATCCATAATGATGGATTTCATAAAGACATTTTCATACAAGCATGACATGAACTTTGGCCATACTTGCTCCCCCATACTCTTCCTTCTCTCCTCCTCAATCCCACCATTCCCCTTCCTTTCCCCAGTCTTGCTTCTACTTCCATGTCTCATATATATATATATATGATTGCATGGAGCCATATGAATCTTGATCCACAAGTAAGTGAAAACATGCAATGTTGATTTTTCTGAGCCTGAATTATTTCACATCATAAGGTGATCTTTATTTGAGCCCATTTCATTCTTCTTATGGTTGAATACCACGTTTTCTTTATCCACTTATGTTGATTCTAGAACTTGACTGTTGGGAATAGTGCTGCAGTAAACACAGACATGCAAGTAGCTCTGGAGTCCTTTGGATATATGCCCAGGCATTGTACGGTGGGTCACATGATTCTTTTGAGGGACCTCTATACTGAGTTCTATAGTGGGTAGAAAAGTTAAATTGCCGCTAGCAGTATAAAGGTTCCTCTTTCCCTACAGCCTCGACAGCTTTGCTATTTCTTTTCTTTTTGTTTTCTGCTTGTGTGTGCACACATATGTGTAGTATATGCACGTGTGCATGTGTATGTGCAAAGATGTGTGCACATGCATGTGCGTGTGTGCACTCATCCATGCACACATGTGTGGGTGCCTATGTGTGTAGTCTATGTACATGTACGTGCCCTTGCGGCACCCTATGAGCTTGCCTACTATAGGCAGCCTGAAGTGGCCGGAGCAGAACATGGGGTGTCCTGCTGCATCGCTCTTCTGCCTGTTCTTATTTGAGCCAGCATCTCTTGCTGGCCCTGGAGCTTGCTGTTTTGCCCCAAGATCCAGTGATTCTCTGGTCTCTCCTTTCCTTTGGGACTGGGGATTACAGGCACACGTGACCATGCCTAGCTGTTTATTGTGGGTTCTGGAGAGTGCAACTCAGTCCCCATCAGGCCCCCACATATATGAGTGGGAAGCAGACCTAGTTGCTGAGTCATCTCTCTAGACTTTCTTTGTTTCTTTCCTTTCTTCTTTCTTTCTTTTCTTCTCCTTTTCCTCCTCCTCCTCCTCCTTCTTCTTTTTCACTCTAGCCCAAGGTGACCTGGAATTCCCTATGTAGTCTCACTGTGGCCTCGAACTTACAGTGATCCTCCTACCTCTGCCTCCCAAGTTCTGGGATTTAAGGCGTGAGCCACCATGCCTGGCTTCCTTCTTTGTTTCTTAACCATCACAACCATGATCTGACTGGAATGGGAGGGATCTCAGTATAGTCTGAGTTCACATTTCTCTGAAGCCTGTGGATGTTGAATATTTTTCATATGTTCATTGGCCATTTGCACTACATCCTTTGAGAATTACCTGTTCATTTCACAGGTCCATTTATTGACCTCTTGGTATTTAGTGTTTTGAATTCTTCAAATATTTTTGATAGTAATTCTCTGCCAGATGTATAGCTGGAAAAGATTTTCTCCCAATATATAGGTAGCTTCTTTACTCAATTATTTCCTTCATTGTGCTAAAGTTTTGTAGTTTCATGAAATCCTCATTTTTTAATTCTTAGTTTCATTTCCTGGAGTCCTTTTCAGAAAGTCCTTGAAATATGCCTGTATCTTTTTTAAAAAAATATTTTATTTATTTGCAAGGAGAGAGAAAAAGAGAAAAAGAAACCCAGGGCCTCTTGATGCTGCAAACTTTGTGCATCTGGCTTTATGTGGGTTCTGGGGACTCGAACCTGAAGTGCAGGCTTTGCAAGCAAGTTTCTTTAACCTCCAAGCCATCCCCCCAGCCCTTATGCCTGTATCTAGAAGTGTCTTGCCTATGCTTTCCTCTAGCAGTTTCAGAGTTCCAGGTCTTACATTTAGGTCTTTGACCCATTTGGAGTTGATTTTTGGATTTTTTTTTTCTTGAGGTAAGGTCTCACTCTTAGCCCAGGCTGACCTGGAACTCACTCTGTAGGCCAGAATGACCTTGATGATCTTCCTACCTCGACCTCCTGAGTGGTGCGATTGTAGCCATGCACGATGCGCAGTGTAGTTGAGTTTTATAGGCAAGCACCTTTGACTACAAAGCCATCTCTCCAGCCCTTGGAGCTGATTTTAGTATAAGGTGTTATATAGGGATCTAGTTACATTTTCTACATGTAGAAATTGAGTTTCCCAGCATCATTTATTGAAAAGACTATCTCCTTTCTCTGGTGTATGTTTTTGGTGTCTGTAAAAAGTCAGGTAGCTGCAGCTCGATGTGTTTATGTCTGCCTCCTCTGTTCTGTTCTATTTGTTCTGCTTTTGTGCCAGTGCCCTGCTGTTCATTACTGTGGCTCTGAAGTATAACGTGTTATCAGGTATGGTGATGCTTCTAGCACTGTTCTTTCTGCTCACAATTGCTTTTGGCTATTTGGGGACTTTCATGAATTTAGGATTAGCTTTTCTATTTTTGTAAAGAATGTCTTAGGAATTTTGATGGGGATTGCATTGGAGCTGTAATTGAATGGTAATATGACAATTTTCTCAATATTAATTTTTTTCAATCTATGAGAATGAGAAGTCTTTTCATCTTCTGGCATCTTTTTCTTTTCAATTTTTTATTAACAACTTACATGATTATAAAAAATATCCCATGGTAATACCCTCCCCCCCACTTTCCCCTTTGAAACTCCATTCTCCATCATATCCTCTCCCCATCTCAATCAGTCTCTCTTTTATTTTGATGTCATGATCTATTCCTCCTATTATGATGGTCTTGTGTAGGTAGTGTCAGGTACTGTGAGGTCATGGATATTTCTGGCATCTTTTTCAATGTTTTAAAATTTTCCACTGTAGAAGTCAAGGAAGTGAAAGGCTAGATTTATTCCAAGGTTTCTGTTTGTTTGGGGCTTTTTCTTTTTGAAGCTATTGTGAATGGGATTATTTTCTTGATTTACTGGGTTTTAATCCCATTCATAGGGAGGAGCTCTCATGGACCAATCTCTTAAAGGCCCCACTCTTCAAATTACATATGTATGTTTGTATATGTGTGCATGTGTGTATGCATGCTTGTGTATGTATGTGAGTATGTATGTGGATGTCAGAGGACAATCTTGGATGTTATCTTCAGGAATTCCATCCACCTCCTTTGAGATAGAGTCTCTCATTGGCCTAGAGCTCACCAATTATGTTAAACTGGCTGCTCAGTGAGCCCAGGCATCCTCCTGTCTCCACCTCTCTAGACCTGGGATTGTAAGCATTTTGTGTAAGTAGTAGGAACCAAACACAGATCCTCGTAGTCGCTAGGCAAACACTTTACTGACTGAGCTATCTCCCCAGCCCCCACCTTTTACTGGTGAACATTCAGCTTCAACACCTGACTTTAGGGAAGGACACAGTGGAACCATAGCATCCCACCTCTGAGACCCCCGCCTTGCCAGCTTATATCCTTCCACATGCCAAATGAATATATTTCATCCTAATATCCCCTCAAATTTTTGACTTGAAAGTTTCATCTAAATAGACAGGTAAGAGACACAAGGAGCAATCCATCCAGAGACAAATTCTTGCTAGGAACCAAGCCACTGCACAGTTCCATCCTCCTCTGGGGCCCATCCCAGGACGACTTCCTCCTGCCAGGATTCCTACTATTGTGAACCCACTTTTCACAGCCTCTCCCTCGGGGCCACATGTCTCCAGAGCCTTTGATCCAGTTAAAAAGTGTGGGGAAGATGCTGATTGGTCTTGTGTAAGCCACATGTCCAATCCTTCACGAGGGTACTGGTCAACTGTCTCACCCCAGCTGTATGCCTCCATGAGGCTCCTCAATTCCTGGCTGAGATTCTCCTCACAGTGCTGGAAACACAAAGAAAATCACACTGTGACACAATTTGGGACACACCAGAATCCCAGACTGGCACCAGTGTTGACATCTGTCATCAATGGCCATGCCCCTGTGGTTGTTAGGCCCTGGGCCAGGGACTTCAAATTGAGAATCCTGCCTGGTATGAGCTATCATAAACTTATTCCTATAGGACTGTTCCAAGTTTCACATAGTGATACTGAGGCTCGGGACCTGACCAGTCACCTGTCTGACAGTCTGCCCTGCTCTGAGACCTGGGCTCTTCCCTCCAAAAATGTTTGCTACCTGAAGACCAGGCCACATAGAAGAAGAAGATTCTTCAAAACTCAGTGCAAGGAAAATGCAACTAATACATGTAGACACAGGAACAGACAAATGGAGGCAGGTGAGCTGAGCTGATAGCTTCCACAAGAAAAAGCTGAGACAAAACCAGAAAAGAGCCAGGCATGGTGGTACATGCCTTTAATCTCTGGAGTCAGAGGTAGGAGGATTGCCATGAGTTTATGGCCATCCTGAGACTACATAGTGAATTCTAGGTCAGCTTGAGCCACAGTGAGACCCTACCTCAAAAAACAAAAAAAACAAGCAAGCAAGCAAGCAAACAAACAAAAAACCTGGAAAAGAACTACAATGTTATAAAAAAGTTAAAAGCAGAGGAGTGAGGAGCTCATGAACACACAACACAGGGTGAAGGAGGGTTAGAATATGTTACCTGGGATGGAGAGATGGCTTAGCGGTTAAGGAGTTTACCTGCAAAGCCTAAGGACCCAGGTTGAATTCCACAGAACCCATGTAAGCCAGATATACATGGTGGCGCATGTGTCTGGAGTTCATTTACAGTGGATGAAGGCCCTGGTGCGCCCATTCTCTCTCTCTCTCTCTTTCTCTCAAATAAAATAAAAATTGAATACTACAAAAAGAATGTGACAAGGTGAGTGACTGGGAAGGGCTCTGGGAATTTTGAAAGCTGCTCAGGGCAGGTGAGTTTGGACCTGGTCTCCTGCCTCCTGTTTCCCAGAGGTGTGGTTGGCAGCCCCACTTTGGTGCAGTGCCAAAGGAAGGTTCGTGGCCAGTGCAGCTTCCTGGCTCTGGAAATGGCCACCACACTACACAAGCTGATGTCCAGGGGCAGCACTGACAGACCAGACAAGGAGAGGATGGGCCTTAGACTCCCTCAATCGTGTGGAAGCTCAGCAAGGATGATACCGTCTTGATGCTTCTCCATAAAGCATTGCCCATACACCTGTTTGCCAAGCCTCGTCAAATGCTAACTTGCTCACACTGCATACTGGCTTCCCTGCTGCCTACCCCATCAAAAGATTAACCCCCTAGCAGGCCTCCAGGAGGGCGGCAGGGACACCTGGGGCTCAGAACCAGTGGCAGTTCTTTGACCTGCTGACTCAGACACTTGTCTAAGCCTCCCCTACCCAGGGGCCTTTTTTGGCCCAGGAGGGAGCCTATAGAAGCCCTGGTATTGGCCCAGTCCACTCCAGCTTAGGTGGAGGCTGCAGACTCAGTGCCTTCCAAGTGGGACTAACTGGGCCTTGGCGTCTGAGAGCCAGATCTTCTCAGGAGCCTGCAGACAAGGGGATGTGCGTGTTGTTGCTGGGATACCATAGAGCCTTGGGAAGCTCGACCCAGCTGCTCACTGACAATGGCATTGATTTTTACCGAAGGGCTATGTTGTCTCTGTGGCTCTGCAGTGCCTGGGTTTAGACAGGCCTAGAGCTTGGGACTGGGGCTGACTGCCAAGGGGCTGGAATGTGAGCTGAGCATTGAAAGGGAAGCCTCCTGGGGACAGTGGTCCTGGAAGGTAGCCTTTCTCTGCCCATTGCAACTTCACCTGTCTTCTTTGTACCAAGCATTGGTGTGGTACTTATGACAGGATGCTAGGGATTCAGGAAAGTTCTTGAATCCCAAACCCTAGGTTCATGTCTAATTTTAAACAAAGAATCGAATAAAATAAGAGTGAGAAGGATAATTATTAAATATTATATTTATTTAGGGAAATACAGTTAGGGAAGTACAGGACCAAGGAAAGATACCCATGTGGCATGAGAGCCCACTTGGTGGGTTTGGGAAAACCATGGAAAGTACAGTAAAGAGAGTTCAAAGAGCTCCTGCCATGTGGAGAAAGAGCCCATGTGGAAAGCAAGGGCCGGGGGCTCTCCCGTCAGCTCTACCTGGCTGGGCCTTGCCCTTCCCTCGCAAACCTCAAAAACAAACAAACAAACAAAAAACCTCAAAACCCCCCCAAAACCCCAACCCCCCCAAACCCCAAAACAACAACAAAAGAAGAAGAAGAAGAGGAGGAGGAGGAGGAGGAAGAGGAGGAGGAAGAAGAGGAGGAAGAAGAAGGAGAAAAAGAAGAAAAGCCAGGTAGGGTGGCATGTGCCTGTAATCCCAGAACTCAGGGGGTGGAAGCAGCAGGATCAGGATTGGCTGCATGAGACTGTCTCACAAAAGAAAGCAAGAGAAAAATATGGGAAAAGGAAAATGAAGCAGCACCAGTGATTGGAAGGTCGATAGTACTGGGGCTTGGTGACCTTGGACAACTGCCTTTGCCTCTCTGAGCTTCCGGTTCATGTCAGTAACATGGGGATGATAAAAATAGTTCAGAGGGTTGTTGAGAGAAGTATGTGGGATAAAAGATAAATACAATAGCACCTTGCATATCCAAGGTGCTCAAGAAGTGTTCTGAATTGGATTGTTCCCCTAAAATTTATATGTTGAGGTCATTAAGAGGTAAATAAGATAAAATGAAAAATTTTTTTGAATTGGTTCAAAATCCAACATGAGTAGTGACTTCATGAGAAAAGATTAGGATACAGACATATTTAGAGGGGTGACCCTGGGAAGCCACAGGGAGAAGATAGTTATGTATAAGTGAAAGACGGAGGGAGGGAGGGAGGGAGAGAGGGAGGGAGGGAGAGAGAGAGAGAGAGAGAGAAGAAACTCAGTACTTAGACTCTCTGACTCCAGAATAGTGAGAGAACAAACTTCTTTTGTCTAAGTCTCTGGTCTGGGACTTTGTCTTGACAGCCTCAGTACCCCCAACATGAGTGTTGTATCTTGCTATTATCTTTGGACCCCAGCTCTCAGCTCAGGGCAGCACACTGCAGGCTCGAGGATATGGGGGATGAGGCCTGAATCCTAAAGAGGAGGTGATCCAGGCTGGGGAGACAGCTCAGCTGATAAAGTGCTTGACTTTTAACATGGGCTTTGAGTTTGCTCCCATTCATGGTGGTGTGTGCCTGCAATCCCAGTGCTGGGAGGCAGAGGCAAGAGGGTCTCTGGGACTTTTTGGTAGGTCAGTCTAGCTGAATTGGTGAGTTCCAGGTCCAGGGAGAGACCTGGTCTCAAAACATAAAGTGGAGCCAGGCGTGGTGGCACACACCTTTAATCCCAGCACCCGGGAGGCAGAGGTAGGAGGATCGCCATGAGTTCGAGGCCACCCTGAGACTCCATAGTGAATTCCAGGTCAGCCTGGGCTAGAGTGAGACCCTACCTTGAAGAAACCAAAACAACAACAACAACAACAACAACAACAACAAAAAAACCCAAAAACCCATAAAGTGGAGAGCAATTGAGGAAGACATGTGATGTCGAATCCTGGCCGACAAATGCACACACAGGGGCCGGTGAATATCCCCACACAAGTGCACACAGAGCAGTCTTCACTGTGAACACCCACCATGAGTGTACACATCAGGGCACACACCAAGTAGGTGGTCCTGCATAGGGCTACAGGGAGAGGAATCTTCACTGGAGCAGGTGAACCTAGGGCCATGAGGAAGTGCTGGGCTCTCTGGGACACAGCAGGGGAGACTGTCTCCAGGGGAGAAGTAGTGTCAGGCACGGTTGAAGGCCCCAGGCCACTGGAGGTTTAAGCAGGCCTGAGCTGTCAGGCATGGCTAAGGGTCCCGGACCCCAGAGGTTGCAGCAGGCCTAGACCCTGATAATCTCGCCTCGAGACTGGCAGGAGTGAGGCTTTTCTCTCCCCCACGACCCAAGGTGCATGGGCATCCTGATAAGACTTAAGGTTTCACTTCCCCCAGAGCCTTGTGAGCTTGGGCCACTTGCCTGGAACGTCCCTATATGCTAATGAGGTATCAGCCAGCAGCCTTTGCACAGTCAATACCCCTAAGACCTGTACCCTATACCTTTTCCCACCACTGCTTAGGCCATGTGACCCTTTCCCATTCACCCAGAAAGTCCCTACATGCTAATTAGGCGTCAACAGGACCTTTGTATTAACTAATCCCCTTATGATCTGTACCTCTTCCTGCTCTTTCGCAAGCCTTATAAACCCATTCCCCTGGCAAATAAACAAGATGTTCTCTGAAGCTCTCTCCCGGGTGTTTCTTCCCGTTGCACTCATGGCTGCTTAAGACCCTGCTCCATGGTTGCCTGGACATCTCTGGGAGACCGATGCGCAGCAGCCCCAGGGTATCCAGGGAACACCGAGTAGGACTCTGCTGTTTCTGTATGTAAATTAAGTCAGTTGCATGTCATTTATTGTGGCTTGTATTCTTTACTCACTAGTGTGAATAGAAATCTGTGTCTGTGTGCTATGCAAAGGACCTGTGAAGCCCAGATCCCAGCCAGACATGTGTTGCATGCATGTGATCCCAGCTCTCCGAAGGCAGAGGCAGCAGGATGGTGAGCTCAAGGATAGCCTGGGCTACATAGTAAACTCCCAAAAATAAGAGCTGGAAATATACAATAGTGATAAAGCACTTGCCTAGCATGCACTGGGCCCTGGATTCTATCTCTAGCACTATAAATTAAAGAAAAAAACAAGAAAAAACTTATGCTCCATTATGTTCATTGGGTCAAGGTTATTCATTGCATTTTTCAAAAATTTGGGAGCTGGAGAGATTGCTTAGTGGTTAAAGGCATTTTTTTTTTTTTTTGCAAAGCCTGACAGCCCAGGTTTGATTCTCCCATACCCATATAAAGCCAAATGTCAAAAGTGGCACATGTGTCTGGAGTTTATTTTCAGCAGCAAGAAGATGAGGTATGCCTAATTCTTTTTGTCTATGTCTCAGTCTCTCAAATAAGAAAAATAAATTTAAAACTTTGAAGTGTTGATGAATTTTATCTGCCTCATTGAAAGGAAGGAGGGAGGGAGGGCAGGAGGGAAGGGAGAGGGATGGAGGGAAGCGGCAGGGAGCGAGGGAGAGAGGGAGAAGGCTCCTGGCTGGAGGTAGGTAAAGACTCCCTCTCACCCAGCTCCCTCAGCTGATCTGCAGCTGATAAGATATTGTCATTCTTCTTGAAATTTCGCTATTATACACAATGCTGAAGGGAGCAATTTGGCACCGGCCCCCTTGGGCACACAGGCAAGATTTTTCTCGCCAAGGTAGATATGAAGTACTAGCATCTTGTGGGGCATATGGAGTGTTAATTTTTATTTTAATAGATTTTTCTTTGAGACTCGTCTTCTTAATGACATCCTACAACTCAGAGGAGGGCCAGTGGGACCTCTGGTCTCAGCACCTGTGAACCTGGGATTGAGGAGAGGCCCTGCCAGCCCTCAGGCAGGTCATTGTAAGAAGGCACTATGGTGAAGATATACAAATTCCTTCCCTGTTTCTTCAGATAATAGTGATGAACCATATCCTTCGGGTGTGTGGGGGGGTGTTAGGAACCCTGAGGTGAACAAGATAGGAGCGCATCTTCTCCAAAACATGGATAAAGACTGGTGGGCAGGAGCTGGGAACTGGAAGGAGAAGCTGCTAATTCACAGGCCTGTCTCTCCTTCCTACAACCTGCAGCCAGGCCGGGGAGAGGGGGTCCTCTATTAAGTCTATCTCTTTTTCCTTCTAGCTAGTGCCACACTGATAATCGCCACGCTGGATCAGGGCCTGGTGACAGCTTTCCCTTTGTAATTCCCATGTATCCATCTGGATCCCTAAGACAATGCAATGAGGAACCTCAAACTTGACCCTGAGGAGGCTGGCCTCTCGCCTTTTCCTTCTCCAGGCTGGCGACGCTGCAGCAGCTATACAGAAGGTGCTGCTCACACTAGGGGAGGCTTAAAGACTCCAAGATGACTTAAAGTACCCGATTCACGTCCCTCAAGAACTTCGGTTGGAGTGGTCCCATTTCCTGAGTCTGGACAATGTGCCCATGTGAAGAGTGACAATTGCTGGTTGCTGTCCCTTGAATGTGCGAGGCTGGCTAGAGACTGAGGCTTTACATCTTTGTTGGCTCTATGGACTCTTCTCGTCTTGAATGTGTAGGTTTGTGCTAGCATTGAGAGGTGGGAATTCCAGATAGCTAGTCCACCAAGGACACAGGGACTGTGCAGGGGTCAGGAAGGTGGGATCAGAGGGAGGACACCAGTGTAACCTCAGTTTGCCAAAACGGCTTCTTCAAAGGCCCTACTGCAACATATAGCCATATTTGAGGTATTGGGGGCTAGGAATCCACATTTTTGTTGGAGTGGGGGATGATCCAACTCAGGCCACAGTGTAGTTAGATTTTGGCCTTTAAAATCCCGAAGCTCTGTAGGAGGCCTTCGATTTCAGGTCTGACCCCAGACACATCCACCCTTCCTGAGGCTCCGGATGTGATCAAGAGAGTACTTGAGGGGACAAGGAAGATAGCTGTCAGCCAAGTGCTTGCCTTGCAAGAATGAGTTTGATCCCCAAAGCCCATGTGAAAAAATGCAGGGCATGGTGGTGACTAATGCCAGCCCTGGGGAGGCAGAGACAAGTGAATTCCTGCAGCTCCTTGGACAGCCTGTCTAGCCCACTTAGATCAAAACCAGGGTGAATAGTGCCTAGACAGCAATTCCTGAGGTTGTCCTCTGGTGTCTGCTTATACAATCACATGCACGTGCACACACGTGAACACACACACACGCACGCACACACACAAGATGGTGTGCTGCCAGAAGGACCATGGACATGCTGTGGGAGTAGGCTCTGGGCTTCGGGGCTGGGAGGGTGAGATTCTCTGTGAGATGGGGAATGAAGAGGCACCCCTCCCCCACCCTGAGCAGAAGTCAGGGAAGGGCTGCAAAGGAAGGTAGATAAGTAAGTGACTAGCATTGCTTGGTGTCGGATCTTGGTGGCCAGGGTGCACATAAGTTGTCCCATGCCCACTTAGAGGACAACAAGAGCTTCCTTAGAGTATGTGGAGGACATGGTGGGTACAGGCGCTCTGGGGTGAGTCTAGCCCCATGGGAGGGGTAGGGTGAGGGCAGTTTCAACGACAACCTGCCTCTACATTTGTGACGGGTGAGCTTTGCCTCAGCAGAAAGCCGGAGAGCCCTTGTGCTTCCTCGGTTTACCTGCTGCTTGGACACTCCTGATGCTGTGACCACAGCTGGTCAGAATGGAGCTGGAGCAGATGTCATCTGGCTTCCCAAAGACTCACCTGTGTGCCACGAGTGGTTGTTGGGAGATGGAGGACAGCCAGAGAGACAAGCAAGCGAAGGAAGAGAGTACCCATCACTCTGCCTGTCCTTCCCCTGGTTTCAGGACAGTATGGAGACTCCAGGCCAGGGCAGAGCTAGAGGGGTTCCCAGTGCCATCCTGGTAATACATAAGGCTCAAGGCGGTGCCTGGAGTGAGGGGTGCAGAGTGGACCAGGAGGAGCTCCTCCAGAGCCAGCTCACCTGCTCACCAGCCCACCCTCCAGGCTGCAGGCTAGTGGATGGCCAGTGCCAGGCAGAGAGGGACGTGAGCTCAGGTTGGCGACTCCTGTCAGCCTCTGCAGGTTTGGGCCCCAAATCAGCAAGAGCAGCAGAATCCTTCCTGTGGGGGAGTAAGGGTGTCTTGGAGAAGACCTGCCAGCAGGCATGCAGGCTGTCCTGGGCACAGTCTGCAAATAACACAAAGGCCAGTCCTGTAGTGCATGACCCAGAGGCACAGCTGGGCATCTGTGAGTTCTGGGGTCGAGATCCCCGAGGATGGTGTTGGCAGTGCTCTGCTCTCCAGCCTGACTGCCATCATCTGCATACCTGGTAGCTCCAGCCTCTTGCTTTGCCCAGGCCTGGACTCTAAAGCTCTCAAGCTTGCGCTCTGATGGGCTGAGAGCTCCTGCTAGGGAACACGGTCAGAGGACAGCAGGTCTCTGACCACCCCCACGCCCCCAGGCTACTGGCCAGGTGGGGATCCATTAACCTTTCCATGAATGATCTGGATGGCCAAGGCTCAGGATGTCTTCCTTAGAGCCCGAGTCAGCAGAAGAAACCATTTGAAACACCTCATCAGAGCAGAAAGGCCAGGAGGTGGCGAGGCTGGTAGGGGGCCTGGTGGGGTGGGGTGGGGCTGAAAGCATCTCCTTTCTGGGAAAGCCTGGCTCTTCCACCTGGCGGTCCTTGGCGAGGTCAACTCAATCTGGCCCAGCTGCTGACCCTGCACATCTGCTCACCCCACCTGGCCTTCAGCAATTCATGTCTTTTCTTCATTCTCTTGCTCTAATTGACTGCCATGGGCTGGGGAATTTATAAAGCATAAAGGTTTATGAAGCTCATGGACTTGAAGATTAGGATTTTCAGAAGGATGGTGTTGGCATCTGGTGAGGGCCTTGCAGGCAGAGGACATCAGCAGGTGAGGCTAAGCGAGTGTTTCAGTCCCTCATGGGTCTGGGGAGGTGGTTCCATTGGTAAAGTGCAAGTATGAGGATGTGAGTTTGAGCCCCAGTACCCTTAACGATGCTACACGTGGTGGTGGATGCCAGTAACCCCAGCACTGGGAGGTGGAGGCAGGAGGATCCTTGTGGCTCACCTGCTAAAGCTATAGGCACTGGTGTGCCAATTCTCTCTCTCTCTCTCTCTCACCCACTTTCTGTCTCTCATAAAAAAGAGGGGGGAAAAGTAAATAAAGCCACTCATGCCTTCATGGGGTCTTCACTCTCATGACCTGGAATCTAATCCTAATTACTTCCCAAAGGCTCCACCTCTGAACATCATTAGCAGATGACTTTAGCAATTATGTTTCTAGTGCACGAAATCTGGGGACACAGTCAAGTCACAGCAAAGCTCAGGTCACTTTACCAGTGATAGGTGTGCAGTCCAGAATGTGTGTTCCTCTGTCACTGGTGGTCCAGGTTAGAGTGATCCTGGTGAGGTTACTGTGGAGGGAGGGAAGGCTCTGCTTCCCAGGCTCCTGCCCCCTGGCTCCCTGTGCTTTCCTGTCTACTTGTCCTTTCTGTAGCATAATGTCTTTCATCCATTCTTGGGGTTCATAGTCTCAGGAAAACTTGGCCTGACCCAGCTTCCCTCTGGTGACACTGGGCCTTGTAACATACGTATTGCATCCACCACTCAGCCTCACACCTTACTGTCAGGAGGTGCAAATGAAACTAATGACCTACTGCTGATGCATTCACATATCAGAGCAGCAGAAATGGAGGTTGCTGGTAGCATTCTGAGCTTGGGACATGATAGGAGGGCCTCTCTGTCTTGGAAAGGGGTAGAAGGCATTTGTTCAGTCCTTTTGGAAGATACTCTGGCAACTCTGTTCAGCACAGAGGACATGTTGTCTTCAACCGGGTGATCCAACCATGAGGATTTCATCCTATAAATGGAAAGAGCATACAGGGAAACAAGGATCTTGTCACGTGACTGCATGCACACACATACACACATAAACACATGTGCACACACCTACAAACAATGTAAGGATGTCAATAAATATGGAGTGCTTGAACAAGCTGTGGCCATAGGCGTTTAGCTATTATGAGAAGGCAGTAGAAAGCTCTCTAGATACATTCTACGGGGACCATTGTGATGTGTCAGTAATTCCCATCGCTGACTGCTGACAGATATAGCACACCTGTTTGACTAATAAATCCCTAAAGACTCATATGTTTATGAAGTTGGACTGTGTTTGACCCTGGAGTCACCAGAAGATATGGTTGGGGGTAGGGAGAGAGACAAGAGGGGCAGATGGTTTTGGACATTGGGATTTGGAGACTGAACTCTGAAAGATGGTGCAGTGGTTTGATTCAGGTGTCCCCCATAAACTTAGGTGTGCTGAGTGCTAGGTTCCCAGCTGATGGCAATTGGAAGTTAAAGCCTCCTGGAGGGACTGTATTGTTGGGTTTGGGCTTATGGGTATTATAGCCAGTTTCCCCTTGCCAGTGGTTGGCACATTCTCCTGTTCCTGTTGTCCACCTTATGTGGGCCAGGGGTGATGTCCACCCTCTGCTCATGCCATCGTTTTTCTCTGCCATTGTGGAGCTTCCCTTCGAGTCTGTAAGCCAAAATACACCTCTTTTTCCCACAAGCTGCTCTTGGTCAGGTGATTTCTGCCAGCAATGCGAACCTGACTTGCAACAGTAAAGGGTACAGCCACTGGGGCTGAGGTGCAAGGCCATGTGGATCCAGTACCTGGCTGACTGCATTCATATGGTCTCGCAGACTGTACATGCCCCTTGTCCTGGGAGAGGTGATCCTGGGGCAGAGCTGGGATGGCTGCTGGTGGCATGTGGGAGGCAGGATATCGAGGTTGCAAGGCAGGCAGAGCACAGCAGCCTTGACCTTGAGGCAGCCCCATCTCCACACTGTCTGCTGAATTGATACTGCTTGAGAAGTTCATGCTTCTGTGGTTTGGATAGGGTTCATCCTGTGCAAGGTTTATATGCTGAAAGCTCTGTCCCTCTTGTGGCAGAACTGAGAGGTCGTGGCACCTTTAAGAGGTGGGGCCCAGTGGGAGGTGAATAGGTACAAGCATCACCTTTTGGAGAGATAAATGCCTGTCTGAGGGAGTTAGTTGAATCTTGAAGAATGGGCAAGTTCTCTGAGGAGTGGACTGTTTTATTAGAAAGCTGTCACTTTGTCCTCCTCTGACTTTTGTGCCTCCTCCTCCTCTTTTCATCTACTATGTTGTGATGTGGCCAAAGGTCTGCTGCCAGACACCAGTGCCCTGCTGTTTGGAGTGTCCAGCCTCTGGAATCATAGCCAAGCCAACCCCATTTCCTTATATATTACTTGATGTCAGGTATTATGTTAGAGCAACACAAAATGGAATTAGACATGTGCCAGTTCATACACTGAAACTGTTCCTTTCTCCCTTCTTTTCCTTTCTTACTCCCTTCTCCCTTCCCTCTCTCCTTCTCTCCCTCCCCCTTTCTTCTTTCCTCCCTCCTTCCTTCCTTCCTTCCTTCCTTCCTTCCTTCCTTCCTTCCTTCCTTCCTTCCTCCCTCCCTCCCCAGCTCATTGCTTGACAAGGTCTCATGTAGCCCAGGCTGGCCTTGAACTCTTAATCTTCTTGCCTCCTCCCTGTGTGCTGGGATTTCAAGGTGTGCCCCCATGCCAGGTTTATGCAGTGCTAGGGACCAAACTCAGGGTTCCATGCATGCTAGGCAAGGACTCTCCCAAATGAGCTACATCCATAGCCCAGTATACAAGAGTCTTTTGAGACAGGGTCATATGAGTCATATGGCCCAGGCTGGCCTCAAACTCACCATGTAGCCAAGGCTGTCCTTGAACTCCTGATTCTCCTGCCACTACTTACAGACTCCTGGGATTATAGACATGAGCCATCAAGCCTGCACAAACTGGAAATGTGTAAACAGGGGAAGAGAAACTAGAGGCCCTGCCCTAGGCACACCGAGGAGAAGCCACATGGGACACAGTGAGAAAGAACCTGCAAGTTGCAAACACCATGCTGGCCCTTGCTCACAGCCTCCAGAACTGTGTCAAGCAAAAACAAGTAAATTTCTGGCAGTTAGATCACCCAGCCTATAGGACCCTTTTTTGGCATTTTGAACAGACTAATAGAGACATTAAGCTACATCATCCAGGTTTTAAGAACTGATTTCTTTTGTCAGTAGGTACACTGAAGCCCACCATTAGAATAACTCAGGACACAGTGCTGTTTTGTGGCCACGCAACTCTTCTCCTGTTATGTTACCTTCTTGTTGCTAGAGCAAAGCCCCTAACCAAAAGTATAGGAGAAAAGCTTTTTTATTTTTTATTTTGGCTTACACTCTTGAGGGAAAGCTTCATGGTAGCAGGGGAAAGCATGGCATGAGCAGAGGCTGGACATCACCTCTGCCTTAGCAGGTGGAAAACAGTAACAGGAGAGTGAACTAGAGTCTAGCAAGGGGGAACTGGCTGTAACATCCATAAGCTTTCCCCCAATATCACACCTCCTCCAGCAAGGCTCCACCTCTCAAATTGTCATCATCTCAGAACCAAGCATTCAGAACACATGAGTTTATGGGGAACAGCTGATTCAAACCACCACATCTCCCATAGGTCTTGTCGCTGGCCCAGGGTGGCTGTCCCCACCAACAACCTGCCCCTCAGTGAACTCTTGGCCATAGAATAGGGGTAGAGGTGACCTCTGGACTCATCTGGGTCCATCAGATCCTGGGGACATAATGTGAGCTCTTGTAGAGGCCATCTGTTTACCCTCAGGGCCGGGGGTCTGAGAGCATGGAGCTGGTGCCATGCCAGTCCTCTCTGCACCAGAAGCAGCCTTGTTATTTGAGAAGGAAGTGGCCCACAGGAAACGGAGGGGCAGAACCTGGATTCTAACGATGGAATTTGAGATGTCCAAGGTTAAACTTTTCTGGATTTTTAATTTTGTGAAACAAGTTAATAAATTCTCTCTCCCCCCCCCCACCATGACTGAAAAAGTAGTTTGTGTAATTTACCAAATGACCATGATTGGAAAACCGATGACACCTCAAGCACCTGGGCAGAACTTTCCCATTATGCCAGGCAACAGTGTGATATAGAGAGGGCTCTCCACTCTCCCAGGCAACAGTGTGATATACAGAAGACTCTCCACTGTTCCGGGACACAGTGTGATACGGCGTGGACTCTCCACTGTCTCCTCAGGACACAGCCCCGTGGGCAAGCATTAAACCCAACCTTGGAGAGCTCCTCTGGGGAAGACACGTGAGAGGAAGCTGATCAGACTATTTTCCTCTAGGAAGGCAAGCAGAGCATAGAGTCTCTATGGCCCAACTTTAATTTAACTGACAATTTAAAAAAATCCGAACCAGCGACTGGGGCATTTACAATGTCTGTCTTCCCAGTTTAATTTCACGGGGATCCTGTTACAGCTTTTGATAAAATGTTTCATTTTAAAGAACTTGATTTCATCAAAGCAGGGCTCTCCTGTCACAGGGGCAGCTCTGTCATAAGAGGCACTTGCAGGAGGGAGAAGCAACCCTTGCTGGGCCTTCCCTTCAGGCACAGATAAGAGAGCAGCGACCTTGTGCCCTTGGCCATCTCTCAGGCCAGATGGCTGAGATCCTGCCACATTCTTGAATAACCTGTGTCTGGCCCATTCCCAGCTTCCTCTGGATACCCACACTGGTTCTTGGCAGGCAAGATCCCACTCACTGCGGATAGCTTGTCTCTCCCTATTCTGGCGTGGCCTTGGCTGGTCCCTATGTCTTTGCCAGAGCTGGTGGGCTGCCCACAGGTGTCACTGTTTTCTTTGGGCTGGGGAGATGACTCAGCTTGCAAAATGCCTGCCATGCAGACGCAAAGACATGTTTTTATCCCCAGAACCCAGATCGAAGCTAAGCATGGCAGAGTGTGATCACAACACCGGCGCGGCAGAGACAGGCGGAGTCCTAGGGCTTGCTGGCTGCCGAGACCAGCTGAATCAGTGAGCTCTAGTTTCAGTGAGAGACCCTATCTCAGAGAATACGGTGGAAATCAATTGGGGAAGACACCCAGTATTGACCTCTGACCTCCACATGCACATAAGCACATGTGTATGCATACCTACACACATGTGCACCCAGACACACAAGAATATGCATGCATACACTCACAGCGAAAGGAAAAGGCCTCTTTGCAGATGTGATCATGTCAAGGTCTTTAAAAGGAGAATGCTATCCTGTGTCATCTGGGTAGGCTGTAAATGCAACCATAGAGGTTCTAAGAGGAAGACATTTGGCATACACACATATGCAGAAGACAAGGGCAGACATAAGAGTGATGAGGCCACAAATGAAGGAATTCCGGCAGCCATTAGTGGCCAGAAGAGGCCAGAGACTGCTCTCCCTACCGCTCCCAGAAGGAACCTGGCCATGCAGACCTTGATTTTGGCTTGACAAGATCCATTTTCGACACCTGTATTCCCCACCCCAGAACTGGGAAGGAATAAATTCCTATTGCTTTAAGTTCCCTTTGGTGGTGGTTTGTGACAGTAGTCATAGGACTCTAAGGGAGTGGGCATCTATCTAACTGTTGTGAGAAAACCCAGGGCTCAGTGTTGGTTTGGGGGCTGGAGTATAGTTCTGGAGACCCAGGGGTAGAAAGCATCTTCAATTCCAAAGGGTTTGGAGCCCGGGCTGGGAGCGACTCCATGTGCTTGGGTTCCCCTTGGTCCTGTCCTCCTCATTGGCTGTGTTCTTCTCTCGTCACAGCAGGATGTGACAGTCTTGCTCTTCCTCCTCATGGTTTGGAATGATTTCCCTTGGCACAGCAGTGAGTCCTCTCACAATTGGAAAGACCCTGATCGTGAAGATGTAGTGTCAAGCACATTGGATTGAATTGCTATGTCTGGCCTCCTGTCCCTGCATCCACAGCCTTATCTTTGTGACTTTGCAGCCTGTCCCTCTGCCTTACTCGTAGTGGGCTTGGTGCCATGTGTTGTGGTGCACACATGTAATCCCAACATTTGGGCAGTAGAGCTAGGAGGATCAGGCGTTCAAGGCCAGCATTGGCTACCTGGTGAGTTGGAGACTCTGCTATCACAAAAAAAAAAAAAAAAGACAAAACAAGGGCTAGAGATGGCTTAGAGGTTAAGGCATTTGTCTGCAAAGCCTAAGGACCCAAGTTTGATTCCCCAATACCCATGTAAGCCAGATGCACAAGGTGGCACATGTGTCTGGAGGTCGTTTGCAGTGTCTGGAGGCCTTGGCACACCCATTCTCTCTGCTTCTCTCCCTCCCTCTTTATATCTCTCAAATAAGTAAATAAATAAATTTAAAAATAAATAAATGAGCCAGGCATGGTGGCGCATGCCTTTAATCCCAGCACTCAGGAGGCAGAGGTAGGAGGATTGCTGTGAGTTCGAGGTCACCCTGAGACCCCATAGTGAGTTCCAGGTCAGCCTGGGTTAGAGTGAGACCCTACCTCAAAAAACCAAAAATAAATAAATAAATCTTTTAAAAAAACACCAAAAAGGCATACTCATGTTGAGCTTGGGGGTGTGGTTTGCTTAGCCATAAGAATGTTGGTAGAAATATGTGGGTAGACATGGCATTGTTCCTAGTTTGAGCCCAGGAACTAAAGAGCATTGCGTTTTATACTCACTCTTCTGGAAACTTCCGACCCGCTCCTGGACAAGCACTTCCTCTGGGGGCTGCTGTCCCTTCATCCTGGGCCCTAGAACGCACACCCACGGAAGCAGAGCTGTGCGGCCAGGAATACATTACTGCTATGTGAAGCTGCCAGGTTTTGGGGTGGTTTATTATGCAGTGTTAGTGTGGCAATGGGTAACTGCTACGGAAACTGGTACCTAGAACAGAAACCTGCAATCTGTGGTGTTGGCTTGGGAACCAGAAACTGTGATAGGAAGCTAGGAAAACCATGGCCTGTGCTGTGGAGGGTGAGATGGTTCCAAAACTGTCACTTCCAATAACTTAGATCCTAGAAAATGCATCAAGTACCCCAGCCCCAGTTGGGTGAGTCCAGGCAGAATGCTGATGGCATGAACCCGTTCCTTCTGCCTATGTATGATATGGGACTATGGCGAGGGAACAGCCTGGAAGTAGGGGGAGCTTGGTACTCCTCCAGAAGAATCAAGAAGCAATAGAGAGCTTGGGATTCACAGACTTCTGGGTTGGAAAAGAAGACCAATTCTCATCTTCAGCCTCCCCTTTCAACAAGATTCTCAACTTAAGATACAGCTTGGGAAAAAAGTCAAGTCAAAGGCACAGCTATCAACCCTGTGAAGTCTGGAAGAACTGAATGGTACTGGTGGTTACTAGAAAGATCAATGGTAAGGTCATGAAGCAGCCAAGGGCTTTAGCTGTACATGTTGAGAAGCACATTTACAAATGAATTATGAATGTGTCTTTTAGCACATAGACTTCAACATATAAGAAACTCACAATTTTGGGGGAGCTGTGTTGGCACAAACCCGCCCCAGTCTGGGCTAACAGAGAGTAAGGCTACTCAAGAGGGAAAAGACGTCTGGACCATCATCTTTTATTTTTGAGGTAGGGTTTCGCTCTAGCCCAGGCTGATCTGAAATTGACTATGTAGTACCAGGCTGGCCTCAAACTCATGGCTATCCTTCTACCTCTGCCTCTCACATGCTAGGATTTAAGGTGTGTGCTACCACACCTGGCTTGGACCAACATCTTTTAAAAATATTTTATTTATTTGAGAAAGAAAGAGAAAGAGAGAGAGAGGGAGGGAGGGAGAAAAAGAGGGAGAGGGAGACAGAGACAGAGAGAGAGAGAGAGAGAGAGAGAAATGGGCATGCCAAGGCCTGTAGCCACTACAATGAACTGTAGACATGTAAGCCACCTGTACATCTGGCTTACGTGGGTACTGGGGAATTGAACCTAGGTCTTTAGGCTTTGCAAGCAAGTTCCTTAAGTGCTAAGCCATCTCTTCAGCCCTGGACCACCATCTTTTGATGGGTAGGACAAAGAGTGATGTTCTAGTTACTTTTGCATTGCTATGACTACATACCAGACAGCAATAGCTTAAGCAGGAGAAGGTTTATTTGGTTCACCATTTCAGAAATTTTGGTCTATTATGGCAGGGAAGTAGAGCAGACCATGATGCCAAAAGAACAACACAGGAACCAAGGGTGGGATATAACCTTCAAAGGCTTGCCTGTAGTGACCTACTTCCAACAGCAATGCTCTCCCTGCTAAAATGTACACAGTCCCCCCAAAACAGCATGACCAAGTAGGAAACAAGTCAAACCATGAGCCTATGGGAGACATTTTAGATTCAACCCATAACATTTGATAATGCTTTCAGCTACCACAAAGGGCATCTCATGTAATGCCCTGTCAGAAGTGACCAAGCAGAATGAGTGTTAAAGAGATTAAAGACAGTGTGTGGTGACAAGGACTGAGGATGCCGAGAGTGAACCTGGAGCCCAGTGACACAACCTTCTCCATACCCAGGCTGGCAGCACCAGAAACATCTCCACAGACTGCTATGGCAGACTGCTGTGGGCTCCCATTTTCCTCTAGTTTTCTGAGTACTGACTAGACGTATTAGCCATTTGTCTCACTGCTGTGATAATATACCTGATGAAGCAATTAAAGGAAGGAAGGGAGCTTTATTTTAACTCACAGTGTGGAGGGATACAATCCATTATGGCAGGGAAGACATGGTGGCAGAACATGGGGCAGCTGGCCACATTGTGTTGCCCATAGTCAGGAAACAGAGAGATGGATGCTGGTGCTCAGCTCCCTTTCTCCTTTGTATTCAGTCCAGGACCCCAGCCCATGTAATGTCACATTCAGGTTGGGTCTTCCCTCCTCAGTTAAACCTTTCTGGAAACATTCATATAGACACACCCAGGTGTGTATTTCCATGGTGATTCCAAATCCAGTCAAGTTGACCATGAAGGTTAACCATTGCATTAGTTATCCTGTGCTTGTTCAACCTCAGTATGTTGGGTGTGTGAGGGGGCCAGGAGGGTCCCAGATCATGTGGCCTTTTGTTCTGCAATACTTTGGATCACATCCAGGAGTGATTGGAACAGGCGCTTCAGTTTCATGTTGGGTGCTGTGATTGGCAGAAGCTTTCATGGGTCTTGGGATGGGAGTGAATGTATTTTGCCAGCAGGAGTGTCTTCTTTGGTTTTGTGCTACTGTAACAGAACCCCCAGGAATGGGAAATATACAAAGAATGGCTCCTGGCTCTGGAGGCTGGAAGGCTCAAGGTCAAGGTGCTGCTTCTGATAAGAGTGTTCTTGCCAGGTCCTCAAAGGAGAGAATCCACTCCTGCAAGTCCTTTTACCGCAGTACTATCCACGCATGATGGCGGTGTCTTCATGACCTATCGTGCTGTAACCCTGCCCCCAAAGCTCCCCTTCCCAACACTGCTGCATCTGGAGTCAGGTTTCCAGTGGACTGTATGTGTGTGTGTGGGGTGGGTGGGGGGCTCATTCAAACCACAGCAGGGAGGCTCTTGAGCCTATGGTGGATGGCATTCCTGTTCCCTTTTCCTCACCTATGTGACAGTAATTTTCCAGAAGAGCCACCATAAATGATCACAGCTGACTAGAAACAGCAGCATTTTATTATCTCATAGTCCTGGAGGTGAGGGGACAGTTGGGCTGCTTTGGACAGTCTGTGTAAGCTTTCCTCCTCTTGACTGGCTGGTTGGTCAGGATGGGTTGCCATTATATACGCTGTAGGTGGGGTGGCTTTACCACTAGAAATCAGCCATCTGTCATCTCAGCACTTGGGAGTAGCTTTAAGATTAGGAATTTTAAGGTCAGCCTTGGCTGCATGGTAAATTTGAGGCCTAGATGAGACTCTGGATGCTTGGTTCTTCCCTCCATCCAACCCAGAAACATGCAAGCTGTCCAGAGTAGGACCAATCTCTCCAGGCCCTAGTGAGCTTGACATCAGCTTCTCCCTCACCCCAACCCAGACACATATAGGCCACCCAGAGCAGTCCTGGTCCAGACCCAATGAGGCTGAAACCCAGACACATGTCTGCTACCAGAGCAGTCTCAGGCCAGGCCCTAAGTAGACATGGCTCAGCCCATCCTGTGTTCCCAGTGGAACTGTTGTTAACAACATTCTCAGCAAGACAAGGGTTTATCTCAAGATGGGCGAATCCCAATGCAAAACAAGAAACAAGGCAACATATCATACTAAGAATGCCCAGTCCCATAGTAGAAACCTCCAATGAGAGCTAGTTGGAGGAAATTCTGAACAAAGATTTCCATAACATGATTAGATAAATATATACAACAAACTTAAAGATGACATGCATAAATGTTTGAATGAAATCTAAAGAGTTCAAACAATCAACTAAAAGAACTAAATAGACAACTGGATGAATTCAAAGAGGACACAAACAAATGCCTGAATGAACTCTAAGACAACACGAAAAAAATCAACTAAATGAAATGAGAAAGTCAAACCATGAAAGTAAAATAGAATTCAATAAAAAGATAGGGATGCAGAAGAAAAACCAAATAGAAACGAGAAATACAAGAACTCAGAAAGCTCCCAGGAAAGCTTTGGCAATATAACAGACCACATGGGGGACAGGCTATCAGGACTTGAAGACAAGGGAAAGAAATATATCAGGAGGTCAAAATCAATGACAAATTCATAAAATGTGTGAGCAGAGAATGAGATAAATGTGGGACACAATAAAAGACCAAATGTTTGAATTATGAGCATATGAGAAGAAGAATATGTCAGGTCAATGACATAAAAATATTTTCAATAAAAAATTAAAGGATTTTTTTAAAGATTTTATTCATTTATTAGAGAGAGAGAGAGAGAGAAGAGAGAGAGAGAGAATGGGCACACCAGGGCTTGTAGCTACTGCAAACAAACTCCAGATGTATACACTACCATGTGCATCTATCTGGCTTAAGTGGGACTTGGAGAACTGAACCTGGGTCCTTAGGATCCACAGGCAAGGACCTTAACCACTAAGCCCTAAAAATATTTTAAATAAAATTATAGAAGCAAATTTTTTAAATCTTATGAAAGAGAGGCTCGTCCAGGTACAAGAGGCATACAGAACTCCAAATAGACAAGACTGAGAAGGAAATTCTACATGTCACTTTATAGTTAAAACACTAATGAAAGAAAATGTACTAAAAACTACAAAAATAATTGCTTATAAATGTATGCTCATCAGAATAGCAACCAGTTTTCAGTGGAAACTCTAAAGCCTAACTTTGAGAGCTTGGAATGGAGTGTTTCAGATATTGAAAGACCATGACTGCAGCCCAAACGACTATACCCAGGCAAAATTATCCCTGATAATAGGAAGAGAAAGGTAAACTTTCCATGACAAAAGCCAGATAAATGAACATATGTGCACCAAGCCAGCCCATCAGAGAATACTGCATGGAATACTTCACAGTGAAGAGAAGAGTAAACATTCAAGAGACTGCAGGAGGGAAAAACAATGATCAAAGCTATAATAGTTATTAAAGCAAATGAAGATCAGAAAACACCAACCTCACAAAATCATCAACATGATATCACACTTTTCAATAATAACTCTGAATATGAATAGACTCAATTCTCTAATTGAAAGACACAGACTAACATAATTTATCTGAACACAGGATCCATCTTCTTGCTACCTTCAAAAAACTCATTTTACTGTCAAAGACAGACACCACTGTAGTGGGAAAGGATGGAAAAAGATATTCTAGGCAAGTGGAAATAGGAAACAAGCATGTGTGGTTATACTAATATCTAAAAAACCAGACTTCAAACCAAAAGTAATCAGAAGAGGTAAGGAAGGCCATTTTATACTGATCAAGGTAACAATTCACCAAGAGGATATTACAATCCTAAACATTTACTCAGTAAACATAGGTATACCAAATTTTATAAAACAAAATCTACTAGATATAAAATCAGTCATAAATACCAATACAATAATAGTTATGACTTCAATATGCCACTATCATCAATACACAGGTCATCTAGACAAAAAATAGAGAGTGAAACAATGGAGCTAAACAATACCATAGATCAAATGGGCCTAACAAACATGAACTTAACAAACATTTTGTCCAAGCTCTACAAGATACACATTCTTCTCAGCAGCTCATGGAACCTTCTCTAAAATAGATCACATATTAGAACACAAAGCAAGACTTAATAAATTCAGGAGAATTTGAATGACTTATTGTACTATATCCAACCACAATGCAATAAAGCTAGTCATTAACAAGAGAAACAACTGAAAGAAACAAATTCATGGAGATTGAACAATATGCACATTTTTTTTTTTTTGAGGTAGGGTTTAACTCTAGTCCAGGCTGACCTGGAATTCACTATGTAGTTTCAGGGTGGCCTCGAACTCAAGGTGATCCTCCTACCTCTGCCTCCCAAGTGCTGGGATTAAAGGCGTGTGCCACCATACCCGGCTGAACAATACACTCTTAAACAATGAATGGGACACTGATGAAATCAAGAAGGACATCAAAAATTTCCTAGATTGAAAGAAAATGGAAACACACCATATGGAAACCCACGAGACAAAATGAAGGCGGTCCTATGCTCATGGATTAGAAGAATTAATATTGTGAAGATGGCTATCTACCAGAAGCAATATACATGTTTCATGCAATTCCAATCACAATTCTAGAGCCATTCTTCACAGAAGTAGAAAAATAATGTTAAAAGTCATATAGAAGAACAAAAGGCCTAAGTTAGTCAATAAAATCCTCCGCAAAAACACTATTGCTGGAGATATCAGCATACTTGATTTTAAGGTATACTACAGAGATATAGTAATAAAAACAGCATTGTATTGGCCCAAAACAGACACATATATCAATGGAATAGAATAGAAGACCCAGGTATAAGTTCATGTAACTACAGCCACTTGGCTTTTGATAAGGAGACCCGAAACACACTGGAGAAAAGACAGTATTTTCAACAAATGGTGCTGGGAGAATTGAGTAACTGCATGTAGAAGAACGAATCTAGACTCTTTGTTTCTTACCCTTCACAAAAATCAACTCCAAGTCGATCAAAGACCTCAATGTCAGACCTGAAACTCTAAAACGGCTAGAGAAAAATGTAGGGAGAGCACTCCAAGATATAGGCATAAGAAAGGACTTTCTGCACTAGACTCCAGTAGTCCAGGGATTAAGACTAATCATCAACAAATGGGACCTCATGAAACTAAAATGCTATTGTACAGCTAAGGAACCTTGTAAACCAAATCAATGGAATGGGAGATTATCTTCACCAGCTATACATCTGACAGAGGATTAATATCTAGAATATACAAAGAACTAAAAAAATTAAGCAATAAAAAACTATAATCCAGTCAGAAATGGGTCAGGGAGCTGAACGGAGAGTTCTCAAAGGAAGAATACAAATGGACAAAAAACATTTAAAAATGTTCACCACCTTTAGCAATCAGGGAAATGCAAATTAAAACTATTTTTAGATTTCATTTCATTCCAGTCGGATGGTGATCATCAAAAATTAAGTGACACAGGACAACTAAACTCAGATGTTAGACAGAATGACTTTAAGCTTTTGTACCATTCTTTAGAACTGTTTCATTAATTTGATGTGCTATATATCTACCCCCTTAAAGGTTGGTGTAACTTTTTAAGTGTTTTCATAACCATATGTAGGAGCCAAAGCCAATTGGGGTCACCAGAGCTAAAAAAAACAAACAAAACAAAACAAAACAAAACAAAACAAAACAAAACAAAAAAAAAAACAGGCCAAAGGTCAAAACCATAGGAGATGAAGGGACACTCCTAACATGTCTTATACTGGCCCTCTGGTAAGTTGCCTGTTTTTCCAGTCAGGGAGGACATGGAGACCCAGAGACAAAAAAATAAAAAGGTATACAATCTGCAATAGGAAAGTCACAACAGAGAAAAATCTGTCCCCCAGACTTCCCACAAGAGGGAAGGCCACTTGGTCAGCACAGCCCTGACTTACCCTAACATGTAACACCAGTGCCACTATTGACCTACAAAAGTACATCTTTAATTAAATTTTGATCAAATTTTGACTAAATTTTGACTACCTGCTTGGTCTCACACAGTCAGTGAGAAAAGCATAACCAAATATAAAGGGGTGCCACAAAGCCTAAAATGAGACACAGACAGGTAAGTCTGCTCTCCCTCTCATCATAAAATATGCCTTATTTTCTATCCTTCTATTGTTCAATCTTTCCATTCTACCTGCTTGTATGGGCCCAAGAATATGCACGGGATAATAGTAAAATGAACTGCTGGGTTTGTGGGCTCCTGCCCGCTTCCATAGTGAGTGTGTCCTCTTCAAGAGGATGACTAGAACCAATTACAAGTATATATTAACCAGGAGAGAGCTGGCTTTCCTACCTACACTCAGGCTACTAGATGGGATGTTTATCCATGGCCTATCACCTTTACTAGGAATGAACAGGACACAGAATGAGCTTTTCAGAAGAGAAACTGACAAGGCCCTCCTAAGGTATGTTGGCTCCATCTCTAGTAGTTTTAGCTCCATGATGAGGGAGAACAGTCATAGATATCAGGATGGTTTATTTCCAAATCTGGGATACATATATGTGGATGACTCTAACCAAAGGTCGCTTTAGTCACAAGGCTTCTTACACTGGAAATAAAGATGGGTCCCTTCTAACTTATGCCAAAACACCATTACCCTCCAATCATCAGTTTGCTACTGAATGGATCCTGAGGCTAAAAGTATACCAGGCAGCCCCAGTGGCACCCCGTGGCTTGAGGTCCTAATATTTGGTCCTCACTACCCACAGGATGGATTGAAAGATGCACTCTGGGATTTCCTTGGATGCATGGGTGAAAAGTAAAAACCTCAGGGTGCCTAGCCAAGTCACTTGTATTAAAACACTTATTGACTAGGAGTGTTTTTCACTGGTATGATCATTTAGTCTCTGTTTTTTTGGTTTTCTTTTGGATTTTCGAGGTAGGGTCTCACACTAGTCCAGGCTGACCTGGAATTCACTATGTAGTCTCAGGGTGGCCTCAAACTCACCACAATCCTCCCACCTCTGCCTCCCGAGTTCTGGGATTAAAGGCGTGTGCCACCACGCCTGGTTTAGTCTCTGTTTTTATTCCATTTGTTGGCTTAGATATCCAGAAGGCTTTAAATCACATAACTGAAAAAAACATACCTTCTTAATTCTGAGGTTCCTATGATGAGAAAGACAATTATACAAGAATCACATGATTTTTGAAATCCTTACTACAGTCCAGGGTGGTACATGTGCCATTATTAAGGTTAACTGTTGGGTATATATTCTTGATAACTCTGCTAATATCTCTTCTTCTTTACAAGTCCTACAGGATCAAGTTCAGACCATGTCAGAAACTGTTGTGCCATTTGGTAAACAGTTCTTGGAATGGATCTTAGGTTTCTCATGGTGGAAAAGGATTACACCTATTATAATCTTCAAAGTTATTCTATTGATCTTTGGACCCTGTATACTCAATTTCTGTGTTAACTTTAGCTCTACTCATTTACAGGCAACTCCTACTCAGATGGCCATACAACAATCTAACTCCATCTGTATGGGCCTCCTGACCACCCATTAAGAGCTGATTACTTGCCACTTCTGACAGGACTGCCAACTATCCCCACCTCATAATGTTAAACTTCCCAGTCTCTGGGCTGGAGAGATGGCTTAGCAGTTAAGCGCTTGCCTGTGAAGCCTAAGGACCCCAGTTCGAGGCTCGATTCCCCAGGACCCACGTTAGCCAGACGCACAAGGGGGCGCACACATCTGGAGTTCGTTTGCAGTGGCTGGAGGCCCTGGCGTGCCCATTCTCTCTCTCTGCCTCTTTCTTGCTCTGTCTGTTGTTCTCAAATAAATAAATAAAAATGAGCAACAACAACAACAAAAAACTTCCCAGTCTCCAAGATAGGCTCCAACATTTACATCACTACTATTTACAATCCTTTTTATACTAGGTAACAAAATCTACATACAGATGGTGATGAGTCTGACTGACTCACAGATTTATGTCTTAGGCCTTTAGGTAGCTCCCATTCTGGGAGAGACTTTAACTGCCATACTCTACAACCCCACTCAGCTGGAAGTGGCTCAAGACTGACCAGTCGTAGTCCCCTCTCCTATAACAGTACTTCGAGTGTCCTCTCAAAAGAGGGGTGAAGTGAGGGGGAATTAGGAGACAGCCAAAAAGAGGGAATGAAAAAGATGTAACACTTACTGCCTGCTCCAGCACAGCTGGAATTCAGTCTCATCCAGCCTCATCCAATCAGCTCTCTCTCTCTCTCTCTCTCTCTGTCCCACCCAGGTGTTGCTCACCCCTTCCTGGGCCCAGACCAATCAGTTCTTTTTCAGGCTCACCTGAGGCGGAGGGTAAAGCACACCACAATAAGATTATAAATATATACTTACCAGGTGGGAAAGGTATCTTTTCACCTTTCCTGAACTTCCAGGTCCCTGCTCTGGTAAGGCCCCCCTCATCTCAGGTTTGCTGGGCTGAGACTGGGGAGGGACCTCTGCCCCTACTTGCACGTGGCTCCCTATCCCTTCTTGTCTTCGACAAGACAGAAGCTCTCTATCCTTTTCTTCCTCTTAATCTAACAGTCTCTTTAAGCCTTGAAAAAAAATAAGTGACAATAAATGCTGAGGAAAGTGCAAGGAAAGAGGAACTTTTAGTCACCTGTTAGTGTGTTTGTAAACAGGTACAGACATAGAAATCAGTATGGAGATTTCTAAAAATCCCAAAAAATATATCTACCATTTGATGAAGCTATTCCCCTCCTGCTCATATACCCTACAGATTCTACTCTTTACTACTAAGATACTTGTTCAGCTATTTTTAAAAATATTTTATTATTTACTAGAGAGAGAGAGGAAGAGGGAGAGAGAGAGAGAGAGAATGGATGCACAAACAAACTCTAGACTCATGTGCCACCATGTGTATCTGGCTTATGTGGGTCCTGGAGAATCAAACTTGGACTTTGGCTTTACAGGCAAGTTCTTTAACCACTAAGCCATCTCTCCAGCCCTCAGCTATGTTTTAATAGCTTGGAGCTGGAATTAGCTCAGATGCCAAATTAATGAATGGATAATGAAGATATGGTGTATATACACAATGGGATTTTATTCAGCAATAAAGTAAAATGAAATTATGAAATTCACAGGAAAATGAATTGATCTGGAAGAAATTACACTAATTGAGGTAACTCAGGCTCGGAGAAAGACAAATGCCACATGTTCTCTGTCATGGGCAAGTCCTAGCTTTGAATATTTAGATTTATTGGAAAGATGTAAGAAGAGTCAGTAGTAGAGGCTAGAAAGCTAAAATGAGGCCATGAGGAAGGAGAAGCAGGATTAGCAGAGGAGACAGTAGATAGACAAGAAGAGGAGCAGAACACAGGTGGAAAGGTCTAGTGGGGGCAGAGAAAAGGGAGGAAAGGAGCAGACGGGAAGGTTACACAAAACTAAAGACATTATGAATAAGTCATATAGAAACATAATTTGTTAGTTAATTAATAGATATATATTAAAGTAAGAGAGTTTGGGCAGAAGTACCCTACTGAGGCAGAGAAAGCAACACTCCTTAGGGTTTTTTTTTTTAGAGACAGCAAGAGTGAGAGCAAGAGAGAGAGCAAGAGCGCGTGCATGAGAGAGAGAGAGAGGGAGAGAGAATTGGTGCACTAGGACCTCAGCCACTGTAGTCAAACTCCAGATGCTTGTGCCACCTAGTGGGTATATGTGACCTTGTGCTTGCCTCACCTTTGTGTGTCTGGCTTATGTGGGATCTGGAGAGATATAGAACATGAGTCCTTAGGCTTCACAGATAAGTGCCTTAACCACTAGACAATTTCTTCAGCCCTGAAACCTTAGGTTTTTGTAGGTACGTCCCAGTGCTAGAGGTGGGTGGGTGCCCCCTCCAGTGAGCTGTTGGTCAGGGAGGCCCATGAGCTCCAGCCCCCAAAATGCAGGCTATCATTAAAGCATTTGGTCACCCACCAGACCTAGATGATCAGACCTTACTGCTGAAGACACCATAGGCACTGAAAAATCAAGGTGGAATGGAGAGGGAAGCCATCTCCCTGTTGGCTTGCTGCCACAATGCTAGAAAGTGCTGTGCTTGGCTGCTGAGGGAGAAAAGTCATCAACAGTCTTAACAAGCAGTAGATCCTGCAAATTCCAAAATCAACCATCCAGGCAGCATGGGCCCACAGTTGTAATAGTGGCAATAAGGCGTGGGGCTAATTAACTGCTCTCTGATTAGATTGACGCCTGCTCAGAGGGAGGGAATTCATGCATAGTACTGAGAACTGAGTCAAAAGCCTGTGGTTTTGGAAGGCCATAGACTCTAGAGGAAAGCTACCGTGTTCTTTGGCTAAATAAAAATGTTATGCCCATCAGAAAGCCTTATAAATACATATGTTTCTACTATTTGATTAATGCTATTCTCATCTTTTGGTTAGAGAAGCTTCTTTTTGAAGATGGTGATGGATGAAGCTGAGTGTGGTGGTGCAAGCCTTTAATCCCAGCACTCAGGAGGCAGAGGTAGGAGGATCGCCATGAGTTCAAGGTCACCCTGAGACTACATAGTAGTCAGCCTGAGCCAGAGTGAGACCCTACCTCGGAAAAAAAACATGGTGATGGGTAAATATCGAGAAGACCCAAGACTCATCAAGATGAGAAGAAGATGAATCCCAGGTCTTAGCACTGGATGAATGATCTCTACCGTACCCACCAGGGCTCAGGGAACACTGCAGAGGAGGTGGTGGAAAACATGAGTGTTGCTCTCACTGCAGCCAGAGAAGCTCCTCTATGGAGACGGCAATAGACACGGAGGAGACTCAAAACTCATCAAAGCTGAAAATCAGAGGCTCTCCATTAAATGAGACATCTCTATTATACCCTCCAAGGTTCAGGGATCACTGTGGAAGATGGTGGAAAGGGGTACTTTGGCACAATGCCTTCCTGGCATGAACCAACTTGTGTACTCATGACCTTGCAGTAGTTTCTGGTACCCCTGCAAGACATTCTGTTGTGAGCCCGTCCACATGTGGACATGGAGGGTGGCGGAGGACAAAAGGAGTACAATATCAACGCAGAGGAAAGACTACTTGGAAAGAGGAGGGTCCTCAGTGGAATGGGGTTAAGGGAGAGGGGACAAGAGAGGGTAATGAGACGGGAATCTAATTAAATTATGGTGTGTTCTTGTCTTAAAGATATCACTAAAAATAAATAATCCAAAATTAAAAAAGAATTTAAAAATGAACCAACTAGCCAGACAAGTGGGAGAGATATACTTAGTTGGTTTCTTTTTCTGTCTGTTTTTTTCCTGTTTATTTTCTTATTATTTGTTTGCTTTTTTTCTGTTTTAGAAATTTATTTTTTATTAATCTGGAGGTTGGGCAGTTCACAACCATGATGCTGACCAATTCCATTCCTGGTGGGGGCTTTTTCTAGATTGTAGATGGCCACAATCTTGCTATGTCTTCACATGATAGAGAGAAAGATGGAGAGAATGAAGGAATGTGGGAGAGAGGAAGAAAAAATGATGAGAAAGAAAAGGAGAGAGAGAGGAAGGGAAGAGGAAAGAGGAGTTCCTCTTATCCAGCCACCAATCCTATTGAATTGTACCTTGCCCTTAGTGGTCTCATTTCACCCCAATTTTCCCCCAAATCCATATTCAAATGAGGTTTGAGGGGATGCAGTTCATTCATCTCATAGCTTCCGTAGTGCTAGTGTCCCCAGCTCATAGTTGTACCATTCCCACTTTTGTGGCTTTCTCCCTGTATGTCTGTAGGTCCATGTCTCTTGTAAAGATGGATAATACTGAATTAAGTGGTACTCTGACCTCACCTGACATATCTGTGAAGACCTCAATCCCAAGTAAGGTTTCTTTCTGAGGTTTTAGTGTTCATACATACTCACCATGTAACTGCACGGCGTGTCCTTCCCACCCAAGTCTGTTGAACTGAACACGGTGTCTTGCCTGGCCAATGAAACATATATGAAGGCCATGGTGAGCTGGTTTTGAGCATAGGCTTTAAGAAGCAACATGGTTCTGACCTTTCCCAAGAGATGAAATTCCAGTGTGAGCTTGCAAGAGCAGAGTTTCTCCAATTACCAGATACCTCACTGTCAGGCAGAGATGCCCAGCAGCCTTCAGAGCTGGGAGACTGAGGACCTGCTTTTATCCTAACCACCAGACCTCAGGTGGTCTGTGGGACAGCGTCTTTGTGGCAATTGTTAACTGATCCAGTAAGGAAGGGTCAGAAATGGAGCTTCAACCTCTTCCCAACCTGAGTCAGTTTGCGTGCTGGATGAAAACCCAGCATCCTCAGCACACCATTCTTGTAAATGGAAAGGAGCCAAGTGCCTGAAATGTGAATGTTCACACGTACACATCTAATTCAAGTAGAAGAAAAAATTAGGGTGCTGTCCCAACTCAGCATCCCATGAGCAGGATGCTACCTGCAAGCCTCCAGCTTGGGGCATGGGGCATGGGGCAGAGTTACCAAGCCCAGGGGCTCCTGTGCTCCCTGCCTCCCTGTCACAAGGGCCATCCTGGTAGGTCTGGTCCCAGGAGAACAGGGTCCTATGTTATGGCATTCAATCCTGGCAGACCCACCAGAAATTCCCCCTGGAAATGTTGGGATCTTTGGGATGGTCCTGACAAGGCAATGATAAGAAACAAAGGCCACGTATTATCTTGTCGCTTTTTTGCTCCATAGTGGAGTACCTCAAGTTACATTGCTAAGAAACATTTGGCATGCAAACATCTCTCTTCTAGAAGTGTCAATCAAAAATATAAAGATAAAAATAAATACATGAGAGATAAATTCAGCCCCATGAGCAGCAAGAAGATGCACACAACATTTCTGTAGGAAAGTGATGGAGTCTTGGCTGGGGGTGTAGCGTGTTGGTAGAGCTCAAAGCCGTAGGTTCACTTCCCAGGACCATATAAACCAGGCACGGTGATGCACACCTGTAATTTCAACACTTGGGAGATGGAGGCAGAAGAATCAGGAGCTCAAGGTTATCCTTGGCTACACAGCAAGTTTCAGACTAGCCTGGGCTACATGAGACCCTGTCTCAAAAAAAAAAAGATGGACTTTAAAGGAGTCCTAAAACAGAAAGAAAAGTAGTAGAAAATAGGGGAATCAAACATCACGAAGTTTGGAATTGATTTTACTCGACGAATGTCTACCTCACTTTAAGTTTGATTGAGTCCAAGTGCATTTTCTCTCTCAGACATCTAGAAGGTGACATTCCAAATGTTTACACTTGTTTCATCTGCCTTTTTGCTACTAAGTCTTGTCCCCACCTCCTTTCTTCTGTTTCACACTTGTCGTTTCATTGCATACATATGCTCATCTTTATATTTACATATATATAATTTTTATATATGGCTTGTGAAATCTGCCAGACGAAGAAATGAAATAGTCCTGAAAACAGCTGGAAAATTATGCAACCGTGGGGAGACTGGGCACATGTACACTCTGTACTGCGAAGTTGCACAACACACAGAGTTTGTTATAAGTGAGGCTGGGAGGGTTTTTATTTTTTCTCTAGGGCAACAGCTTGCTTGGTGGAGCAGGCCTCCTGCACAAGGCATTTTCTTGGGAGCCTTAACTTCCCTGGGAGGAGGAGAAGGGAAGACTGGCACTCAGTGGAAACACAGGCCTGTGGCCTGGGGGAGCTAGCTAAGGGGAGGAAGGCCAACACTGGGGGCCAGTGAGGCCCAAGTCCAAGGCTTAGCAAATCTGAGACCTGTGGCCCAGTGAGGCCAAGCTCCGGGGGCCAATGAGACTGAGGCCTGGAGTTCAGCCTGGCTTAGGGACTGAGGCCTGTGTCTAGTAAGGTCAAGGTTTGAGAACCAGTGAGACCAAATACTAGGTCCCCTTAGAGGCTGAAGTTGGAGGCCCAGTGAGGCTAAGCCCTGGGGTTAGTAAGACCAAAGTTCAGGGTCCAACTTGGCTCTAAACTGAGGCCTGGTGGTCCATAAGACCAGTTTGGAGTTCAGTGGACTTGAGGTCTTAGGCCCAGTGAGGCTACACCATGGGGCCTTCAAGGTCAAAACTCAGGGTCCATCTTAGACTAAGACTGACTCAGGGGTCCAGTGAAGTTCAGGTCCAGGACCCAGAGGGACCAAGGTTAGGTCAAGGCACCAGGCCCAGTTAGGCTGAAGCTGAGACTCATGGACCAGTGAGTCTGAGCCCTGAGTCCCCTAAGTCTAAGATCCAAGGCTGAGATCCAGGGCCCGGTGTGAGCAAGGCTGGGGATCCTGTGAAGCTGAGGCTCGTGTTCCAGTAAGAGTGAGGTTTGGCCTATGGGCAGCATGTGTTTCTCTGTGGCTCTGTAGCAAGTTCATGGAAACTTCCACATGTCTCTGATGAACCTTGAGTCAGAGTCCGTCATCCTTGTTGTCACCAGAGTCTTCCTCCTGACAGCAATGTCTGGGATCCTCTTGGCTCTGAAGTCTCACAGGAAAATATGACCTTGTGCTGCAGGAGGGCTCTGGAGCAGGGACTTGACCATTCAAAGCAGTGCTCGTCATCCCTAGTCACCTGGACTCTGTTTAACTGTGCACCTCGTCATCTCACAGACAAAGCTACTGAAGGAAACCAATGACACCTGCAAACAGGCTCAAAATCTCTGTTGTGTGTGTATGCGTGTGTGCGAGTGCATACGCATGTGCACATGCGTGTGGAGGCCAGAGAAAACGCCAGGAGCCAGTCTCAGAAACACCATCCACCTTTGTTTCTGTGAGACAGGGTCTCTCATGAGCTGGAGCTCACCAGTTAGGCTGGACTGGTTGGCCAGCCCTGGGCCTCCTCCTTCCTTTACCTCCCAGCTCTGGAGCACAGGCATGCAGCAGCGGGTCCAGCTTTTTTTTACATGGGTTCTGGGAAGTGAATTCAGGTTGTCACGATTGCTCTGTTTCCTCAGCCCCTCCTGCTATGTTTATATAAAAAAGGATCTGAGGCTCTCATCTGACCTTGGGTATAAAAGATGCCTGGTAAGACTTATTTGCCTGCTCAAGAATTGAAGACAGGCTGGATGGCATAGCGGTTAAGGCACTTGCCTGCAAAGCCTAAAGATCTGGGTTCGATTCTCCAGGACCCAGGTAAGCCAGATGCACAAGGTGGCGCATGAGTCTGGAGTTCCTTTGTAGTGGCTGGAGGCCCTGGTGTGCCCATTCTATGTATATCTGCCCCTCTCTCTCTCTCTCTCTTAAATAAATAAATAGGAAAAAAAAAAAAAAAGAATTGAAGACAATATTGTAGCAAGAGTAAACTTCCAGCCTGAGACATTGCATGTGGACTAGGGGGTCTGGCCAGGCTGATGAGGCATTCACCATCAGAGTCTGCAGAGCAGGTCAGAATAGGAGGTGCAGGAGGAAGATGGCTCATGGTCCAGACCCCTGGGGAAAGTTGTCCCTGAGAAGCTGTTTGTTGTCCATCCTCTGTGGCATGGGACAGGGAGCCTAGGCTCAATGGCGGTGGGAGATCCTGTGATGCTGTCTTCAGGGGGTCTCTACCACTGCAGCATGCAGCTCCTGTCCACAGCTCTCAGTCCAGGGCAGGTGAGGACTCAGCGGAGTCTGGTAGGCTGCTAGCCGAGGTTCGAGACTGTCAGCAGTGTGGATCCTGCCGAGGGTTGCTAAGGAGTATCAGGGCTCAGATGAGAACTGGAGGCTGCCCTGCTGCCTGGCCCTTCAGAAAGGAGATGGGAAATCGCCATGGGGGAACAGCGGCTGCCTGAAAGTCATTCGATTTCCTCTTTCTCATTTTCAGAAATGCAATTAGGGAGGCCAGAGCGCTGCGTGGGCTCTGGAGCACGTGTCTGCGTGTCTGGGGCTATGAGTGTTTGTGAGCTGCAGGTTGGCATGCATCTTGCAGGCATGCTTGCATAGGCATCACCACATGGGTGTGGCACACTATGTATGTACGTGTGTGCAAATGCAAAATGAGCAGCCATGCCTCAGGCCTCCTGGGAGATTGCCTGTTAAGGGATTTAAATTGCCTTCCTGTTTTCCATCCATATTAACCTGCTGGCGAGCCCTCCAGCCTTGAAATGGCAGTTGTCCTAGGGTACCCCAAACTTCCCATAACCCTGCCCACTCATCTCTCTTTGCTACCTTCCGTCTCAGCGGCTGATGCTTCCACAGTGTTCCACGGTCATGTTTGTAATGCTCTTGGGACAGTCCCTTCCCTAGGCATTATCAGTAGCTACAGTGGAGGTCAAAAACTCCTTGTGAGCATTTCAGAAAGTTCCAGCAATCTGAGGCCACAGTGGAGGTCCTTGTATGGGATAGTAGAGGTGCCTTGATGGAGGCTGTAAAGTCATGCTGACCTGTAGAGCTGATCTTGGCTGGCAAAGCCCATGTAGAGACCACCCTGGGAATCAGGCCCCACCCCCTGCACCCCACCTCCCAGGAGGAAGGCAGAGGCGGGTTGTACAGCATGAGGGTTGGAGGTCGTGATTGTCCAGGAGTAACATGGCTAGGTGGGGACCATGAGGGTCAGGACATCATTTAACAGCTGTGGCTGCCTCTCAGCTCCAGCCTCTGGACGCCCTGTGGCAGAACCACCCAGCATGGCTCCATGTTGCCAGGTGTCCTCCCTCCCCTCCCCTTCTTCCCCTTTCTTCTCTATAAAAGCCAGAGCTAAATATTTTCATGAAAAATCTTTTTTTTTTTTAAAATCTTAGCATATAATTCCAGATTTAAACAACAACAACAACAACAAAACAACCCTGTGAGCTACCAGTGGGGAGACCCCAATTCATCAGTCAGGGTAGCTGCATTTCAAGCAACAGTGAGCTCCTGTGCTGTTTCAGGCAAAGTGTGGGGACTTACCTGAAGGCTGTTCCACTTTGTGAGCCTCCCAGAAGGCCAGAGCCCTCGGAGGTGGCCTGGACACCCTCTTGCTGTGGTGAGTGCTCGAGATGGTGGCTCCGTACCTTCGACGCAGGAGTTTTGGTAACTGGCCAACAGAGCTGCCTATAGTTCCTATGCTCTAGTGACAAGTGGGAAGAGGAAAGTGGGGTCCAGCCTGGACAGTTACTTTGGACCAGGACAGGTGAGGGTAATAGTAGGGCAGGGATGTGTATCATCTTTCTCCTGAACAACGAATTGGAAGTCTCTAATCAGTGTCCCAATGAAGGTGTCTAGTCCCAGAGCATTTTGAGATGTACACGATCTTACTTTACTTCCTTGCTTCTACTTCACTCAGAACAAATGCAAACACATATTTAGCCTGCAAAGTCCTCCCCTGCCTCACCTATGGCCCTCTGCCTCTAATTTCCACTTGCTGTCTCTTGCCCCCAACTACCTTTCCTTTTTTCTTTTTTTTTAAAGCATTTAAAAAAATTTTTTTGTTCACTTTTATTTATTTATTTGAGAGTGACAGAGAGAGAAAGAGGCAGAGGGAGAGAGAGAGAGAGAGAGAGAGAATGGGCGCGCCAGGGCTTCCAGCCACTGCAAACGAACTCCAGACACGTGCGCCCCCTTGTGCATCTGGCTAACGTGGGTTCTGGAGAATCGAGCCTCGAGCCGGGGTCCTTAGGCTTCACAGGCAAGCGCTTAACCACTAAGCCATCTCTCCAGCCCTTTTTTCTTTTTTTTATTGACAACTTCTATGATTATAAACAATATCCCATGGTAATGCCTTCCCTCCCCTCACTTCCCCTTTGAAACTCCATTCTCCATCATATCCCCTCCCTCTCTCAATCAGTCTCTCTTTTATTTTGATGTCTTGATCTTTTCCTCCTATTATGATGGTCTTGTGTAGGTAGCATCAGACACTGCAAGGTCATGGATATCCAGGCCATTTTGTGTCTGGGGGAGCACGTTGTAAGGAGTCCTCCCCTTCCTTTGGCTCTTACATTCTTTCTTCCACCTCTTTTGCAATGGACCCTGAGCCTTGGAAGGTGTGATTGCGATATTTCAGTGCCCAGCACCCCTCTGTCACTTCTTCCTAGCACCATGATGCCTTCTGAGTCATCCCAAGGTCCCAACTACCTTTCTTGCTTCTCCTGGAGAAGACAAAGCTCTTTCCTCCCACTGGCTGTTTGCACACCCCATCTCTCTACCTGCATGGCTCATTGTTCAATCCACTCGTTCCTTGCAGCTTCTCTCCCGTCAGCTGTTAGTTTAAACCTCTCTCTACCTTCCTCCTTCCTGTCCCATGCATTCTATTTCACTAACTTAAAACAAATTATTTTATACATAGAATCTGTCTTTGAAAATTATCTTACATTGTTGGTTCATTCTACAAATATTTACTGGGCATGTGCAATGCTGCTGTGTCAATCTCTGTGTTTCCTGCAGGGCTGAGTATCCAGCTAAACTGGACCCTGACATTTGATTCACCAGTGCCCAACAGTACATCCCCTGCCTGTGGAGCCAAATAAAAGGCCAACATACTCTGGAAAATTCCGTGGTACAGACAGATACTGACTTAGGATGTCTCGACCTCATGACGGTGCCAGAGCAACATAGTCAGTGCAAAGCGTGCTTTGCGTTCTGAGTTTGGATCTTTTCCTGGGACAGTGACATGTGTGCTGGGTCCTCTCTCACAGTGCTGGTCAATGACAGACAGCTGCAGCTCCTAATTCCAACTTACAGCCGGCCTTCAGGTGTGGCCTCCGGTCAGTCTAGGGCCACAGGTATGGATTCTTGTCTGCCACCCCGTACTGCGCCACCTGTGCTACGGCACAGAGCTAGCGACACTGTCACACGCTTACTCTGTGATCTGCTCTCAGCACTCCATATTGTCAGATGACATGGTATCCAACCATCTTTTACTGTACGTAATATTATTATGTCCAGGCAGCTAAAGAAACGGAGGCATTGGGAGGTCAAGTGAATTTCCAAGGGGTGACAGAGTCCATGCAGTGTGTCTCAGGACTTCTGGGAGGAGTTGAAATCACTTCATCTGGAGAGCAGAGAGAGAAGCCTCCTTTTTGCAGCCACAGGGAGCAAGACCCCTGACAGAGTAATATTCGGCCATCAGCCTGACATCAGGCGGCTCACATCTGTCCTTGGTTGAAAATGAATACAAACCACCCACAACTTTGCTCCAGGCCTCCAGTGGAGGTGTGTAAGCCTAGTCCTACGAACGCGGGGACGTAAGCATGCCTGAGCAGAGTGCAGCATGTAAGTCACCCTGGGGAGCTGTCCCAGGGATGGCATGTATCTGGCTAGTGTGAAAGACGCTCGCTCAAGTCCGAGGGCTCAGCTTCAGGCATTCAGCACCCAACTGGGTGACCCATGTCGGTACAGGTCTGAGGTTGAGGTCAGGATTGGGGTTATGGGGTATGGCAGGGAGGAGGGGTAGACTGCAGAGCTAATTAGAGGGCAGAGGCCGCCAAGGACTGCTTTGATGTGGGAGGGGTCTGAGATGTACCAGGCCACTGGCTGGAGGCCTCCCTACATTGCAGGTGGGCCCTGGGTGGGGATGATGAGATGGGTTTTTGGAGACCCTCAGTACCCTAATGGGGATGTCTGGGGAGGAAATGCATTTACACACTGGAATGCCCACCCTTGGCTCTCTGACCAGAGAGGAGTCAGCTGACAGTTAAGAGGCTGATGGCAAGACCCCTTCATTTTGGCCATTTGCCTACCTTGTCAGGACAAAGATGGTGCGTAGGTGGGTGGGTTCTGGGTGCCATGGCTGAACTCTGGACATGCTATTTTCTTAGAGTGCAAACTGGCTCCATTACTGGTAACCAGGAGCGTGCACACATGCACGCATGTGTGAATATGTTCAGCATTTTACATGGGTACTTGGGATCTAAACTCAGGTCCTTGTGCTTGCATGACAAGTGCTTCCCCCACTGAGCCATGTGCCCAGCGCCTAGGAGCATCTTCAGGGCTTTTCGAGATGTGGGTGTTGGTCTAAATATCCCCCTGCAAACTTGGACCTTCATGAGAGTCCAGACACAGGGATCAAGACCCTGTTCCGAGTGGGCCCAGGTGTCATTGTTTGCCACACGCAGTGTCCCCTTCCCCGCTCTCTACTAGTGAAGGAGCAGTCACGAGTGATTGTTGGGTTGTGTGTTTCCCTGAGCAGTTTTTGGGTGAGTCTGAGCCTCCATCGTGTGTCTTCACACAGAAGCGTTAACTGAGCCTGGATCCTTGTGCCTCTGAATCTCAAATTCTTAATCTTTCACTTCCAGCACAACTGATCCCAATGGCGATGGGACACCACGTGGAGCATGGCAGCAGAGAAAATGCTGCCTAAATGCCACCCACACTTTTGCCTGACACAGCTCCCTGTCAGGGTGTGTGTGTGTGGGGGGGGGTAGCTCAAGAAATAGGAAGAATTACACTCCCCAAAGGCCACCAGCCACCACTTTCTGTTCAATCAGCGTTCCCCTGACATATTGCTTACCAAGGCCGCTCCTGGCCAGAACTCTGCCAATGCATCTTATGGGGCCACTGCACCTGCTCTTTGCCAGCAGTGGACTTGGACAGAGCTGCTGTTTTCAGACTCCACGACAAGGTCACTGACTCGTCTTACTTGGGGTACTTTTGCATGTGTCCCAGTGGGACCAGAAGAATCTGGGTCTGTCCTCAGAACCCCTGGGTGTTTGCTTGTTGGGAGAGAGGACTGTGGAACACCACTCCCCTTATCCACTTGGAAGGTCCTGTCAAGTAAGATGGTAGCCTCGAAGGAGGGGCAGAATGCTTTCTGGAGTGCTGGTTTTGTGTGTGTGTATGGAAGCCAGAAGGCAACCTAGGGATTTGGGCAGTGTCTGCCTTTTCTTTTAAGTCAGTCTTTCATTGTCCTGGAGCTCACCAATTAGGCTACACTGGCTGGCCATCAAGCCCTAGGCATCCACCTGTGTCCACCTCTTCAGCACTGGGATTAAACATGTGTGCTACCATACCTGACCTTTTTTTAACTTAATTTTTTATTTATGAGAGAGAGAGAGAGAGATAGAGAATGGCCTGCCAGGACCTTCAGCCACTGTAAATGAACTCCAGACATGTGTGTCACCTTGTGCATGTGGCTTACGTGCCTCCTGGGGAACTGACTCTGGGTTCTTTGCTTTGTAGGCAAGCGCCTTAACTGCTAAGTCATCTCTCCAGCCCAACTTTTTTTTTTTTTTTTTTTTTTAACATGGATTCAGAAGCTTGAATTCAGGCCCTCATACTTTCAAGCAAGCACTTTATTTACTGAGCTATTCTCCTAGTGCACATTCTCCTTTCTTAATGCCCTTCCCCAGAGGACACATGGTAACCCCTGACATCTTAGACACCTGAGATGAATGACCAGGGAGGGTCTCTATCTCTTTCTTCATCTTGAATCTTTGGGAAGATCTTAAGCGGTTGAAATCGGAGGAGTTGACCTGACCTTGAATTGTCCTTAGTCCTCCTCCCACACATGGGGTTGTTCCTGATCCCATGCTGCATGGGACACGGCTGCTAAGGATCACAAACAATAAGCAGATGGAGGCAATAGGAAGCAGGGGGCTGGATCAAGTGGGAAAGCAGAAGCCAGAGGTGGGGACATTGACATTCCCATGAAAGCAATTGTCCTCAGACATGCCTGCAGGGCATTGGCCCTTGGGTCTGTCATTTCTGGGGCCTGGATGTGAGGGCTCTACAGTCTGACAACCCCGTTTACCCAGAAGATTCTGTGTGTCCCTGAGGACGCCTGAGCTGGCCCTTAGACATAGTGTTGGTCCCTTAGAGATTTGTTGTCAACATTCAAAAATGGTGAGATTACTGGGCATGGCAGCTCATGCCTGGACTCCCCCCACTCAGGACAAGACCAATGCTTGGGCTGAGACAAGGGCCACTTGGGGATATCTGTGTCCTGTGTTTTATTTTATTTATGATTATTACTTTTATTTATTTATTTATTTTTGGTTTTCTGAGGTAATGTCTCGCTCTATCTCAAGCTGACCTAGAATTACTACGTAGTCTCAGGATGGCCTCGAACTCTCAGCAATCCTCCTACCTCTGCCTCTCGAGTGCTGGGATTAAAGGCATGCACCACCACTCCTGGCTATGATTATTTGTTTTTTCTTTGTTTTTGTTTCGAGGTAGGGTCTCACTCTATCTCAGGCTGACCTGGAATTTACTCTGCATTTTCAGGATGGCCTTGAACTCATGGCGATCCTCCTACCTCTGCCTCCCGAGTGCTGGGATTAAAGGCGTGTGTCACCACGCCCGGCTGATTATTACTTTTCAGCAAAGGATAAGTGATCAGGGAGTTGGGACATGTCTATGGCCCCCTCCCCCAACCATGAGGAGTTTAAATATTGATGTCTACCTCCCTGACCATCATAGTGTCATGTGGGATGCTACTGTGGGGGATTTTTTGGTGGACCGGGCTGGTGGAAGGCAGCAATCTGCTTCTACTGACCTTGGTATGGCGGGAAGGGATGGTTCTGAGCCCGGTCTGGATGGAGCCTTTGGCCCGGGGTGATATTACAAGAAACAAGTACCAAGAGTGTCAGTGACAACTTTTCTTTAAAAAAAAAAAAAATCCTAGAGCAAGTACCCCAAAGTATGCCAGATAATTCATTTCTTCAGACTTGTTAGAGGGAGTCTCTCCATCCCTCCATGCTTTGGGTGCACCAAAGGGAAGATCTCCACCTCCAGAGGCCACCTCAACACTTGCCATCAGTCCCAACTGCAGCCATGTGCAGACAGTGGCAGCTGCCTAGGATCTGGTAGCATTTCCCCTTTTTATTTATTTGGTGGGGGGTGGGGACAGCGATTTTGATTTATAGAGATGTTGGCTTTTCCATGCATGGTCTGATTTGAGGCATCTATTCTTTCAATTTTAAAGTAAAATAGTAAGTGCTACCTAAGGAAGTAGCAGTGTTTGGGAAATGTGGTAATGACCATGAACATGGTGGGCAAGTGGATAGGGTGGGAGAGTGGGACCCCTGAGAGAGAGAGAGAGAGAGAGAGAGAGAGAGAGAGAGAGAGAGAGAGAGAGAGAGTTGCTTCCTGGAGAGTCACAGGAAATGCCTGAACGAGTAGATGACAAATATTCAAATGCAGCCTGAGCTGCCTGGCTCCCCCAGCTTTCAGGACTCAGTTTATGAGGCTTCTTTCAGGAAGTGCTCCTGGATATTGGGCTCTGGAACCATTTCCCCTCTGTCACATTGGTATTCAGTGGGACCATCAGAAGCCACAAAAGCTGTGTTACAGGGGTGTGTGTGTGTGTGTGGGGGACATTCAGCAAACTGCCAGTGAGTGTCCCATTTAATAGTGGCTAAACGGGAATGTGGAATCAGTGTGTGGCCATGGTTACACCTCTTAACTTCTTCAAAAAAGTTAGAAATCTAAATATTTATGTAAAAATCTCACCATTCCCCCCTTTTTCTTTTTGTTTTTGAGACAGTGTCTGACTATGTAGTCTCGGCTGGCCTCAAAGTCATAGCTCCTTGTTCCTCAGCCTCCTGAGTGGGGGGAGTCTAGGCATGAGCTGCCATGCCCAGTAATCTCACCAGTTTTGAATGTTGACAACAAATGTCCACCACGTCTAAGGGCCAGCACAGGCGTCCTCAGAGGACACACAGAGAATCTTCTGGGTGAACATGGCTGTCAGACTGTAGAGCCCTCACACCTAGGTCCCAGAAATGACAGACCCAAGGGTCCAAAGTCACAGCTGGAAGCAGCATTTGGACTCATGAGTTTCCCCATAAGACTGGCGGCAGGGAGCCTGAGTCATCTCTGGGTCCTCTGCCCAAGGCTCTGGCCACATAGGTCTGGGGCAGGGTGAAGAAGATCAAAGGGACAGAAGTTCCTTCGGGAAGCTAAGCCGAAGTTGGGGATCATACTTCAGAGACAGTGCAATAGACACGAGCCTGGGGGATGCTCAGGGGTCACTGTACTGAGCGACAGTAGGTTTGGTAGGACAATGACTCCAGGAAATGGGAGGACCAGGACTTTGCAGGAGAGGAGGGATTCCAATTGGCAGTGGGCATTCACAGCAAACTTGCCCTGTGAATGTCTCAGCCCTCGCTCGCATGCTCATTGCAGTCGGGGACTAGGAGGACAAGGGCAGAAAGGCCCACCGAGGCAGCTGAGGACACAGGGCCCAGGTCTAGCAAGAAAAGCTGCAGCAGAGTCCACTATGGAAGGTCGGGGAGGATGATGGAGGAGAGGGACAGACGGAGTTGGACTGACGGAACCTTGTCTTTTTCAGTGAGAGCAAAAGTTGCTCTTTGGGGTAGCCTCAAGAGTGCCCCCTTCTGTAACACCGGCCACAGGCCTCAGGGGCCTCCACTTGGTCCTTGGGCCAGGCTCAGACCCAGCCATCAGTCTTCTCCCAGACCCCCTTTCCATTTTCGTGTCCTGTCCTGGTACGCAGGAACAGAAAGTGGGTGAGGTGGCCCCTTGATTCCCAGGGCTCCCTGGTGTGTGGGACCCCAGCCGGCACTCCGAAGTGCTCCCTGGGTGGGGGTGCTCTGGTCGTGCCACTGCTCCTGGCGCTGCGAGGGCGCAGGGCGCAGCGAGGGTGGCCGCTTGCTGGGCTCCCCCAGCCCTGCCCGCCGCGCTTCTCCGCCGCCGCCTCGGGGTGTCTCTGCTTCGCCGCGAGCCGAGCCGGGAACCGCGGCGGCGCGAGGAGGGGAGCGGGCGGCGGCCGCCGCGCCGAGAAGCGCCGGGTCACCGCAGGCAGAGGCGCCCGCCGTCCCCGCCCTCCCTCCCTTCCTCCCGCTCGCCTCCTCCTCCTCCTCGTCGTCCTCCTCCTCCTCCTCCCTCCGTCGCGCGCTCTTCCCGCTCCCGCCCTCCCCGGGCGCTCCCCGCCCTCCCCTCGCGCCGCGCCTCCTCCGCCCCGCGCCCTGCGGTGCTGCAGCTGCGGGCGGCTCCAGCTGCCCCCAGATGTGGGCTGGGCGGCGCGCGGGCAACTTTCGCGCCGGCTGCGAGTGCGGGGCTCGGGCTGCGGTCCGACTGCCATGGATCCGCCGGCGGGAGCCGCTCGCCGCCTGCTCTGCCCCGCGCTGCTGCTGCTGCTGCTGCTGCCGCTGCTGCTGCTGCCACCGCCGCCGCCGCCGCCCGCGGACGCCCGGCTCCCCGCCGCCAACGCCGACCCCCCAGGTAAGGACCCCAGCTCCCCGCGGCCCGGCCCGGCCCCGCCGCGCCCTCCCCGGCCCCTCTACCCAGACGTCCGCCAGCCTGACTTGGGGAAACTCCGCGCGCCCCGCCCGGGGCCAAGTTGGCCAACTTCGGGGCCGGGTTGGTCGCGCAGGGGGCGCCCCGCGGCGCACCCCGGTGCCTCGGGACGGAGCGGAGCTCGGAGCACTTGCTGCTGCGGGGATGCGGAGCGTGGACACCCAGGGCCGGGAAAGCCCCGCGGAGGAGAGCGCAGCGCTGGCTCCAGCGGGTCCGGGGGAGCCAGGGCGAGGCGGTGCCTGTGCTCGCGTCCGGGGACGCTCGGGAGGAGCTGGTGCGGAGCGCGCCGCTCGGGGCCCTGGGGGTTGCTTGGGAGCGCCCGGAGGGGGTCCCTAGAAATCGATGGGACCCCGCTCCACCCTTCCCGGTCCATGGGCGCTCGGACTGAGGGGTTGGCATCAGGCTGACCGCGAGCTGGACACAGAGGACAGGCTGCCCGGCGCACGGGGAGCACAGTCCTCCCTGTTCCGGAGGGAGGCCAGCAGTGAGGGCTGTGGAGCAGTGTGGACCCCGAGGGTCGGGGGCGCGGTTAGGGGACCCACACAGGAAGGCTTTCGGAAGCCCCGCGTTCTAGCAAGGACGGCGTGGTCAAGGGATGGAGGGCACTCTGATGGGGCCATCCCCTGGGGAACTGCTGGTTGCCCGCGGAGCCCCAAACCGGAACCGGGCTTGGAGCATGGCTTGGGTCTCGATGGGGACTGCCAGGCTCCGCGTGGCGTGGTGGTCCTGTTAACGCCCCTCCCCGTTTGCAAGAAAGACTGGAGTGCAAGCTTGCTTTGAGGGGCTTCCTGGTGGAATGTCCCTTCCCTTAGATTGAGGTGGGCTGGGTGATTTCGGGCTCCGAGGGCTCCGCGTCTAACGCCCCTTCCCGTTGCAGGCGGGCCCCTGGGGCACGGAGCCGAGCGCATCCTGGCGGTGCCGGTGCGCACTGACGCCCAGGGCCGCTTGGTGTCCCACGTGGTGTCGGCGGCGGCCGGGGCGGGGGTACGAGCCCGCAGAGAAGCCCCGGTGCAGACCTCGGGCTTCCCGGGAGGCAGCGAGGAAGACCCAGGCGGCCGCCTCTTCTACAATGTCACGGTCTTTGGCCGAGATCTGCACCTACGGCTGCGGCCCAATGCCCGCCTCGTGGCTCCCGGGGCCACTATGGAGTGGCAGAGTGAGACGGGTGCCACCCGCGTGGAACCCCTGCTTGGGACCTGCCTCTACGTTGGGGACGTGGCCGGCTTAGCTAAAACCTCCTCTGTGGCTCTCAGCAACTGCGATGGGCTGGTGAGTACTCCTCCCCTCCCTGCTCTTGTCTGTTCACGTTCTTGACCGGGCTTGGGACCTGGTTACCTAAGACTCCCGGCAAGGACCAGGTCTGCCCCAGGCACTTCTTAGCCCCTCCAAGCATTAGCAAGGCACTAGCCCGCTGCAGGGGTTGGCGGGAACGCAAGTTGTTTTGATTGGTTAGAAAAGAGGATGACTGGGCTGGATAGCTTGGCAAATGCAAAACCTGCCAACTGAGTTCAGTTCCCCAGAGTGCATGTAAATCCAGATGCAGAGAAGGGGGGGGGGTGTGATTTTTGTGAACCTCATCTTCGGCCCCAAAGGCCTTACCAAGTAGCACTATCTGCTGTGTGTACTTCTTGCACGCACGCATAGGTTGTTGTACCTTGTGCATCTCGGTAGGTGTGTATGCTTTGGAATGTCCCTGTGTACTGGTTTGTGGGTGCCCGTGTGCTTGTGTGAACACGTGAGTGTGTCTCTCAAGCAGGGGGGTTATTTGGGGGGGGGTCTCACATGTGTGTCGGCACGTATATGTGCCTCTGCTTTAAGTGTTATGTGTCTGTTGGGCACATGAGGGGCAGTTCATTTGCTTCTCTGTGTGCATTGATGCCAGCCCAGGGAGCAGACAGTGATGCCCAGTTAGCCCTGTGTCCCTGAGCTGACCGGGAACCACTGATTTTTATGCTGTGGTTTCCTTTTGAACTCTAGTTAGCTATTTTGAAAAGTCTGTTTTCTCCCTCTAATTTGAACCAATGGGAGCATTTGGCAGTGAAGGCTGCAGTGCCTATGGGCTGCTTGATTTGGGGCTTGTGGTGGGGATGGGGTAGTGCCCGATGGACAGGGGATGATTCCTTTTGGGACTGCCTGGGCCACCTGGTATGAGAGTCCTGGGAAGCTCAACTCCTCCCAGGAGCCTCAGAGGACGCCTGGGCCAATGCTCAGGGCAGAGACTGACATTGGCGGTGTTGTCCCGTCGCGGCAGAAGTCACTGCAGCTTTCTATTTTGGATTGGGTGTGTGGTGGTCAGGCTGGCTGTGCTGGCCAGACATCTGAAGCCGCCCACCGTGGGTTCTGCTCTAATTGCTGCTCAGGGCACTCTTGCTCTGGGCAAGTGGCCATACTCCCAGCCCTGTAGGTCCTAAGCACACCAGTCCTCAGGGAGTCGGGGTTAGTCCCGCCCTCTGCAGACACTGCAATTACACCCAAGCCCCACAACCGCTGGCATTCTTCTTATGGGCGCAGGAAACATCACTTGTTGCTCGGGAAAATCACGACCTTTGTTTGGATTTAGTTAGAACCCAGGTGTATTTTAAGCAACTACAAGTGTCCTTGGAGGCCTGGGGTTAAGATAGGACAGCCCTTTATATCCTCTGTTGTCTCTGCTAGCCCCAGGTCTCATAGGTGAGCTGCATTTAGGGATGCAGGTGAATTTCCTAATGTTGAAAGGAGACTTGGAGCAAGGCCAGGTTGGGACAGGGGTTGACATGGATACAGTCTATGTGGGTTAATTGATTTCCAGTGGAGAGCTTTGGTGAGGTCAATGAATCATCTGTTCATTTGGTCATTCTTTTGTTCAGGCAGTACCTTTGAATATGTTCATCCTTTATACTAGTCACAGATGGGACAGGCCCTCTGTCAACAGTAGGAGAGTGACAGGCTGCAGGGCACTCATGCCATCTGAATGGATTCAGTGTGATGGTAATCAGTTGCCAGGTGGAAAAAGTACAGGTCAGGAGGAGAGGAGGATGTGTGGAGTTGCCAGGTGTGAACTGGCAAGGGCAGGACAGGCAGGCTGCGACGTCACTGGTATGGGACACCCTGAAGCAGAGGTGCAAGACTGGGTTGGGAAGATTCCTGGGGCCAGCCTGAGTGGCCTTAAATGCCCAGTGAAGATGGGCTGGAGGCAGTGGGCCAGCATCATTGATTTTGCTTCTGTCTTCTCCTTTCCTTTCTTTCCCCCTCCCTTCTCCTCCTCTCTCTTTTCCTATCCCCCCATTCCCCTCCTTTCTTTTCTTCTTCTTCTTTCTGTGTACCCACTCTCATTATAGAGTATAATATATATGCCTTAGCCCTCTAAGTCCCTCTCTACTTCCATGAAAGGCCCACCTGGCACTTTACACCAGGCCTTCACAGTGAACCTATAAGAGGGAGCCCCATCCCTGGCTTACCCCTGGTGCACTGAGTCTGTGAGAGAGCCAGTGATGGTGGGAATCTAGCCTAATCCTGTCTGACCTCTTCTGGCCCAGTGCTCCCAACTCTGGGAGGTGGGAGATGGTGAGATGCAATAAAAGAAGCAAATCCTTTCTGTGTCCACGGTGTCCTCTCTCTCAACCAGCCTCATGTGGATGAACCCCCCAGCAGCCTGTGTCCTTCACCATGTTGCTACGCAGAGCCTCTTCTCTGCACCCATGCTCTTCCTGGATAGCTCCCTAGACACACCAAAGCAGGTGAGTGAGGCTATGCTGGGCTCACAGCTCCCAGAACCTCGCTAAGGGCAGATCCAACTTCAGTGCATGTGGACGGGTCCTGAGATCCTGCATTTTGGCTAAGCTCCAAGGCCTGTGCTCCTGTCCCATGGACTACTGTTTGAGAAGCAAGGCTCTGCAGCCCCATTTCTCAAAAAATGCTCTGCAGGGCGTCATCCCAAGCTGCTCTGAGCAAATGAAGTTCGGGGAACAAAGCGCTGTGGAAAAGCCTGCAGCTGCACTCGCCCTGGGAAAGTCAAGGACGCCTATCTGTGATCTTTTCAAAGCTCTATCATAAGGAAATCTTTGAGAGTGCATGTATATGTGTGTCCACGTGGAGGTGCATGTGTGCAGGCATATGTGCACGTGTGTACGTGAATGTGTGTGTGCTTGTGGAGGCCAGAGGTTGAAGTTGGGTGTCTTCCTCAGTTGCTCTCCACCTTATTTTTATGAGACAGTCTCTCACTTGAACCTGAGATTCATCAATTTGGTTAGACGAACTAGCCAGCAACTCTTACTCCAGCCTCTGCCTTCCCAGTGCCGGAGCCACCAGCCACATGCCGCCGTGCCTGGCCTTTACATGTGGATCTGAACCCAGGTCTTCATTTGTACAGCAGACGCTGTGCTTAGCTAGCCATCTCTCTGGTCCCAAGAAATCACAGCGCTCTGTGTCATCCAGCACCTCTCTCCCAGAAGCAGACATAGAACCCAGGTTCTTTGGGGAACAAGTTCAGCTGGCCTCACAGGCACATGTGTGGAGAAACTATGGTGCAGACAGAAAGCACAAAGTGACAGTAGGCACTGCATCTCCATGACGTATGCCTAGATGCTTAGGTGGGCCACGTCCTTGCCCCTGTCCTGGGCCACACATCTGATTATCTGTTTGTCTGATCCTGAAGACATATGAGTGTATTTTTCTGCTTTTTTATTTTTATTTTTTATTTATTTGAGAGCAACAGACACAGAGAGAAAGAGACAGATAGAGAGGGAGAGAGAGAATGGGTGTTCCAGGGCCTCCAGCCACTGCAAACGAACTCCAGATGCGTGCATCCCTTATGCATCTGGCTAACGAGGGTCCTGGGGAATCGAGCCTTGAACTGTGGTCCTTAGGCTTCACAGGCAAGTGTTTAACCACTAAGCCATCTCTCCAGCCCTGTTTTTCTGCTTTAAAAGAAGGAGGGCAGTAGTAACTTTGATTACTGTAGACAGTGGTCTCCTAATCTGTTTAGGGCAAGAGGACTCATCTAAATTAATCTAATCTGATCTACTCTAATCTAAGAACTATATCTGTCCCTCAGAGTCCTTTCAGTTTCAAGTGGCAGAAGATGTTTAGACAGGAAGGAGAACTTATCGGCTTGTGCAGTGATGTGTCCGGCATAGCTGGGTCCAGGTGCTTCCGCCAGCCCGCTGGGCTCCTTGCAGCATTCCCTGTGCCTCACGTGCACTGCCTTTGTTTTCCCACGGGGTCGGTGCTGAGTCAAAGGGCCCAGAGGTGCCATGCTGTCTTCTTTATGAACCACTCTGGCTGTGCTGGGGCGGAATGGCCCCAAGAGAGTCAAGACTTGGGGTTTGCAGATTCCCACAGAACAGAAAGCTTCACAGTGATTAGAGATGGTCCTGGCCCGGATTCAGGACCCTGGAGTAGCCATGGTGAAAATTCCACTGGAGTCATGGCATTTGAAGAGACGCATCGTCTTATCTCTAGAGGCGCTAACAAATGTAGTGCCCAGGTCCTTTGATGGCTATCAGTCAGAAGTTGTTTGTCATATTGGGACTAGGGAGCTGGCTCAGCGGGTAAAGTGCTTGCTGTGCATGCATGAGGGCCCGAGTTCAGATCCTAGCACTCATGTGAAAACTGAGCCTGGTGGTGCACGCCTGTAATCCTAGTGCTGTGGAGTTGGACATAGGAAGGTCCCCAGGGGTTGTTGGACAGTTAGCGTAGCTGAACCAGTGAGTCCTGGATTCAGTGAGAGACCCTGTCTAAAAAAATAAGGCAGAAGGCTGGCAAAATGGCTCAGCAGTTAAGGTGCTTGCCTGCAAAGGCTAACGATCCTGGTTCGATTCCTCAGTATTCATGTGAAGCCAGATGTACCAAGAGGTGCATTCATCTGGAGTTCGTTTGCAGTGGCTGGAGGCCCTGGCACACCCATTCTTACTCTCTTTGCAAATAAATAAATAAAAATATTTTAAAGATAAGGCAAAGAGTGATTGAGAAAGACACCCAACATTGCTCTCTGGCCTCCACATGCACCCACATATGTATATACATGTGCCCTCCCCCAGGAACACACACATATACACACGGACAACAAATAAACATGCATATTCACTGGGAAGGGTTAAGTTTTTCTGTTTCACAGTGAAAGAGAAAATGCTGCCTAGGGAAGTGCTTTCATACATCACATTGCTGTAGAAGAATTTTCTAGTATTTCTTGGGCCTTGTAGTAGGTAAGCTAATGCTATATCATTTCTCTCTAATCTTTATGTGTGTGTTCATGTAAGTGTGGGAACATACGTGCAATGGCATGCATGTGGAGGTCAGAGGAGAACCTCAGGTCGTGGTCCTCACTTCCGCCTTGCTTGAAGCAGGGTCTCTTGTTCACTGTCGTGTAAACACGGCTAGCTGGTCCACCAGCTTCTGGGGGGCCTGCTGCCTCCATCTCCCATCTTGCTGTAGGTGCGCTGGGATTATGAATGCTCACTGCTACACCCGGTTTTTCCATGGGTCCTGCGGATCTGAGATCAGGTCCTCATGTTTGTGCAGAAAGCACTTTACCGATCGGGTCATCCCCTCAGCCCACATAATTTCTATATGCTCAGTAGCAGGAGCATTGAGTAGCCTGCTGATGTAAAAATGGTAAGTGACAATTAATGGCTTTGTTTCTTCCTCACAATATGCTGTGGAGCATGTCCTGTGATCATCTCCATTCTAAACAGAACCTCCAAAAGCCAAGAGAGCTTGCCTGCCTCCACCCTGGTAGGTGGATCTGCGCACAGCTGTCTGATTCCACATCCCACCCAATACATTTTATTGCCCTGTTTTTTTCTTTGCATGCCAACAACAACAACAAAAAAACATAAGAGTTGTATTTCTTTAACACATTTGTAATCTTTCTGATTTTAATTCCCAGAGACCTTCTGAGTCAGCTGCACTGTTGTCTAGATGAATGAGCTGCGAGCAGGCCTGGTGGCCGAGTGGCCCATTGACTGGCCAGGGACCTGTTGTCAGCCATAACTCCTTGTTGATGGGTGTCCTGACTCCTCACTGTTGAGTGATCACAGCAAGACTCCAGGAGGATGGAAGTGGCCCCGTCCACCCCTTCTTCTCACTCACACAGCCCTGGGGAATCTCCCTGGGCTGACGTATCTGCTGGGCAGGCCCAGTGATATAGTAGCCTGCTGGCTCAGCAGTGGGAAGGGTCCAGCCTCCAAAGCCTGGTGTGATCCTGGGGCCCGAGAGAGGAGGTACCCACCATTCTCTGGAGCCTTGATATGAGCCCCGTTCTCCTGTTAGGCTGAGCTTCTGTAGTATGACCAAGGTTTTATGGCAAGAAGGAAGCCCCATCGTGGGGCTTGGCCATCTGTTTGTGGTGGTCTCTGCTGGGGTGACATATTGGCTAGGCATTAGGGACCACTAAAGCCAGAGAGAAGTCACAGGTTGTCTCGTTTCCCTCCCACGCTGTCTTGGTACTGCCAGAGAACAATGGGCTGATACCAGGAGTTCCAAAGAGGGCTGAGTGAAGTTCTGGATTCCTAAGGTGTTGTAGGTCTTCATTTCATAGCTAACGCACGTGCTTGGCCCCTGCTGGGGATGGTCTATCTATACAACCACATAGGGTGACTTCCAGCTCCTCCCTGGCTTGTCACCTTACCTAAGACTCACTGAATTTAGGTGACAGAAAGACAGTTCATTTTGGACAAAACGGAACAAGGAATGCCCATGGCGATTCTGAGAAGCGTCAACTTCGGGTGTGGCTGAGTACAGGGGCTCAGAGCATGCTGTCTCTCCGCAACTGTCCTCTTGTATATTTTAATACTTATTATTTATTTATTTATTTGAGTGGGGGGGGGGGTGGAGAATGGGTGTGCCAGGACCTCTTGCCACTGCAAATGAACTCCATATACATGTGTGGGTACTGGGGACTTGAACCCAGGCAAGCACCTTAACTGCTAAGCCATCTCTCCAGCCCCTCTGTGTATTTGACAATGTCTCTTCTCTCAGGAGGGAGCCAACAGCAGCTTCTGGTCTACTTTGTCTTCCAAGGAGGTTAGGTGCTCCCTCTGAAATGGGACATTCTCCTTTCTGGACGACACCTTCAAGAGTTCTGGAAGTTCCTCCTGGGGAGGGATCTTCTCCTTCCTTCTTCTCTACCTTTTTCTTCTTCCCCTTCTTTTTCTTCTTCTTCTTCTTTTTTTTTTTTTGCATATGTATGAGTGTGCTGTGAGCATGCATGTGTCTGTATATGTGTGTGTGAATGTGTGTGTGTGTGTGTGTGTGTGTGTGTGAACATCTTCATTGGTTGCTCTCCACCTTTGTAAAACAGGTTTTCTTACTGACCCTGAAACTTACTAATTTGGCGAGTCCCAGCAAGCCCCAGAGATTCTCCTGTCTCCACCTCCCTAGCACTGGGGTGACAGATGCACACCACCATGCTCAACACCTTGTGTGGGTGCTCAGAATTCGAACTAAGGTCTACATACTTACATGGTAAGCACTTTACCCACTGAGCCATGTCCCCAGCCCTACAGGCAGGCCCATCTGTGAACCAACCACTGTAAGGTGGGCCTGGAACAAATCTCCCATCCACCTTTGGGATTGAGGGGAACTCTAGAGTGGAGAGGGGCTCTGTAAGACTTCCCTGCTTAGCCGTCTCTGGGACTCGTTCCCTAGCTGGGTAAACAGTTCTCATGAACGCAGGTCTCATTCTAGTCCAGACTCCACCTTTCACTAGGACAGAAATTGTAAGATGGTCTCTCCTTTACACAATTCCCACATCCAGCCAGCCAGACATCTCCAAACCCCATCCCAGGATTCAATCTGGGGCTCTCCATGCCTCACTGCAGCCCCCATCCGTGGCTTCCGTGCGCCTCTGCCCCTTCTAATTCTCCCCAGCAACCCTTCTCCACACCGCAGCCAGAGAGAGTTTCTACAAACCACAGATCAAATCATGTCACTTCTTTGCTTCTTACTGCACTTAAAACAACAAACAAAAAAATCCCAGCCCACTGGCCTGGCATTCAAGGCCCTTTCCATTGTGTCTTGGTCTGGGGAATTCCTGCTTCAACTGTCACTGTATCCCCAGTCACTGAGCGTTTCGTTCTCCCAGCACTGGATCTTCAGGACCTTTGCACAGGTTAACGGACTGTGCGCTCATTGGGGCCATCTTTACCCTTTCTCTCTTCACCTGCCTTGCCCTGTAGTTCTTGGCTAAATGACCCTTTGTTCTGGAAGCTGTCTTGGACACACACTTGTCTTCTTGGCGACTCGTACCATGGGTGTCCCTGGCTATGTCCATAGGCTCCAGCTCCAGACTGGGTGGAGTATTCTGGGAGCTGTAAAATGAGAGTGCCCAGGCTGTGTGGCCTGGCAGCCCGTGCAGGGAAGGGAGTGGCACTTGCCTCTGAGACCCTGTGCCAGGAAGGGAAGCACCCTCTGGATGACTATAGAAATGGGGGCTGGTGGGAGGGGCACTGGGAGACCCTGGGCTATATTTTGGACATACTCTGTGATCCTGGACAAAGCACCCCTTCTCCCCAAAACAGCCTCGGCTTTTCCAGGTAGGAAGTGTGACCGGAGCCAGTCATCTCTGGGACGCTTCCAAGAAAACAAAGCTTGAGTTTTCAAACCAGATCCCTTAGGAATCTGATGGGGACCACATACAGGCGAGGCATGGCAGGGGCATGGTGAGTCCAGCCCTGTTTTTCTAGAGTGCTACGCTTTGTAGCAAGGACTCCTTGCTGTCCCACCCTCCTGCGTTTGCCCTGCATCGTGTGTGGGCAAACCTGTGCAGTGTAGAGGTAACGCGTGAGACCGAGGTCCCCAAAGGACCTCGAGGGGCAGCTGTGAAAGTTCTGGGGGTTGCCTAGCCACCTTAGGCAACTGGGTAGGGAAGGATTGCCCCGAGGAGCTTGCCAGCTGTACTTCGTCACAGCCGCTGCCATCCCTCCTTACTTGATGCCACTCATCTCTTCTGGAGCATTAGGCACTTCCTGGCAGCCTCACCATGCGCTCACCTAGATAGTTTGGGTGGAAGGAAGGGGCTTCTCCAGGAGCTCTTCCTACAGCTGACTAAGATGGAGGGTGACTTGTCAGGGCCTCTGCTGAAGGTGGCAGAAGAGTAGCCGGTGGGCCCGTGGCTGCCTCTCCCAGTGCTCCCGATGCATGTAAGTGCACATTTGAGTCTGTGCATGTCTTGTACATGGCGTGGGAGTGTGCATTAAGCGTGCACATATGCATGCATGTCTGTATGTATGCATGTGCATTTGAGTGCATGCATGTGTGAACGCACACGGGTGTGCATGCGAGTGCACTTCACGTGAACGTGTGCATTTGCGTAAGCAGAAGCCTATTGCGTGTATGTGTCCTTGGCAGAGGGTTCCCGCTGGGTGGGCTCCTCGGGTGCGGTGAGGGTATTGAGACGAGCAGAAGACCCCAGCACCTTGGCTTTGCTTGTTTCCCCCTCCCCCTGGGGCAGGCAAGTCTGGAACGGGAGGGCCCAGGTACAGCCTCTTGCCATGCCGCGTATGTTTCGTATTAAATGTCAGCTGTCCACCGGGTGTGCTGTGCTGCCATTAATATGGAGGAGTTATTACTGAGCGTGGAGCTGGCTCCTTGGGCTCGTCCATGAATTTCAATTACACTGCATGTCAACTCCAGGGCAGGAGAGTGCGGCACTCAGCTTCCACGGGCCGGCCAAGGAAACGCTGGCATCCAGGACCAAAAACTGCCGAGAGGCCAAGCCGACCCTGTACTGTCTCTGCCCTTATCTAGGCATTTCAGTGGTTAACATGGAAGAAATGGGCTTAGTGCATGAGCTGGGGGCTGCTGGAGCTCTGCCTGACCAGCTGTGCGGCCAGGACATGGACTACGACACTGTGACACTCAACTAAGCAGAGAGCAAAATGGGGCCTCCATCAATGCCTGCCTCACGGGGCATTTGAAGGATGGATACACAACACCCATGTGGTCCAGGGCCAGGGTTCAGGAAATATTACTTTTTTTTTTTTTTTTGAGACAAGGTATGTAACCCTGGTTGGCCTGGAGCTTTCTGTGTAGATTAGGCTGGACTCAAACTTACTTTGATTCTCATGCCTCCTGAGTGCCAGGATTATAGGTGTGTACCACTACACCTGGCTGGGCTACAACGTGGTCCCTTAAAGATGGTCCCTAATATGAGCTCTGGAAGCCCCAACCTTCTCTGATTCCTTCCTCTCCTCCCCACAGTGAGTGGGCCATTGCTGCACTGTGCTATTTGGCACGCCATGGTAACCAAGTGTAGCCTGGCTTTGTCCACTTCTGAATATTTCCCGTGCTTTGGGAAAGTATGTGGTAGCACCGTGGGGTGTTTGCCTTGCCAATGCCAAGCTACATATTCTGCTGACTCCTCCCCTTCCTGCATGTGCTCTTTGTGTTTTCACAGTATGTGATTCTTTGAAGACATTTGAGTGGCAATGGTTTCAACACACGAAGTGCCAACCTGGAGGGTACCTCAGTCTGCTCAATGGCAATGTGAGATGCCACTTAGGACTTGGTGTGCACTAAGCAATGCCACCACACTATGGTGACTCAGTGGTTTTGTCTTGACTTAGAAGTGATAAACGTGAAAAAATGTGTCTGAAAAATGCATGTTTTTAAAGCCAGGCATGGTGGCACACTCCTTTAATCCCAGCACTAGGGAGGCAGAGGTAGGAGGATCGCTGTGAGTTCGAGGCCACCTTGAGACTACATAGTGAATTCCAGGTCAGCCTGTGCTAGTGAGACCTTACCTCAAAAAAAAAAAAAAAATGCATTGTTTTCAGATTCTAAAGACATGTTTGATGATGTAACAAGTGATTCTAGGGTCCTGAGGGCTGGCATGCTGAGCCACACTGGGAAGCAGGGCAGCGGCAGGAGCTGGGCTGGGCTGTTTGCCCCAGATGGACCAGCCCTCAGCAGCTCTGTACACAGAACATCCAAGGATTTACCTTTGAACCTGAGTATTTCTCTTTTGAAAGCACAGGTTGGGATCACAGGACGCACAGGCGCATTTGTACTTTATGCTTTGCGCAGGGTTCAGTGGTCCAGGAGCTTCTGGAAGCATCATAAAATGACTCAAGTTCTGTGAACATATGGCATGTCTGTGTATTTGTGCACCACCTGAGGACAAGGATCTGTTCTAAGAAGGATGTAGTGAGGTGATTTTGTTGTGCAGACATCATAGAGTGTACTTACACTAGCTAAGCTGGCTACAACGTCATTAGGCTATGGAATCTTATGGGATTGCTGTTATATATGTAACCTATCACCGGCCAAAATGTCCTTATTCAGTGTGTTACTGTACATACTTTTTCTTATTGGGCTTTACCACAAACTTGAGTTGGTTGCAAAGAAAACCTCAGAGTAAGCAATATCACACATGAATTCTATTTCCTGGCAGTCTGTTCATGTCCCGATACTAGACAGTGTTCATTGTTGGAGTTACAAATATCTGTTAAGTGCTTGGAAGCTGTACTGTCCAGTCCAGTAGCTATGTGCCACATGATACTATTGAGTATGTGAACAGTCAGTGGTCTGAGTTGAGCGGTTCCTTGTGTAAAGTCCAAACTGGATTTCAAAGACTCAGTACCAAACAATAAAGTATTGCACAGATTAAAAAAATTAATTTTATTAAAAACAATTTTTGAGGCAAGCCCAACAGACTGGCCTTTTTATGAGAGAGAGAGAGAGAGGCAAAGAGGGAGAGAGAGTTGGTGTGCCAGGGCCTCCAGCCACTGTAATCAAACTGCGACCTTGCATCACCCTGTGCATCTGGCTACGTGGGACCTGGAGATCAAACATGGGTCCTTAGGCTTTGCAGGCAAGCGCCTTAACTAGTAAGCCATGTCTCCAGCCCATTTCACAGACTTTTGTTTGTTTTTTTTTGTGGTGGCTGGTGCTTGAACCCAGGGCCTCATGTGTGACAGGCAGGCACTCTGCCACTGAATTGCTTCCCTTAGAGACTGAAGTGATACTTTTTGGACATATTAGGTTAAACAGTATATTACGGAAATGAATTTTCCCTGTGTTTTTATTTTCTTCTTAAGAATGTGGCTCTCTGTGAGTGCATGCTAGATTTCTGTTGTGCTGTGCCTTTCTTGAACATCTGGTTGCTTTCTTCTTCGTCTGACGCTGGTCTTCCTCCCCCCACCCCCCATAAAATTTTTTTTTTCTTGGCAGGTCACATCTGTTTATTCTTTCCAATGAATTTTAGAATTGTTTTGTCAGGTTCAACAATCCCCCTGTGAATCTGATTGACATTAAATTAAACTTAAAAACCAATTAAAGGAAGAATTGACATAATTTATAGTATTTGCCAGGAACATGGTGTGTCTTTCAGTTTATGTAATTCTGTCTTCATGTTCCTCAGTGAAGAATTATACATTTTTATATGGTTCATGTGTTTCCTTTTTAATCAGGGTTATTTCAAGGATTTTTGTTTTCTTTTCGCCTTTGTGAATTGAATCTTTCCCATCCATCATTACTTTTTATATAATTATCTTTCATCAAGCGGCTTGATATATTAATCCTAATATAGCTTTGTGGACTCTCTTGGGTTTGTAGGTATACGGTTGTGCTGTCTGTAAGTGATGATTTTAGAGTCTCATTTTCAGTCTGCACTGTCTAGAACCTTCAGAGTGATGTTAAGTAACTGGCGGCTTTGCACAACCTCCTCTGCGCCTGACTCTGTTGGGAACGCCCCTGGCGTTTCTCTGCTTAATATAATGCTTGCTTGCGGATTAAGATGGATTTCATGTGAAGGCAATATCCTCTGAATTCTAGTTTTCTCAGATCCCATTTTTATCAGCAAAGGAGCTGAAATCAAGATAAAATGTTTTAACAAGCCAGCCATGTTGAAGTTATGGGTGGGGTTGCATCCTCAGCCTGGGGGTTGCTGCCAGTTCTCAGTTGCCCACTCTCTGGCCCGTTTATAGTATCTGTAAGAGCCCTTTCCTTTCTGTCCAAGGAAGCCTTTGCAGGGGCTGGGGGTTCTCTAAGGCATCTGGAGGAAGCAGGACCCACCAGTCTTGCAGGCCGCTTCTGAGGACAGGGCAGCCATTTGATTCACCTCGTTTCTCCTAAAGTCATGTCTTTCCTCTAGAGTAACCCTCTGCCCTCCCCCCGCCCCCCGTACCTCTGCTACTGGAAGCCCATAGCCTTCCCTAGCCAGAGTTACCATTTATCTTGGGAGCTACCAGACAGATTTTTTTCCAAACAAAGACAGTTCCCTCCATGGTGGGAATCTGTGGATAGTCCTGCAGAGAATCAACTTGTGGGTCACCTGTCTGCTCACTGACTGGTGTGGACTTTGGAATGCTGTGCTCTGAGATTCTGATGTCCCCATTTGGGTGGCACCTGGGGTCTGTACTTTTTTTTTTTTTCTCAAAGAGTCACACAGGTGAGTCTTACACACACCAGATGGCACCCGCTGACTCAAAGAAAGGCCATGACTTGAATGTCTGGATAGAACTGGGGTGAGAACCTGACTCCCCTGCTTGCCTGTGACCCAGTTTCAAGCTCACTTGTGTTTTGTCAATGGGGGAGCAGAGGGGAGCAAGCCTGGCTGGCATCACACAAAAGGAAGCCACAGGTGCCCTGGGATTGGAAGGGAATGATGAAGAGACACGTGAGTCTTTCCTTGGAAACTCAGCTCTGCTGATTTTACAGTGTTACTTGGAGGCAGGGTGGGTTCCTCCTCTCTGCTGGTCCTCCAGCCCATCCAGGCTTACTCCCAAGCTTCTAAGAGCCTTGGAATCTGTGGTGATAAGAGTGTCTTTTGTATGCTAATGAGATGTCTGGTGGCTGTGCACCCCCCACAGTGCCAGGATGGGGGAGTTGGGTGCTCAGGGCAGGATGGGAGAGTTGGAACTTTCAGCAACACCCTCCTCCTCTGGGGAGGACAGTAATGGAATGTCTGTGAATTCCTTCTGGGGCTTGGAGCACTGGGCTGCTGAACACATGGTCATGTGTGGAGGCTGGAGGGCATAGACAGGCCATGGCAGCTCCGTGCCACCTTCCCACAAGTGTCTGTGTAGCTAAGTGAAGTTCTTTTCTGAATCCTGTGAGTCCTTCTAGAAACTCAGTGATCGAGTTGTTCTGGGAATCCCCTGGTTTATAATAGCTGGTTCCAATGCTGAGGTCGGTGACACCTCCTACTGCATTTGAAGGCGACAGTCTTTCAGGACTAGACTTGAACCCCTTGGGCTAACACTGCTGGTAGCTGCACTGAGCAGTGCTGGGTCCTGGCTCTGAGCCATCTTCCTCCCTTTCTTTCCTCCCCTTCTCCTCTTGATCCCCCTTCTTTCCTTTCTCTTCTTGCCTTCACTCCTCTCTTCCTTTGTTTCTTTCCTCTCCCCCTGTCCATTTTCTGTCCGTCCCTCCCTTCCCAGAGTCTTTCATCACCAGAACTGAGGGCTGGGGCATCCTTCACTGGTCTAGGGCTGTGTACTCCTGCCCTACTCTGTGCCTGGCCCTTCCTGCTCCCACACCAGCCCCTGGGATGCCCTCATCCTGGGCCCCCAGCACCCACAGATGCACTTGGAACTGCAGAGGGCCATCTGTGTGTTGGGAGGAAGTCAGGGCTCAGAGAAGGGGAGTGACAAGTCCAGGATCACACAGCCAGGCTCTTTCTGCTACAGCTGGGGCTCTAGATCCACCTTCATCTCCTCAGAGGTGCCCCACACACAAGGCTTCCCTCCGCTCCTCCGCCAGCCAGCCGGCCACGCTGCATGCTTGGTGCACTTCCAGCAAACAGGATCAAGGCCATGCCTCCTCCTTGCCATGGTGGCTTTCACCTCAGATAGGGTGGCTTGACCTCTGTACTGTCTTTGAGGTAGGTGTGCAGTCCTTGGTGGGTCGTCGTTGGAGAGACACTGCCTGATGTCTGCCCATACCCTCAAGGTCCCCAGAGGTGCTGATTCTCCACCTTAAGGAGCTTGTATGGGAGCCACAGCTAGCGGCAGTGCCAAGGAGGCTGTGGGCTCTGCCTCAGGTGGCCACTGGAGCTCTTGTGGACCTGGCTCCCTGGGCTGCAGTGGCTGGCCTAGAACCCTTGGCCCTGGGTACACCTGGTTGATTTTCTGGACATCATTACTGAAATTCGTGTTTCTCGGGTGCTTTCTACCTTGTAGCTTTTCTTTTCTGAAGCCGATTGGTCATCCTTGGGATAGTCATTAAGCAGCCATTAAGTGGTGAGTGGCTATTTGCTTTTGCTGGTCTTCCCTTTCTTATGATCAGTTCTCTGCGCTTTCCCTATTGATCTCTCCTGTTAATTCCATGTAGAAAATAACCAGCTAACAGAGGTCTTTTGTTATGTTTGTTCCCTTCCATTTTATTTATTTGTTTATTTAATATTTTTATTTATTTGAAAGCAGAGGGAGATAGAGAGAAGAGAGACAGACACAGAGAATTGGTGCACCAGGGCCTCCAGCCCTTGCAAATGAATTCCAGATGCATGTGTTATTTTAATGTGTCTGGCTTTACGTGGCTACTGGGGAATCAACCCAGGTCATTAAGCTTTGCAGACTTTCACCTTGACTGCTGACCCACCTCTCCAGTCCCTATTTTATACATTTTGGATTTTGAAGCAGGAATCTCATGTAGCTCAGTATGACACTGAACTCATTGTGTAGCTGAGGATGACTGAACTCCTGATCCTCTTGTCTCTACTGCTGAGTCTGGGATTACAATTGTATGCCACCACCCCAGATTTCCATTTGATTTTTAAATAGTTAACTCCTTTAATTCAAGTGAAGTATGTTTCCTATACTCTAAAAGGGGTAGGTTTTAGGTATTTATTTCTTACAGTTGTCAGTCTGTTGTCTCAGCACCATTCTCCGACCAATTTACCCTTTCCTCATGAACCTGGGATGCCTCTTTCACCATCCGTGAAGCCCATGGAGGTGATCTGGTTTATTTTGCTATCTTTTCTGTTTTGTACTAGTTTCAAGCTGTTTAATTACTGTTGCTTAGGAATGTGTTCAAATACCTAAGAGAGCAAATATCTCTATAATAGTTTTAAAATGTTTTGATTATTTTTGCCTGTTTTCCAAATGAGGTTGGCTTTATTTTCTTTTGCTCTTACATGATATCATTAGCAGTTTTTTCTTTTTTTTTTTTTTCTGAGGTAGAGTCTCACTCTAGGCAAGGCTGACCTGTAATTCACTATGTAGTCTCAGGGTGGCCTCGATCTCATAGTGAACCACCTACCTCTGCCTCCTGAGTGCTGGGATTAAAGGCGTGTGCCACCACGCCTGGCTCATGAGCAGATCTTTATTTTGGTTGATATGGTATGCCTAAGTAGTGCCCATCATGCAAGAGGTGTCAGCAAACCTTAGCTCAACAAGTGAATGACATTTCCATGATGTTTAATTTTCAAAGGGAAACATGAACATCAATTCAAATCTCTTGCAATACATCCCAGGAGGTTTATTAGCAAAAGTTTTAGAATTTTATTGGCATTGTGAATAAAGATCATTTCCACTGTATTTTTAAAGCAGGTCATCACAGATATCTAGGAACAATGAGTTTATAATACACACATGACCATTTATTCAGAATACTTGGGACCTGCTTGTTCCAGATTAGTAACACTCCCTGTCTAGACATCTTCATTCTAAATGAACAGAGCTAAAAATGGTCCATTAGCACAAAGGATATGTGAGTTTTAAGAGCTGAAGCCAGGGCTGGAGAGATGGCTTAGCAGTTAAGGCATTTGCCTGCAAAGTCAAAGGACCTAGGTTCAATTCCCCAGGACCCACGTTAGCCAGATGCACAAGGGGGCGCATGAGTCTGGAGTTCGTTTGCAGTGGCTGGAGGTCCTGGTGCGCCCATTCTCTCTCCCCGCTTTTCTCTGTCAAATAAATTAAAAAAAAAAGAGCTGCAGCTAGACACTTCACAGCCACTGTTGATCTGGTAAGCTGTGCTGTGGTAACTGCTGTGCTATGCTGAGGTCCCCAAGTCCTCCTCTGCTTTTGCTCAACTGCTTCCAGGGACTTGCATCTTCCCTCTGTTATAATGATCATCCTTAAGGATCCTTCTAACAGAAACTTCTTGCTTGAGTGTTTCTTGTATTTGTAATCCTAGATCTGTGAGTGAAGTGAAAAATTTTATCCCCTTTCTTGTGTGATTGTGTGTTTTGGAGAGGGGGTTTCTTTTTTTAAATTTTATTTATTTGCAAGGTGAGAGAGAGAAAGAGAGGGGGAGACAGAGAAAGAGAGAGAGAGAGAGAGGGAGAGAGAGAGAGAGAGAGAGAGAATGAGCACGCCAGGGCCTCTTGCTGCTGCAAATGAACTCCGGACATGTGTATCATTTTGTGCATCTGGCTTTACATAGGTACTGAGGAATCAAAGCAAGGCCTGCAGGCTCTGCACACAAGCACCTTTAAGTGCTGAGCCATCTCCCCAGCCTCTGGAGTGGTAGTTTCTTAACATGCAATCACTTTCTGGAATTCACAATATTTTTGTCTCGTCTCACGTTTTACAGCATGTAAAATGGAATTGTAGTAATTTTGCATGAGAGCTCCAACCATGACCTCCAAGGATCCAGCCCTCCCTTTGAGGGAGTCAAGTTCTGCTTCTCTTCTGCTGCTGGTGGATCCAAAGTGTACACACAGTCTGTGTGGCTCTCTTAACTATACAGAGAGCATCGCTTTTGGGTTCGTTGATCTCCTGGATCAAGAAAGCCTTCAAGCACAGGCCATGTCTGTGTGGTCACTAGATTTGTGTTGTGTGTGGGAGGGTGGGCCAAGGGGACTGACCTTTCCTTTAGGTCAGAGAGCCTCTGCCCGCCTTGTGTGACCTGGGCACACACAAGGTTGTTGGCTGCCTTTGTCTGCTGAGTTTGCTGTGACGATGTGATTGAATGGCATACTCAGTCCAACCAGGAGACGAAGCTGTGTATCCATGTGAATGTGGATGGAGCAGCCCTGTGGAGCCCTGCTTTGCCCATCTCAAAGCGATGATGTTCTGACTGCCAGTATCCTTACTGAAGTGGGGGTCCCCAGGCCACGTCCACCCACAGATGAGTTTTGTTTGGTCACCCTAGCGCTTGACAGGTTCCCCACAAAGCTCTGGATCTCCAGAGAACTTGGGGCCTCTGCGAGGCTTGTGCTCTGGGCAGAGCCCTGCAGAAGGACCCCTGGGTCCTGGTCCCACCGTCTCCACTGTGATTTACAGTCACACCGCCCACCTCTGCATCTCTCCCTGCAAAGTCCTGAAGTTTATCTCTGGTTGAGATGGTTGCGTTACGTGTTTACAGTGATCACTTCTTCCCATGCTCTCCCTGCTCTTTCCCATGGTTTCACTTTATGGACCCTCAGCTCCTACAAGCCCCCGTTGTCTAGAGTCATCCATGGGCCTCCTTCATTGCCCATGGTTGGTTCTGGTTCCTCGCCTTACTGGCCAGGACTCTCGTTGTGTCGTCTGCAGAAGGTAAAGGTTGAGCACAAACCATGGTGGTGGTTATGACGAGGATTAAATGAGGTAAGTCCCATAGCCAGCACTTAGTAGCCAATAGCCTTTGTTACTGCTGGCTAATATTTTCCTCCTGGCCCTGGGTGAAGGAACAAAGTGTGAAAGTAGTTGGAAATATACAAAGTGCAGTGCAGATATTAATCACTGGAATGCCTTGTAAGCGGGACTTGGGCTGAGTGTGGGGAGAGAAGGCAGGGCTGGGGGAGGGGGTGCAGACCATAATGGCCTGGGACTCATTGCCAGATGAGGCCATGACTCTGCTGAAATGGAATTCCTGGGTCAGAGTAAGGAGAACAGATGTTTACTGGAGGAGGCCAAGAGTGTCTGACATCATCCAGGGCCCCCACGACGCCGAAGGAGGCTGGGGTCTTCCTGCCCTTGAAACATTCCTGGGGCAGCCACCAGGACTGGAGATGGACAGACATGCATATGCGCAGGCGCACACTAGTTCTCCCGACCTGAGCCCAGTTTGGATGTGGAAAAGATTTCCAGCCTGGAAGGAGAGAAGAGTCTTGCTGCTAGGCAGGCTCCGAGAAGGGAAATGCAGGTTCCTCAGGCTGGATTAGGTTGAATTGTGCAGGACTCAGGAGCGGCCTTTGGGGGTGGGGAGCTGTCTGGAGTCCATGGTCAGAGATGGGGACACACATGCCCTCCTCTTACGTGGACATGTAAGGGACGGTGATGAACCTGGAGGAGGGTGTGACAGATGCTTCAAGGGACCTACTCTTGTCTTAACCAACACCTCTGCCTGGAGCCTGGCCCTTCTGGGAAGCGGTGACAGAACCTTGTGCAAACTGGCCCAGGCCAATGAGGGCAGCCGCTTCAGCTCTGCCTAACACCCGTGTGGCCTGCCCCACGGCTCACCCGGCCAGCTGGCACAACCAGGCCACCGCAGCACAGGGGCATTCGCAGTGAGTATTTTTCTTTTTTTTCGAGGTAGGGTCTCACTCTAGCTTAGGCTGACCTGAAATTCTGGAATTCACTATGTAGTCTCAGGATGGCCTCGAACTCATGGCGATCCTCCTAACTCTGCCTCCCGAGTGTTGGGATTAAAGGCATGTGCTTCGTAGTGAGTTTTAAGACCGGCTTTCATTGGTTTAGGTTGGGTCATGTGTGGCTTTGAGCAAATCACTGTGACTGGAAACCGGAGCTGAACTTTGATTGGCCAGGCCTGGTCATGTGACTGCTTGAGGGTGGAGCTTGTGGTCTGACCCTCTTGGAAACGAGGAAACTGAGCCATGGCAGGAAAGCCCAGAAGAGCTGGGATGGAGGCCTTGCTTTCTGCTTCTCTCTCCTTGGCTTGGTCCCTCTTGTTTCTCCCACGATGATGGAGCAGGGCCACGGTAAAGCCAGCGCCTCCCTGCCAGGTCCTCTCTGAAGGACTTCCCATGGCGCCTTTTCACCTGCCCAGCAAAACACCGCACCTGAGATGAGCATTGCAGGGCCCTCCTGACCACTCATGGCCTGCTCCTCCTGGCCACCTTTTACTCCCTCTGCCCAAGGTGAAGTGGCTCCTCCTGCTTCGGCCATAGTTGATCTCAAAATTTCATCTCAAATCAGACCCAAGGGACCCTTAACAAGGAAATCCGACCTCCACGTGGGCTTGCATTAGAGCAGAATGGTGGTGGCCCCAAAGATCTCTGCCTTTGGCTTGAAGAGCTGGTTACCGCATTCCATGTCCACCTCCTTTTCTCCGTCCCTCTTCCAGGAGACAGCTTCCTGGCCTCCACATACTGTACCCCTTCACTGGCCTGCCCACTTCATGTCATGAACCGCTTTGGAAGTCCTGCAAGTTCTGTGACTCCCTTGTGAAAATGTTTTTAATGCACAAAATAAAAAGGAAATAAATTTTGTTTAAATGAGGCTGTCAGCATTGAAAAAATAACACATCCATATAAGGCTGTTTTTATTATTTATTATTTTTTGAATTCTCTCTGTGTTGTTGTTGTGTATGCACATGTATGTGATCTAGTGGCACTGCAGGGATGTGTTCACTTGTGGTGGCTGGAGCAGAAGGTCCTGTGTCTGGCATCATAGTTCTTCTACTCGTTATGTTTTGAGTCAGTCTCTTAGGGATCCCAAGCTCTGGAAATTCTCTGATCTCTGCTCCCCTGCAGGACTGATGTTACAGATGCACATGGCTATGCCCATATGTTTAATGTAGGTTTTGGAGATTGGAAGTCAGGTGGTTTCAGGCCTCCTCAAGCCCTAATACTTCCTCAGTGAGTGTATTTATCTTCTGAGTCATCTCTCCAGCCCTGTGTACAGGCTTTGTAACTTACCACCATCATTTCTTCATTTTTTTTTCAAGGCAGGGTTTCACTCTAGCCCAGGCTAACCTGAATTCACTATGTAGTCTCAGGATGGCCTCGAACTCATAGTGATCCTCCTACCTCTGCCTTCCAAGGGCTGGGATTAAAGGCGTGTGCCACCAAGTCTGGCCCATTTCTTCATTTTTTGACAATAATATTATGGAGAAAATTTACACATACCCTTTCAAGATATAAGATTTAATGACAGGGCTGAAGAAATGGCTCATTGGCAAAGTGCTTGCTGCACGAATGTTTGAATTCTCAGCACCCACATCAATCTGGCCACAGTAGCCAGGGTCTAATCCCAGCCCTTTTATGCAGAGATGGGAGGTGGAGACAGGAGAAACTCCAGGGCCAACCAGTCTTGCATTTGCAGGAGTGAATAACGAGAGATCCGGCTTCAAACAAAGTACAAGGTGAGGAACAACACTCTGACCTCCACGTGTGCACCATGGTACGTGTGCCTGCACAAACACACACACATACATGAGCATGCACACACATACATATTCATCATATACACAAACACAAATATAAAAATTTTAAAAATTCAATGGACTAAGCCGGGTGTGGTGGTGCATGCCTTTAATCCCAGCACTCGGGAGGCAGATGTAGGAGGATTGCATGAGTTCGAGGCCACCCTGAGACTACATAGTTAATTCCAGGTCAGCCTGGACCAGAGTGAGACCCTACCTTGAAAAACCAAAAAAAAAAAAAAAAAAAAAAAAATCAATGGACTTAGTGTAGTCACAGTTGTGAAAGCACTTAACTTGAGAAGATGCTCACTATTCTAGAAGACAATTACTCTTCAAATATCACCTAATCACCCCACATTCCCATCCTTTGATGACCACTTACTTATGTTCTCTTCACATAATATCACCCAATCACCCCAAATTCCCATCCCTAGATGACCACTTACCTACATACTCTTCACATATTACCCAATCACCCCACAATCCGAACCCTAGATGACCACTTACCTATGTACTCTTCACATATCACCCAATCACTAGATGACCACTTACCTACCTCCTGTCTCTACATATTTGCATATTCTGGATATTTTGTATCAATGGATTTGCCTAATATTTGCCCTTTGTGTTTGGTGTCTTTCAGGTAGTGTGATGTTTCCAAGGTGTGTCGTGTTGCTGTATGTGTCAGTGTGGAACGTGGAGGGTACTTGCTGGGACTTTCAGGTTCTTATGTCCCAGAACAAGGCACTGGACCTGGGACACATGGACAGTCGTAGAAACAGAGGCAGATTGAGAGCATTTCTGATCAAGGAAGTGGACCAGAGCCATGGGAAAGAAGATGAGAAACTCAGTGGCACTGGCCCCAGTCTAACTCTGCGGGTTTCTTTTCACAGCCCTTCCCTTTCTTCTCATTTGTGTATGGCAGACTTTAATAGTGCATGCTCTGTCCCTTACATGTGTATGTGACAGACTTTAACAGTACATGCCCTGTCCCTTACATGTATATGTGACCGACTTTAACAGTACATGCCCTGTCCCTTACATGTATATGTGATAGACTTTAACAGTACATGCCCTGTCCCTTTCATGTATATGTGACAGACTTTAATAGTACACACTCTGTCCCTTACATGTATATGTGACAGACTTTAATAGTACATGCCCTGTCCCTTACATGTATATGTGATAGACTTTAACAGTACATGCCCTGTCCCTTACATGTGTATGTGACAGACTTTAACAGTACATGCCCTGTCCCTTACATGTATATGTGACCGACTTTAACAGTACATGCCCTGTCCCTTACATGTATATGTGATAGACTTTAACAGTACATGCCCTGTCCCTTTCATGTATATGTGACAGACTTTAAAGACTTTAATAGTACGCACTCTGTCCCTTACATGTGTGTGTGACCGACTTTAATAGTACGCACTCTGTCCCTTACATGTGTGTGTGACCGACTTTAATAGTACGCACTCTGTCCCTTACATGTGTGTGTGACCGACTTTAATAGTACGCACTCTGTCCCTTACATGTGTGTGTGACCGACTTTAATAGTACGCACTCTGTCCCTTACATGTGTGTGTGACCGACTTTAATAGTACGCACTCTGTCCCTTACATGTGTGTGTGACCGACTTTAATAGTACGCACTCTGTCCCTTACATGTGTGTGTGACCGACTTTAATAGTACGCACTCTGTCCCTTACATGTGTGTGTGACCGACTTTAATAGTACGCACTCTGTCCCTTACATGTGTGTGTGACCGACTTTAATAGTACACACTCTGTCCCTTACATGTGTGTGTGACCGACTTTAATAGTACACACTCTGTCCCTTACATGTGTGTGTGACCGACTTTAATAGTACACACTCTGTCCCTTACATGTGTGTGTGACCGACTTTAATAGTACACACTCTGTCCCTTACATGTGTGTGTGACCGACTTTAATAGTACACACTCTGTCCCTTACATGTGTGTGTGACCGACTTTAATAGTACACACTCTGTCCCTTACATGTGTGTGTGACCGACTTTAATAGTACACACTCTGTCCCTTACATGTGTATGTGACCGACTTTAATAGTACACACTCTGTCCCTTACATGTGTATGTGACCGACTTTAATAGTACACACTCTGTCCCTTACATGTGTATGTGACAGACTTTAATAGTACACACTCTGTCCCTTACATGTATATGTGACAGACTTTAATAGTATATGCTCTGTCCCTTTCATGTAGCCATAGTCATAGTGGGTTCCAGCCTGGCTGTCTCTATCCTGTTCTTGTTTCCAGAGCTCTCTAGGGAACTCCGTGAGGTCAGTGACTGACAGCCTTCTGGTCCATGGAGGTACTGGTGAGGTTGTGGCCCATGGTGGGACCAATGTCCAGACGATAGTGTTGACTGGTCTTGCCTGCTCTCAGCTACACCATTGTGAAATTAACATTTGCTACTCTTTCTTCCCCAGCTCCTTCAGTAAGGGGGGTGGGGGTGACCTAGGCCTTTCTGGTGAACTGGGAGTCCACCCCACTGTCCTGTCTTTTGCTAGATCATTCATCTTCACAGCTACTTATGAGGCAAGGCAGCCAAAGGCCTATTGACATTTCACTTCAGACACAGGGACCCAGCTCCCTATGCTGGCTGCCTCCCTGTGTCTCTGGAGGGTACCAGGCCTCTATTACTTCCTGTGCAGTTCCTAGTGGTCTTGGTGCTGGGGAGGCTTTTGGGCTTTACAGAGACCTGGGGCATGCTCAGGTGTGCTCTGTCTATAGCAGAGACCAGGTCTCTTGGCCACATGCTGGGCATGGCATTGCCTCTGAGCAGCTGAGGGTAGGAGATGACTTGCCAGGCACCCCTTTGAGGACCCCTGCAGTTGAGGGCTGGGCCCCAGCTTGTGGGTGAGACACCAAGTCTGGCATTTTGGGGCATTCTGGAAGGAGCTGAGGGCCAAAGTGGCCTCCATGCTTCTGAGCTTGCCTCTGTTATACCTGAGCTGTTACTTGCCTGTCCCCACCTGCCCGGGAGCCGCCAAGGCCCTTGTCTGCTGCCCTCTTCAGGGGCCTCCTGTCCTGCTTCTTGGATTTCAGGGGCAGCCAGAGGCTTCCCTGGTGCCAGAGCTGGCAGCGGCCTTTGACGAGCCATTCTAGAATTGGCTCCCAGCCTCCCATGTCTCCTGGGTGTCTTATGTGGCAACACAGCTCTATTTCAGGGCCTGCGGGAGCACCCGGCATTGCCTCAGGGTTTACCCTGAGTGGAGGGGGTGGATCACAGCCTGCTTCGGGAGAATTGGATCTGGCCCTCCTTTGTGACCTTGGGCAGATTCCATCACCTCTCAGCCTCAAGGGTCTCATTTTCTACTGAGGACTAATCCAAGGAAGGTATGGGAGGATGTTAGACCCTCAGACCCTCCCCTCCCCATCTCCCATGCTGGATCCCTGTGGATTCTAGGAATCCCCATATATGTAGTCTTGAGATGGTTTACAATGGCTTAAAGCTTTCTGTATTGTCTTTTTTTTTTTTTTTGAGACAGGGTCTCACTGTATCTCAGGCTCTCCTGAATTCGCTGTGTAGATCAGGATGGCCTCAAACTCACAGTGACTGTCTTATCTGAGCCTTCTATGTGCTGGCAATATAGATGTGAACCACATCTGGCTTTGTCTTTAAAACGTGTGTGTGTGTGTGTGTGTATGAATGGTCATGTGTATGAGGGTGCATGCATGTGTGAAGGTGCATGTGCAACATGTGAAAGTGCACATGGAGGCTAGAGGTTGACATTGGGTTTCTTCCTCAGTCACTTTGCACTAAACTTAGAATCCACTGATTTGGTTAGATAAGCTAGACAGCCAAGCCCCAGTGACCCTCCTGTCTCTGCCTTAGGGCTAAGATTACAAATATAATCCTGTACACCTGGCATTTGGGATTTTAATGTGGGTTCTGGGGGTTTCCAAACTCAGGTCCTCATTCCTAGTGGGCAAGTGCTTTCCCCGCTGAGCCACCTCTCCAGCCCTGGAATCGTCCTTCAATCACAGTGTCTTACATGCCTCCCTAGGAAACAGAATGCATGAACAGACCAAGGGAAGCAAAGTGAAATTTCTGAATGCTCATCACCCACAGTTTAGCACGTGTCTCCTGCAGCTATGCATGCTCACACAAATGCCCTTAGAGAAAAGGGGCACACTGTACTCTCCGGACTTGCTTCTGCTTGTGTGACATGTTTCTACAACAGCCATTATTTTGTCTTAATATCTTCTCAAAAATTTTTTTGTATATTTTTATTTATTTATTTGAGAGTGACAAAGAGAGAAAGAGGGAGAGAGAGAAAGAGAGAGAGAGAGAGAGAGAGAGAGAGAGAGAGAGAGAGAGAGAGAATGGGCATGCCAGGGCCCCCAGCCACTGCAAACGAACTCCAGACACATGCGGCCCCTTGTGCATCTGGCTAACGTGGCTCCTGGGGACGAGCCTTGAACCAGGGTCCTTAGGCTTCACAGGCAAGTGCTTAACCACTAAGCAACTTCTCCAGCCCTGTCTTAATATGTTGACCAGAGGTAGTGTGATCTACTTGGGAGATGTGCAAAGCCTTGGTCCCTAACTTCTACAAGCCCGCAGGTTGGGGGGAGGCTGGGGAGAAGCATCACCAGGCTTCTGATTATGGTAGATGGGAGGGAGGCCAGGGATGGCTAGTGGCTTGGCTAGAGTGTATAAGGCTGGGGTTGTCTCCCAGGAGGCCTAGTGCCTCACTGGAAAGCATAGGAGTTTGGGTGTGGGAGATTGAGTTGGGAGTGCTCTGTAAGGAGGGCTGTGCATTTTATCATTAAAGGAAGAGGCTGGAAGACAGGGGACCTCTCCCCTTGGTCTCCACCATGGGAGGCAATGGAGGAGGTGGGGGGGGTCTTATGAGAGGAACTGTTTTTCTTTTCTTAATATTTTTACTTATTTATTTGCAAGTTAAGAGAGAAGAGAGAGATTGGAGATTGGGCACTCCAGGGCCTCCAGCTGCTGTAAATGAACTCCAGATGCATCTGGCTTTATATGGGTCTTGGGGAATTGAACCTCGTGTCATTAGGCTTCGTAGACAAGCATCTTAACTGCTGAGCCATCTCTCCAGTCCTGGAACTATGTTTTTGTATTAAAGGGCAAGAGAGATTCAAGAAGGAGGAGTCCAGTAGAGTGGGATCACAGGGTACATTGGGTCCCATAGTGTTGTGTGACTTTTTCTGGGGAGACTTGAACAAATGTCTATTCACCCCAGATAGTGTGTCAACAACAGACCACAGAAATGATTCACTCAAGTGTAGCTTAGTGAATGAGTGAGTTTCCTGGAGTGACTTGTGGAAGCAGGAGTGACTCAAAGCATGGCCAATGGGTCCAGAAGTTGTATCCTGGAGCCCCCCCACCCCCCACAACTCACTCTCAACTTGCAGGGGAGGGGCCCTGGGCACCTTGTAACTTTCAGGAGCCTCCTTCCCTTGTAAGATTCACTCACTTCTTGGGATTTACACATTTCCTTTACTTACAATTCAGAGGAAATAGCTGCATAACACTTAGCAAAGGAGTTTGCTGACCTCAGAGTTAGGATCTTGGGTGTCAGTGCCTGCTGGACTGTCAAGGTGAGGGCTGAGTGAGAGGAAAAGAAGTGGAGGAAAGAGGGCACACCATAGACATAATGCTGTGTGTGTATGGGGGGCCAGTGACTGGAAGGGGTTTGTACTTGTAGAAGACCCGAGTCCATGAATGTGCATGCAGTAATTATTGTGATCACTTGTGTATATTTGTTCTTGAGCTCTGCTGCTTTGCACAGGGGCATTTAGTAGACATAGACAAAAAACAAGGATTTGGGCTGCGGAGATGGCTCAGCAGTGAAAGGTGCTTCCTTTCAAAGCCTGCCAGCCTGGGTTTGATACTGTAGTACCATGTAAACCCAGATGCATAAAGGGGCACATGCATTTGGATTTGGAGTTTGTTTATAATGGCAAGAGGCTCTGGAGTGCGCGCACACACACACAAATAATATAAAAGATAAAAATCAAGAGGTAGAAGGATCGCTGTGAATTCCAGACCAGCCTGAGACTACATACATAGTGAATTCCAGGTCAGCCTGGGCTAGAGTCAGACCCTACCTCCAAAAAAAAAAAAAAAAAACCAGGAAAGAAAAGAAAGAAGAATTTATGGAGGAAATAGAGAGTATTATTCCTCAAACGTGAGAAATCCAAGTGAATCTGGCTTAAGGAAAAGAAATTGGTTGGTTAATAAATAAATATATTTTATTTTTAATTATTTCTTTAAGTGAGACAAAGAATGGGCATGCGAGGGCTTCTTGCTCCTGCAAATGAACTCCAGATACATGCAGCAATTTTTTTTTTTTTTTTGTTTTTTCGAGGTAGGGTCTTACTCTAGCCCAGGCTGACCTGGAATTCACTCTGTAGTCTCAGGGTGGCCTCGAACTCACGGCGATCCTCCTACCTCTGCCTCCCAAGTGCTGGGATTAAAGGCGTGCGCCACCACGCCCGGCATGCAGCAATTTTTGTGTGGCTTTAGGTGGTGTTGCAGACAGGTTCACATTGCTGGTAGAAATCACCCAACCAAGAGCAACTTGTGGGGAAAAAAAGAGGTTTATCTTGGCTTACTCGCTTGAGGGGAAGCTCCACAATGGCAGGGGAAAACGATATCATGAACAGAGGGTGGACATCACCCCCTGGCCCACATAAGGTGGACAACAGGAACAAGAGAGTGTGCCAAACACTGGCATGGGGAAAACTGGCTATAACACCCATAAGCCTGCCCCCAACAATACTCTCCCTCCAGGAGGCGTTAATTCCCAAATCTCCGTCAGCTGGGAACCTAGCATTCGAGAACATCTAAGTTTATGGGGCACACCTGAATCAAACCACCACAGGTGGGTACTGGGAGACTGAACTTGGGTCAGCAGGCTTTGTAAGCAAGAGCCTTTAACCACGGAGCCATCTTCCCAGCAATAAATAAATTTTCAAAAGAATTTTTAAAAAAGGAAGAGAGAGAGAGAGAGAGAGAGAGAGAGAGAGAGAGAGATTGAGTGCCTGGTGCTTTCTAGCTGCAGGTGTGGCTGGATCCACTGGCTCAGATACCATTCCAGACTCTCACTTTCCCCAGCTCTTGGCTCTGTGCTCCTCTGTGCTGGCTTAGTTGTCAGGCAAGCTCATAGCACGAGGGAGAAAATGGCTGCAGGCAGCTGCCACCTTACATCCTTATGGTTTAGCCACTCACAGGAAACAGCTTCGCTTTTCCAATAGTGCCAGCAACAGTTCCTGGATTTAATCTAATGGACGAATGCCCTAACCTGGTTTTGTGTGGACGTAACAAAATACCAGAGACTGGGTAATTTATAAAGAGGATGGGGCTGAAGCTCAATAGTAGAGTGCTTGCCTAATATGCATGAGGTCTTGGGTTTGAGTCCCAAGTACTGCCAGAAAAAAAAAAAAAAAAGGAAAGCATAGTTCTGAAGGTTGGGAAGTTCAAGACTGGGTGACTGCCACCTGCCTTTTTCCTGCTTCAGCTCAGGGTGGGATGTGGGGAGGGCAAACAGCTGAATATAGAGATAAACCACTAGAGGCAACCTCACCCCATAACCCCATGCCTGGGCAACTCACAGTCCCACCTCCCAACACTGGCGAGGGAGACTCAGCCTCCACTGGAGTTTGCTGATGACACAGTTAAAACCATGGCAGCTGATTTGTGGCAAGCCCTCATCCCTGAGCTGTGTTCACTCTGGCGAGATGATGCCACATTCGGTTTGGCCTGGCCAAAGTCCTGTGGCCCTTCCTCCATTGTGACAGAGGAATGGGCAGGTGGGACCTGAGGCTCCGGGGCTGTGTTTGTGGAAGGAGAGCAGTGGACCAGGGCTCCTGAGAGGGCGGCTGGGGCAAGGACTGGCGCTCTTGAGGCTGGAGGATAGAAAGAGAAGAGGCAGGTCGGGAGGCTGAATGGACTGGGAGGCTTTCCTTGGCTGCTCTTTCCCTCCAAGGCAGGGGCTGACACTCTCCTGAGTGCCCTGAAAACAGAGCAGCAGGGGAGGGGAGGGCAGCTGATCAGTGGCTAACATCCCAGTCCGGGCAGCAGATGTGAAAAAGCAAATGCTGAAGCCAGCCAGGCCAGACCTTGACCTCAGGAGGCAGAGACGGGGAGTTCTCACCTGGCCCGGGTCACAGGTGCAGCAGGCGGGGTACCGATGTGCTTGGCCACCAGGATCCTGGGCGAAGACAATGGCTAGCAGGCACGGTGACTGCTCAGCCTGGGAACCGCCAAGTCCAGTCTTCACATGAGCTTTATCTGGTGTCTGGCTGAAAAGAGGGTCACCGGCTGGCCTTGGCTAGGTGGGGAATTCTATTCTATTGGACGAGCGTGGGTGGGCTGGGGTGGGGTGAGGTACGGGAGCAAGACTATGAGCAAGGGATCAAATAAGCACTGTTTTAGATAGCAATAAGAACTGGGACAGAACACTCACAGGCAATGAGGCCAAGAGCAGCTGACGGAGTGAGTGTGTGAGGGCACGTGTACACTCGTATACAGTGGATGGAAGTGTGCATGTGTACTGCAGGTGCTTGATATCTATGCTATGTGTGAGCATGTGTGCATGTGAGATGTGTAAGCAGTGCATATGCACATGTATGTGTAATAACTAGGATACACAGGGCATTTATGTAATGCATGTACCTAGATGTGTATGTGTGTACGTGTATGAGTGTCTGTATGTATAAGACATGCTTGTATATGGTGTGGGGGTGTATTTATAAGAATGACCATGTGTGCATGCACATTTGATGCATGATGGTCTTCTTAAGTGCACATGTAGTGCATGCATGCACAATTCTAAAAGCTGGGGGGGGCAGCATCTGCCAGAATACCCACTGATGACAGGTGTGCAATCAGTTGTCAGAGGGCTCCATCCCTCCTGGCATTGTGGCCCTGGTCTCCTGTCTGAACCGCCTGCCCTACCCTGCTCTTTGCTTCCTTTCCTCCTTATCTTGCGTCTGGCTCCCCTCACTGCCTTTCCCTCTCCTGGCTCCAGTCTCTTGCTGTTTTAATGAGGCCTTGGCCTCCTGTGCTCCGCAAACTCGGCGGTAGTGCATTTAATTAATAATCTTACATCGCAGTTCTTCAGTGTAAATGCTTAAATGCTGCCATTTTATTCTTCACTAATTGGAAGAGCTGGTTAAGCTCAGAGATGAATGACCCTTTCTGCTGGGATGTCTTAGCTTGGAGTCTCTTTCAGGGTGACTGGGCTGGACTAGGCACTGCTGGTGGCCCTCAGTTGGGGTATTGGGCTGGAAAGGCAAGAGGCTGGTCTGCCCTGTCCTGCCTGGTCCAGGGAGGATCCTTGGCCAGTGGTCGGAGATCTGGCCTCATGTGGAAGCCCCTCTGACCTTTGGGCAAGGCTTGGACTTGCCATTGCTCAGCTCTCGTGTCCTAGCTCCAGAGGGCACCAGTGTGGGGTTCTGGAACCTTCCTGTGGCCCTCTATACCCACTTCCCACACTTACTATAGAGCTTATCAATACATAGCTAAGAAAAATTCCATACCTAGACTAGCTACAGTGACACCCAGGGACATCAGTGACAAAGGGGAAGTTCCCAAGCTCCCCAAGGGACAGAGCAGATCCCTACAAGGAAGACAGCCACAGACTAACATCAAAACCCAGGAACTGGGGCTGGAGAGATGCCTTAGAAGTTAAGGCACTTGCCTGCAAAGCCAAAGGACCTGGGTTCAATTCCCCAGGACCCACGTAAGCCAGATGCACAAGGTGGCCCATGTGTCTTAAGTTTGTTTGCAGCAACTGGAGGCCCTAGCTAACCCATCCCTCTGCCCTCTCTTTGTCTCGTTCTCTCTATCTCTCAAATAAATAAATAAAATATTTAAAAATATTTTAAAGAAACCCAGGCGTGGTGGTGCACACCTTTAATCACAGCTCTCGGGAGGCAGAGGGAGGACGATCCCTGAGTTCAGAGACAGATGGTGGCATCAAAGGGCAGCTTGTTCCCTCTGAAGGGTTAAAGCCCTTGGATGTGGTCAAGGCAACATGCAACCAATGAGGTGGCATCCTGAGAAATGCTTACCTGCTGGGATAAGGGATCCTCATAGTAGGCAAAGAATCAAGAAGGATCTCTACCATGTAGGCATGCCGGGCTCCTGTCTGCCTCCTTCGAGGGTTCTTGGCCCTCACAGAAACCCCCCCTCACTCTGGGAAATGGCATTTCTCTGGTGCATCTCTCCAGGACTCATGAGCTCCCAGCTTCATAGCCTGTCTCCCAAGGTCTGGAGGAATGGACACTGAGTTGAGAGAAAGGAAGGAGGGGAGGACGGATGGATAAAAACAAAGAAAGGGGGTAGAGGATAGAGGTCAGTGGTAGAGCACTTGTCTAGCACACATAAGGTCCTGTATTCCATTCCCAACCTTCCTAAACAGAGAAGGGGAAAAGAGAGAGAGGAAGAAAGAAGGAAAGAAAGGGAGGGACTTCTGGGTAATTCCTAGCAAGAGAGCCCCAGCCAGCCTGTGCTGCAAGATCCCCACTGCCCCCAGCTCTCCCACCAGCTCTGCCTCAGGTCCACCTGTGCGATAACACCTAGAACCCCTGAAGTCCCTGCCTGACAGCTCAGTCTCCCCCCTCTTGATGCTCCCTGGTAAGTCCTCATCATGCACAGGCTAGAGCTGTCTTGTCCCTGAGGGCAGAGAACACAACGTCAAGCACAATATCACTATGTGCATCCAAGCCTGTGCAGGTGCTACCCTGACCCTAAAGCATGTCACACACACCATAGGGGAACAGCATAAGGACCCCAGATGCCCACAGCTCCGATTCTGGGCATCACTGTTCATTCATCTTTCTCCTTGGGACAGGTATATAGCCGGCTTCAAATGTTCTAGCTTGCCTTACACCACAGGGGCCCAAGCAAAAACATCTAGGGGAGACACTGAGACCTTCAGTGGTGGGATGGAAAGGTGTGCATACTAACCTTCTGCGTTAGTTAATTTCTCTGTGACAAAACACCTGACAAAAGCAACTTCAGGAAGAAAAGGGTTTGTTTTGGCTCACAATCTTAGGGTTCAATTCCCCATGGTGGGGAAGCCACGGTGACAGGATTGTGAGGATTCTCTCATTGTATCCACAGTCAGGAAATCTTTCATCCGGTCTTGGGAAATTCTTGGCCATTATTTTATGAAGTATCTCCTCTCATTGTCCCTGCCGGATTCATCCATCTTACCTAGCTTTTCCTTTGTGCTTTCTTTCTCTTGAAGTTTCCCCGAAGCATGGAGCAAGAGTTCTCATCAAATGTGTTAACTTCTGAGTTGGTACTTTGGCTCCGCTGTTCTGCTATTTGATTTACCTTATGTTTGTGCTCATTCATGCTCTGTGTTGCTGGTTTTATTCATTATCTCTCTGAGAATCCATATCATGTCTATTTCAATTCTCCTTCATTTGTATTGGCTGCTCTGGGTATGATCTTTCCTTGACAGCATGGGAGCTGCTCGTACCTGAGCTTTGGTTCCCAGGAGCTGCAATGGCTGCGGCTGCTCCCAACAGGGAAAGGCTCCTGCCCAGCCTTTAGCTCATGTCATGGGGAGCTGGGCACGGGAGGAGAGAGGAAAATCCCCAGAGCTGGCTCCCCTCAACTTTGTGTGTGCACACCGATATGAGCTTCATTTCCCCGACTCTCTTCGGGGACACCCCTCTGGCACCCACAGGGATGGGGTGGGTCCTAAGACCTTGACACGATCCTCACACAGTACTCTTCCTTGGGCATTGCATTTGGTCTTGTCCACAGTTGTCATGTGACATGTTTCTTAGGAATAAGTCTCTGGGTGGCCTAGAGGCCGTGCTAGGCAGGGAAAGTTTCAGTTGGGAGACCTGGAAGTAAGAGAAGAGAGAGATGTGAGTAAGGCCTGTGTCAGATAGAGGCAGCGGCAATAGGAAGCCAGGGTAGGCCAGTGATCATGGGAGGTGGGATGTCCAGGAGGTTTGGGGGGTGAGATGGAAGAATCCATAGTAACCTCCAGTCTCTTTGGCAGGAGTAACTGGAGAGGGAGGGAGAAACTGACCAAGATTAGGCTATGGGGAAGGGAGGAGCAGTCTCAGCAAGAAGGAAACATCCTGTCTAGATAGATAGTCCCAAGGCCTGAGACTTCCAGGGCCAGCCTAGAGGGTCATCTCTGTGTCCTTGTGGCTTCTGGATGGCCCTGGCACTACAAAGAAGTTCACAGACAGGATAGTGCCTAGGCCCTGGGGACTCCTGCTGGCCTGGAGCTGGAGTGCTCTGTGGGTTAGACTGGTCACCTGCATGGATACACAGAGGCCACTGGACTAGGCAGAAAAGACCACCACTTCCATAGTCAAGGAGTTCCCATTCCAGCCTGGATCACTCTTACTGAGCTGAGCATAGAGCACACATGCCAGCGTCACTAGGCTGTTTCCCTCATTAAAACGGGGCATAGTCCAGTGATGATGTGGCCATGTCCAGCTGATGAGGGAGGGAAACTGCAGAGGGGGCAGCAGGCAGGAGAGGTGAGCAGGAGGTTCGCTGGGGCTGAGTGGAGCCCCGTAGATTTACTACTCTTATTTCAAAAAGAAAGGGAAAAATAGGGTGTGCTCTGGCCACGCTGCGGGATGGGGGAGGAGCCAGCCCCAGCCCGGTTCCATGCACACCCACCTCCTGCACTCACTTAGCTCAGCGCTGGCGGTCGACCAGCTCGGAGTGAGACGTGGCAGCCAGGAGACTGAAGCCCAGCCAAGCCCCAGATGGCTGGCGTGAGGTGCTTCCCCCAAGCTGAGCAAGACAGGGACAGGGGCCGAACTGGCAGGAGGGGCCGGAAGGGATCAGGAGACTGGGAGATGCCATTTAGGGCCCCAGCTCTGGCCCAGCCCCTCACCCCATCAGAAGCCTCCATGTGGATGGAGGACCCTATCAGGGGTATGTGGTGGTGGAGGGGGCTGTGCAGGGAGCTTTCCTGCCAGGCCTTCCTCTGGCTCCTTGTGTGAGTACGTGTGTGTGTATGCATAGGCATGTGTGTGTGAGTGTGTTTGTGCACTTCTACATAGCATTCCCAGGAGGGGAGCCCTCACAGGGTTTTAGGCTGTTGGTTGGTCCTGGTAGGTACCATCAGGATGGTAAATACTACAGCTGCTCCTGAACTTACAATGGATGCTGTCCAAATAAGCTCACCATAAACTGCCACGACTGTCAACCATGTCCATTAAATATGTGTGACCTTCCAACTGCCATAGATTAACCTAGTGTGCTTTAAAGATGCTCAGGACACATCCATTAGTCTACAGTGGTCCAAAGCCATTGAATGAAACCTACTTTAAAGTACCTCATGTAGGTTACTGAACACAGTACATTGTAGCATGCTGGCTGCGCCCCTCACGGTCATGTGGCAGGGGGCTGCAGTTCACTATTGTAATCGTTTAGTATCACACAAATGGTTCTTTCCACAGATACCCAGCCTGGATCAAGATTTGAATTCAGAACTTAAAGTACATTTTCCATGGAATGTGTATCACTTTTATACCATTGTGAACTTGGAAAGTTGTGCAATCATAAACAGAACCATTGAAAGCCAGGCTGTTTCTTGACAGGTCAGGTTTCCACAGTATCTGTTGACTTCCTGCTATGGAGGAGGAGGAATTAGATCATGAGAAGCCCACCCTTCCCCCTCTCAGTCCTCAACCTAGGTTAATTCTATTATCACTCTTAGTCCACGTCTTAGTTCCTAGTTATGTCAGTTGCCAGAGATTCACAAAGCACCATGAGATTACTGGTTTAAAACAATTAAGTCTATTATCCTCTCACCATTGTGGAGATGAAAATCTGTCCAAACAGAACAGACTAAAGTCAAGATGTGAGCAGGGCTCGGGGGTAGGAACTGTTCCTGGCCCCTTCCAGCTTCTGGCTTGAGGGCACATCATCAGCCGTCAAGGACAGCATGTCCCTCTCTCTGCTGTTCATGTCGTTCTCACTATGTGTCTGTCTGCTCTCTGTTGAGCTCTCTTACAGTCACACTCACGTGGCTATAACAGAATGCCATCAAGAAAATGTCATGGCCAGCAGAACCTGAGGCCAGGGTCCCAGCAGGTGGCTGGCGAGGACCCTCCTCCTGATTCGAGGTGCACCTTCTTGTTGCACCCGCAGGTGGCAGAAGTGCTAAGGGAGCACTCTGGGTCTTTTGTTGCCTGTGTGTGTATGCATGTTGTATGGGTGTGAATGCATGTGTGTGCATGGTGGGGAGGCCAGAGGTTGATGTTGGGTGTCTTCCTAGATTGCTCTCCGCCTTATTTATGGAGACAGCCTCTCTCACTTGAACCTAGAACTTGCCAGTTTGGCTAGTTAACCAACTCACCCCATGCATCCTGTCTCTGCTCCCCAAACTGTGGGGTTATGGCAGGGGCCACCAGACCCACCTAGCATTTACACGGGTGCTGGAGTTAAGTGGCAAGCCCTTAACCAACTTAACTCAAGCATTTAACCGCTCCTTTCTGGGGTCTTTCCCCTTCATGGGAAATCTGCCTGCATGGACTAACACCTCCCAGTGCCATCACACTGGGGGGGGGGTAGGTTTTAGCATATGAACTTTGTGGGGGCGGGGAGCACATATTCAGTCTATAGCAAAGCCAACCCTGTAAATCCCAGATAAGTTCTCAAGGCCTTTGAATGAATCATCTCTATATACCCTCCCTTTGGCCATATAAAGTAATATTTAAAGTTCTAGGATGAGGACCTGGGTATTCTTGGGGACACCATTTTTCGGTTGACCAGACCCATGGCTCTTTAGCCCACATTTCACAGTTTTATCTCTTTCTCTATCGGCCAAGGCAGTGGGGCTGAAGTTTCTCTTTAGTGCTGAGGTTCAGGGATGGGTCCCAGGTCTCTGCTCTCTGTCTGCCCCACATCTGTTCTCTCTACTTTCGCTTCTGCACAGCAAGATATTGAAGGCGATGCTTTTTGCTAAGTTGACTTAGTGGGATTCTAGGCCCCAGCGAGATTGTACACAGGTGTGCCCAGATGGGCTGGAGAGACAGACTGGGGGCCTGCTTAAAGTCAGGCCAAGCAGAGGATCCCTGCCAGTGTCCAGTATTCATACTCTTTGCTGCGACTGTGCCTTGCCCGATAGGTTTATGTTAATGGGATTCCTTGCACACGACTCACAGCTGTTTGACTCTGGCTAAATGCCAAGCCTGTGAGCCACACAGTGCCTGCCTTAACCCGAAGGTTGCAAGAGAACAATATAGGAGGAGCTTGGTTCCCAGCCCAATGCAGATCAAGGTCCTGCTGGAGCAAGTGTCCAGCCATAGGCCACCTCCCTTAGGGCTGGGAGGACGAGGCCTTGGGTGGAGCAAGGTCGGGATGGCTTTCCTGGTCAGAGGGCTGGGGAGGATGGCCATGAAGCAGGCATCTGTTGTACATACACGTCTTTCTCTTGTATAATCTGGGGGTAGTTTTAACAACAACGGCCTGTTCTTCCATGAGTAGGGGAGGTTCCTGGCTCTGATCTGAGGTGGAGGGAGCGAATGTCGGCAGGAATGAACTGGTAGGTGGGCTACAGCGGGCTGGAACACAGGACTGGCCTCAGTGTCTGTAGCTGCTGTTCCGAGGCCGAGCTTCCCTGATCCCAGCAGGGTGGTCTTGGTCTTGGACGATGACCTTTTCACTGTCCCTAGGAGGTGGACCAAGGCCCTGTTGCTTCAGCTTCCCCAGGACTTTCCAGCTACCATCTCCTTGGTCTTCCCCATACCTTAGAGAGGCCAAGCTCTGTATTCCATTTTAAAATCTGTGAACACGAGGCTTAGAGAACCGGAAGAGCTGTGCCACACAGGCCACACACTCCTGTCGAGATCGGGGAGGTGGGCCGAGGGGTGGTTCAGCAACCGGGTTCTCCTTAGGGGTCTCCTGGGTTGAAGGTCATGCCTAGACTGCTGTTTCCTGGGGAGTAGGTGTTAGTAGACATAGTGGCTTCTTTGGAGACATCTTGTGACCTGGGCCCCAAAGAGATAGCCTTCCTCCAGCGCTATTCACTACCTATGATCCATGGCTCTAGGCCTGTGACCACTGGAGGTGAAGGGTCTCAGTGGATGGCTTGGCTAGAGTCTCCCCACGCACCCCGAGAAGCGGGCTGGCTTCTGATTGGCCTAGAGCAGGGGAACATTGAGTTTTCTAATGTATTGGAGTTGGTGCTTCTTGGGTATACTGGACCATATCTCCTTGCAACTTCCTGTGGATGGTGTGGTCTGCAAAGTTCCAGCCCACTGCCATGTGAGAGCATGTCAGCCTCAGAGACCCAAAGGAAGAAGTCTGCCCCTCTCCAGACCTCCTTGTGTCTTTCCCTGGGTCCAGAGCCTCCCCCATACTTGTCTCCGCTGGAGGATGATTAGCTACCTGAGTTGAAGATCAGCAAAGGTGTTCCAGGGGCTTCTAGTGGGTACCAGGCTCTGCGCTGGATTAGCTGCCGGGCCAGGGCCAGAGGCTTTAAGGAGGTAGGTAGGTGTTACAGCCTGCTGGAGGTCAGAGTTCCACAGCAGCTAGCATCCTACAGACCTACCAAAGAAGCTAGCTGGACACATTTGCCAGGCCCACCACCCTGAGGGACAGGCATTTCCCTGAGTCTTGGGGCATGACTCCTCTCCTCTGTGCACATGGTGCCACTTGGGAGAAGCTTACAAAGCCAGTTGGAAAGAAAGGATTCCTCCCTAGGTTTCTGCCTAGAAAAGCTGATGAAGTGACATTGTAGCAGCCTGGCCTTAGGGGTGGTAATCATGCTGTGGGAGTTTCTGCTAACCCCGGCCCACCAGCAACCTTGCTGTGTGGGCAGGAGTGGCTGCTACTGCCCATCCTCTGCCTGCCCATGGGCCTCACACTCCCTTTCAGCCGGTGTGCCCGACCTTTCCAGCTGGCATGTCCAGTGCTCTCTCTTGGCGCTGTTGCGTTCTGCGGATCCACTAGACGGTCATTTGTCAGATGGTCCCGGTGCCTCCCGACATTGCTTCAGAGCTTCCCACTGCTAAGACAATCGTGCCAGACAGCTCCCAGGGCCTGTCCTCCCCATTCCAAGCCGGCAACCCAAATGCTCGATAAGCCGAGAGAAACTAGAGCATCGGTGTTCTCAGGATGCCACTTACTTGGTGCTCCATCTTGCTCTAGAAGACAGGGAACTTGACCCACCGTGTGTGTGAGCGGCCTTGAAAAGAGGGCCATACATCATCCTGAAGTGGAGGAACAGAGGCTCCCAAAGTCAAGTGGCTTTCTTGGTTATTGAGTGCCTTGATAGTTTGGTGGTGTTAGCCCACTTTCTGTTCCCTGGACCTGGTACCACAGGCTGGGTGCATTATAAAGAAAGGGGGTCTTCTCTGGCTCCTGAGTGGAGATTCAAGGTCAAGAGGCCTCATCTAGAGATGGCCTTCTTGCTGGCAGGGCTCAGAGGTGCCCTAGAAGGGCTAAAGTCAGGGAGTGCTGGTGTACAGGAGCATCTGCCAGTCTCTTCCCCTCTCCTTTGGAGGCCACTGGGATTCTGTTAGGGAGTTCCATCCCGATGGCAGATAGTGACCCAATAAAGAAACCACGTGTCCGTGATTGGGGAATGGTGTCACACAAAAGGGAGGACAGGGCGGCAGAGTAGAGCGTGTCAGGGGAAGGGGCACTCTGAAGCCAAGGTCCTCCTGAGGAGGAGACATCCATACCAGGTGCAGAGAACAGCAGGTGCAAAGGCCTAGGGGCAGGAAGTGAGTCAAAAAGCGCCGAGGACAGAAGGAAGACCTCTGTGGCCAGAGCTTAGAGTAAGGAAGGCGCGGGCAGTGACGAGGACGTCACGTGGTGGGAAGCCTCTGGAGGGTTCTAGGCAGGCGGGTGACAGGCCTGACTCGTGTTTCGGAGATTCTTCCGGGCGGCGATGCGGAGTACAGAGAAGGAGGTCACGGAGGCTCAGATCACCCTGGCTGCCAGCCCGGCATGCCCATGGCACTGTCGGCAGATGGTGCTGCCTGGCCCCGGATGCCCCTGCAAGGTGGTGCGCTTCCATGGCCAGGCTGTTGAACACTCGTGGCTGTCTCTGCCCTGCTACAGAGTGGCCCCTGCGTGATGAGCAGTCCTCAGTGTGGGGCTGGTCAGGCCCAGGAGGCCCGAGAAGGCTGGTGGGCTTGTGAGTCCTTACAGCATCTCCCGGGGGCGGGGGCTGTGCACAGTGGGACAGGGCGCTGGGTGCAGTGGTGTACTGTGGGTGTTTACCCACGCCGGCATGTCGGGGCTCTGTGCTGGCCTTAGGCTGCCTGGCTGTAGGCTTTCTCTGCTTCTCCTCACTGAACTATACCTGTGGGAGTCTCTCTTCTTTTAGGTGTGGGGCTCACCCCAAGAATTGAGGTCTAAGGCTGATGCAGCCAGGGCCATCGCAGAGGTGACTGGCACATTGAAACAGACCTCTGGCCTCCTGCTGCATCTCCCTCAAGCGTGTTCCTTCAGCCCTCAGGTGCTGGCTCCTGTCTGGACAGTCTTGGGTCCTCAGCACCTGCAGGTGTGTGTGGTGCTAGGGGGATAGTCCCACGATTCCATTTCTCCTGAGGTTGCTGTTCTGAGATCAGGTCCATCTGGCTCTTGAGCGTGCTGGCATGGGCATGGGTTTCAGCAATACTGGAGGATAGAGAGGGAACCTCTGCCCTTCCCTAGGTATGTAGGGCAAATCATCTGCCCCGGGTATCAGTCTTTGCCAGGAGTATGGGCTGAGGGGGAGAGAGGCTCTCTGAGGACTCTTCCTGTTCACATTCTGACCTGGTACGGAGGGTCTATGCTGAGGGTGTGTGTGTGTGTGTGTGTATGTGTGTGCATGTGTGCGTGCGTGTGTGCGCATGAGCAATGTGTATATGTACTCACATAACTGCATTTCAGTGTGTTTGCGTTAGAATAAGTGGTATGTGCACTGAGTGGTCCATATGTGTGATCATATGTCTTTGTGTATATTTGTGTGAATGTATGCCTTAGTCTGTTTTATATTGATGCAACAAAATACGCAAGACGGGGTAATTTGTATAGATTAGATGTTTCTTTGACTTGAGCTTCTGGAATTTGGGAAGTTGAAGAGCATGGTGCTGGTGTTTGGTGAGGGTCTTCCCACTGCCTCATACAGAACGGAGGGACATAGAGAGACAGCAAGTGTTCAGCTCAGCTCTCAGCCTTTTCAGATAAAATCACAATGCCTTCTATGGGGCCTCGTATGATCTCATCTAATCTTAATTACCTCCCAAAGCCACGCCTCCAAATGTCATTAGCATATGACTTTGGGAATGTAGTTTCTAACACATGAACTTTTGGGGGCACATTTGAACAACAGCAATGTTCTATTTGTTCTTGATAGTATATTTGGCATGTCTTGAGTGTGTGTTTATGCACAAATATTCTTATACATGCACGGGTGCATGGGTTTGAGTAGCATATGAGTGAATACAGTTATGTGCCATGAGTGTCAGTGTTTGTGTGTATGTGTACACGAGTGTGTTCCAAAGTACCAGTTGGCTCCCTTGCAGACAAATACCACTGTGTTGGTGGGCTGGGTTGGGGCAGTTCCCTTCCCTTCAAGCCCCTTTCTGTCTCCCATCTGTGCTCAGTGACGCTGTGCACTCTGATCGCAGGCCCTGGACAGGACTGGGTTCCCGTATGTGTGTTTTGCCCATCTCCAGTCGGCCCCTCCCTGATATCTGCCTGTCTGTCTTCAGGCCTTACCTTGTGGGCTTCTGGCTACCAGGATAAGCTTTGAAAATTTCACAGAAGATTCTTATCTTCTGAAAAATATGCCTAATGTCAGTGAATCCATCCACTTTTTATTCTATCTTAATAGACATTGTGTATGTTTTTCTTGTCAAACTGTAGTTGTGTAAATTAACCCAGGTTCCCTGGGTCTTACTCATAGGCAAGGATGGTGAGATTTAAAAAATGCCCTTCTAGCCCATTTTCTAGGTGTTTGCACATACTTAAATTACCTAGAGAGGTATAAAGTGGTGTTTGTGTATTTCTTTCCTTTAAAAGAAACACATACACTGTAATTAGCAACCTATACTTTACATTTTTCACTTAAAAATGCACCCTGGGATCTTGGCTATGCTGATGTGCAGAGAGGCTGGGCTCACATTATAGGCCCTGGCCTAGCTTTGCCTCAGGGATACACATAGACTGTCTAACATTCCCTTGTGGCTGGGAACTTTGGCTGCTTTCAGTTTTTTGCTTTCAAAAACAAAGCTCGGTGAACCTGCTTTCTACTTCGATTGCTGATGGTGAGTGTAGAGTGAGTAGCCTGGAGTGGGGCCCCTGGAGTGCTTTTGGTGCTTGGAGGTGGGGTGTAGTAGCTGGTTCTTGAATGGCTGGGTGCTGACAGGGCCATGGAGGCCAGGTCTCCTGATTATCTGTAGCCTTTCCATCAGCTGACTGAATTTCCTTATTATTGTTCTCAAGGCACTGCCGCCTTCTCTAACCTTCTCACTAGGCCTGAGGTTGTACCTGTAGAAAGAGGAGAGGCCATTGAAGTTAGGACTGAGAGATTCAGGAAGTTCCAGGAGCCAAGCAAAGGCAGGTGGAAGTTTCGTTTCTGGACTCTGAATAAGGAGGGTTGCAGACCACTGGGGGCTCACTGGTGCAAAGGCAGACAGAGGTGCTGAGCAGTACTGGTTTTTGTCCTCTAGGGCTTTGCAGCCTTCCTCTCTTTCCTTGGTTAGACATTCATAGATCTCCTGGGCAAGTTCTGCCTGTGGACACAGGAGTATGTCTTGCACTCTGCCTCACGCTGCCTACGATAGCACCCAGAGAAAGGGAGTGAGTGAGTGCACATTCCAGGGACACCCTCAGATTTGTTCACTCTTGTTTCTTCTGAATCAGGGTCAGGCCATCTCTAGCTGTCAGCCACACCTGCCTGGGGATGTGGAGTCCTCAACTGTCTCTAGGAACACACTCCTGAGTCCTGACCATGTTTGTCATCTACAGTGACACTGTCAACCTGAGCTCCATTGCTCTACACGCCTATTCCTTTTGGTAACACCACACCGCTTTGATTACTATAGCTGTGTCTTAGCCATCAATGTCAGGTTCCTTTACTTGTCACTTAAATCTTAAAATAATGTTGTCTTTGTCTATAAAATATCCCACTGATATTTTATTAGACTTATTTATAGTTCAGTTTGTGGAGAACTGACACTTTTACAGTGCTGAGTTTTTCAATCCATGAACATGGTATACCACTCCATTTATTTAAGTTTCTTTCATTTCTACTTATAAAAATTTTCTGATTTTCAGGATAAAAATCCAGCACATTTTAAAACATTTGTACCTAATCATATTGTCTTTGTCTGAGCTTTGTAAATGGTTTAGAAATTTATTTCAGTTTCCAATAGCTCATTGCCAGAATGTGAAAATATAGCTGATCTTTGTCTTGACTTTGTGTCCTATGACCTTACTAAACTAATGTTATCAGTTCTGGAAGTTAGTTTTTGTACATTTTTGGAATTATCTATATAGAACTTCATGTTGGTTATGAATAGTGACATTCTTAAATTTCTTTTTCAATTTTCTTTTTAAATTTATTATTCTTACTTATTGTACTATCTAGTATTGCCAGTGGGATTTCCAAAGCTTATTTGTAGTGGAAATGTTCCTAATCTTAGGGCAAAACAGTATATTTGTAGGATCTCTTTATCAGGTTGCTGAAATTCCTTTCCATATCAGTTGAGTTTTTTATAGTTCATGAGTAGATGTTGGATATTATCATAATTCTCTTCATTATTTGATATGATCATATTGGATCATCAATTGCCCTTTGATCATTTTCCTTCTGAAGAACAACTTTTCACTACCCTCTTAGGGCAGATCTTAATCTGAGAATGTCATTATTTCACATAATTCTTCTTCTCCTTTCTCATTATTATAATTGACGCAGAGCAGTTGTGTGTACTCACAGGGCGCAGTGTGATAATTTTATACATATGTAACGTATAAAGTCTCCAGAGCTTTTTTTTGTCTTGTTTGAAACAGTGTCTCATGTAATTCACGCAGACCTCAGATTTATAGCTGAGGATCATCTTGAACTTCTTTTTTTTTCTTTGTTTTTTTTATCATTTTATTCTGTCTTTTTAATTTAAGCAACATTTTTTATTAGATATGGACATATTTTGTATGTAAACAACACATGTTGGTACTATCCTTTCCCTCCTCCCTGCCCCTTTTCTGAAGAGGCCTTCCTCCTTGGGGGATGCAGGTCAATCCCATGGAGATTGTGGGTCATGCATTATGGGGGGCATCTTGAACTTTTTATCTGCCTGCATCTCATAAGTGCCTAGACTTGAGACATACACCACCACACCAGGTTAGGATTCTTGAAGGACATATATATATATATATATATATATATATATATATATATATATTGCTAGTAAGAAAATTCTGGGTTGAGCTAGAGAAGTGGTTTGGTTGGTAGAATGTTTGCCTAGCATACCCAAAGCCCTGGCATTGACCCTCAGCAATGTATAAGGCCCAGCATGATGGCACAGATCTGTAATCCTGGCACTCAGGAGATGGAGGTAGGAGGATCAAAGATTCAAGGCCATCCTTGGCTATATAATGAGTTTGAGGCCAATCTGAGCTACAAGAGACCCTGTCAAACACACACACACACACACACACACACACACACACACACACACAGAGAGAGAGAGAAAGAAAGAGAGAAAGAAAGGGAGGGAGGGTGGGAGGGAGTAAGGGAAGGAAGGAGGGAGCAAGGGGTGGAAGGAAGGAAATAAGAAAGGAAGGAATGAGGGAGGAAAGAAAGAGAGGGAGGAAGGTTGGTTAGCTCTGGGTTGGCTGTTCTTTTCTGTCACCACTGTAACAGTGTGTTATAGTGTTCCCACTTCTTTTTGGGCTTCATGGTTTTGCTAAGAAATCTACAGTTTTCTGAATCACTATTTCTCCTCTATTGTTTGCTTTTCTCTGATTACTTTCAAGATTGTTTTATTTATAGCTTTTCATCAGTTTGATGACATGTGGAACCGCATTTCTTTGACTTTATCCCACTGGAGGCTTGCTGTGAAGGCTGCTGAATTTGTAGGGTTGTGTCTGGAAAGTTTTTAGATGTTAGTTATTCACACAGTACTTTCTGCCTCTTCTTCTGAGCCTTGAATGTTAAGTCTTTTGGTCTAACTCTCCAGGTCTGTAAAGCCTTTCCAATAAACATATTTTACTCCCTATAGTTCAAATTGGATAATTTGCATTATCTGTTGTCACATTCATGAACTCATTCTCCTGCCATCTCTACTCGGTAACTGAGATGATCTAGTGAGTTTTTAAGGTTTCTGTCACTGTCTTTTCAGTTCTAAAATTCCATTTGGTTATTTAAATAATACCTGATATTTCATACTGAGCCTGTCTTGACTATTGTTCCATGATCTGCAGGAGTTTTTGCTCTTTATTTCTGTAACAGCTACTATGGAGTATGATTTCAATGTCACCCGGACTATGAGCTATCTCAGTCTTAATACTGATTGCCTTTTCTCAGAGCAGTGGACATTTTCCTTTTTATTTTATATATATGCCAGATATGTTAATAAGCTTCCTAACACTGAAGTGAGGTAATCAACAAATTAGGAGGGAAGGTTTATTTCTGTTCATGGATTTCAAGGTTTTAGTCCAGGGGTTACTTGGTCCTACACATCAAGGCGAATAGCACATGACAGAGGAAACTACTCATGCCAGCTTGAAAGGAAAAAGAAATAAAGAAACAGAGTCAATATCCGCTTTAAGTGTGTGACCTAGTGACCTAACCTCCACATAGTAACCCCACTTTTTAAAGGTTCTACCACCTCCCATTTGGGCCCCAGACAGGTGACCAAGCCTTCAGCTCATAGATTTTTGGTGAAATACTTGAGATCTAAGCTATAGCATCTGGTGATTTTGGCCTGTCATGAGCGTTCTGATGCTACAGGGACTTTGGATCCTGTTTAGATGCTTGGTAAAGGTTGATACGTTTGTCGCATCAGGTCATTGATCCTGTTGGGTTCAGGCTGTTAAGATCCAATGTTAAGGCTTCAATGTCATTTCCATTTTCAGAGTTTTTTCAGTGACATTTATATTAGTCAACCTATGCTTCATTCAGGGGCGAGTCTGGACCTGGGTATTGGACTAAATCATATGTCATAGACTGGTATTGTTTAGTTCAGAACCACAGGTGTCCATTCGAGGGTTAGCCTAGGTGATCACAATTTTCTGACATCAGTTTCACAAGCTTCACGGCCTGTGCTATCTCCTCAGCATTAGTTTTTCAGAATAGGAGGCAAACTGTCAGAGTTCCTGGGCTAGAGTGTTAAGCTTTATTGACTCCACTCTTGCACACTATGCTTACAGAGGGACACAGAGAGCAAAAAGTGGGGTTTCTCTCCACCTTTCCAGGATCATAGCACTTCAGACTGGAGTGAAGCTTCCTCCATCAGCATTCTTGGTACCCTCAGGCTGGAATGTGAGAGAATGGAGAAAAGGAAAAAGAAAGAAAGAATATATTAATTGATAGTTTGGGTCTGGAGTGTTCCCTAAAGGCCCACATTGTAAAGATTTTTGTCCCCAGATTGGTGTTTGGGGTAGGTGGTGGAGCCTTTAAGAGGCAGAGCATAGTGGGAGATTTTTCAAGTCATTGGGGAGTGTCCTTGAAGGGAATGTTGGGATTCTGGCCCCTCACCATCCTCTTCTTCGCGTTCTGGCCCTGAGGTGAGTGGCTTTACCTCACATGTGCTCCTCCCATAATGTGCTGACTCATCCCATGCATCAAAGCAGTGGATCAACTGTGAGCCGGAAGAAACTTTTCCTCCTCACGAGTTGACTAGCTCCACTTTGTTCCAGTAACGGAAACCTGACCAACGAGGGGTTTCCATGGCTGTACATTAGGAGATGCTTTCCCCCTCCTTGTGCCCCCATGAGAGAGCAGCTCTGGCATTCTTCCTGTCTGTGCCCAGTGCCTCCTTTTGGAGTTTGAACTGTCTTGTGTCTAGACCAAGGAGCGCTGGAGGGTAGATAAGCATTATTAAATGCACAGCTGGGTTAGCATTACCACAGATGCCAAGCCTCTCCCCAGTCAGCGTGGGGTTGACTTTTCAGAGTCCTTGATGAACTGCTCAGGTGCTCAGTCCTCATCACATGGCTTCATTTAGTGGGTGCTCACACCCTCTTCTTTGGAACTGGAACCCCGCTCTTGGGGACCTTGGATGTGTTGATCACTTTTCTGTTGCAAAAACAAAATAGCATAGACTAGATACATTATAAAGAAAAAAAATGCTTTATTTGGGCTCATTGTTCTGATCCAAGGTCAAAGGGCTGCCTTTAGTGACTTCTTGTTAGCAATGTTCAACTGTATAGGGCATCACATAGGAAGAGCTGCACGTGTGCATAGGCTCATGTTGCCCATGTATGTGTGTGCTCTGATATTCCCCCCCCCCCCCCATTAGAAAGCCTCCAGGATTCGGTTATGGGAACTCAACCCCAGTGACCTTGTCTAATCCTAGCCCTTTCCCCAGGGCTGTACCTGGAAGCATCAGTATCAGCATGCCTTCACCTCTGACTACCTCATGGTGAGGGTCAGATCTCAGCACACAGACCCTCATGTGTGTGTCAGCATGCCTTCACCCTCTGACTACCTCATAGTGAGGGTCGGACATCAGCACAAAAACCCTCACGTGTGGATGCATGTTCACATGTGTGTGGGCACATGTGTGTGCAGGTGCATATGCAGATGTGTGTGGAAGCCATAGGTTGATGGATGTCTTCTTCAATTGCTCTCCACTTTATCACCAAGGCAGGTTCTCTTGCTGATCCTGCAGCTCTCTGATCTGGCTGGTCTAGCTAGCCAGCTTGCCCTAGGGATCTCCCATCTTCACTTCTACTTTGGGAGTGCTGGAATTACAGACAGGCCACCGTGACCACTGCTCCACATTTACATGGGTGCTGGGGATCTGAACCCTCAGCCTCATGCTTGTGTGGCAAGCACTCTATCCACTGAGCTATCTCCTGAGCATTACTCATTTGTTTTAAAGAATGGGTGAGATGCAGACATCCAGTAGCCAGCCCTCCTCCTATCTTTATGTTGGCTTGTATTTCACTCCAACCATCTCTTCCTGAAACTGGCCAGAGATTGGAGAAAGCCATGCTGGAATGTGCCTGGCTTTTGGCTTCTTTGGTAGTAAGCCCTGAGCCTGGAGTCTGAGGACTATCTTGGAAGGACACACATGGGCTAAGTGTGCAGAACAGCTTTTCTCAAGCTGTGGGGCTTATCCTTCCCTTCTCCACACCCAGCATGTGTGATCAAGGACAGCTACACTCCACAGAACCTCCCACCTTCCTGGCTTCCCCTCCCTAGCTACCTGGGTGAGAGGACTCTGCTGAAGATGGCGGGGGGTATGTGTGGCTGCAAGGCACGTGGCACAGGGGTCCTCTCTCGAACCATGTTCCTTTTCCACAGTGTGAGCTGGCACTAAGTTCTGCATTGAATCTCGAATTCAGCATTGTCACACCAGTGCAGTCATGGAAGACTCACTTGAAACATGGCTCTCTGCCTCAGTTACTCAGGCACAGGTTTAGGAGAGGGTGGTGGGAGACGTCTGTGCACAGCTCAGCCTCCCTGTGGCGTCACCACCTGCAGCGTAGACTTCCCCAACTCCTCCATACCTACGTGGAGCCCAGGAACAACCCCACTGTGGGGACTGAAGACTGGCTTAAGTGTCTGATCTTGAATGAGTGATATAATGACTTGTGCCTAGCTCCCTTATCTGTGAAATCCAGATAATGATACTGAGTTTACTCATTTTACCTTGTTGATCTTATTTTGAATCCATGACAACTCTGTAGAGTAGGTAATACAGGCATATGTTGCTTAACATAACACAGGATATCATTTCAGCCTGTAATCAACATTTTAGAATTATTTGTGAACTATTACATTGTTTCCATTCTCTGTTTTGGGTAATGGAACTCTTCAAAATCCAGCATATATTTTACTCACAGAGTACTTTTCAACGCAGACCAGTCACATGTCAACCTGTCAGTAACTACACTTGGCTCAGACAGCACAGATAAGCCAGATACAACAGGGTGGCACATGCGTTTAGAGTTCATTTGCAGGGGCTGGAGGCCCTGGCATGCCCATTCTCTCTGTTTCTCTCCCTCTAATAAATAAATAAATAAATAAATAAATAAATAAATAAACCACAGGTTAGTACTGGGACAAGAACAGACTTCCAGAAAAAAATAGAATTTATCTGTGGTATTTCTTAACATGAAATTTCCATTGCAATCAACTGAATATAGTTTGTGGCATAATCCATAAATTAAAAAAATCCATATATACAGTTGCAAAATGCAGTGACATTTTGGTCATTGAGAGACAACGTATATAGTAGTGGTTCCATACAAACCTGCCGTCTAGTGCAGTTGTGGCTATCTGGCTTCAGGCAAGTGCTCCCTATGGTATTTGTGCAATGGTAAGCTTGCCCACTAAGGTGTTTGTCAGAATGTATCCAATTACTAAATGACACATGGCTTCATTTTGTCATTTATTAGGTTAAAAAAAAGGTGAAGGGACCTGGAAGTTCCAGCTCAGAGACAAGTTTCAAGGTCATTTAATGAGAGGTTGGCTATGTTAGTTAATTTGAGTGACTCTTGTAATGTATACATCACATTGTATCTCATAAAGATACACAATTATTATCTGTCAAAATTGAACAAATGAACCTTTTTTGACTTTATTTTTATTTTTTTATTGATAGCTTTCATACTTACAGACAATAAACCATGATAACTTCCCTCCCTTTCCCACTTTCTCCTTCACAAATCCACACTCTATTATATCCCCTCCCTCTCTCCATTAGTCTCTCTTTTATTTTGATGTCATCATCTTTTTCTCCTATTATGAGGGTCTTGTGAAGGCAGTGCTAGGCACTGAAAGGTCGTGGATATTGAGGCCAATTTCTGTCTGGACAGTTGCATTGTAAGCAGTCCTATCCTTCCTTCAACCCTTACATCTTTCTTCTACCTCTTTCACAATGGACCCTGAGCCTTGGAGGGTGTGATAGAGATATTTCAGTACTAAACATTCCTCTGTCACATCTTCTAAGCACTCTGGTGCCTTTTGGGTCATCCCAGGGGTCACCACCATCTGAAGAGAAGCCAAAAGTGAGAATAGCATTAATATATGGGTATGAATGGTAAGTAAAGTACTTACAGGGCAGTTTGGTGGGCATAATATATGCATTTAGCCAGACAAGAGCAGGCATTACACTCCTAATGCTCATGACCTCCCTCACCATAGGCTTTTGGTTAGGTTTCCAGTGCCAGGCTTGTATCCCCTCCCATAGGGTGAGTCTCCAGTCCAGTTAGAGAGCAGTTGGTTTCCCCCAGAACAGACATGCCTTTATTGTACCTGTTGGCTAATTTGGTCTGGCTGAACAAACTTGAGGCTTGCGGTGTCCACTGTTTTCATGGCTGATGACTTCTGTTTCCTATAGGGCGGCATGCATTGCAGCTTTTTCCAGCTTTTTGGCAGCTGGTCTACGTGGAGGAGGTTTTTAGTTTAGCCCCAGTTTGATTTCTTGATGAGCTTGCAGCTCAGGCATATGGAGTCTTCAGCAATAGGGTCTTATCATCTATTCCTGGTGGGAAACCAAGAGCCCTGGCAATAGTCTGTAATATTTTGGGTGCATCAGGGACCTCCATGGCCAACAACTCACTCATCGCTGAAGGTATCGGAAGGTATCTTCGGAAGGTATCTCATCGCTGGCACTGAAATTTTTCTAGTAATAGTCTATGGCTTCTGGGTATGCCATTGTCCAAAAAGGTAGGTTATCATATGGCTATTCACATTATCCTGAATTTTGATTAACCCTCCCCCACCCTTCTTTTAGTCAATCTCTTCCACTGCAGTAATCTGTTCTTCTACTTACATATATACAATACCAGCCCCTTAAGTTCTCCCCTCTCCTCCCTTCCCTGTTTTCCCTTTCAAGCTTGCTGGCCTCTGCTACTGATTTTTATTCCAACTCACATACAAGTCTGAACATTTGTAACTAGGATCTACATATAAGAGAAAATATCTGACATTTGGCTTTCTGGGCCTGGGTTACCTCACTTAGTATAATCCTTTCCAGATTCATCCATTTCCCTGCAAATTTCATTTTTCTTTACTGCTGAACAGAATTCCATTGTATAAATGTACCACATCTTCGTTATCCACTCATCAGTTGAGGGACATCTAGGCTGGTTTCATTTCCTAGCTACTGTGAATAGAGCAGAAATAAACATGGGTTGTAAAAGTATCTCTAAGGTGGTGAGAAGAGTCCTTGGGATATATGCCTAGGAGTGCTATAGCTGGGTCATATGGTAAAGCTATTTTTAGCTGTCTCAGGAACCTCCACATGGATTTCCACAATGGCTGCCCCAGACTGCATTCCCACCAACAGTGTAGGAGGGATGAACCTATATCTTAAAGCATCCATACAAATCTCAGTTGGGTCCAATTTTTTTTTCCCCTTTAGCCTGGGGGATTCAAGGGTGATGCACACTTAATTTTGATTGAGAACTTGATGGGATTTAGAATCACCTGTAGGTGTCTGAGGGCATTTCCAGAGAGGTTTAAGTAAGGAAGGGAGACCCACCCTGACAGTCATCTCTGGGTACTTCCTGTCTGTGAAGGCAGTGTGACCAGCCATCTCAAGGTCCTGCCCCCATGCCTTCCCCACCGTGAAGACCTGTGCTCTCAAACTGTGAGCCAAGACAAAATCTTCCTCCCTTAAGTTGCTCTTGTTTGGGATTTTATTATAGCAACGAGAAAAATAACTAATACAGAAGGCAAAGCCAAGCTGGGCGTCTCTACTTTCTGGGGCTTCTCTCAGGGACAAAAGCAGGTGGGGCCTCCTCTGCTTAGATCCCAGAGTGATGTTCTTGCAGCAGAGACCATTTATCCTGCTTGGCCAGGCTGAGGGGCTGGAGTCTTCCTTGAGCCCAGCCTGGGGGTTTGGCCTGCAGCAGCTGCTGTCTGTAGCTGGGGAGGCCCATGTTCACAGCTGGTGCTCAGCCCGTGAGGAGCACACTCTCGCCTCTGGCCTATGGGGCCTGTCCAACTTCCCCCATCCTTCTTCTGGCTCTGTACAGATGAAGGGCTTTCTCCAGGGCCAGAGCACTAACGCTTTATCTGTCTGCTGGCTTGCATTTCTCAGACTGTTTCCGAATTAAGTTTTATGTATGAGGATGCTTCAATAATACCATTGTGTTTATTTGGAACACAGCTTAAAGTGCATTTTTGAGCGCACACATCATTCCTCCACAACCAGGGCCTCCTTCACAAAGGGATTTATCCTAAGTGCCAAAAGTGGTTTCTAAAGCCTGTGATACTCTGTGCTTAGTGCTAGGGACACAGAAATGAGAAGGTCTCTACAGTCATCAGAGTGATGGGGAAGAAAGATCAACCAAGAAAAAAGGTAACATAGGCAAAATCAATAGGTGACAGAAAAGGATGGCATTTCTTTTCTTTACTTTCCCTTCACATTTCCCTTTAAACATGTTTCTTTTAAGCATTTAAAACATGCTCTTGGGGCTGGGGAGCTAGCTCATTCAGTAAAGTGCTTGTTGGGCAAGCATAAGGACCTGCGTTCAGATCCCCCGTACCTACATAAAAGCCAGGCACGGTGCTGTATGCCTGTAACCCCAGCCCTGGGGTGGCAAAGACAGCAGGATCTTTTGGGCTGGCTGGCTGCTGGTATAGCTGAGTTGGTGGGCTCTAGGTTCAGTGAGGAGGGGCATGATAGAAGATGACGTGTGATGTCAACCTCTGGCCTCCACATGTGTGTCCACACATGTATACCCCCCACACACATATACATGCATGTACACCATACTCATACATATGAAAAAATATAGTCTCATATCAACGAAAAAAATCACTTGAGAACAATGGAAAGAAAGAAGTGAAAAGCATGACGGGGAGACATGATGGTCCCCACAGAGACGTTCAGGTCCTTCTTTCTGGAAAATGTGAATGTGCTGTGTCACATGGCAGGGGGAGTAAGGATGACAGATAATATTAAAGTTGCTCATTTGTTGACTTCAGGCAGAGGCTATTATCCTGGACCATTCCAGGAAGCTCAATGAAACTGCAAGGATTTCTCAACGTGAAGGAGCCTGGGAGAAGTTCATGGTCAAGGAGAGACCCAAAGCTGCTCTGCTCTGCTGCTGGCTTTGAAGATGGAGGAAGGGGCTCCAAGTCAAGCCATGTGTGTGTGTTGGGGGGGTGGGGCAGGGGTGAGGCAGCTCTGGAAACTGGGAAAGGCGAGGGAACAATCCTCTTTAGAGCTACTACACAGTTCACAGACCTTCACATGCTTTATTTTAGCCCAAGGAAACTCATTTTATATTTCTGACCTCTAGAATGCCAAAATAATGAACTTGTGTTGCTTTAAGCCAGCAAATGAGTTTATGGCTGTTACAGAAGCAATGGAAACTCAATAGCCACCACTGAGTTTTTGGTGACCATCTTCTGTCTTACGACAATATAGCTTTCTTTTTGGTATGTGTAGTATGGATGGTGATGTGTGTGGAATGTGCCCCTGTGTGCAGGTGCCTGTGCCCATGCACATGTGTGTGGAGGCCAGAGGAGAACAGCCTCTATCATTTATCTACTTGGTCTTTTTTAGATGGAACCTCTCATTGAACCCACTGCTTTTTTTCCCTGTCACACTGGCTGAGTCCCAGTGATTATTTGGTCTCTGCTCCCCACAGGACTGGGATTCCACGCATGCATGGCATGGCCAGCTGCTTATGTGGGTGCTGAGGAATCAAACTCAGGGCAAGTCAGACCTTCTCAGGCCATTATGTTTGCACGACAGGTACTGCCACCTGCTAAGCCATCTCTCAAGACCCAACATAACTTATTATAAATGATGTCTGGGGCTGGGGATATAGGTCAGTTGGTAGAGTTCTGGTTTAGAATTAATGAAGCTCTGGGTTTGATCACCAGCACCATAAAAATGAGTGTGGTGGCACAACCTATAATCCCACCTCTGGGGAGGTGGAGATGGGAGGATCAGAAATTAAGGTTATCCTTGGCTACAAATAGAGCTGAAAGCCAGTCTGGGATATATGAGACACTGTCTTAGAAAATACCATTCATGCTATTTTTATTATTGGACTTTTGATCTCCCTTCCATCTTCCTGACTTAAATGTTCACTTTACTTATTCCCTTCTGTTCTGCAACTATGGAGCATTGAAGGCTATGAATTTGCTTCTGGTGACAGCTTTGGTCTCACCCACAAATGTTGATATGTTGGATCTCACTATAATTTTTAGAAGTGGTTATGATTTTGATTCTATTCATCTAAGACCTGTTTTGGGGATAGTTTTAAAAAAACTTTCAAGTGGTTGAGTCTTTGTTAAGTCCTAATTTAACCCATATTCTCAGGCCTCAGTATCTTTTGTAGGTTTAAACTAAACCTTATTAGCATTTGTTTTCACATTTCACCATTTCAATGACACTGTGTCCTTAGCCAGCACTGACCACAGTTCTCTGTTTCCCTTGCTCTGTACCCACCCCTCAAGCATGTGCGTCCAGGTTCTATTTCAGTCCTTTAGAGCCTGTTCCCTACTTCTGGGTGCATCTTGTGGTCATCCCTCACCTCCAGCGAGCATTCTGGGCTCAGTGGGTGTCTTGGCCCATTTGCACTGCTATAACAACATCACATAAACAGTATGGCTACATATATACAAGAGAACTTTTTGTTCCAGATCTGGAGGCTAGAAGCCCCCAGGTCATTATGTCAACTGATTCAGTATCTGCTGAGGGTCCACTCCTGGTCCATTCCCCCAAGCTCCAGATCCTCATACCATAATCTTGGGGTTAGGGTTTGAGCATATGAATTGTGAAGGGAGTATGCACATTCAGACCCTAACAACAGTGCATCCAGCATACCCCATAGCTTCTGAACTCTAGCAAGATGGAAGGAGTTTAGTCTCCATGGAGACTTGGCAGGGATGTCCTGGTCCAGACCAAACACCCTGAGTCATGAGCACAGAGGTCATCTGGGTGCCCTAAGACTTGGAGAATTCTGAAATTGCTTCCATCTCTTGGTGTTTGCTCTGCTTTTGTAAATGTTAAGTGGGCTTTTGAAGGGAACATGTGTTCTGTGTTACAGGGTCAGTGGAGTATGAGAGAGCTGGTTGCCTCTGGTACCATGGTAACTGAGCGGGAGCCAGAGAGAGACCAGAGGAGGAGAGTAGGAAGGTCCCTAGTGGCCTTGGGTAGGAGGGGCAGAGGATGTGGGTGCTGGGTGTGGAGAAGAGGAGAAGAAGCAAGCTTGTTGAGAAGGGCTTGTGAGGGGGAGGAGAGTGTGATTGGTATTTGGGGAGAGCAAGCAGGACCAGAATGAGAACATGATGTAGGACAGAGAGAAAGGACCCTGATGGGGAGGTGACTGGAGCATAGCAAATGGAGGGGATATGTCTTTCCTGTTCATGGAACTGAGTGAGACAAAGAAGGCCAATCCATTGGCTGGCTGGATGTGCTTCTAGCCAGTCAGTTCTGACTCTAGGCTTGAATATGAAATGCCCCTGCCTCAGGCTTACATGTCTAAAGCTTGGTCCTTAGCATTAATTTGGAAGGTGGAGAGAGAGTAGCTGGAGGAAGGAGGTTACACTTTGTTCTTGGCTCCTTCCTTCTGCTTATGTTTCATAGCTATCACTATGAGTCTACTGTCACACCCTCTCTGCCATGATGTTTGCCTTACCTCTGGCCCAAAGCTGTGGAACTGACCATGGACTAAAACTTCAGAGCCAAAACGAATACTTCTGCCTTATTTATTATTTATTTAGTGTGTGATTGTGTGTTCATATGTGTGCAGGTGAATGTGGATGTGTGGATTCACGTGTGTGTGTGTGTGTGTGTGCACGTGCATGTGAAGGCCAGAGGACATCCTTTGGAGTCTCATTCACCTTTTTAAAAATAATATTTTATTTTATTATTTATTCATTTGAGAAAGAAAACATGAGTGAATATGGGCATGCCAGAGCCTCTTGCCACTGCAAACAAACTCCAGACCTATGTACCACTTTGTGTGTCTGACTTTATGTGGGTCCTAGGGAATTGGACCTGGGACAGCAGGCTTTACAAGCAAGTACCTTTAACTGCTGAGCCATATCTCCAGCCTTCATTCACTTTTTTTTTTTTTTTGAGAAGTAAGCCTTTATTTCCATGTTTTTCAAATAAAGTTGGCTTTTTGGTTGCTTTCTGGTGATTAGTCAAAGAGACCGAATCCCATGTCATCATCTGACTCCTCTGACTCTTCCTTCACTTCCACCTTGGCTGGGACCACAGCAGCAGCAGGAGCAGCAGTGGTGGCAGCGGCCACAGGGGCAGTGGCCACAAATGCAGATGGATCAGCCAAGGAGGCCTTGACCTTCTCAGCAAGTGGGAAGGTGTACTCAGTCTCCACAGACAAAGCCAGGACCCACTTGTACCCATTGATGATAGAATGAGGCACTGAGGCAACAGTTGGGTAACCAGTTTGCAGACAAACACTGTTAACATCGCGGGCACCCTCCAGGAAGCGAGAATGCAGGGCATCCTCTGTGATATCAAGCACTTTGTTGTAGATGCTGCCATTGTCAATCACCTGCTAGATGGTCAGCTCAGAGGAGGCAGGGGAGATGTTCGGTGTGTTCAGCAGGGTGGCCTTGCTGATTCCCACTCTGACTCTAGTCTTGATGAGCTGCACATCACTCAGAATTTCCATGGTGCCCCTGGATATTTTGGTGGTGATGCCTAAAGCCTGAAAGAAGGAGGTCTTCTCAGGCCCCAGACTGATGTTCTGGGCAGGCACAGTGACTTCACATGGGGCAATGGTACCAACACGGGCAGCAGCTGCACCTTATTGGCTGGCAGCATGTTCCTGGTCTCAGTGAGGCCCTCCTTGGTGAACATAAAGCCCACATTCCACTGGATATGAGGCAGCAGTTTCTCCAGAGCTGGGTTGTTCTCCAGGAGTCCTTGGATGGTGTTCTTGCCCGTCAGCACCACAGCCTTCCCTTGGAGGGACATGCGGATCTGCAGCATCTGCTTGGAGCCCCCACTGTCTGCTCACATGATGAAGCACTTTGGATAATCATCCAAGCGTTGGATGATCTTAAGGAAGCAATTGGACTTCCAGGTCTCCCTGTCTTCCCTGGGCATCATGGCAGTACATCAGGGATTACCACACAGGGTTTGATAAAGATGATGTCATTCTAAAGAGGACTCCTGGTGAGAGCCATTCACCACCTTTTTTGGTGTGCGTGTGCATGCGCGAGCATGTGCATGTGTGTGTGTGTGTGATATGTGTTGTAGGCATGTGTGTGTGCAGATGCCCACATCCTATGCCCATGTGTGCAGAGGTCAGAAGAGAATGTCAGGTGTCTGTCGCTTTTTAGGGAGTGAGAGAATGGGTGCACCAGGGCCTCCAGCCACTGAAAATGAACTCCAGATGGGTGTACCCCCTTGTGCATCTGGCCTACATGGGTCCTGGGGAATCGAACCTGGGTCCTTTGGCTTTACAGGCAAACACTGTAACCACTAAGCCATCTCTCCAGCCTGGGTCTCTATCTTTTATCACTCATATGTGTCTTTCCTTGAAATGGGGTCTTTCCCTCAACTTGAAGCTGCTGTCTGTCAGCAAGTCCCAGTGATTCTCTAGTCTTTGCCCCATGTAGCCTGGAGTTGCAGCCATGCTTGGCTATGCCCAGACTTTTATGTGGGTTCAGGGTAGTTGAACTTGGCAGTCTTGGGTCCGAGAGGCCCTTATCTGTAAGCAGCAAATGCCCTTTGCAGCTGAGCCATCTCCAGCCCGCACCTATCTTTTTAAAGACTCTCACTGGCCTGGAGATTGCTGAGTAGGCTAGACTGTCAGGCCAGCATCCCCTAGGGATCCTCCTGCCTCTACTTCCCTAGCACTGAGATAATAAGCATGGGTCACTATGTCTGGCTTTTTAAAACACGAGTCCTAAAGAGCAAACTCAGGTCCTCATGCTTGCAAGACAAGCATTTTACTGACTGAGCCACTTTCCAACCCTTCTTTCTGCCTTTGCCACCATTGATCTTCACTGTACACTTGGTTCCCAGTTATTAAATTGAGTGCTGTGGATACTGGGAGAAAAAGCCCACAGTGAGAGGTGAATTCTTGGGCTCCTCTTAGGCTAGGATCTCTCAGGCCATTGGCAAATTCTTGACCATGGTGATGGGAAGCTTGTGTCCCTGTGTGTCCTGGGCTGTGATCTGGTTGCCATTGGCACATTCTTATCCATACTCATGGCAAGCTGATGTCCCCATGGTCCTGGGCTGTGATCTGCTGCCAATGGCATCTTCTTGCCCATGGTAACAGGAAAGTTGGGCTCCATGTTTGTCTTGGACTATGACAGCTATGATTACTTTGTTGTCATTGGTGATGGGAAGGCGAGGTTCGGTGTGTGTCCAGGGCTGATGTTCACCAGCCTCTGGCACATTCTATTCAGTCCATGACCCTGAGTCACTGCAGGTAAAGGGTATGTTCTCTTCGTGCAGAGATGTCAGCTTGTTTCAAGTCTGACTTCTGATGTGTAAACAAAGCCTGCAAGGATAAAAGGCTCCCTGTGTGCGAATGAGAGCATTCACTGGACTACTTAGAGGAGTATGCAGCACTTCAGCCCGTATGGTGAAGATTAGCACTGCATAAGCAAGTGTGAGTCTTTCAGGGCAAAGCAACACAGTAATGAGCCCCTTATTTTGGCAGAACAGAGGAAAGTGGGGCCAGGCTGTCTGCCCTGAATATAGGGAGGGGAGGCTTCAGGTTAGCACTTACATGGCAAGCTATGAGTGAAGGCCATGGGTTGCACCAGGATGAGGTCATAGGGCTGCGAGAAGGACAGTGCTCATCAACACAGGAGAGGTGTCAGAGGCCCCGAGGACACACTGGGTATAAGCTGGCATGCTGAGCTGCTGACAACTTGTAGGACACAAGAGGGCATTTCTTCCGATGGGGTGACACTGATCTGAATCATGAGAGCAGAAGGGATGTTAAGTCAAGGTATTGGGTTGGGATGAAGAATTGGAAATGGACTGCCCTGGAGGGACCCATCAGGAATCTCAAGCTTCCTGAGCAGTGATCAGGGTTCTGTGGTGGCTCATTCCAGGGAAAGAGTCACCTTGGGTGACTTGACCTCACCTCATCTCACCTGGACTCCCAGAGCCATGGCTGGTCCTGGGGTGTGAAGGTACCTGAGCATATATATTTCAAAGTCTCCTTTCTGATGAAAAAATAAGTGACAGGAATCATGAGCCATGTGGGTACAGCAAAATGACTCGGTGCTTTAGGGGACTAGAGGAGGAGAGGTGCTGACATTCTTCCTTTTGTTATTTGTGTGTGTTTCTGTGTGTGGTGTGTATGTGTGCATGCATGCAGGTATGTGGGCATCTCTTGCTGAACCTACAGCTCAACAATTCGGCTAGGTTACTAGCCAGTGAGCCTCAAGGATTCCCTGTCTCCACCTCCCCAGAGCTGGGATTACGGGTGTGTACCACCAGCACCATGCCTGACATTTTACATGGGTGCCAGGGATCTAAACTCAAGTCTTCATGCTCATACAGCAAGCACTTCTCCTGCTGAGCCATCTCCCCAGTCCCAGTGTTGATAACCTTGTTTATTGCCCATCACTGCCTATGAAGAACCTTGTTAGTGTGCGGGTCCAGGAACCATCTCATCTTGGCCTTTATTGTTAAGAATGTTGTCCATAGCTAATTTCATATTAATGTCTCACAGAGCTGGGGGAAAATAGCAATGCTGCTATTCCTCCCAATGCATGGCTCTGTGGAGCCTGTTTGTATGGATTTTCTGTGTTGCTGTTTTCCCTAACCCCACACATGTAGGGGTGGAGGCAATTTATCTCCTGCTTTGCCTTCATCTATTGAGGCCCCTGGGAAAGCTGACATCTTTGGCTCCCTCAAAGATGATCCCTGCACGTCATTAGTGATGACCCCCAATACAGATCATATCTTTCGTTTTCAAAAATATTTATTTTTTATTTTAAAAATATATTTTATGTTCAGAGCAGTCTAAGCTTCCACATGCAGGGATCAAACCGGGTACCAGCACAAGGGTGAAGGAGATTAACACAGAGAAAAATCAACTCCTACCAAATCAGAGATCCAGAGACCCAGAGGCCCCTAACACCTCATCACTGAAGCAGACCAAAAATGAACCCAACATGGCTCAGAGAAATTTTGCGGAAGAGGGGGCAGAAAGAATGTCAGAGCCACATGTTGGGTCATGATATGCAGAGACATTTATCCTACCCATAACTGTGGGCTAACTCCAGAATGCATTGACCCATATACCTCAACAAGGAAGGTCATAGATGAGCCTAATAATGGTACCAAACTGACTGTATTCACTGAGTACAAAACTAATTAATAAAAAATATTTTTTTATGTATTTGAGAAAGAGAGAGATAGCCAGAGAGAGAATGGGCACACCAGGGCCTCCAGCCACTGCAAAAGAACTCCAGACGCATGCCCCACCGTGTGTATCTGGCTTATGTGGGTCCTGGGGAATCAAACTGAGATCCTTTGGCTTTGCAGGCAAACGCCTTAACTGCTAAGCCATCCCTCCAGCCCCCATCTTTCATTTTTTGATCATATTAAATTTATTATTTGGAATATTGTGACGTAAGGGAAGAAGGACATCTTCCAGCCACATCTTCCTTGCCATCTTAAAATGTTACTCCTCTCCTCCTAGAGTGTGGCCCTGTCTCATACTGAGCACATCCTTGGCTTCCAGAAACTACCACCGGCAAGTGGAATGGGAAGAGTGGTTCCCATTGTGTGAGAAATATTCTGTCCTGCAGACTAGCATCCTTCAGGGACAAGAGAGGACATAGTGAAGGGTGATGACTTTGCATTGCAAAAAGGCTGAAAGTTCTCTTAAGTAGATGAATCTAGCCAGCCCGAGGGGGGGGGGACTACCCTAAAATGGGAAGGATCTTCAAAGGTCCAGCATCTCTGCCCTGGGTGCCAAGGACAGAGGACACATAGAAGAAAGGTGCTAATTGCTATCGCCCCATTCTTGCATGCCGTGCCCCGAAGGTGACTAAAATTGGAGCACAGATGGACGATCTGATGCTTTCGTATGTGGGCAGCAGTAGCCCAGAGCCGTGACCTCATTCTGTGTCTAGTTTAAGTGGGAGTCACCAAAAACTGTGTCAGCACCTTCTAGTGAGTGGCTTAGTCCTACCCATGTTCATGAGAAAACTACCTCACTAGTTAAAGTTGCTTGCTCATAAACCTGCTTGCCCTAGACATTAGGAGCAATTTTACATTCACAAGCCCTGGAGTTCCTGAGTGGGCCTCACAAATAGGTGTAGTTCTTATTATATGTCTTTGGGAGACATGAATAAATGCCTACTTGCCCCAGTGAGGTCACCAACAACAGACCAAAGTAAAGACTCCAGCCAGGGACAGCTTGATGCAGACCAGCGAGTTTCATGAGCTTACTTACAGGAGTGTGGGCGAGGGATCACTTACGGGAGTGGAGAATCAGGGTCTCTTCACTATCTTCCACCTGAGCATGGCTGACCACATCATGGAAGCTGCCTCCTGAAGTCCCGCCTTAAGTTGATCTTTCACTGCAGGAATCTGGGAGGCAGGAGGGAATGGTGAGTGGAATCCCAGGTGACCTTCTCTTTTATTTACTGAAGAGCATTAGGAGACTGTCATTATTGCCATAGATAGCTATCACTCCATTGCTCTTATTTGGTTGCCATAGCTACAGGGCCAAAGTTATCTCTGCTCCTAGATGGCTATGAGCTGGTCATGTTTTGCTAGGAGGAAAAAGCTATACAACAACAGGGTGGAGGGTTGGGGGGGGGCAACTGGACTCTCCTCCAGGTGATCTAGGCATACACTGTCTGCTCACGAGCACTGCTCTGGCTATACTAATGCCAAACAGTTGTGTTGTTGTTTGGTGTGGGGGGGGGAGGTGAGTGTTCTTTTGTACTTTTTTTTTTTTTGAGACAGAGTCTTGCTATGCGGTATAGGTTGGCCTTGAACTCACTATATAGTACAAATTGGCCTGGAACTTGTGGTTCCCCTGCCCCAGCCTCCTGAAGACTGGGCTTATGGGCTTAAAGATGTATGGTGCTATTACTAAATCTATGGGTTAGAAACTTAATCCCCAAAGTCATATGTGTTGATGGGCTTTGGAGGTGAGCCTTTGGGAGGTAATCACACTTAGATGAGGTCATAGGGTGGGGCCTCAAAAGGGCATTATTGGCTTTATAAGAGGAGGAGAGACCTCTGCCTCATCATAAGATGGCCTTTGCCATGCTGTGATACAAGAAGGCCCTCACCAGGTGCTTGCCAGATGTCAGCACCCTGACCTTGCTCCTTTTAGCCTCCAGAATCAGAGACCAAATAAGCTTTAACATTTATGAGTTACTTGGCCTGGCTTGTGATCTTCAGTTAGAGCAACAGAAATGGGTCATTGCAACTCCCTGGTGCTCCTAGAATGCACACTTGCGTCCTCTCTGGGACCGTTACACTTGCTGCTCCTTCCCTGGAAGTCACTTCCTCTATAGATCTCATTCCCTGGACCTCAGCTGTGACATTCAGTCCTCTGCTCCCGGATGAGGAGGCCAATGTGAAGGATGAACCGGCTCTAGGGCACTAGGTGTGCCATGGGTGCAAATCTGTGGTTCTTTTTTTTTTTTTTTTAATGAGGTAAGGTCTCACACTAGCTCTGACCTGGAATTCACTATGTAGTCTCAGGGTGGCCTCGAACCCTCAGCGATCCTCCTACCTCTGCCTCCCGAGTGCTGGGATTAAAGGCGTGCACCACCATGCCAACCGGCTCTGTGGTTCTTTTTTAACTGTTGGTTTTGAAATTGCTGTAGACCCCATGCTGTTTTGAAAAATAGCAACAAAAAAGGTATAAACATTGCACAGATTCCCTACATGCCCTTTACCCACTTCCTCTGATGTTACTATTATATATCATCACAGGAAGGGCTGCGAGGATATTGCAACACTATTACTTAGTCCCAGTTTTGCAACCCAGGTCCATTTTTGGATGTAAGATCCCACATGGCCTCTGACTGTTGGGTGTCCTGTTTTCCCTCATCTGAGATTTCGTGACTGACCACGTTGCTGTTGGTGACTCCTGATGAGCACTGGCCAGCTCTTTGCAGATGGGCCTCCACAGTTCTGACAGGCATCTCTGTAGTGTCTGCCCTCTGCAGGGCATCACACTCAGGGTTGCAATATTGTGTGGTTGTTGATGGTGAAGGTGTTGTCTTCTGGGAACCTCCCTCATACAGTGATGACAGTCCTTCCTTCCTGTCTGGGAAGAGAATATTCCAAGTCTCCCAGTAGATGCTTAAAACCCACAGGTGGTGTCAAACCATACATACATATATCAGTGATGGAGCTTGATTTTTAAACTAGACATAATGTAGCAGTTTGAATGTAATATGTCCCCCATAGCCTTGTGTGTCTGCGACTAAGCCTCATATTCAGTCTGCAGCTAGTGGAGCCTTGCTGGTGGAGGTGTGTCACTGGGGTGGGCTTTCGGGTTCCATAGCTCAGCCCTCTTGCCATGCTCTGCTCACTTCCTCTACTTCCTCCCTGATGCTGCAGAGATGTGATACCTTAGTGCCTGCTCCTGCCATGATGAAATTCCCCTCAAAACTGTAAACCAGAAACAAACCCTTTCCTTCCATTAGCTGCTTCTTGGTAGGTATTTTGTCCTTGGAATGAAAAGGTATCTGCTACATGCAGTAAGAAATTAACATCAGTAATAGTCATATAGAACACTGATAGGCACATACTATAATAAAAGTCACATGAGTGTGGTCTTCTGTATCTCTCAAAAAAGCTTTTTAATATTGCTTTCACCCTTCTTGCAGATGGTGGGTAACTTTTGTAAGGAAGAGAAACCTCAGATAAAGGGGGATTCTTCGATTTTTTTTTCCTGTGTAACTAACAAGTCTCTTTCCTGTAGGGAGACACTTTGGAATGATAAAGACATCTTGCCTCATCATACTTCTTCTCACTGTCTTCAGCTATGTAGACAATGCTTACCTGTAGCAATCTTTATTGGGCCGTTTGCTTAGGAAATTTAAGGCAGCTATTTTCAGTCCTCATCATATTCCCAACATTTATTAATTGAGTTCCACCATGAAGAATAGCTGTCCCTCCTCCTCTATTCATTTATGATCCAGTCATTTGTTTATACCAGTATAAGTGAGTATCCATGCACATTTGTTCCATGGGTCATTATTAATTTATTTCAAATATTTGTATTAATTTGCAAGGGGAGGGAGAGAGAGACAGAGAGGAAGAGAGAGAGAGAATGGGTATGTCAGGGCCTCTTGTTGCTGCAAATGAACTTCAGATGAATGTGCCACTTTGTACATCTAATTTTACATGGATACTGGAGAATTGAACCCAGGCTTTCAAGCTTTGCAAACAACTGCCTTTAAGTGCTGAGCCATCTCTCCAACCCCTATCATTATTTATTATTTTGTTCAAATTTCCCCAGTTCAGCCATAGAGAATACCTTTAAATTGGACCTTCTGTCTTGCTGTGCTCATGGTGTGGTGTGACATGGAGCAGTGAGGCAAGCAGAATCTGAACAGGGATACAGCTCTGAAGGAGGTAGGCAGTCCTAAGGAACAGTCTAGAGCTGCAGCCTGCTCTTGGGGACAGCCAGGGTGCATGTGCTCTGTCCCCAGTTCAGTGTTATCATCAGCCCCCTTGTCTGCCTCCAGGGGGCCCCTGAGAATCCAGGCTGGTGCTGCTGGTAGGCGAGGCTGAGCTCACATGCATGGGTTCCACGCTGTGCCCTGAGTGTTGGTGTGGGTGGGGGATTGGAACAGTCAAGGTCCTGGGACTTGTCCCTGATGTCACTTTTCATGCCCTGGGACTCGACACTGTCTCTCAGTAGCGACACTTGGTGGCCAGGGCCCTTGTGAGAAGCAGAATCCCATGTCGCACCTAATCCTAAGGGTAGCCTCCCTCATCTCCAGTGTTGTCCAGTGATGGTGTGTGCACCCGCACCTGCATTCTTCTGGAAGCAGCACTGTTGGCCATTGCTAGCCTTACTGCTCAGGGTCCCAGACTGGGCCTTGATGATGCGTAGAGGGGCCCAGGGCCATGTGGACTGCCATCTTTGTTGGAAAATGAAGAGACACCCCACCGTTACCAGAGAGGACTCTTGGTGCTGGACGTCCCTCCTGGATTACCACTCATCAGGGGAGGACACGACGGACAGCGTCAGAAGCCTGGCCGCAGCCCAGACAGCCTGGCCCTGAGAGCCCCGTCTCTTCCCATAAATAAACCAGACACACTCTCCGTCACATGGTGCGGCCTGGTTTTTGTTTTGGGAAATCTGGACAAGAGAAGGGGCAGCAGACAGCCTCGGGCCCTGGCAGGGCTGCCTGCCTGCCTGGGAGTGTCAGCTGGTCAGGCGGACAGAGGACGGTCGGCGGTCAGCCTGCCCTGGATACCACGGTGGGCCCCAGAGACTGGAGCAGGAAAAGAAGTTGGATTTGAGGGAAACCAAAGTCAGGAAGGGTACCATACTCTTGTATGCATGAGGACTGAGATGCCTAAAGAGGGACCCGAGACCTAGGGACCCAAAGAGGCGACAGTCCATAGTAGCAAGTGAGAGTCAAGGTCCTCTGAGCAAACTTCAGACCTGAGCACCCAGCTCGTTAGGTGCAGAGGCCACACCCCCTCTGAGTCTCGCCATCATCCTCTGAAACACTTCTTCCACCTCTGGGGAAACTGAGGTTTAGTGACTGCATATTGCACAGTAGTGGAGCGTGTTCCTGTTTGTACTTTCATGTTGGGGTTTACCTGCCTGCCCTTGCCTTTGAGGGGTACAACCAGTGGACAGCGTCTTGCTCACACTACCGCAGGTGCAGGTCTGCATGCCCCCTTTCTTCTGTGACCTAGACAACCCGCCACCTGCCCCCTCCTACCCAGGTTGCATTAAGGGAATGCCAGGTTGAAGATGAGGCTGCACACAGTCTCCCTGCCCATCAACCAGCCTTGTCCACCAACCAGGTCACGGGTCCCTTGGTGAGCACGTGTCCTCACTACACACGTGGAACAGCCAACTGGGAAGGAGCCAGGGGAAGTGACAGGCTGCTCCCTTCCCCAGGACCAAAGATTTTTCGCTGAGTTACACTGTCCTGGAAAGTAGGCTCCTCTTTAGAACAAGCTGCACCTCTAGAGTTGCGAGTCCTGCCTTCCAGCTGCTGGGTGGACTCATCTGGAGTTCACTCAGAGAATTCTGGGGGGCTCTGAGCATGTGAGGAGACTTAGCCTCCTCTCAAGAATGGAGAGGGCCAGCTTGCCACTGACTCCAAACACAGGCTCCTAAGCGAGGCTCCTGTGGGTTCCCAGAGACAGTGGGAGCTGGTCTGGAAGTGACAGGCCCTGACCCCTGCTCACTGCCCACTGTGAGATTGCCCCGGGCAAGCTCAGACTTCGCTAGAATTGCAGCTTTCTCACCTGTCTGATTTCTGGCCCACTGGGGAGTGATTGAGACAATAATGTGCCTGGGTGGGCCCCTCCTTCCTGCTTGAGCTAGGCTTTGTCCAGCTCTTACCAGCAGCTAGCTTTGCATCTCTGTGGTGCTGGAGTACGGTGACTGCATGGGCTGACTCTCGCCTCCCCTCCAAACTGTGTGGGCAAGTCCTTCCCCACTCCTCCACTTCACAATGTAATTATACTTGGAGAGAGGATCTTTTCAGAAGCCATTAAATTAAAATGAGGCCACTAATCCAGCGAGAAGAGATTAGGGCAAAGACACACAGAGGAAAGACCAGTTGTAGGCACTGGGCAAAGTCAGCCATATATGAGCCAAGCAGACAGACCTCAGAGAGATCAGCCTGTGGACACCTTGATCTTGGACTTCAACCTCCAGAGCTTTGAGAGAATGAGCTTGCATTGCTTGAGCGACCCCCCGCCCCCAAGTCTGTAGCACTCTGGCATGGCAGCCCTAGCATATCTGTGCAAAGGCCCCTGAGGAGGCATGGGTCCTGTGCAGGAGTATGCTGGGGGCTTCCTCTCAGAAAATTTAATCTAACTGCAGCGTGTGAGTGAGTCTTTGGTGAATTCCAAGAAGATGGTGCTAGGGTTTGGGAGGTAGCTCAGCTGATAAACCATTTGCCACGCAAGCATGAGGACCTGAGTTCAGATCCCCACAACCCACATGAAAACCAGATGTGTGGCACACACCTGTAATGGCAGTGCTGAGGAGGCAGAGACAGGAGTACCCTGGGGCTTGCTAGCCAGCTAGTCCAACTGAATCAGTGGGCTCCAGATTCAGTGAGAGAACTAATCTCAATATAATAAAGTGGAGAGTGAGAGAGACACTTGACGCTGGCTGGCCTCTGGCCTTCACAAGCATACACACACACACACACATGCAATATGCACATATGAACATAAAAAGCAACCTAAACTAAAGGGGTGATGGTAGGGTCAGTAGGCCCTGAGGCCCTGGAGTGAGGTCTTGTAGGCTTTTTTGGCTAACCATGGTGGCTTTTGGAGTGAGGGATTCCCACATGGTATAAGTGGTAATGTCTTCAGGTCTTAGATCCTGTAGGTAGGTGACTGGTGACAATTTGGCCCCATTTCCCTGTCCCTCCTCAAATAACAAACATCTAGGTGAAAGCTGTATTGGCACCCCTAGACAAGGGCCCCTGCCAACCCACCCAGTCTGTGAACCAGGCTGCAGGTTCTTTCTGGGATGGGCGGGACTGCTGATCTTCACACATGCTGGTCTCCAGGATGCAGTGAAGGGAGGAGAGGAAATATGTGCTGGCCCTGAGGAGATGGGAGGCCAGTGACCCCACAGGGGTGCTGACCCGAGCCAGCATTGGATGTTCAGGAGGCCACAAAGAACCTGCAGAACATGACACTGGGACCTCTTCTGTGGGTCCCTTCCGCCTCACATCTCAAGGCCACCATCTGATGTGGTACAGCTGGTAAGATATGGTAGTTCAGAAAGAAAAATTACACTTTTTGATAGCTTGGAAAATGCTCCTGCAGCAAGAGTCATTTTTCTTCTTTAGTGGAGAGCGCCCTGTTATTTATGTGAATGTTAATTTGCAACTAGGGACATTCCCCGACGTGGTCCTCATGCTGAGCGAGACCTGGGAAATGTCAGCTGGAACATCTGGCAGGGACAAGTGTCAGAGCTTGTAATGGATGAGCAGGCCTGTCATGGTCCCAGGGTCTGAGCCTGACCTGTTGACCTCTGTGTCCCAGCCAGGACTGGCAGCCCAGCTCCATTTCCTGGAGGCTTCTTTTGCTCTGGAGTGCTTAGGGCCATGGGGCTCGGGGAACAGAGTGTGGGACATTCTGGATTCTTACAGACTGGCCAGCCAAGGTCTCATGGGAGCCACTTCAGTGCAACCTGGCCAGCCCCTTCCCTGATTCCCGTGAGGCACTTCTGTTGGCATCTTGTTTACCACACTTTTCTATCTTTCTGTCTCTGCTCATTTCTACACCCTCTTTTCTGTATTCCTTTCATCTGTTTAATATACGCTTTTTGTAAAATTTCAGGAAATAGCAAACCATAATGTCAACTCTTTATTACATGTGTCCAAGCACCACTCATGTCACCGTCATGATACTGTTACGATAACAGATGATATTACTCATGTCACCATCATGATGCTTTTATGACAATAGACAATTTTCCTAAGCATTTACTGAGTGTACCCCATACAGCATCTAGTCTCACCCTTGGATCAAATGTAAATCCTATTATGAACTTTATGTTATTCTCAAAACAGTGAGGCTTGGAGAGGCCCCACTGTCATCCAGTACTGATCCATTTTTGAGCTGAAATGGGAGGAATATGAAAGCCACAAGTAGAGAGGATCTTACCCCTGGGGTTCACTGTGGAACTGGATCTGCTTCTTAGACACCAGTGGGTCATGAAAACATTAGCATCTATGTGGTAGAACATCTGTAAGCCTTGCTGGCTTATAGATTCATTAAAATTTTGCAAGGTGTATTGTAATAGCATATATATATATATATATATATATATATATATATGTATGTATATGATAACTTATGTGTACTGTCTTATGTGTTTTCTTTGTGTTTTCTATATTTACTTTATGACCTACTTTCAGTAAATTTGCAAGGTATTTATTAGTTTTACTAGCTGTGGCTTTTGTAACTTCAAATAGTATTTATGTTTGCTTATTTATTTATTTATGTTTTTTTTTCTTTTTGAGGTAGGGTCTCATGTAACATGGGTTGGCCTCAAACTCACTAAGGAGCTCAAGCTTGTCTTCAACTCTTGATCCTTTCACACCTACTTCCCAAACAGTGAGATTATAAGCATGTGCCACCACACACAACTTGGTTTTTATTTCTTTTTGGTGTTTACTTTGAGGAATGTTTATTGACCTTATTGGTAGCTATTAATTCATCCATGGCAGATGCAAGCAGTCAAACAATTACTTCCTGCCTCCCTCTACCTGTTAAGTGATATTTTTTTGGTAGATTTTTTATTCTGGCACTGTTTTCTCCCCAAACTAATTAAACAAATTTTGGAATTCTTTTTTCTTTTCTTTCTTTCTTTTTTTTTTTTTTTTGTATTATATAGCTTTCCTTCCCACAAGATTTGGTATGTTACTTCTGGTTGGTAATCTTAATTAATGCTGTGAAATGAATAGAGAGGGTCAGTTCCCATACACTGAACCTGTCACTTGCCCATTTATGGGGCTTGATTTTGAAATCCTGTCTAGGCTGCTTAAATGACAGTCGAGGAAAGATGGAGAAAGATGAAGGTAGAACTCAGTGGGTTGCTCTTGAGAGGAGCCTCCAAGAGCCGGGGTGAAATACAGTTGCTCCAGGGAACCTAACACACAAGAAGGCTGCTGACCTGCTCAGGATTGCATAACTAGAGAAGGGCTCTCATCTCAAACCCATGGTTTCTACTGCAGTCATGCTGTCTAAGGCAATGACTTGTTAAGTTGGCCTTGTAGGTGAACCAAGGCGGTACCAAACATGACAAAAGAAAGCACTGGATCTTATTGTGGTGATTTGAATGTGAAGTGTTCCCATAGCCTCATGTATTTGTGATTAACCCTCATACTCAATCCACAGCTGGTGGAAAATATGGAAGGTAAAGCCTTGCTGGAGAAGATGTGTTGCTTGAGGTGGGCCCAGCCTCTGCTGTGCCAGGCCATGATGAAACTTCCCTTGGAGACTGTAAAAATAAGCCTTTTCCTTGCATAAACTGCTTGTAGTCAGGTGTTTTGTCTAAGCTACAGGAAGGTAACTACAACACTTATCAAAATCCCAGTTGGTTTCTTGGAAGGCATTGACAAGCCGATACTAAAATTCATACTGAAATATGGGAGAATCAGAATAACCAAAACAAAATATATTGAAAAAGAATAACTGAAGAACAGTTGGCGAATTCTTAGTTGGAGATTTTATAACTAACCACAATGATATGGTGATCAAGATTGTGTGGCAATGGTAGAAAAGATACATACAGAGAATGGAATAGAACTGTGGAAAATGAATTCTCACATTGACGTTTGATAAAGAAGCTAAGAAAATTCACTGGGAGAAAAGTTAATCTTTTCAGCAAATGGTCTTGGCACAAATGGATATTCATATGCAAAATAATGAAGTGAGATCCCTGTCTCACACCATATACACAATAATAAGAGTTACATTTAAACCCTTTAAAAAATATTGAGTAAACCTTTGTTACTTGAGGTTAGGTAAATTCCAACAGAAACACAAGTGATAAAAGAAAGATTAGATAAACTAAGGCCTGGGGAGATGGCTTAGTGGCTAAAGTCTTCGTGTGCAAGGCAATCGCGAGGACCTGAATTTGTATTCCCAAAACCCATTTAAAATCTGAGTGTGGCAGTGCACACACTGGCTGGGGAGGTGGAGAGAGGAGGATCCTGGGGCTTGCTGGCCGCCTAGTCCAGCCAAGTCATTGAGTTCTGGGTTTAGTGAGAGCCCCTATCTCAAAAATAAAGTAGAAAGAGATTGAGAAAGACACCCAATGTTGACTTCTGCCCCCCCCCACATACACATATATGCATGCATACTACACCCATACACATGGGAAAACTTTAACAAAATAAACTAGACCTCATGAATATCTTTTCAAACATTCATGGACGCCATAAAGAGAAGGAAAAGACAACCCACAAAAACTTTTACAACATATATGAAATTAGGGACTTGTATCTAGAGCTCAGTCAAAGAAAAACAATTCCACTTAAAACTGAGCAAAGCATCTGAATCAACATTAGTGAAATAAGACACACACATAGCCAGTGAGCACATGAAGAAATGCTCAGCATTCTCATCAGGGAAATGCAAGAAAATCATGAGCTAGAACATCATACCTGCTAAGATGGCTGGACTGAAAAGCCAGACATCAATAACGTTAGTGAAGATAGAGAGAAACTGCAAGCTGAATGTGGCTAGTAGGAATGTAAAATGGTGCAGCCACTGTGGGAAATAGTCTACTGGTAGAAGTACTACATGACCCCGCAATTCCATTTTAAAAGAAATGAGATCATCATTCCATACAAAAATGTATGCAGAAATGATTGAGTGTTTTTTAGGCGCCTCAGTCTAGAAACAATTCGAATGTCCCACAACTGGCAAATGGATAAAGAAAATGTGGCACGTGCACGTGATGGATGATAATTTGGTGTGGTGGTTTGAATGTGAAATGCTCTTCCTATGCTTGTGTGTTTGATTGAGTATGTCACCCCCAGCTGGTGATGCTGTTCTGGAAGGTTGTGAGCCTTTAAGGGGTAGAGTCTTGCTGGAGGAAGTGTCACTGGGGGTGGGCCTTGACGTTTTATAGGCAAGCCCTTCTCTCTCTCTCTCTCTCTCTCTCTCTCTCTCTCTCTTTCTCTCCGTCTCTCACTCTTTCCTCCCTGCTGATGTGAAGTTGTGATGCTGCTTCCTTCTCCTGCCATGCTTTTCCTGCTGTGACTGGCTTTCCCTAGCAACTGTAAGCTGAAAGCAACCATTTATTATTTATTTCCTCATGCTGCTTTTGGGTGTTTTGTCCTAGTAACAAGAAAGTAACTGAGGCACTTGGCAACATTTGGCAAGAGGAGGGAATGAAGTATTGATTGTGCTACATGAATGAATCTTCACAAACACATATTGTGTGATTCCAATGATGGTTTATCTTGATTGTCAACTTGACTGCGTTTAGAGTCACCTAGGGGACAAATGTCTGCAAGGGAGTTTCTAAATTAGCTGAGGTGGAAAGACCTGTTCTACCAGAGGGTGGCATCATCCCATGCCCTGGGATCCGAAGTGAATAAAAAGGAGAAAGCGAGTTGAGTACTAGCATCCATCCCTCTCTGCTTCTTGACTGTGGATACAGTGTGACCAACTGCTTCCCGCTCCTGCCTCCGTGCCTACCCGGCAGTGGTTGACTGTACGCTGGGACTATAAGCCAAGACAAACCCCTATTCCCTTCAGATACTGCTTGTCAAGTGTTGGTAATAGCAATAGGGAACAACTCCATTTATAGGAAATGTCCAGAATAAGCAAATTCCCAAGGACAGAAAGTAGATTTACAGCTTCCAGGGCCCTGAGCAGGGTAAGAAGAATTGGGGGTCTCATGGGGGACTGACTGCTAATATATCTAGATTTCCTTCTGAGGTAATTGTGATATTCTAAAATTTATAGTACAGCTTAAATGCACGAATTATATGGTATGTGAATTACTGTTCCATAAAGCTGTCATATATTTGAAAAACCTTGAACATCACTGTGAAGAAATTATTCCCTTTACACTTAGGTTTTAAACTTTCTCTTTCAGTCAAGGGGAGTCTCATTTGGTGCTGATGAATCACCAACACCTTTCTGACATGTACAGACTTCTTTTTTAAAACAACAACAACAAGTAGAGATCACAGTTCAGATTTAAGGTCTTAGCAGTCAAGGATATCTGGCTTGAATTTCATAAAATTGGGTAAGGCAAAAATGGGGATGGTGTTGGAGAGAGGCTGCGGTTCGATGACCCTCACACATATCCACGTCTACTTCCCTGCTGAGAAGCCTGAATTAATGACTTAACTTCTTTGAGACTAAGAGGCCTCTATAAATGGTGTGTTCTGCCTTCCTTGTAGAATTTTATGGGAGTTTGAATTTCTACCACACTTGACATCCTATCTCATGTCTGACAGAGTCCTTCCTGGAAGCTGCCCTTCATCCAGTAGGGACAAGTTGGAGGAGTTTGTCACACAGCCACAGACTCTCAGTGTAAGCTGGGGTCAGGGCACCAGCCCCTGTGCAATACTAGACAGAGGGTGGGGCACATGGGCTGCCAGCAGGTCACCAGCTGAATGCTGTCCATGTTGTCATGCTTGAGAGATCTCTAACATTCACTGAGTCTGGAGAGGTAGCCGATTATTATTAATAAAAATTATGAGCCGAGTATGGTGGTGCACGCCTTTCATTCAGCGCTCAGGAGGCAGAAGTAGGAGGATCACCATGAGTTCAAGGCCACCCTGAACTCAGGTATGCAAAGAAACTCTAAACTGTCTCTCGAGGTCACTTAGCTAAACAGGACTACTCCTCACCAGGTATGGTATGGCCTCACTGCGAGGATTACCTCAGAACCCAGAGCCTGTGCTATAGATAGCTCCCAGCCTGCTGTGCAGCAGTTCTTTCAGAAGAGAGGGCTGTCCCATAGGGACATTGTATCCCAGTATCCTTCCTACATTGTCCCACTAGGACCAATCTGTCCAAGGGACTCAGCTTCTAAGGGGTTCTGGGCTCTGATTCCTAGACTTTGTATCTCTGGCAGGCCTCTTCATGGCCCGGGCCTCATTCGAAAGGTAGAGTAGGGGAAATCACGTCATGGAGGTACGGCAACAGTGTGTGCAGCTGTGCAGGGAAGACATGGCAATCCATTTACAACCAACAAGGAGAGACCCAGGAAGTTTTGGCAGCTTACCCGAGGCCACCCAGTCACAGGGCCAAGAACCCCGAAAGCCCGATTCCCAAGTAGCTGTGCACTCCTAACACAGCAGGGGTTAATTCCCACCCATGTTCAAATGAGTTCTATTTATGATGTGGGTTAAAGACACTAGTCTCCCCTCAAAACCACACACATGGAAAACATCTATGCAGGCCTACTGGAAGAAACTTGTTATAAACATTCTCACCACCCATCAGTGGGCAAGGACACCCCCCTGCACTTCCCATCAGGCCACTCTCAGAGGACGTGTCCTGATACCTTGGGGTCATGTCTTCACTCAGCCTGCAAGCATTTTCTGACTACTGGCCAGGACTGGTGGTGCCCTGGGACCCCAGGATGAGTCAGAGGTATGGGGGCCTGCTAGTTCCTCACCACACCTCCGCCTCTCACAGCCCAGTGACCTCATTCCATTGCTCCTGCTGCCCCTTCCTTGGCCTCCTACCCTTCCTCCTTGCTACGCACCCAGCAAATTATTGGTGGTGGGGGTGTCTCCTGCTCTCGCTCTTCTTCCTGTGCCTCTCAGAACCATCTCTTCACCAGGTCACCCAGTGGGACCCTGTATTTGTTTCCTGATGTTGTTGTAACAAATGACTTACAAGAGTAGAAAATCATCCACTCACAGTTCTGTGGGCAGAAGTCTGAAGGCAGAACCGCCTGGCTGAGCTCCAGGTCTCTGCAGGGTTGAGCATCCTCTGTAGGCATTAAGGGAAATCTGCTCTTGTGTCTTCTGATCCCAGGTGACTATGAGCATTTCTTGGTTTGTAACTTTATCACTTTGATCTCCATGATCACATTGCCTTCTCCTCTTCCATGTCATATCACCCTCTGCCCCCTCCCTATAGGGAAGTGGGCATTTAGAGCCACCTAGACACTGTAGGGCGACCTCCTGAGTTGCAGACCTTTGAATTAGTCCGACCTGTGAAGTCCCTTTTTACCATGTGTTCTGCCATGCACAGGGCCAGGAACTAGAACCTGGTTAACTTCTGTGAGGAGCCTTCTCAGCCTATACCAGACCTGGAAGACCTCCTGGTCATGCTGTTTCTCTCCTAGCTGATTCAGATCTGCCCCCAAGTCCTGGTCCAAGTTCCACTTCCTCAGCTTCCTGGGATCTGTCCTATCCTGGCTCTGCTCCCTGCCTCCCAGGCATCTGCTGCGTGTGCCCTGATCTCCAGGTGCACTCTCATCCTTCTCATCCATTCTTCTCACAGCAGTAATGAGCCAGGTCAAGACACACCCTGACCAGAAACCTTCAAGCGACACACTGCCCCAACTTTGAGGTTCAGCTTGCAAACTATGCCACTGAAAGCCTTGCCCCCAGCCCCCACATGTTCTTAACCAATCAGTTTGTCCCACTGGCTGTGGTCTACCCTCTGAGTCTTTATATGTGTAGTGACCTCTACCTACAAAGAGCCCCCGGCCTGACTCCTTTTCTGTCTGACTAAGGGAAAAGTTTTGGCAAGCCTCATCTTCTGGTGACTCTCTGTCTCGTTCTCTCTCTCTCTCTCTCTCTGCCTGTGTGTGTGTGTGCTGTGCATACACATGTGTATGACCGTTTGTATGTGTGTGGGCTGAAGTGTGTGCACAGATGTGCACCTCTGTGTGAAGGCCAGAAGTCAACATCAGGTGACTTTCTCACTCTTCACTTTATTCCATGATACAGTTCCTCATGGAACCTATTCTGCTGGACCCGCTAGCTTTCAAGCGCTGAGGGTCCCACTGTCTCTTGCTCCCCAATGCTGATATTACAGGCACATGTTGCGACACCTTGCTTGTATGTGGGCGCTGGGGTCTGAACTGGCTAGTGACTGAAACTGCACCTTCTCAGTGAGTCCTCTGCATTATGCCTTGGTTCCCCAAGGTACTAGATGAGAGATGGTTTAACAGTTAAGGCACTTGCCTGCAAAGCCTAAAGACCCATGTTCAACTCTCTAGGTCCCACGTAAGCCAGACGCACAAGGTGATGCAGGTGTGCAAGGCTGCCCATGCATGCAAGGTAGCACATGTGTCTGGAGCTCAAATGCAGTGACTGGAGGCCCTGGTGCGCCAATTCTCTCTTCCTCACTCTTGTTCTCTTGCATAAAAACAGGCCAGTGAGCTGGGCTTGCATCAAAAAAAATTAAATCTCACTATTTTCATGGTTGAACTTAGAGCTTTCAAAAAGTATTATTTGGGGCTCAGTTGATAGAGTGCCTGCCCAGCAGGCCTGAAGCCAGCCCTGGGTTAGGTACCCAGCAGCATGTAAGGTGGGCATGTTGGTACACCCCTGCAAACCCAGCACTCTGAAGGTGGAGGCAGAAGGATGAGCAGTTCAAGGTCACTTTTAGCTACAGAGCAAGTTCCAAGCTGGCCTGGGCTACATGAGATCTTGTTTCAGAAGCTGAACCATGTATAAGTGGATTCAGCCCTTGATGACAGCTTTACCTTTGTCTTAGAAAGACTGGATTTTGGGGTGGGGGCTTGGTTCATATTTCATGCATTTTGGTGTCCTTCTGCTCACAGCCATACTCGAATTCCTACAAGCTGGTTTTTGTTTGTTTTGAAGCAAGGTCTCACTCTGGTCCAGGTTGATCTGGAATTCACCACCTAGTCTCAGGGTGGCCTTGAATGCACTGCGATCCTCCTATCTCTGCTTCCTGAGTGCTGGGATTAAAGGTGTGTGCCACCACACTTGGCCCACATCTTTAGTTTTTTGTTTTCCAAGGTAGGATCTCCTCTAGCCTAGGCTGACCTGGAACTCACTCTGTAGCCCAGGCTGGCCTTGAACTCACTGTCATCCTCTACCTCTGCCTCCCCAGTGTTGGGATTAAGGGCGTGCACCACCAAGGTTGGCCTTTATGCTATTCTTGGCACTTGAGAGTCATCAAAGTGTTTGTGGAAGCAGAGTAGAGTGGTGGGTAGGGATAGCCCAGGGTAGAACCTGTCCATAGCTGTGGCCGCCAAGTGGAGCCTAAGGAGGTGAGGGCCCTGGTCCATGTCCTCCAGGTGATCTGGAGTTCCAGCAATGAAGGGTATCCCCTAGAGTCCTTGTCAGCCTGCAAACTGGGAACCTGAACCTCTCGATTTTGTTCTGCAGGCTGGTCTGATCCGGATGGAGGAGGAGGAGTTCTTTATTGAGCCTCTGGAGAAGGGACTGGCTGCTCAGGAGGCTGAGCAGGGCCGTGTGCACGTGGTGTATCGCCGACCGCCCACCCCCAAGAACCCTCCTCTGAGGGGACCACAGGCCCTGGACACAGGTAGGGCTGCTGCAAGTGGGTGGGCTGGGCAGGCAGCTTGGGGTGTCTCCCTGGTTGCTCCCAGCTCTCAGGGGAGTTTCTTGGACCACTCAGCGTCCCCTTTTGCAAACTGAAGCTGAACCCCAGCCACACTGGCATAGGAAGGTGACGGCTGCCTACCTGGTGGACCGCGTGGCATGTGAGGTGCTAAGGTGCCGAGGCTGGGGCCTTTGCCCTGGGTACGTGGGGTGGCAAGGAGAGGTACAAAGACTGCTGAGGGCATACCTGCCCCAAGCTATGGGTGGCGGGGAGTACTGGTCTGAGAAGACAGCAGCGGTGTCTCCCTGGAACATTTTCTCCCGTTCTGTGCTGCTACCGTTGCTGCTAGCCCTCCTCTTCCCTGGCCCTGAGTGTTCTTTCTGGACCCCCTAAAAGGCTGTATCTCATAAAGACCCCAGAGGTGCTCCCAGGAGCCTCAAAGTCCTCTGTGCCCACTGTGGGGGTTTGTCTTCCTTAGACGGGGGCTTTGGACCCAGGGTTGTGGAAAGACCTTGTAGGCGGCCAAGATGCCTGGCCTCTTGGCCATAGTCTCACAGAGCTAGTCTCCTGTGTTAGCCTAAACTTTCCCAGAATTCTCTGGGTGTCTGGTTCTGGATTGTGCTGAGGCCAAGGTTAAGGTCTGAAGGGGTCGTGCAGGCCTCACGATGTCCAGGGTTCCAGTGTGTGGATGAGAACGTCTTACCTGCACCTGGCTCTTGCAGGTGAGTAGCCCGGAATGTAGTCCCCAACCCCTGACCTGGACCTTTGGCTGAGGAAAGCCACACCAGGTGGCAGTAACTGTGGCCGGTAGTCTGAGATCTTGAATAAGGCTTATCTCTGTGTTGCTGCAAGTGTTTGGGATGCCACACACCCCCCCTCGCCGCAGGCCAGCTCCTCTTACTGTAGATTACCAAAATACCCCTATTCCCCCGAGGCAGCTCTGGCTCATTTACTATAAGGCTCCCCAGTTTCCCAGCTTGATACAACTGGGCATAGTTTGGCAGGACACCATTCTAATTTCAAGAGGCTATGTCAGGTACCCCTGAACAGGAATTGCTCCATTGGGAAGCCCAGTGTTCTCTGGAGCCAATCAATATTTCTGGCTGCCCCTTCTCCCCTGGTAATGAATTGCCATCCACTTTGACTGTCAACAGCCGGACCACTGGGTGTTACCTGCTCAGTCTTCCCAAGCCGCAGCCTCAGCTTCTCTACTTCATCCCTGCCTTTGGGTTTCTTGCAGCCTAGTAACCCTGGAGGGCTGGAGGGAAAATGGTCAGGGGAAGCACCCCAGATCTGTTATCAAGGCTTCCCCTGGCCTTGCTCCTTTGCCAGTCAGCTGTCCTTGGGCAAATTTGGGCCTCTAACCTTTGCTACCTTATATGTCTGATCTGATTAGAAATGCCTGTCTTCAGAGAACTCGGGGGCACCCAATTATTTTGGCTTTGGGTTTGGTACTCCTTTCAGTGGGATTGGCCTCTGGTGGAAGATTCTGGGTGGTTCTGGTTCCTCTCCCCAACCCCTGGCTCAGGATAGGATAAGGAGGAGCCTGTGTAGTGATGCTGGCCAGGTGCCCTTGGCTGTGTTTCTGATCCCAAATTCCATATGGAGCCTATCTTCCTGAACATGTAGCCCTTCCCTGTGGTCTAGCTGGCTTGGCTTTGCATTTTCTGGCATCTTCTGTGGAATCGTCCCTCCACCCCACAATCCCAATGCAAACCTTCCACCCCACAATCCCCATGCTAACCTTCACCTCAGAATACTAATCCTCCATCCCACAATGCTGACCCTCCATCTCACAATCCTAGTGCTAACCTTCCACCTCACAATACTAACCCTCCGCCTCACAAACCAATCCACATATCTTTTGATGAGAACTTGGAACTCAGCACAGGAAAGGAATTTCAAACTCAGAATAAGCCCAGAAACAACTGACCTCAGATGATCCTGGAGAAGGCTAGCTGCCCAGGTCACGGGTGAGGCCAAGCTGAGGCGGGTGGATTCTGGTAATTGGCCACTGTGGGAAGAGATGAAGTTTTCCAAGGCTGACTTCTAGGCCCGAGTCCTGGGATATAAACCCAGGCTCTCCACCCGAGAGCCCAGGCTGCGGGTCTAGGTGAGAACGTGGCATATGGGTCTAGACCACAGGCCTCTGCTCCTGGGCTTAGCCCTCTTTCTCTGACATTCCCGTGTCAGCATGACCCTGCAGGAGTGACTTCAGTCTTCTGAAAGCCCACTTCTCCCACACTGTGCCTGACTGTTCTTGCGTGGCCAAGGCTGAAGTGAACTCACTGGCTGGAAGGGGAGCGGACCCAGACATAGTTTATCCCAGGGCTGTCTAAAGCCCGGGATGACCTCAGACAGTTCAGCATACCATCAGCCTGGCTCTGACAAGAGTCAGCTGAGGGACATATAAAAGCTTTGTCCAGTGGCTGGGCATAGCAAGGGACCTCAGTACTGAGGTTTTGCGTCTGTGTGTATGAAGGAGGCCATGGACTGGGTGTGGTTTATCACCCAAAGATTCATGTGCCAGGACCATTGATCCCAGCATGGCTGTGCTGGGCTGGTAGAGCCTTTAAGAGATGGGCCTAGGGAAGGTGGTTGGCTCATAGCAGCTCCTCCTCATGGATGGTTTAATGCTAGTTTTATGGAGTTTGTTGGGACTCAAAGAAGATTTTTTGAAAGCGAGATCACTCTATATGCTTTCTCTCTTGCAGTGGCCTTTCTGCCTCCCCACTGTGTTGTGACTCAGTCAAGGAGGTCTACATGAAGACACTGGCACCATGCCAGTGAGCACTGTAAGCCAAATATACCTCTTTACCCTGCCTTGGGGATTTTGTTACAGCAACATATATGAGACTGAGACACTACAGGATGGTTTTAGTCCTTTTTGGTTGCTATAACAAAATACACAAGGCAGGTGAACTTCATAAAGAAAAGATGCTTATTTAGCGGACAGTTGGGAGGCTAAAAGTCCAAGCATCTGGAGAGCACCTGGTGGTCAGTGAGTGACAGGATTGCATGCCAGGGTGCATCTCCAGGCAGGACATTGGAGTGATGCAGGAACATCCCATGTATGAATCCTTGGAAGACAGACCACACCCGAACCACAGCCGATTTCCTTTCTTCCAGTGAATTCTAGCAACAACGCTTATATGTCCCTAGGAGTGCAGTGAAGCCAGCAAGAGTTACTGCCTGAAGAGACTTCCCCAGGCGACTTCTGGCGATGGTTTGAAACATCCCACTATTAATTGATAGGTAAGGGAAAGGTCAAGTCCCCCAAGGAAGGAGCAGTACATGTCCTGTGCTCTTGAGGTCACTGATGTCTGTGAGATCCCTAAGCCCCCATGGCTCCTCCCTAGGGGTGCTAAGATGGTTGGCCTATTTTCCGAGAGAAGCCAACAGACTGCCTGGGGTCTGGAAGAGGCTCAGACAAGTGTTCCCTCTAGTTGCCTCTATCATGTAACATCAGTCGCCGAGTTGCAGATCGATCATGGAAGCAGATGGAAAATGAAGGTTTTGTTGTGTTTTTCACTGACTCAGACTGTGTGTGTGTGTGCGCACACGCAATGCGTGTGCACATATTGGGTAGTTTGGCACACAGCAATGTCATACTCTATCCCTAGAGGCCACTGAGAAGCAAAGCATTGGGCAGAGGATGATTTTCTGTCCTCACTGGCCTTGGAGTCTGTCTGAGCATCTCTCTACCTTGGCTGAACCTGGGAACAGGCCTCAGACAGGAATCTGAGCTCTGGTCCTGGGCATGGGGGTGGCTTTTAGAGGAGAAATGGTTGGCACTGCACAGAACTCTTTCTGAAGAGTGACGGATGTTCTCTGCCTTCCTAAGACCAGCTTTTCCCTGGGGGACCCTATAGGAGGGCCTGGAGACACTGTGTGGGATTGGTCTCTGGTGTGTGTGTGTGTGCATGCATGCACACTCACTCTTGTATGTGAACAGGGTCTGACTGTAAGTACTGTGCCCATTGTACCTTGGCTCCCTCCGACTCTCCTTTTTCTCTTTTCTTTTTTTCAGGGTAGGGTCTTACTCTGGCCCAGGCTGGCCTGGAATTCACTATGTAGTCTCAGGCTGGTCTCAAACTCATAGCGATCCTCCTACCTCTGCCTCCTGAGTGTGATGATAAAGGCATGCGCCACCATGCCTGGCTATCTCTCATCTTTGACTTGGACTCTTGCAGAGGAAGCTAAGCACACCAGGGAAGCAGGAGAAGCTCGCTCTATCCCTGGTACTGGGTGGTCCTGGCATGTCACTCTCCACTAAGCCCCAGGCAGCTGTGACATATCAGGAGGCTTGACACAGAAGACATGTATTCCCTCATAGTTGTGGGGAGCAGAAGCCTGGGGCCAGTGTTGCTAGGCCTAAGTGAAGGTGTGGCAGAGCCACATTCCCTCTGGTGCTCTAGGAGAACATTGCTTCCCTGTTCCTTCCAGCCCTGGTGGCTGCTGTCCTTCCTTGGCTTGAGGTCTCATTGCTCTCATGACTCCTCTGTCTCATATCACCTCCTCCACCTTTGTCTGCATCTGTGTCCCACCTCCACTGCGAAAGGGTGCTTCCACTTAGGTTTCATCCAGATGGTCCAGGAACATGTCCTCATCTCCAGATCCCTTCTCTAACCACATCCTCTTCTTCCATACAAGGGGTCACTGGTTATGGAAATCAGACCTTGGTATCTTTGACAGCCACTAATTCAGCCAATTGCAAGCCAGATCTAGGTGGACCCACCCCTATGATGCTGTCACACAGGGCACAGGGCACATCTGTGCAGTGCCATGAAGTGCTGAGCATGTAGGCAGGAACCCAGTCTCTATCTCACCTGGCACCTCACACCTGGAAAGGCTGGGCTGACCGCAAGACCACGTGCAAGGGATAGCCGGCCTTTTCTGCCAGCACTGAGGGCCTGGCTATCTCAGCCTTTGAAGTGGGTGAACTTGGGATTCGATAAAGACCCCCAGGTCATGCAGTGGTCATGTCTCCTTTTCAGACACACAGCGGTGTTTGCAGAATGTAATGCTATCTCAAGACAAGAGCTGCAAACTTAGAGGCTTACAGGTCCTGGAGGTTGGGGGACAGGGAGCCAGTGAGAACAGGAACAGAGGAAACAAAAGTACCTTTTTTTTTTCCCCTCTACTGGAGATTTAACCCAGGGCCTTTCAATGGTAGGCAAGCACATTACCACTGAACTACATCCCCAGTCTTATTTCCATACTTTCTGTATAAACACAGATGACAAAGAAAACCTCTGCAAATATAAAAACAGCAACATGGATGTGGTAGCGAATGGTGTCTGGCCCTGGCCTTGCCATGAGATGGGCACAGGGTAGGCCAGAGACCCCATCTGAAAAGACAGCTTTTCCTTGGTTCCCTTGACCTTGACCTGGTAAGTAGAAGTGTGGATCAGGGACTGCCAAACCTCTTATCATCAAGAGAATTCAGACATCATAATGTCTATGTAAACCCTCTTGATTTTAAGAGTAGCTTCAAATTTCTGAAGGGTGTCATATGGACCAAATAAAACATGCTGCTCCCATTGGCCATGGCTTCTGAGCTGCCTCTCCGTGCCGCTCCTCAGTGAGCTGTTCCACAGGGTCCCCTGGCCGCTCCTCAGTGAGCGGCTCCACGGGGTCCCCTGGCCGCTCCTCAGTGAGCGGCTCCACGGGGTCCCCTGGCCGCTCCTCAGTGAGCGGCTCCACGGGGTCCCCTGGCCTCTCCTCAGTGAGCGGCTCCACGGGGTCCCCTGGCTTCTCCTCAGTGAGCGGCTCCACGGGGTCCCCTGGCCTCTCCTCAGTGAGCGGCTCCACGGGGTCCCCTGGCCGCTCCTCAGTGAGCGGCTCCACGGGGTCCCCTGGCCGCTCCTCAGTGAGCGGCTCCACGGGGTCCCCTGGCCGCTCCTCAGTGAGCTGCTCCACGGGGTCCCCTGGCCGCTCCTCAGTGAGCTGCTCCACGGGGTCCCCTGGCCGCTCCTCAGTGAGCTGCTCCACGGGGTCCCCTGGCCGCTCCTCAGTGAGCGGCTCCACGGGGTCCCCTGGCCGCTCCTCAGTGAGCTGCTCCACGGGGTCCCCTGGCCGCTCCTCAGTGAGCTGCTCCACGGGGTCCCTGGCCGCTCCTCAGTGAGCTGCTCCCGGGGTCCCCCTGGCCGCTCCTCAGTGAGCTGCTCCACGGGGTCCCCTGGCCGCTCCTCAGTGAGCTGCTCCACGGGGTCCCCTGGCCGCTCCTCAGTGAGCGGCTCCTCAGTGAGCGGCTCCACGGGGTCCCCTGGCCGCTCCTCAGTGAGCGGCTCCACGGGGTCCCCTGGCCGCTCCTCAGTGAGCGGCTCCACGGGGTCCCCTGGCCGCTCCTCAGTGAGCGGCTCCACGGGGTCCCCTGGCCGCTCCTCAGTGAGCGGCTCCACGGGGTCCCCTGGCCGCTCCTCAGTGAGCGGCTCCACGGGGTCCCCTGGCCGCTCCTCAGTGAGCGGCTCCACGGGGTCCCCTGGCCGCTCCTCAGTGAGCGGCTCCACGGGGTCCCCTGGCCGCTCCTCAGTGAGCGGCTCCACGGGGTCCCCTGGCCGCTCCTCAGTGAGCGGCTCCACGGGGTCCCCTGGCCGCTCCTCAGTGAGCGGCTCCACGGGGTCCCCTGGCCGCTCCTCAGTGAGCGGCTCCACGGGGTCCCCTGGCCGCTCCTCAGTGAGCGGCTCCACGGGGTCCCCTGGCCGCTCCTCAGTGAGCGGCTCCACGGGGTCCCCTGGCCGCTCCTCAGTGAGCGGCTCCACGGGGTCCCCTGGCCGCTCCTCAGTGAGCGGCTCCACGGGGTCCCCTGGCCGCTCCTCAGTGAGCGGCTCCACGGGGTCCCCTGGCCGCTCCTCAGTGAACGGCTCCACGGAGTCCCCTGGCTTCTCCTCAGTGAACGGCTCCACGGGGTCCCCTGGCCGCTCCTCAGTGAACGGCTCCACGGGGTCCCCTGGCCGCTCCTCAGTGAGCGGCTCCACGGGGTCCCCTGGCTTCTCCTCAGTGAGCGGCTCCACGGGGTCCCCTGGCCGCTCCTCAGTGAACGGCTCCACGGAGTCCCCTGGCTTCTCCTCAGTGAGCTGCTCCACGGGGTCCCCTGGCCGCTCCTCAGTGAGCGGCTCCACGGGGTCCCCTGGCCGCTCCTCAGTGAACGGCTCCACGGGGTCCCCTGGCCGCTCCTCAGTGAGCGGCTCCACGGGGTCCCCTGGCTTCTCCTCAGTGAACGGCTCCACGGGGTCCCCTGGCCGCTCCTCAGTGAACGGCTCCACGGAGTCCCCTGGCTTCTCCTCAGTGAGCTGCTCCACGGGGTCCCCTGGCCGCTCCTTGAAACAGAAGAGCAGGTGGTTCCTGCCCCGGGGATCCGCTCCTGGTGGCGGTGCACACTGCCCGAGGCTGAGAAGGTAGGCAGCCCCGTGCCAGTGACCTTGGCTGCCTCCTCCTCTTTAGCAGGAGCTGGCGCCAAGCCTCTTCCCTGCCCGCTGCTGTCAGGCTGCGGTGTCCTCCCTGACGGGCAGAGGAGACTCCGCACCACGGGAGCTGCTCCGTCCTGGCAGCCAGGGCAAGCCTGCCGAGGAGGGAAGACGAAGCCTGGGCACCGCAGCTCTTCCACGTGGCTGAGTGCGGCTGTAGGTTCTGCAAAGTCTGCACGTGGTAGGGCACAGCCAGCCCACTGCCCCCCCTCCCCGGGCGGGGAAGCCAATCCTTCCCAACCAGACCTTATCCTGTTACCTCACCTTGAACCCTGATAGGGGTTTTCCACGACGCTGGCTGGGACGACATAGTGAATTACCACGGGGCTCGGTGGGGGTTGTAGCCACGAGCGACCTAGGATCTAAACAGTGGCCTGCATGCAGCTGGTAGCCATCAGTGGTCCCTTGGGACCTGATCAAGTGCTCTGCGCTGTAGCAAGCCTGCTGTGGTTGCAGTGTGCCAGAGGCTGGAGGCAGAGAGGGGCCTGGGGGAAATGGGGTGGAGCCTGGCATGGGGAGAGGAGGCTGGGCACACCGCGGGATGGGGAACAAGGCGTGACTCTGCTTAGCAGCAGGGAGACCACCAAGTCTCAGAGACATGGATGTGAGGGGTAGAGAGAGGGCCTAGCCACAGGTGAGACCTGGAGCGTGCAGATCATGGGGACAAACTTGAGAGGTAGTGTTGTGGAATGGTGCAGACTTGCAGACAGCCAGATGAGGGCGCCACTCTGTCCTGCCGCCCTTCAGGTCTCCCAGCTTTTTGAGCTGCTCTAAGATACCACCTCAAAGTTAGTGGCTTAAAACAGAACAATTTATACTCCCATAGCTCTGGCAGTCAGGAGTTCCAAAAGGGTCTTTAAGGGTTAAAATCAAGGTATTGGCAGAGCTAGCCTCCACTGGAAGCTGTACAGGAGAATCTGTTCTGGGCCTCACCCAAGAGCTAGTGATGCTCTGCCTCCTTTGGTTTGTGGCCCCATCATTCCGTTCTCTGTCTTTGAGCATATCGCCTCCTCCTCTTCTGAAGCCAAATCTCCCAGTGCCTCCCCCGCATAAGGACATCTGTGATGACTTTTAGGGCCCACTCAAGGTGCCTAACAATCAATTATGCTGTCATTCTAGCTATATGAAGTAACATTTGTGGATCCAAGGGTGGACATTCTGGGTCGCCATTCAGCTAATGAGTGTAAGGGTAGAACCCCAGGGTCCTGGGGCCGGTGGAGTACAGCCCCTGCTTGGACTTAAAACTGTGCCTTGCTTATGCCCCTGTGCCAGATCCTGTCTGGTATCTCCAATCCAGGCACTTCTGAGCCTGTCAGAGCCCCAGGGTCCAGCTGTTTGGTGTGGTGGCCCTGGGGCTCTTATACCCTGACTTACTGTTGTGCCCGGCCACGCTGGCCATGCTAGCTCCCTGCGGGCCGGGTTCCTGATTCACTTTCAGCTCCTCCCGTGTCATTCCACTCCTGGGCTTGTGCCTGCAGCTTGGGGACCCAAGGAAACCCAGGGAGAAGCACTGATTGTGAAACCCGAGGCAGGCAGCTGGCACGGGCTCAGGGAGGCGTGTTTCACAGCTGAGCGCACCCTTGGCAGAAGCTGCAGCACTCCTGTCCTCTTGCGGGCCCGGCCTTGGGAAGGCTGTTGGAGATGCCAGCGTGGTGACGTGGCCCCATGCTGGGAAGGGTGGGTGGGGGTTGGCGTTGAGAAAGCCAAGGTTGCACATTCTCTGAGGCCCTGAGCTGTCTGGGGTCAGATTCCTTGGCTGAGCTGGTGGGGACTAGAGCCCCTAACCTGCCTGGAAGGCTTCCTGGGCTGGGACATGTAGCATGGGAGCCTTAACCTATGGGTGGTTTTAGCTCCTGAGCTACAAAGGTAGAAGCCATGTGTGTAAACAGCTTGGGCCCACCTCGTCCTCAGTGTGGACATGCGTGCACGTGTTCCTCTGAGAGCGTGTTCCTGTCACTCTACTGACTGGTGCGCACAGCCCCATGTCTTGGTTCCTCTCTTCCACCTCCAGTGTAGAGTCAGCCATCCCTGTTCTCATGCCCATCTTCCCTCACTTCCCTCCTTCCACGCTCAGATGGAATCTGATACGAGGGTAGAGGCCGTAGGGGACTGTGGCCTGAGAAAGGCTTAGACTGTTGGTCCCTGAACAGAAAAGCAGTGTCCGGCAACCTCAATGTTGGTTTCACTGTGGTCCCAACTCAGGAACAGAGGCCAGTTCTCAATGCTGAGCAGCGCCTTTCGGAGGAGCTGCCTCAGCTCCCCGCAGCGGCTTCCTCGCAGTGTGGGGGCAGTCTGGTTGGTTCAGAGGTAGCGTGTGCAGTGACTCCACCCCACCTGATGCTCCACTCACTGACTGTCGGGCTGTGGGTAATGTTGCACACCCAAACTTGGTGACTCAGTTTCCCCGCCTCAAAATAGGCAACATTCCAGGGGCTACTGGGATGAGACAAGAGCATCTTCGTGTCCTGCAAAGCTTGGTGCCCGCTCCTTGTTCACTGTGACAGTGTAAGATTCCAGGTGTTGGGCTGGGGGAATGGGCCAATGAGTACAGTGCTTGCTGCACAAGCATGGGGACCTGAGTTCGGATCCCCAGCACCCAAGTGAATGCTGAGCAGAGTGGCCCACCTGTAACCCCAGTGCTCAGGAGTTAGAGACAGGATCATCAGGACAAACTGACGACATTAACTCGCCACCTTGGTGAGCTCTGGATTCAAGTGAAAGATTGTCTCAATGAGTAAAGTAGAGAGTGACTGAGGAAGACATCTGACATCATTGGCTTCCACACCGCATGTGCACACACATGTGCCTACACACACGCAGACAAACATACACAAATGCATTTACACTATACATAAGCCAAGGAAGAAAGAAAAAGAAAGGAAGACAGACAGACAGACATACTCCAAGGGGTGTTGGCTGTTTGTCTTGGGACCTGTGTTCCTTCAGCCCTCACACCCTTTGTTGGCTGTCCTGTACAGAAGCAGTGAATTGATGCTTTGCTCTCCTTCCCTTGGATCTGTGTTGCAAATGCCCCCAAAGAGCCTTGCTGGAGGCCCACAGTAGCCAGACAGTGCATGGCTCAGAAGCAAAGCCTTGCTCGGAGCGCAGGTGTGGCTAGAATTTAATTAGCAAGATGGTGTGCCTGGTGGCTGCACTGGCCTTTGGCTCAGCAGGTCTGCTCTTTGCAGGTCTCCAGCAGTTTCTGGAAGAGGTGGGACATCTCCAGGGACAACTTTGCATTTCTGTGACATTTGTGCTGTAGTGTCTGCTGGGGACAGGAGTGTCTGGGCCTGTTCAGAACACACACTGGGACTAGGAAAGGCTTCCTCCACATCCCAGTGGCCCCATGAACAACTTTAAAAGAGATGTCAGCTTCTTGTGTGATGGATGGTGGAGAAAGCAAGTATCCATGGTAACTTCCTGGACAAAGGCTACTTGGGAACTCAGGGGTTCCAGCAGGAGCATTGAAGGCAGTTGCCATGATGGGGCAGCAGAGACAGCTTGAGGGACATTTGAAGGGACCAGAAAGCTCTTCCTCAGAAGATCAAGGGCTTGCATGTCTCACAAACTGGTTTTGGGGCTCAAGAGCTAAACTCTGGACATTCACATCAGCCAGAGACCTCTGACCACAGGTCCTGTTTCCTCTCAGAATTCAAGGCAGGACAGCAGACACTTCAGCCAGCTCTAAGCCTGAAGTGTTTCCTATAAAAATTTCCAATTTTCCTTGACCTGTTTCTCTTTGAAATTAATCCCAAGCAGCACTGTGTACTTGGCCCTGAAGGAACTCTGAGCTGGGAAAAGGTCACACAATTAGATGGAACTGCTGGTGTCTGGCTCTCTCCTTCTGTCCTTCTCAGGCTTGATTTTTCTATCCGTAAAGCTCTCTCTGGAGTTCAAGCTTGGGCAGCCTGGAGCCATAGAGGGGATGTAACTGAGGAATCAGAGGGATACCCTATTTTGGCTTCTGCCCTTAGCCCAGGCCACAGGGCTCAGGGAAGATATGAGTCTTACTTCTGCTTGGACCATGACCTCCCATCATTCAGAGCTCAGTGAACTGTTACCACCTCAGACCCAGAGTGTCTCCCTTACCCCCTTCACTACATACTGATCCACCCCTACTTAACTCAGACATTTTCATGCACATGCTGGTCACTGGGTCTCTCCCACTGGACCGTGATCTCCAGGAGAGGAGGGTCTCTCCAACTGGGCTATGAACTCCAGGACAGGAGGGTCCCTCTCACTGGGCTGTGAGCTCCAGGATTGGAGGGTCTCTCCCATTGGACTGTGAACTCCAGCAGAGGAGGGTCCCTCCCCCTGGCCCATGAGCTCCCACAGGTATTTTGCCACAGTGACGGGGTAGGTCCTCATGCACCAAGCACAGGCTGATGAGAGAAGTCCAACAGGACCACCCTCCATAGGTATCCCTGTGGTGCAACAGAACACACCTGGAAGGAGGTCTTGGTCTAGAGTAGGGCTTGGAGAATGGAACAGGGTGGAGGAGATGGTCTTGGAGCCAGGCTTGTATGGGGAGGTATGTGGGGGTGATCTAGGACTCCTCCAGGAGCCACAGAGGGATCAAAAACACTTAGTCACAGTGCTATTCCCAGTCACAGAGGAGTAATGCTGATAACAGCTGCACCTCTCAGACAGGAGCCCAGACTCAGAGAGGGACCCTTGCCCACTTCCGCACGGGCTCTCATTCATTTGTTGGTCTGTCATTCATCCATCTGCCTATCCGTCACATCCTTACCATATGTTTCCATGTTGGAGCTTTAGCTGCAGATAGACCAGAGCAAGTCCTTACTCCCCTGGAGCTCACAGTCTGCAGGAGGCACAGTGAGCAGAAATGACCAGCGTGAAAGCCAGGGTGGGCAGGAGGGATGGCACTCCAGGCGTACAGCGGCTATAGTTGGTAAGAGGAGACAGCTGTGCTACAGTCCTGAGATGTCACCATGTGCACCCCGTGGCCTGGGCTAAGTGAGGAAGTCAACTCGTCCCTCTGATTCTGTAGCCATTCCCCGCTCGTTGCTCTGTGTAACCTGAGGCTCAAAGCAAACTGACTTCCCAGGACAGACATGTGGACCATGAGCAAGGCCGCTTGGCTCTGCACCATGCAGTGGGCAGCTCTGTAAGCGGGCAGGCTCTGAGGTCCTCCAGCAGCTCCTCTTGCTCTGGGTGACCGAGGCCCTGCTCTGCAAGTGAGATCACTGGAAACAGTGTAGGGGCCAGGGTTTGGTGGCTCTGTGATCTCCTTGTCTCGCTGGTGGGCCAGGTCTTCCTCCAACTTTGAGGATCTCAGGGACGGGAAGCTGGACCTGTGAGGGTTTGCAGGTTGGGTGGGCAACCAGCACTGCCAGGCACTCTCACACTGGGATGGTTAAGGTATTCCCTGCCCCTGGTGCAACCTCTCTCAGAATTTGGGGTTGAGGACATCTTGGCAGTTGACCTTGGGTTCCTTGAAGAGATACCTGTGGCTGACTTCAGAGAGTGGTGGCCTGAGCAAGTCTGGCTGCCCTTGGCACTGACACCAAATGACCGTACATCCACAAGCACTTGCTGAGGGACTGGATAGTGGACTCCAAGTCTGTGCATGCTCACCACTCTGACGGAGCCCGGAATGCCCGCCAGGACTGATGCTTGACCCTTTAATGTTCTGCTCATCTACCCATAGAGCATAGTAGCTCTGGCTTGAGTCTGAGCTTCTTTGATTGTTGGGAGCGATGAATGGTCCTCCCCGGTATGATGACTTCATAGGTCTCCTCTTCTGTTAAGTTTCTGCCTGTTTCCCTCCGGGGCTCCTACGTATTTGGATAAGCCTTTTGTCTGTTTTAGATATTGACTTTCTGTTACACCTCTTCCCTGGGTTGCAGTAGCCTCATCTTCAGGTCAAGGGCATGCATGTTCATCAAGAGCCAGCTTGGGGATGTCTGCACTATGTGGGGTACCCTGGAAGCAAGGGAGGAAACCAAGGCTCAGGGCTGTGAGAAGAGCTGGGAGCGAGGGAACTTGGGTGGCGTTTGGTGAACCTTTACTGGTGATGCCGTCACCAGAGAGCTACAGACACCTTGTTCACAGGATCCTTGTAGTGAGCCCATGGGGTTGTTTGGTGCTACTGCTGTGTCTGTTTTACAGATGAGAAAACTGAGGTCCTGACATTTGACAAGGTCATAAGTTATACAGCCACAATGGAAGCCAAGCCATCTGGCACCTGCGTGGGGGACAGGGGCACAGGCCTATATCTAATCTTGGTGCCCTGTACAATGTTCTCTTGGCTGGCTCACAGGCTAGGCTGGCAGGACTCAGTGGGCTCAGCCCCAGCTGAAGGAGGACCATTCTTGGGATGCTTCTTAGCAGCAAGCCTGTAGTTCTGCTTCGTGGATGCTGAGACAAGGCCAGTGAACTGAGTGAGGACATGGCCCCAGCTCACGGAGCACATTAGCTGGGGGGAGGTTTTCACTTGCGGAGAATTCCCAGTACTGCGCGCACTGTCTGGCACACAGTTGGTGCCTAAATATCCGTGAAAATAAGAATGAATGGGGCTGCCTAGAAAGCCTGGCCACATGAGCCTCATTCCTTGAGCAGCAGTTGCTTGTAGATGTGTGCAGGCTTGCTGCAGAGGCACCAGGACCCTGCCTGGACCTACAGCTCCTGGGGGCTCCTGGCTGCAGTTTTGTAGGTTTGTGCAGGTGGAATGTAGCTGGGCTTGAGCGATCAGGTGTTCACATGCCCTTACAGGCCTGGGCTGGCTTCACAGGGACGTACTCTCTTACACAAAGCCCCAACCCCAAGTGTCCTTACATAGGTTTCTGTGCTCTCTGGCCACCATCTTGGAATTCTTAATCACTTTGTTTTGCACAAAGGACTTTACATCTTAATTTTGTAAATAATATGACGACTGTCCCTCTGTGACTACTTCCTCCTGAGGCCTCCGGAAGCTATGCTCCAGACCCTAAGGTTAAAGCCACTTACTTTCTGTCCATTACACAGCAGCCAAAATTGGGGGTGCCCAGTGAACACTAGCTTCCTTCCTTCCAAGCCCGTGAGCCCTGACTTTCTGAGATTAACTATAAGCTTCGTGTGGGAATGAATGCTGAAGGTGTGCGCAGGATAAGGAGAATGGCTCAGTTGATGCTGTAACAACAGGCCATGGCAGTTCAGAGGTGTGTCTGGGGATAGCCATGCTCTGATGCTCAGCCTCAGTCCTTCTGGGGTCCTGTCAGGAAGTTCCTATGTTATTCAAAGGAATAACCAGACATACCTGCATTCCCTTCCAGAGCTACCTAAAGTCAGGAAGGTGCCAGGCATGGAGCTCATTCCTCCTCTCCTACCCCAGGCCCTACAGACCTGCCAAGATAAAGCTTACAGGAATCACCTCCTATGCTGGGATGCAGAACTTCATTTATTTTTTCCAAGGTGTCTGTGTGGGTCTTTCTGGATACATGTTTGAGTCTATCTGCAGATTCCCTGCAGGCAGAAATGCTATCCAGGGCTTTGAGCCTTTCTTTGGCAGACTGAAGGGATCCTATGGACTATGCCCCAGGACGGTTGTCAAATCTCTAATGGTAGCCTTTTGACAGTTCACATGGCAGGGCTGGGGTGACCAGGCTGGGATGGGCGAGGGATGGATGAGGAGGACAGAGACCTGGGAAGGACCAGGCCTCTGAGATCATGACACAAGCCTCTAGTGGTCTGTGGGGAGTGGGATTAAGGGAGCTGAGTTGGTTGTAATTTTAGTATGTTTTGTTCAGGCCGGGGGGACTTGGGCTAAGCAAAAGAGGAGAGATGGTCTGTTTTATTCTGCCCACCCAACCTGGACATGGGCAATCAGCCATGGGCTACAGTGTATACAAGAGGTGTGAGGACCTAAGACTTAGCATCAGGACTCAGAGGGAGCAAGGCCAGGTGACATAGACCCTAAGGAAGTCAGGGTCCCCAAGGCTGGAAGCTTTGCCCTGGATTCCCTGCCTGGAGCTGAGGCTCAAGCATCCACATAGGTTAGAGGTTGCATGTGTGGACACCTGTAAAGGCCACATGGGCAGCAGGTAGAGTGGGCTGGGCATGGGGGGCACAGGTAGTTGGGGCTTTGCCTGGCTGGCAAGAGGGAAGGCCTCTGATGTTTTAAGAGTGGCTGGTGGGCTGGAGAGATGGCTAAGCCATTAAGCGCTTGCCTGTGAAGCCTAAGGACCGGTTCGAGGTTCATTTTCCCAGGACCCACGTTAGCCAGATGCACAAGGGGGTGCATGCATCTGGAGTTCGTTTGCAGTGGCTGGCAGCCCTGGCGCGCCCATTCTCTCTCTCTCTCTTTCTCTCTCTCTGCTTCTTTCTCTCTCTGTCTGTAGCTCTCAAATAAATAAATAAAATAAACAAAAAAGTGAGTGGCTGTTAATCACAATTTTATATAAAACCTCTTCATTTTCAAATATTAGCAGATAACTTAGAAAAAATAAAGCTATAATGGGCCAAGGTGCTCCTGGGTGGGTAGTGTGGGGACAGGGGGGAAGGGTGCCATGCAGTGACTGGGGCTGCCTTGGCGTTGAAATGTAATTAGAGAACTTTTTATTTTCATTTTGGGATTGTCACAAGAGATCTTTCCAGTGGTTCCGTTCCTGTGAAAAGAAATCTGCGGTTGTCCTGTTTTTCTTGGAGGCTAGTGAGGAAGCCCATCTGTAGAACATTAGTGAGAAGAAATGGGGGCAGGGAGAGGGGAGGTTCTATTCAGGCCAGATAGAACCCTGGATGGGGTGAGGAGGACTGGAACCAGGGTGGCCATTTGGTTTGGATTGGTCTCCAGCCCCCTAGAAAAACAAAAGGCCACCCTTCCCGGGATAGCATGGGCTCTGGCCAGGTGGTACAAGGCTGGGGTAGACAGGGCCTGAGGTTGTTGCATTTGGCACCCAACCCCAGGGTACTGCTTTTCCCAGGACCTCATGCCAGGCCATTGCTCAGATCCCTGTGGCTCGGGGAATAAATGATGCACTGTGGTCACAAGGGGATTCCAGCCCATATCCACCCCATAGCCTGATGGGAGGTCAGACAACCATGCTTCTTTGTTCTGGGCAGTAATCTGGAACCTATGTACATTTTTGGCTTTCATCACCAAAACTGAGCTAAGCTTTATCCTAGGACCTTGGACTGGGAACCCAGTTCCCACTGAGAAGAGATGAGCCCCACAGGAACCACCTTGGGCTAGATTAGAGAACTCCCACCTTGGATCCTTGGTGGTGTCTGACTCTGCCTTTTGTGGGTTCTCAGTGTGAGAATTCCCATCTTGGATCCTCAGTGGTGTCTGAGTCTACCCTTCCTGGGTTCTCAGTGTAGGAACTCCCATCTTGGATCCTCAGTGGTGTCCGAGTCTACCCTTCCTGGGTTCTCAGTGTAGGAGCTCCCATCTTGGATCCTCAGTGGTGTCCGAGTCTACCCTTCCTGGGTTCTCAGTGTAGGAACTCCCATCTTGGATCCTCAGTGGTGTCCGAGTCTACCCTTCCTGGGTTCTCAGTGTAGGAGCTCCCATCTTGGATCCTCAGTGGTGTCCGAGTCTACCCTTCCTGGGTTCTCAGTGTGAGAACTCCCATCTTGGATCCTCAGTGGTGTCCGAGTCTACCCTTCCTGGGTTCTTGGGAACTGGCCACTGTCTCCTCAGCATTTGGACACAGTGTATCTCTGTAGTGGCTGAGAGATGGCTCCAGGGGAACGTGGCTTTTCCACCTGTTATCTGAAAGGAATGAAAGTTGGCTTTAGACCCATGGCCTCGGGAGAGGATGCTATCTTGAGGTTTTAGTGACCCACTTCTGAGCCAGCTGTATCTTATGAGAGGAGACAGGAAGGAGGAGAACCTAGAGGAGGGATAGTAGAAAGGTGAAGGCTAAGGATGACCAAGTGTAGTTTGGTTTCAGACACAGAGACCATACAATGTGCCCTTGTTTTGTCAGCAGGCATTACATATGGCAGTCTACGGAATAAGAATGAGGATAGGTCATGGACCCTGTCTGTCCCACCTGGGCAGGCATCCTTTCTTGCGGCATCATAACATGGTAGAGGGCGTTGCGTAGCAAGGCATATGCTAACTTGAGCCTCTCTTTTTATGTGCCACTAATGTTATCATAGGACCTCATCCTCATGCCCAATCTAACCTTAATTTCCTCATAGGGGACCCTACTCCAAATACATAGGCATATTCAACTCATAGTGCTAGGGATGGAGAACTGCTTTAGCAGAATCTGCCCTATGAGCTTAGAAGCCTGGCAACATGAGTACACATATGCCCACATACACACATACACACATCTGTGCCAGCTCAAAATCTGCATGCCAGAGCTGGGGAGATGGCTTAGTCAGCAAGGTGCCTCACTTGCAAGCATGGGGACCTGAGTTTGGGCATTATTTCTTCTACATACTCATTTTTTGGGGGCATGCCAGAATCTCTTGCTGCTTCAAGAGAATATCAAACATATTACCACTTTGTGTCCAGCTTTATGTAGGTGCTGGGGAATTGAACTCAGACTAGAAGGCTTTGAAAGCAAGCACTTTTAACCACCGATCCATCTTTCCAGCCCTGGGGACCTGAGTTTTATGTTGGACATGGAGCTGAAATCCAGGTAACCAGTGTAGCTATGAGAGAATACATGAGAGAAAAAGGGGATGCCATTTTTAAAATGTGAAAAATAAGGGACAAAGAGAAGCTGAAAACCCTACACACATTGAAGGCATAGAATAAGATGGGAAAACAACAAACTCAAATTTATCAGTAGGCAATAAATACAATGGATTAAGCCTACCAACTCCAAGACAGAGGTTATTATATTTGTTACACAAGACAGAACCCAAGCCCCGGACCAGCAATGTGCTGTCACCAGAGGTGGAACAAAGGGTCCCGGCAAGAAAAGGTTGAAGATGCAAGTGTGGAGGCAGGAGTATCCAGCAGCCAGAGCCAAGCGTGTGGTCCCATCAATCCCAGACTGAACAGACACAAGACAGGCGCTATGGTGAGGGAACGACAGGTCACCATTTAATGAGAAAAGGTTCTTTTCCCCAAGACTATTTGGCAGCTCCAAAGGTGTACACATTTAATGAAACAGCTCCACATATCAGATGCAGACTTCCTTAGAAGTGGACAAATTTATCATCATTTGGAGGAGATTTCAGGCATTTTTTCCAATTAATGTTAGATTAAGTGGACAGAAAATAATCAACAAAGATAAGGAAGTCCTCAATAGCAGAAAGAACCAGCTCGTTTTAATGGGTACAGCTACATCTTGCATCTGACAAGCGGCAGCTTCTCATTTTGCACAAGTGCATATGCAATACTTACAAAAAGCCATCACTTAAGTCCAGATCTCATAAAAAAAAAACTCAAGAATAATTATCATGCAGATTTTGCTTCTTGGTCATCACTCCTCAAAGTTAGAAATTAATAATCTCACAAATTAAAAAAAATCCCCATTTTTTGGAAATTAAAAAGAACTCACTTAAATAATTCATAGGTAAAGGGAAAGTTAATAAAGGAACTTTAAAAATACAAACTCACAAAAATACCAAATATCAAAACTTCAGTGAAAATTTACGAGAAAAGACAAAGTCTGAAAATGAAAGAGATCATTTTCCTGCTTCTAACGAGTGAGAAAAGGGGCTGGGGAGATGGTTCCTTTGGGCAAGCCTTACTGCACAAGTGAGAGGAGCAGAGATCGGATCCCCAGAACCTATGTACGTGCCGGGCAGACTTGTAGTCTGCCTGTAATCCCAGGACTTGGGAGGCAGAGACCAGGAATCCTTGGGAAAACCCGGCTAGTTAGACTAGTTGAATTGGCAAGCTTTGGGCTCAGATGAGAGACCCAGCCTCAGGGTAATAAGGAGGAGAGTAAAGGAGAAGGGTAGCTGACAGCTCTCTCTGGCCCTCATACACACAAACACTCATGCAGCAACATGCCCACCTGCACCTACACGACACACATACACATGCAGAACAAAGTTAGAGAAAAACAGTAGGAATTAATTAATCCAAAGGAAATAGAAAGCAAATAATAATACGAATAACATTTTTAGAGATCTTGTAACCTGTGCTTTGTGGCAAACGTTGCTGGTAGGAGATGAAGGGCCAGCATTGCCAGATCTTTTAGTTTTTCAAAAGAAGAATAAATGTGTAATTTTTCAAGACATTTGAGAATTTAAAAAATATAGTATGGGGCTGGAGACATGGCTTGGTAGTTAAAGGTGTATGCTTGCAAAGTCCACTGGCCCAAGTTCAATTCCATCACCTACATACAATCAAATGCAAAAGTGGTACCTGCATCTAGCATTCGTTTTCAGGGAAAAGAAACTCTAGCATGTGCGCTTGTGCACACACATACATACACACAGAAAAACAAACAAACAAACAAACAAACAAATAAATATTTAAAATATGATGTGGACTGCAGGAGATGTTGGTAGGTTGACTTTGGCCTCTCTGTCTCTCTCCTGCCCCCTCTGAACCAGCCCTGGCTGAGGCTGTTCAGCTGGGATTTAACTGGGGATGACAAAACTGACTCATTCCGAATGGCTGTGACTTGACTCTGGGTGGAACTGACTGAGCTCAGTTTCCCTCCAGTTATATGTGTGGAGTCAGATTTGCATTCCTGGCCCTGCTGTGTGGCACCTTTGAGCTACTTCGGCACACAGTCCCTCCATCCTGGGGTGGCTCCTCTTTGGCCAGTATCTTGGTCTGACTTCTGTTGTTAGTTATAATACCATGGACTGGGTTAGATATAAGGGGAAAAAGGCTTATTTTGGCTCACTGTTCTGGTCCAAGATCAAAGGGCTGCATCAGGCTTCTTATGACCTGACATCCTGTAAGATGACACTGGGCGTGCGGACAGTGCTTACTCTGCTCTGCTGCAGCAGGGCAGGCTCTTCTATATCTGCTCTTAGAACTAGCTGGTTTCTGATGTTGTTCAAGTCTTCTGTTTTCTTATTGACCTATTCATCAATATATGACGCCCTTCCTCGTAGAAAGTTTTTGACTTTAGTCTATTTTATTAGACATTAGTATAGACATCCCAGATTTCTCCTAACTACTATTTGCATGGAAATTTCCTTTTCTTTCTACATTCAACCTATATGCTTTCTTAGAAATAAATTGGTTCTTTTATAGACAGCATATAACTGTATTATTTGCTGTTTGTTTGTTTGTTTCGGAGGCAGCATTGCACTCTAGCCCAGTCTGACCTCCTGGAACTCACTTTGTAGCCCCAGGCTGGCCTCAAACTCATGGTAATCTTACTACCTCCCAGCGACTCAGCATATAACTGTGTCATTTTTGTCTTTTCTGAATCCATTATGTCAATATCTGCCCTTTAATTACACCATTTAATTGAAAGTAAATACTAATAAAGGAAGGAGTGAGTCTTACCATTATTATGTTTTGTGTAGTTTGTATTGTTTTTTATTCCTCAATCTCTAAAATGCCACCACCATTTCTCCTCAGTTGATGTTTCTCTAGTGTACTATGTTGACTAACTTTTTTGTTTCTATCTCTGTATCTATTTTTTAAAAATTTTTTAAATTTATTTATTTGAGAGAGACAGACACAGAGAAAGAGGCAGATATATAGAGAGAGGGAATGGGTGCGCCAGGGCTTCCAGCCACTGCAAACAGAACTCCAGATGCGTGCGCCCCCTTGTGCATCTGGCTAACGTGGGTCCTGGGGAATCAAGCCTCGAACCAGGGTCCTTAGGCTTCATAGGCAAGTGCTTAACCGCTAATCCATCTCTCCAGCCCTCTCTGTATATTTTTAAGTGATTTTCTTAGTTTCATCCTAGGGGTCACAAGTATTATCTTAAACATACAATCATCAGTTTGAATTAACATCAACTTAGTTTCAATAGCATACAAAGACTTCACTTTATAGTTCTATCTTCTCCATACTTTATAATGTCATTGTCACATCTCAGATCTTTATACAGTGTGCTCATTTAAATAAATTGATAATTATTAAGTTATTTTTGTTTGTTGGTTTGATTTGAGATAGATAGGGTCTCAGATGGTACAGGGTGGTTTAGAATTTGCTATGTGGCTCAGACTGGCCTTTAACACTTTATACTTCTGCCTCAGCCTCCCAAGTGGTGGCATTACAGGTGTGCATCGCCATTCTCGGCCTATAATTATTGTTTTGTGATTTTTATTAGTTCACATAAGAAAAAAGTGAGGTATTAGGAGTTACTATCCAGGCTCCATTGGTTTCAACTATAGGGACTTTCTTTAATATTTATTAGAGAATAGGTTGATACAGACTCCCTCATGAAAGTCTTAACTTCTCATGTATTTTGTGGATAACTTTTTTATTTTTATTTATTTTATTTTATTTTATTTTTTTGATAACTTTTTTAGCTGTAAGATTCCTAGTTGAAAACGTTTTCTTTCAGTAGTTTGAACACATCCTTACACTGCTTCCAGGCTGCCCCAGTGTTGATGAGATTCTCAATGAGGAGCCGTGTTTGTGGTTTATAACTTCTTTCTCATTGCTCTCAAGATTTTCTGTCTTTTCATAGTTTGCATAATTTTATTACAGTGTGTCCCAGTCTGTATTTCTTTGAGGTTTTTAAATTTGGAGTTTATTGATCTCCTTATATAGATAGATTCGTGTCTTTTTAAAACAATCGTATTTGGGGATTTTGGGTCATTATTTATTCAAATACCCTTTCTGCCTATTTCTCTCCTGTCTCACATTATGTATATTTTGATGTATTTGATGTCTCACAAATCTTGTAGGCTCTTTCACTCTTCTTCTTCCTTTTCCTCTCTGAGCATCATGTTGAATAATCAGACTATTTTCAAGTTTGCTGATTCTTTGTTCTGCTCAAATATTCTTTTGAGTTCATCTGTTGAATTTTTGATTTTAGTTATACTTGTTAATTTGAAAATGCTAATTCCTTTCTCTCATTTATGTCTCTTTCGTGGTATCTTCTATTTGGTGATGTGTCCTTCTGTTATTTTCTCTTAGTCCTTGTCCATTGTTTCCTTAGCTTTTTGATCACATTTAAGACAATTGATCTAAACTCTGTTTTGCAATATCTAAGGTCTAGGCTTCCTCAGAGAGAGTTTGTTTTGATTATATTTTCTCATTTTTTGCATGCCTCAGTCTTTTGTTGAAAACCCAAAAAGTTAATATTATAATGTGATGATTCTAGAAATGAGACTCTCCTCTTCCCTAGAGTTTAGAAGTGCATTTTGGTAATTTTTATTTATTTGCACATGGGGGGGGGGCAGGGCCTCTTGTCACTAGCGAATGTCACATGATTATATGACTTTTTGTATCTGGCTTATGTGGTGACTTGGGAATTGAACCACAGACCAGCAGGTTTTGCAAGCAAGTGCCTTTGACCATGTAGCATCTTCCCAGATCCCACTCCTGGTACTTCTTTTAAGTGAAATTTCTAAATTATTTTTTTCAAAGTCTGCATTCTTCATTGTATATGGCCTCTGAAGTCTCTATTCTTTCAGCTTAATAGCCAGCTAATGATTTGGCAAAGTGGTTCTTAAGTGTCTAGGATGAAGACAAAAAAATGTTGCCCCAATCTTGGCACATCGGCTGTGTGTTGGAGCAGTTCTTCAGTGCTTAGCTGGGCTTCTCACAACTCCATCTTAGCCTTTACCTACTACTTGCACAGAGTCCAGGGGTCTGTCAGAGGTAAAATCTTTGTGTCTTCTCAAATGTTCTGAGCATATGAGAAGTCCTAGGCATACACAGTGCTTCCTAAGTTCCTGATATACACAGGGAGCTTTTCAAGGTCCTTTGTTCCCCAAGCATTTTTTTGTCTAGCCTCTTCCTCCCCCAAATTTTGGGTTTGTTTATTGCATAACTTTCCCCAACTGCCATACTTTTCCCCTGGCAGCTAATTCAAATATTTCCCTTTCAATTACTTTGACAACTATTGAGGAAATCACTTTGACCTGGCAGGAGTGAGGGAGAGAGGTGGAAGCTCCAGAGCAGGTGAAACAAATCAAGCCCCAGACAGGTCAAGAGAGGCAACTGTAATTCTTTGGGAATAAGGTTCTTCTTGTTCTTTCTGGTGTCATCAAACTGTGCCAGTAACGTGGAGTGCCATGTTTATGGAACGTTGAGCTAGAGAGGAGGGTGTGGGAAACAGGTGGTTGAATATTCCCTCACAGTTTGTTTCTAAAATTCAGCAACTTCATTCTTCATGAAGAATTCCTTGGTTGTTGTACATTTCTGACTAAACTGTAGAGTTCTCCAAAGTTGATTGTGACAGATTTACAGATTCTGTGACAGTTTTGGCGATGTTCCCTCCACTGTCACAGATAGCTCAACTTACCAGAGTCAGCTCCATATTTACAGTAAATCAGTTCCTGGGAGATATAAAGAATGTACTAATATAGGTATATTCCTTTGCCCCTCCCTTGGTACTATTATTGTTTTACATCTTGTCTTACTTTTAAGTTTCTGTTGTGACAAATCACCATAAACGTAGTGGTGTATGTAATACAATTTCATATAGTTTCTGAGTTCAGAAGTCTGAATGGGTCTCACTGACCTGAAATCAAGCTGGCAGGAATTTACTGTGTGCAGACTCTGGGGAGGATCTTTGTCCTTGCCCTTTCCAGTTTCTGAAAGCCATCTGCATTCCTTGGCTCAGGGAGACCTTCCCCTGTCCTCAGACAGCAACACCAGGCCAGGGACGTGTCACATTGTTGCCTCCTCAGTTCTGTCTTTTGCATCCTTCTGTTACCTTTAAGGCTACTTATGATTACCATTGTTATTCTTGGCTTATCTAGAATTACTTTGATATCACAAACTCATCTGATTGGCAACTTTCCTTTACCATGTAACTACATAGTCACAGGCTCTGGAATGAAGACATGGGCATGTTTGGAGAGCCACTGCTTTGCCTTCTGCATATCTGTAATGTTACATGCCTATGAACACAATTTATAATTATTAACTTATATAAATTTTACATATTATATTTAAAGAAGCTAAAGAAAGAAAAAAGTACACATTTTTGAATTTGTTATAATGACTTTTTTATTTACTGTCTCTAGTTTTGTTTATTTATTTAAATCCTGTGGAGTCACTTGCCATCTGGTATCATTTTCCAATACAGCTTTGTTCTCAGCCACCTCCTTTGTGTTGTAATGGTTAAGTGTATTGTATTTTCATATGAACCAGACTAACAAAAAAGTATATTTCTATAGTCACCTTTGTGTTGCTGGAACAAAACACCTGACCAAAAGTAGCTGATAAGAGAAGAAAGTTTATTTTGGTTATAGTCTTGAGGGGACACTTCATGATGGTAGGAAAAGGATGGTAGACCAGAGGTAGGACATCTCACCTTGCCACAGCAGCTGTCAGAGAGCATCAGGAGAGTGAACTGAGCTCTGGCAAGGGGGAAGATGGACTATAATACCCTAAAGCCCTCTCAAGAAAGAGGCCATCCTGGCCACTCCCATCTTCTTTGGCTTCCTGTCCTACAATATGATCTCTTGTTCTCACCACTGTCTTTCCATTAGCCATGAGATTCTTTCTTACCAAGGCAGGATTATGCTGACCATGTCCTCAAGCCTCCAAAACTATTAGCTAAGCAAACCTCTTTTCTTAGAAGTATCTAGCTTCAAGAATTTTTATTATACAGAAAACAGATGAGCATCCTGGGCAAATGGCTCTAGGCATTGGGTAGAGGAGACAGCCTTTTCACCTGGATTCTAGCCTCTGTAACTGAGACTTGGAGGAGATGAGAAATCTAGTGGCCACCCTGTATCAAGGAGATACTGTGTACCTTGAGCTGTGGTCTGAAGGAAGAGGAAGTCTATGTTTAGAGCACATCCCCTTACACAGAAGAACTTTCCTTGAGTTGAACCAATGAGAATTGGAATGGAGAGAGGGAACAAGTTATGGCTCAAGTGCCACAGACTTGTCATTCTTTCTGAGACTTGCTCAGCAAGATTTGATTGATTTTCTTGAACAACTAGTGTCTGTTTATTTGCCATATGCCCTTGGTACAATTTCTAGAGACTCTCTGGGACAGACAGTTCACACCCTCTTTATAAAGTCACAGCAATAAGGAAAGTGGAGGATGCAGTCCTGTTGGGGTCTGGCAAGGATGCTCGTGTGGTGCTCAAATCTAACAGCCGCAGAAAGAAATGTCTTGCATGTGAATGAGGCAGAGGACGTGGTGAGCTCTCCAGAAACATCTGAGTGAGTCTCTGCCTGTCCCTTCTCTTGGTGTGGCTCTCGTCTATGGAGACTTCCTTCTTGGCTTGATGCTTCATGGAAGCAGCTCCAGGTCTCTGAGGTGAGCTCACTGACCCAGGAAGGGAAGATTATTTTTTACTCTCATCATCTAGACCTCGCGGAACACCAATAATTGGCTTCACTTAGGTCACATGTATACCCCTAAACCAATCATGGGGAGTTGGGTCACAGTGAGTGCTATAAATCATGGACCTTCTCTGCAGACACCTGAGGGCAGAATGGACATGGCATATACACCCATCAAAGTCCTGTCAGGTGAGGCAGGTCTTTCTTGCAATTGCAAGATAGGTGCTGATTTAAAAAGTCAGTACGATGATCCCCCGTTTGTCTCCTATAAAACACATTTAGATAGGTACACATGAAATTGTGCACATATTTATCCCTGCACTGCATTGGTTTGGCTTATTATTTTTTAGACTTTATAAGGGTGCAAAAATAATATGCATACAGCAGAATCTTTACTTCAGATTTCTCAAAGGTTGGGAATATGTGGTAAGAGACTGGCACGATGTTGGGCCTAACAATGGGCATGTTGCCCTCTGAGCCACATGAGCCTAAGGCAAGAACCCACACTCCACAGTACCCTACTGTACTACTAAGCCAGGCTGTTTGTAGGTGAGGCGCATTTTTGACTTAAAATGGTTCCAATTTAAGAGGTATTTATTGGGACATTGGAGCACCTGCAATTAATTTGTGTGCACTGTAAATCTCTTCAACATACTCAGAACTTAAAAACAAACTTTATATGAGTTATGTCTTTTGACTGCGCTTTTCATGCAAGAATGAATGGCCGCTTCCTGAAAACCTGAAATAAATTCTGATTGCGCAATTCAAAGAAAGAGCAAATTTGAATTATGCCCAAAAGTGAACTTCTCCAAGAAGACTGTGGTCATTGGATTTTCAAAAAATGGAAATTACAGAATGGCCTTTGACATGGTAATTTTCACATCATTTTCAACATCAAATTGATTTTGACTCTCTGGATGGCTGTGAGGCTAAAAACACTGACTCATGGAAGTTCAAAATAACAAAGCCAGCTTGCCCAGCCTTGCTGGACGGGAGGAGCCTTGCTAGGTTGATTTGCTTCCTTCCACCTTACTTTCTGCAAATGTGAGGTCTTATCTGGGATTGTGTGCCTGGTGGAGGCTGGGGCAGCAAGCCCTGGCCACTCATCCATGCCACATGCAACAGCTGCCTGAGATCAGTAAATTATCTATGAACTCCTACGGGTTTCCCTGAGGACAAAGGCCTGCAGTGTCATGGTCCCTGGTTCTAGAATGTTCTCTTCTCCCTTTTGCACATATTCTAGTTTCTATTTAACCATAGCCCATGTTGCAGTTAAGTTTGTGTTGCTGGGATAAATCACCCGACCAGAAGCAGCTGATGGGAGGAAAGGATTTATTTTGACTTACAGTCTCTAAAGGAAAGCTTCATGGTGGCAGGGGAAAGTATGGCATGAGCAGAGGTTGGACATCACCTCTGCCACAGCAGGTGGACAACACCAGTAGGAGAGTGATTTGACTAACACTGGCAAGACAGGGGATCACAAACCACAAGGTCCACTTCTGGCAACACTCCACCTCCAAAATTATCACCAATAGAGGGGCAAGCATTCTGAACACATGAGCTTACAGAGGACACATGATTCAAACACCACAGCACACTGCTATTCTCCAGCAGCATCCACACAGGCCCTTAGTTTACCTCATCCATTCAGTTTAAACTCAGCTATCTTAGCTTGACTCATGTGGAATCTTCTCAGCAAGTTCTGCACATGTAGTTGGGTTTCTACTTGTTTCTGAAAACTGGAGACACCTTCCTGAGTTGAACCAAACTAACTGTATTAGTTAACTTTCCCATTGCTGTGATCAAATACCTGACAAAAAGTAAATCAAGGGAGGAAGGGTTTATTTTGGCTCAAGTTTAAGAAGGTATCTAGTCCTTCGTGGCAGGGAAGCCATGGTGGTAAGAGCAGGAGGCAGCCGGTCACCTTGCCTCCGCAGCCAGGAGGCAGAGAGTGGCAGGAAACGAGGTCATGTTTTATAACAGCACAAGCTGCCCTCCTCCAGTAACTGACTTCCTCCAGTGAGCCTTCATCTTCTAAAGGTTCCACAACTTTCCCAAACAACACCACGTTCCTCTCTTCCTACAGACAAAACTTCTGGAAGAGGTGGGATGCTCAAACTCTGAGTTAGTTCTGTATCCTGATTTCCATAGCTGTGACCAAGTCTTCTGCCAGTGGCTCTAATGCATCACCTGATACTGTCAAAGGTGTCAAGACCTGGGGTTTGTGGAGCTCTTCTCTCATCAAAACAGCAAAATCCGCACTTTACCTTGGCATGGACCTCAGGACTCATGTGACAGGGATTCAAGTTCTTCAAAATCTTCCATCAATTTGGCAACAGCCTTCAAGGTTTTTAGAAAACACTCACACATTGGATTTTTCTTTGATAACATTATTTCTAAAATCTTAGGCCTTTATCTTGGTGTGTTTTCTGTTGCTACAATAAAAATACCAGAAAACTGTGTAGTTTATAAGAAAAGAAGTTTTTTTCGCTCATGGTTCTGGAGGCTGGGAAGCCCCTAGAAAGAGGCATTGGTCAGCGTCTAGAGAGGACCTTTTTGCTGTATCATAGCATGGGGGGACATCATGTGGGGAGACAGAGTGTGTAGTACCATAATGGGGGCCATACCCTCTTGACCTCATTTAACCCTAATTACCTCCCAAAGTCTCTACCTCCCATAACCATCACCATATGATTGGATGGTCATGGTTCCCCCCACAAAAACTCACAGAGGAGTCAGTCAAGTCCCAGTGCCACTTACCAGTAGCCTCAGCTCCTGCATAATCTGTTTGAGCATCACAGCATTTGGCTCCCTTTTGCCAGTATCTGTGTTCCAAAACTTCTTCATCCCACCCAAGACCTTCTGCTCATTGAAGCTGCTGCCTTGTCAGCCCTGCTGTTGCCTCACTGTCCCTCGCCTGGCTGCCTTCTTTTAAATCACTCTTGCTCTGTAACATCTGCTGGACAAAACCACACTCCTGATACAGCATCTTCCTGCTTCTCACCTGCGCAGGAACAAAGCTGGAGGAAACCTAGCCCCCCTTCCAGTCACATGGTAGTGGTCACCAGCAAGCCTCTAGTGGGCATTTGTATCACCAACAGTCAGACCATCCTGAGTATGCTTGTTCTTTCCTGCCCAGGTAACTTGTATCTTTCCTCTTTCTGCACACCTCCAGCATCTCACCACCCTCACCTATGCCTGATGACTTCTGTTTTCTAGCTGCATAAAGCTCCCATAAGAGGAGTTACTTGCCATTCCCCTGCACCCAGTCTGTTTTGACCCAGTTTCTGCAGACACTGCTTCGTCCAAACCATCCTCCTTAAGATCACCGATGATGTCTTTGCTGCTGAATCCACTGTCCACTGACTCATTTACCATACACCACCTGCGGCAGGGCTGTTCCCTCTTGTCCCATGACGTGAGTTGCAGGATTCCACTTTGTTTCTCTCATCACTGCATTTGTAGTTCAACCTCAGTATCCCTTGCTGAAGGTCTCCCTTCTCCCCACCCTTGGTTGCTGGCCCTGGTCTTGAGGCTTTTCTCATCTTCCATCTCCTGCCGCCACCAATCTCACTCATCTTGCTCCTTTAAGAGCGTGTAAATGCTGTCCACTGGAAATGAAAGTACACAGAGAGGGATCTCCAACTAGTGGAGTCACTTGAGAATAATATGTAAGAAGTAGAATTGCAGTCTGTGCACACCAGGGTGGTCTGGGATGTGTTTGAAGGACAAAAACATGCTGGAGTTGATTGGGAAAGAGAAGGCTGGGCAAGTTGTTTGGAAAGACAGCTCGCTGGCCTTGGTGGCATCTTACTAGAAGAGCTGAGTTCTGGCTGGCAGGAGTCGGGAGTTAGTAGAAGGCTCCAAAGTGTGCAACGACAGTGAGACCCTTGTAGGTCTGGACTGTGCCTGTGAGACAGCTTTGGAACAGGCATGTGCAACCCAAGTGTTTTTCTCAGTGGTATCTTGGCTCCATTATAAATATTTATTTATTTATTTTTATTTATTTGACAGAGAAAGAGGGAGAGAGAGAGAATGGGCGCACCAGGGCCTCTAGCCGCTGCAAACGAACTCCAGATGCATGCGCCCCCTTGTGCATCTGGCTAACATAGGTCCTGGGTAATCAAACTTGGGTCCTTTGGCTTTGCAGGCAAACGCCTAGACTGCTAAGCCATCCCTCCAGCTCTTGGCTGCATTTTAGTTGGGTGTGATATGAGTTGACTTCATTTTTGACCTTTAACTGTATCTCCAACCCACACCTCCATCCTATACCCCCTAATCATATTCTAAAGAAGTATATTGGGCATGTATAAGTAGTTAGAGAGGAACAGTTGGCTCTAGTATTCTATAGCAGGTGACTATAGTTTTCAACAACTTTATATTATTATATTAATTATTGTTGAGATGGGGTCTTGCTATATAGCCCAGGCTAACTTCGAACTCATGATCCTGCTGCCTCAGTTTCCCAAGTTCTGGAATTATAGGAATCCTTATATGCACCCTATAAAGAACTAGAAGTTCACAGTTTTCCAACATAAAGAAATAACAAGCGTTTAAGGAACCATAATGTTAACTTCTCTGACTTGGTCATTATACATTGTATACACCGTGGACAAAGGATAGGTACTTAACCAGATACATACAGTATTCAACTGCCACACTGTACCCATAAATGTATAAGATTATTCCATGGAAATTAAAATCAAAACAAAATTTTATAATATTGACATAAAAACTAGCTGACGGCTGAGTCATGAACACCCAGTGAGTGAAGCCAGGACTTTGGAAGGGCCAGCAGCTGCTTTACCTGCAGTGTGCTCCAGGGAGCCAGCATGGCTCTACTTCCCTGTCACTTCCTTCAAGCTCTTGGGGAATATCTGCTGCCCTGGAGAGGATGGAGCAGCCTGGCTTCCATCTGAGCCATGGGACAGCTTGGCAGTTTGCAACTTCACCAAGGCCCCTCTGAGAACACAGGTCCAGAGTGTGTTCATTGTGCGATGTTTGAAGCCTTTGTGAGGTGGGGCATGACTAATTGTCCAATTGCTTCCAGAGAGACAAACTCCTGGGCCTCTTAGCTTTGTCTTTTTCTCTTCCTTCTTCAAACACCCTGAAAAAGTACTGGGCTTGTGTCAAAACCAGAGGATGATGTTTCAAGTTGCCTCCTTTTCTTTGACATCTTCCATACAAGCTGAGAGGAGCCCAGAAGCCCCTCACCTGGTTTCATCAATTAAAAACAAAACTCTTGTAGACCTAGTGATTTTGATCATTGTTATTTTGCCTGATTTCAAGCAGCAGCACCACATGCTCCTCAGCACTTGAGAAGCAACACTTATTTGGTGTGGTTTGCCTCAAAATGATCATTTCAAGGTAAGTGAAAGGAAATTGTCTTAGTTGTATTAATTACTCTTGTTGAGGGGATGACAATAGCTGACAGAACAACTTACAGAAGGAAGGAAGGGAGGGAGGGGAAGGAAGGGTTGACCTTGACTCACAGTCAAGGACACAGTCCATCATGGCAGGAAAGTAATGGCAGCAGGAGCATGAGGCGGCTGGTCACATCACCTCCTCAGTCAGGAAGCAGATAGGTGAGTGCAGGTGCTCAGCTCACTTTCCCCTTTGTATACAGCCCAGAAGCCCCAGCTCGTGGAATAGAGCCATGCACATTCAGAGGGGGTCTTCCTACTCTAGAAACTCCCCCACAGACATGTTTGGAGCATTGTTTCCATGGTGATTCTAAATTCCAAGCCGAGAAGATGAACCATCACATTGGTTCAAGTTGCTGTAACAACAACAACAACAACAAATCCCATAATCTGAGGAATTTCAATATAATTTATTTCTTATAGTTTTGGAGACTGGGGAGTTTGATGCTGAGGCACTGGTTGGTTTAGAGTGTGATGAGTACTGCTTCCTGCTCATGGACGGCACAGTCTACTGTGTCCTCATATGGTAGAAGGGACAAAAGGGCCCTCTGAGGTCCCTTTCATGAGAGCACTAATCCCATTCACCACACTTCACCCCTGTGACCTCATCACCTCCCAAGGCCCTGACCATGGCAACAGGAGACAGTTGAAAATTTCTTTTCAGAAAAGTCTATTCAGGAAAAGGTATGATTCTTGACTGTACCACAGAAAAGAATTTTAGGGAGGGGCCCTGGAGAGATGGCTCAGTGGCTGAAAGCACTGCTTACAAAGCCTGACAGCCTGGGCTGAATTAGTCTGCAGTGGCAGGAAGGCCTGGAATGCCCATTCTCTCTTTCTCTGCCTGCCTCTTTCTCTCTCAAATGAAAAATAAAATAAAATAAATGAATAAAAAAGAATTTTAGGACAAGTCAATATGAATCAAACTTGGAATTTCCTTAAAATAAGTTTTTAATATTGAATTAAACAAGGGAAGAGAGAGAAGGGAGAATGGGATGGAGGAGGGGGATACAGAGAAAGAGGGAGAAGAAAGGAGGGAGGGTTGGAGATGGGGGTGTGGCGGAGGGGAGATTGACTTAAGAAAAGGACAGTTGTACACACCCCAGGGTGGGTGGCAGCTTCTCAAGAGAAAGTTGTATCCTGGGAATTTTTGGACAACTTGTTTTATGGAGGGAAGGATTATTCACAAGTGAAGGCAGGGAGTTCTAGGAATGGGTGAGGATTTTTCCAGAATACAGCTTACTCTCCTTCCCTACAAGGGGGTTTTGGATGCAGCATGGTGTCAGATGGATGATGAGGGCAGGCAGTTCCCCCAGGCTAGTGAGATGGATTTGCCGCTAGTGTGAAACAAAGGACAGAGCTCATTTAGGGTGGCCTCGTAGCTCCCAGCTTGCCCTGGGTGGCCTTGTGTCTTTACTTTTGGGTGGTCACATGGTGTCCTGCTGTGATACAGCGCTGCAGTTGCACCTGTAGCAGGAGTCACTGGTCTCTTCTTCCCTATGTATAGTTGTCCTGCTGAGCTCAGCCCACCCTTGTTCCATCCACTGGGGACTGGGCTTCTGCATATGACCTGGCGAGGGGCTACAGACATACAGTCCTCAGAGGACAGCAAGGGACTTTTGTAAAAGTCTTCATCAGAGGTTCCCCACAGCCAGCCCTTTTCCCAGTGCAGGGATCTATCAGTTACTTTCTCCTTGCTCTGGACAAATAGCTGCCCAGCAGTACCTCGAGGAAGGACAGGGTTTATTATCAGCTTACTGTTCCAAGGGGAAGTTCCATCAGGGTTTGGAAGGCATGGTGACAGGAATGGGAAGCCAGCTGCTCACCTTGGCAGATAGAAAACAGTGGGCACAGGAAGTGGGACCAGGCTATAAAACCTCCAGGACCACCCCCAGTGACCTACTTTCTCCAGCAAGGTTCCACCTCCTAAAGGCCCCACAACCTTCCCAGACAGTGTTACCAGCTTGAGACAAGTGTTCAAACACTGTGAGCCATTGGGGGACATTTTGCATTCAAAACGCAAGAAGGGATGTCGGGCTTTCTGTCCATGTTGCTTGCTTAGGGTCTGGGGATTTTAACTAGGTCTGAGGTCAGGATTTCCTGGTGGACTTGTTGAGATGCCCTGTGTACCTTCATAGGAGTGAGTGGGACAATTGGGCTGGTGTCCCTATTCTCCAAGGCCCTGAAGGTAACAGATACTGCCCATAGGTACTCAGAGAGGAGGGAGCAAGCAGGGAGTGAGCGTGGCTCCTGAGCCCGAGCTCGGAAGTCCAGGGCTTGGAGGGAAGGAAGATCCCAACACAGCCCCGAGGGTGGGTTCCAGAGCATTTGGGAGGGTATACTCAACTAGTTATGATGAGAAGCAGGATGTCTGGTTGTCAGGATGTAGTGGGACTCAAGGCCAAGCTCAATCTTGAGCTTAAGGCTGGGGACTGGGTGGGGAGAAAGAACAGAAGGGCAGCTGGACCTGGACTCAACACATGGGGCCAGGATTATGAGCAGATGGGTGTGGGTGGGACAGGAGGTAAGGCTGAGGCAGCAGCATGTCAGAGAAGGAGCAGAGCCAGGCAAGTCCATCCTTGGAGTGGAAAGGACTGTTGGAGAAATGCTGGTGTAGAAGGAAGTCCTGTGACCACGAGCACTCCTGGGCTCAGGAGATTCATCTGTGGATCCAACAGCAGACAAGACTGAACTGAATTCTGCCTTTGGTCCTGGAAGAGGCAGTCTTCCCACCTCCATCCTCACCTCCCTTCCCCTTATGTTGCGTTGCTGGCAGAAAACACCTGACCAAGAGCAGCTTGTGGGAGGAAAGGGTTTATTTTGGCTTACAGACTTGAGAGGGAACTCCATGATGTCAGGGGAAAAAAATGGTATGAGCAGAAGGTGGACATCACCTCCTGGCTAACATAAGGTGGACAACAGCAACAGGAGAGTGTGCCAAACACTGGAAAGGGGAAGCTGGCTATAACACCCATAAGCCTGCCCTCAACAATATACTACCTCCTGGAGATTCTAGTTCCCAAATTGCCATCATCTGGGAGCCTAGCATTCGGAACACAGAAGCTCATGGGGGACACCTGAATCAAACCACCATATCTCCCAAGGGAAAGTGTGACCCTGTAAAGATACCTGGGGGCAGAATGGCAACAAGGCCCTGTCTCCTGAGAGCTTTCTGTTGCACCAACCTGGTACAAAAGAGGCAAGTGAGTTCCTGTCAGTCTTCCTAGTGGAGGCTGCCATGGTTGGCAAAACTTGGACCCACACAGACTGGAACTTGATTCCCTGGTGCAAAGGATGGCATCTTCATTTCATTACATTATATGTGCCCAAGCCAGGGCAGGTGCCCTGAGGTCAATCTGACCCATGTTCTTTTCTCTGGAGCACATGGTCTTGGTGACAGAGACTGAGAAACTAATTAATTTATAGTCCCATGTGATCAATGCTTTGATAGAAGGGAGTCCAGGTGCTGGAAGACCTAGAAGAAAGTAACTGGTTCTTTCTGATCAAGGAATATACAGCTGGATTTTAAAGCTTCAATAGGAATCTACCAGTGTCTTAGTTCATTTTCTGTTATTTTAAGTGCATACCAGAAACTGGGTAATTTATAAAGAACATCTGAAATATGTGGAGTCCAAGAACATAACACTGGTGAGGGTCTTCTTGTCACATCATAACATGGCAAAGGGATCACATTGTGAGAAAAGCCAAGCATATTCTAGACCTTTTCTTCTTGTAAGACAACTAATGCCAACATAGGCACGTCACCACCATGATTTCATCTAATTCTAATTACCTCCCAAAGTCCCTGCCTCCACATATTAGCAATGTATTCAATTTGGAGATCAAGTTTCTAACACATGGACTTTGGGGGGCACATTCAAGCCATAGCAGCCAGCAAAGGTGGAGGGTGGGTATTCTGGGTTCCCAGCATGCACAGGTATGGAATGGTACAGGGGCTGGCAGTTCTCATCACGGGAGCAAATCATGCCATGGTGGGTAGCATGAGGGCTTTCAAGGTGACAAGCCCATCAGGAGGCTGTGCCCAGGGAGGTTCACATTCCTGAGTGCTCTGGGGAGTTCTGGAGACCACTGTGGGGTTTCAGTGGTAAATCAAGGACATGGGGCAGGAGTCCGTATTCTGAGGTCTGAGGAGGCTGCCACCATCCAGGCGGAAGGGTCAAGGGCTGGCCTAAGGTGGACAGAGGAGAGGGTCATGCTTCATAGCATGGAGGCAGAAGATGTTGACATTTGAGACTCCTCAGATATGGAGATGAGGTGGGCAGATCATCAATGTCTGCTGAGACTTGGGTAGGGAAATGTGCCAGGTTCCCATGGGAATTGTTACTAACATCATGGAAGTGTCATGTGATATCCAAGGGTGGTTATAGGCAGCTGGATGATGGACCCCAGGAGGAAGATGAGGATGGAGATAGGAAAGGCACCTGCACTACACATCACTGTCACTACATGAATGCCAGAGCAGCAGGGAGCAGCAAGGGGAGGCAGGTGGAAGTCTGTGGGATTCCCAGCCCGACGAGCTGAACTTGTGGCGTCTGGGGCACAGGTGGGTGGGAGCAGCCTGTACTCCGTTTCCTTCCTAAAGGGGCTCCATATACAGCAGGCAGATTTCACCTAGGGATTCCAGCCTGGCTGACTTGACACAGTGCATTAAGAATTCCCACACCTGTGCTGGGAAGGTAACTCAGTTGACAAAGTTTTTGCCTTGCAAAGGTGAGTATCTGAGTTCAGTCCCCAGAACCCATGTTAAAAGGTCAGACATAATGGTTGCTTCACACACACACACACACACACACACACACACACACACTCACAATCCCCTTACAGAACAGAGGTTAACCCCATGTTGAATGGACAATAGGCCATGATATCCCTGGCACACCTGGTGGGGAAGGGGTCTGTGGCAGAGCAGGGTCTCAGGGCAGGAAGTGTGGATGGAGTCTGATGGTCCTAAGCTGGGGAGACTCACTAGAAGGACATTAGGAAGCAGTGGTGAGTTGAGCTTTGGAATGCCCCGGAAGCTAGGCAAGGTGGAGTCCCTACAGCAAGAGGGACTCACACATGAGGTCAAGGGTTGATTCCCGTACCTGGAGTGCCTACAGCAAGAGGGACTCCCCACATGAGGTCAAGGGTTGATTCCCATACCTGGAGTCCCTACAGCAAGAGGGACTCACCACATGAGGTCAAGGGTTGATTCCCATACCTGGAGTCCCTACAGCAAGAGGGACTCCCCACATGAGGTCAAGGGTTGATTCCTGTACCTGGAGTGCCTACAGCAAGAGGGACTTACCACATGAGGTCAAGGGTTGATTCCTGTACCTGGAGTGCCTACAGCAAGAGGGACTCACACATGAGGTCAAGGGTTGATTCCTGTACCTGGAGTGCCTACAGCAAGAGGGACTCACCACATGAGGTCAAGGGTTGATTCCCGTACCTGGAGTGCCTACAGCAAGAGGGACTCACCACATGAGGTCAAGGGTTGATTCCCGTACCTGGAGTGCCTACAACAAGAGGGACTCTCCACATGAGGTCAAGGGTTGATTCCCGTACCTGGAGTGCCTACAACAAGAGGGACTCACACATGAGGTCAAGGGTTGATTCCTGTACCTGGAGTCCCTACAGCAAGAGGGACTCACACATGAGGTCAAGGGTTGATTCCTGTACCTGGAGTCCCTACAGCAAGAGGGACTCACCACATGAGGTCAAGGGTTGATTCCTGTACCTGGAGTGCCTACAGCAAGAGGGACTCACCACATGAGGTCAAGGGTTGATTCCTGTACCTGGAGTGCCTACAGCAAGAGGGACTCACCGCATGAGGTCAAGGGTTGATTCCTGTACCTGGAGTGCCTACAGCAAGAGGGACTCACCGCATGAGGTCAAGGGTTGATTCCTGTACCTGGAGTGCCTACAACAAGAGGGACTCACCGCATGAGGTCAAGGGTTGATTCCCGTACCTGGAGTGCCTACAACAAGAGGGACTCCCCACATGAGGTCAAGGGTTGATTCCCGTACCTGGAGTGCCTACAACAAGAGGGACTCCCCACATGAGGTCAAGGGTTGATTCCCGTACCTGGAGTGCCTACAGCAAGAGGGACTCCCCACATGAGGTCAAGGGTTGATTCCCGTACCTGGAGTGCCTACAACAAGAGGGACTCACACATGAGGTCAAGGGTTGATTCCTGTACCTGGAGTACCTACAGCAAGAGGGACTCCCCACATGAGGTCAAGGGTTGATTCCTGTACCTGGAGTGCCTACAGCAAGAGGGACTCACACATGAGGTCAAGGGTTGATTCCTGTACCTGGAGTCCCTACAGCAAGAGGGACTCACACATGAGGTCAAGGGTTGATTCCTGTACCTGGAGTCCCTACAGCAAGAGGGACTCACCACATGAGGTCAAGGGTTGATTCCTGTACCTGGAGTGCCTACAGCAAGAGGGACTCCCCACATGAGGTCAAGGGTTGATTCCTGTACCTGGAGTGCCTACAGCAAGAGGGACTCACACATGAGGTCAAGGGTTGATTCCTGTACCTGGAGTGCCTACAACAAGAGGGACTCACACATGAGGTCAAGGGTTGATTCCCATACCTGGAGTGCCTACAGCAAGAGGGATCACACATGAGGTCAAGGGTTGATTCCTGTACCTGGAGTGCCTACAGCAAGAGGGACTCCCCACATGAGGTCAAGGGTTGATTCCCGTACCTGGAGTGCCTACAGCAACAGGGACTTACCACATGAGGTCAAGGGTTGATTCCTGTACCTGGAGTGCCTACAGCAAGAGGGAATCACCATATGAGGCCAAGCGTTGATTCTGCACCTGTTCCTGTCTTGGCTATTGTGGCTTAACATCCCTTTCCTGTGAGGGAGAAACTGGTTGGCTGAGGGACCATTCTGTGATATGGAGTAGACCAGGAAGTCCTGGGGACATAGAGCTTCTTACCCTGTGCAGGAGAAAATGAACATCGGACTGTCCCAACCTTGGTGGTTAGTCTTTGGACTCCTCAAAGTGACTGTTCAGTGGCCCAGTGGCCCAGTGGCCTCTGTAGGAGCGTAGGGTGGGAGGGGCGCACACGGATCAAAGGACAGTCTTGCCTCCCAGTGACATATCCAGCTTATATGGGTGCTACGGAAGATTAAACTCTGGGTGGCAGGCTTTGCAAGCAAGCGCCTTTAACCACGAGACACTTTCCAAACCCCAGTGGCTTAAGTTTTTGAAACAAACAAAAATGCTTGAATGTCTTTGGATGTGGGTGCACAGGACTGTACATGATTTTATGCACTTCCCATTCTCCATGATTCCAAAGCTGCCATATCTTATGATTTTAATTAGTCCAGTGAATAGAAGGATTTAAAATATAAGCATCTGATCCTTAAGTATATTGTGAAACTTTAAAAATTATTTTATTTATTTAAGAGAGAGAGAGAAAGAGTCAGAGACAAAGAGAGAATGGGCACACAAGGGCCTCCAGCCACTGCAAACAAACTCCAGATTCATGTACCACCTGTGCATCTGGCTTGACGTAGGTACTTGGGAGTAGTACCTGAGTCCTTACCCTTCACAAGCAAGTGCCTTAACTGCTGAGCCATTTCTTCAGCCCTACATTGTGAAACTTTAATAAAAGAAGCATAAGAGTGTGCATAAGGGGCTGGAAAGATGGCTTAGCGGTGAAGGTGCTTGCCTGCAAAGCCTAAGGACTCAGGTTCAATTCCTCAGTACCCACTTAAAGCCAGATGCACAAGGTGGCACAGGCACTTGGAGTTCATAGGCAGTAACTAGAAGCTCTGGTGTGTCCCATTCTCTATCTCTTTCTCTCCATGCAAATAAATAAAATATTTTTAAATATTTTACTTTTTTATTTATTTGACAGAGAAAGAGGGAGAAGGAGAGAGAGTGAGAGAGAATGGGCACGTCAGGGCCTCCAGCCACTGCAAATGAACTCCAGATGCATGCACCACTTTGTGCATCTAGCTTATGTGGGTTCTTTGGCTTTGCAGGCAAACACCTTAACCACTAAGCCATCCCTCTGGCCCTAAAATACATTTTTAAAAGGAGTATGCAACATGGTATATTGTTTACAATTATGGAAGTTGTCAATAGAAAATTAAATTAATAAAAAAAATGCTGAAGAAAGAAGAAAAATGAAAAAGGGGGAGTATGCATAAGCCTAATTGTGTGGACTGCCAGTTCAACAGCTCTTTTTAAAATAACTTGTAGTGCTAGCAATAGCTGCGAGATAAAGATATGATAATCACTACCTGTAAGATACTTTGCTTCTTTCCCATTCTGCTCATCTCAACACAGGCACACATGCAGACTGTCTTCATAGCATTGAACAGAAGCTGTGATTGCCTCCTTGTCCAAATCACGACTTTGAGAAATAATTACAGTAACTTGCTTTAACTGCCGAATTCAATTGTGACAGCCCCTAAAGCACAGAACTTGAGGGCGCAGGTTTGCAAGGGGAATACCCAGGGTAGCTTTGAGAAATTAGGATGCTGTTTCTCAGTCTCCCCATCTGTAGAGAGAAGGTAGTCATAACTAACATGGCGCTGCCCTGGGTGAACTGGGTGAACATAGGCTACGTGCTTAAAATAATCCCAAGCCAGTTTAAGAGCAATGTGACTGTTTATTAGGAAACCCGAATGGTTGCCATGGCACCAGCCGAGCAGCAATGTTGTTATATTAGAGTCCATGAAGCACATTGGCTCAACTTTTCACAAATGCAGTTGCTGGCCAAAGTGGAATGTTGTTTCTTCATTTACCTATACAGTGAAGAGGGCACAAAAGCCTGAGCGAATGCAAACATGTCTTGTGTGCTCATCAATTTTACTTTAAAAAGATGTATGGACTGAGTATCCTTTACTAGAAATGTTTTGGACTAGCAATATTTCAGATTAAGATGTTTTACAGATTTTGGAATGTTTGCATTTACATGCTGAGATATCTTGGAGGAAAGATTGAGGTCTGAAGATGAAATTCATTTATGTTTTCCAGACACGTATATCCATCCATAGCCTGAGAATAATTTTATCCAGCATGTTTAATGTCTGTATGCTTTAAAGTGACCTGTCACAAGAGGGGAGGGGTGGAATTTTCCACTTGTGATACCATGTGGGTATTTGAAAAGTTTCAGAGTTTGAACTCTCAGATTAGGACTGCTCAAACTTTTTCATGTGTCATAATGTAGAATTTATAGCTCTAGAGACATACTGCAAAGTTAGAATGAAGTTCAACTGTTTGGTAAGCTTTTGTCTTAACTTGCTAGGAAGTTGCTCAATTTCATATTATTATGTGGACTTTTGGATGAATGTGGACACACATGACTTGAGAGGAAACAGCTTACCATGTGCCGGTTACTCTTTGATTGACTTGATCAGCTTTGGTTTGTTCTATCATCAGAATTCTCAGTGGGATGGAAGTGTCTCCCACAGCTCTGCCCTCTGCCTTCAAATGAATGAAAACGCAGTTTGTGGCCCTAGAATCCCTGTGGGTGACTCTTCCTCCTATCGGGTAGTTTGCGGTTAGAATGGGGACCTATAGTTTGGGTAACTTGCCTCTTACCACCAAGTTTCATTTTTCCTTTTCGGTAATTCTTTTAAAGTTTATTGAGACAGCATTGAAAAACACAGGTGCATATATTTAATGTGTACAGTGATTGTGGACATTTGCGCAGATCTGTCTTGTTATCAACATAGCCAAGACAATAAATGCATTGAATGTCACCCAAGGTTTCCTCACACCCCAGCCCCACTTTTCAATGCTAAGAGCATTTAACATATCTATCCTCCTAACCAATTTTTTAAAAAGATCAAATTCAAAATATTCTTTTTAAAAAATTTTATTTATTTATTTGAGAGAGAGAAAGAGGAAGGGAGGGAGGGAGAGAGAGAGAGAGAGAGAGAGAATGGATGTGCCAGGGCATCCGGCCACTGCAGCAGATGAACTCCAGATGCATGCACCCCCTTGTGCATCTGGCTTACGTGGATCCTAGAGAATACAACCAGGATCCTTTGGCTTTGCAGGCAAATGCTTTAACTACTAAGCTATCTCTCCAGCCCCCTCCTAACCAATTTTAAGTTTTTATCTTTTTCTCCTCCTCCTTCCTCTCTCTGTTTCACTCTGAGACCCATGTTGACTGGCCTTGATCTCACTATATACTATATAGGCCAGGCTGCTTCCCACCTCAGCCTTCTGAGTGCTGGGATGATAGGCATGAGTTGCCATGCCCCAACTGAAAAACAGGGGTTTTGTGTATGTGTGTGTGCAGTGCTGGGCATCAAACTCAGGGCCTTGGAAATGTTAGGCAAGTGCTTTACAACTGATCTACCACCCATGACTCCTCTCTTAACCAACTTCACAATGCATGATATACAGTGTTGTTAACTTTAGGCATGATATTGTACAACAGATCTCTAGAATTCATCTATCAACTGAAACTCTAATAGTCATTTAACAATAATTACAGCTCCTGGTGGTCACTACTGCATAATCTGTTTCAATGTGTTTGAGAGATACAATAGCACCCCACCCCTTATCTTCGTGGACACATTCCAAGATGTTCTATGGATGTTTGAACCCTCAGAGAGTAGTGAACCTTACCTATACTGTCCTTGCCTATGCATCCATGCACACATACATATGTACATACATACATATGTATATACATACATACATATATACATGCATACTTGTGATGGCTTATATTAATTATCAACTTGACAGGACCTATAGTCACCTGTGATGGATTTATCTAGATTAGACTAACCTGTGGGCATGTCTGTGAGAAATTATCTTGGTTAGGTTGAGGTGGAAAGACAGTTGTGTTGGTTTGAATGTCAATTTTAAATGCTCATGCATTTTATTAAATCTCCAGTGTTGACACTGTTCTGGAAGGTTGTGGAACCTTTAGGAAGCAAAGCCTTGCTGGGGGAGGGGTGTCACTGGAGGCCGGCTTGCACTTATACAGTCCAGCCCCACGGACTGTTCTTCCTCCTCACTGACGTGGTGGTGTGACACCAGCTTCCTGCTTCTGCCAGCCTTCCCCATCATGATGGGCTCTACCCTCTGGAACTGTAAACCAAAATAAATTCTTTCCTTCCCTGAGTTGCTTCTAGCCAGGTGTTTTGTTCCAGTGAAGGGAAAGTAGCTGGTGACCCGTACACCTTAACTGCAGGTGGCACCATCTCATGGGCCAAGGGAGGAGCTGGCTGAGCAGCAGCAGCATCGCTGTCTGCTTCCTCACTGTGGGCGAGTGTGACCAGCTGTGCTTCAAGCTGCTGCTGCCACACCCTCCCCACCATGATAGACTGTAAACTCAAACTGTAACGTGGAAAAAGCCCTTCCTCCCTTAAGCTGTTTTTTCTTTAGTCCGGTATTTTGACTCAGCAAGGAGAAGGTAACTAATACAATGCCTATAATAAGATTTAATTTATAAATTAGGCACAGAAAGAGAGTTATAACAATAACTAATAATAAAAATAGTAAACTTTTTTTTTTAATTTATAAATTAGTTCTGGAAAGTTCTGCTTATATTTTAGAACCATGGTTAAACTCACATAACTAAAACTATGGAAAAAGAAAAACCTTAAGTAAGGTTTGCAGTGAGGCACACAGCACCTTGATTCAAACTCTGACCTGCATGACAAGCCTGGGTCCCTCTCTTTCTCAGGGTGCCCTATTATAAAATGAAGCAGGGCTGAGCTAGCACATGCATGGTGGTTCTTTTAAAACAGTGCATGACACAAAGGAAGTCTATACAGGTGCAAAAGACCTTCTGTCTGGTGGTGTCAGCCCCACCCCCGGCAGGTGGGGGCTCAGAATTAGGACCTGAGGCCAGAGTTGTTGGGCCTATGTCGTGAGCCCTCCAAGACCCAACCTCCCTGCCTCTGCATGCACTCCTTTCCTGGGGCATCATGTCAAGTTGCATTTATAGTTAATGCATGTTTGAGGCCAAGTCTCCATCTGGCCGGTGCAGAACGGGTTCTAGAGTGAACCTCAATGCCAAGACCAGCATGAGCTTCTTCTCCCAGCAGAGCCCAGGAGAGTCTGCTGGGGGCCCATATGCTGGCTGACTCAGACATGGCTAGCTAGACTGTCTAGTAGCCCACACTGCCCACCCCTCTGCATGGTCTTTCTGCCGGCACCACTGCCCCACTCACATGCCCGTGCTCACCTGCCCATCCTGTGGCCCTTCGACTGTTATGTCCACCTGCCTGCTCTGCCACTTGCCACTGTTACTTACCTGCCCACAAACCCATTCTGGACAACCCACCCACTTACATGTCCACCCAGCTGCCTGCTCCAGACAGCCGCTCACCCTACCACTCTGTTCTCTTGCACAGTCCCGCCCTCCTGCTCCACCCCTCTGACTCTGCTGTCCCTCTGCTGGCCCACAGGGACCTCCTCTCTTGCTAAACCACTTAATCCTGAGATATATTTCCTCTGGCAGGCCCAGCCCATCGATCCTGACTCTCAGGGATTTGATTACAGTGTTTTCTAACAAAGTCAAAAGCAGATTTCCATGAGACGTTTATAGTTAAGTAATTATGCCTTGGTGTTCTGTGCCAAGGCGCAGAAATAAAGGGGGTGAAGATGTCAAGAGAAAAGGTCAGAAAATTAAATTAGAACAAGGGAAGGTGAGCCTTAGCGAGGAGGCCCACGGGCTGTCAGGGGCTTCCAGCTGGCCTAGAACAGTGTGAAAGGGGAGTTGTGAAAATGAAGCATTTCACGCTTAATCACACGTTCTCATAAGGTACTCAAGGGATGATGATGCGAACCGAGCTTGGACAATTAGCGTAATTAAACATTCATGGTGCCTGCGGTCCATTTCCTGCCTGGGGATATCTTTGGAAGCAGAAGTGATTCTTCTTGGAGGTGATTTCAAGAGCGGCTGGCAGAGGGCAGTTTCTTGTGCTGCTCTGAGCCCTGATGCGGGGGAAGGACCCTGAAATACCGCTGTCTTGGTGGCAGCCTAGGCTGGATGTCACTGACCTGGATGTCATGGAGATGGGTGAGGGATCTCATGTTTGTGACCCATTCCCAAATCTGGTCAATTACAAGCCACTTGAATCTGATTCTCTGGTTGTTACCACCCCCTCCCCATGAACCTCAGCTTTTTTGTGTGTTTTGTTTTAAATATTTTTATTTGTTTGAGAGAAAGTGTGTATGGGTGTGCAAGGGCTTCTTGCACTGCAAATGAACTCTAGATGCATGTGCCACTTCATGTGTGACTTTATGTGAGTACTGAGAAATCAAACCTGGGCCAGCAGTCTTTACAAGCAAGTGTCTTTAACTGCTGAGCCATCTCCCCAGTCTCGCCTTTTTTTTTTTTTTTTTTTTTTTTTTTTTGAAATGAGCCTTGGGCTGGAGAGATAGCACTTGCCTGCCAAGTGTAAGAACCCAGATTTGATTCCCCAGTACCCACATAAAGCCAGATGCACATGTGTCTGGAGTTTGTACCTGGTGTGCTCATTCTCTCTCTCTCTCTGCCTCTTTCTCTCTCTCAAATAAACAAATAAAAATAAGCCTGGAACACTTAGTGTTAGGGCTGTTTCCAGGGCTTTTCAGAGGTGGAAACTGAGGATCAGGGAGGGGAGATGGGTCTCCACCACGCCACACAGCTAAGAGGCGACCTTACTGGGATCAGAACCCAGCTGACATGTCCCTCTCACCTCTCAAGAGAAAGTGGGAGCACAGATAGTCCCCTGGCTGCGCCATCTTCTTCCAGACTTTAAGAGTCACAGCTCCCTCATCCAAGAAGGGGCCTCAGCTTCCTAGTAATGTGGTTGTAGTGATGAATGGGGCAAACAGGATGAGACATACCGGGGGTCTGGCATGCTATCAGTGCCCCTGGCCACTCAGGAACGGCTGCCGGGGATTCTTCTGGTTTGCAGGCAGGAGTGGCTGTCCCACACAGGTCTAGTGGCTGCTCAGGCTGGGGACGCCTCCAGATCTCAGCCTGTGCTGCTTTGGGACAAGATGTGTCAGAGGCTATGTCCCATGGCCTGAGGGTCATCCGCTGTGGGAACCCTTCCACCTCACAGCCTTTGGACTGTGGTGGGGAGGGAGAGCAGTGCTGAGATTCTGGCTAGGTGGGGGCTGGAGCTGTGACAAGTTTTCCTTGATCGTGTCTGCTGGCTAGGGAGGACAGAAGATCTGGCTGGTGTCTAGACAGGATGCTGGGGGAGGGTGCCACAATCAATGCTACCTCTGACCACCGGCACGCTTCTGCATGCAGTTACTCTGTCCGTCCCAGATAGCAGCCTTCCATCTGGGGCCTCTGTTCCACCCTTGTCCCGCTCTCGGTTTGTGGTCCAGAGCAGGGGACCCCTGAGTGGCAGGGGACATCTATCCTATGGGTCTCCCATAGGAGTTTCAGTCTCAACATGCCCCAAATAGCCCCCTCCTTCCCAACATGCCTCCAGTGAGGTCCTCAGTCTCTGGAAAGGCCATCCCAGGACAGCCAGTTGCCCCTCTCCAGTTTCCTCTGCCCTGCGCCTCTAGTCTCAGCCTGTCCACTCTGTGGGTTGGTTCAGCGACTGTATCTGCCCTCCCCATCCAGCCAGAGCCGAGGCTGTTGAAGAACACCACATCCCCTCACACCTGCCTCCTGCTCAGAATCTCCGGTTTCTCCCCACATTCAAGCTCCTTTCCACAAAGCGCCTTTCTGTAGCCTCTTCTCCTGCCTCCCTCCAAGAGCCTCTCTTGGACTCACTGCACAGGGTCACCCTGCACTTTTGTTCTTTTGGATCCTTGGGCGTGGATACCCTACCTACTTTTTCTGCCTGGGCTAGGGAGGGTTGGAGAGCCCCTCACAGGCTTCCATAGCCCCCTGGCTGGCTGCCTTCCTCTGAGTCCTCCCCCAGGGGGTGTCAGGTTCTCTATGATGTGTCTAGGCCTGAAGAGGTCATCTGGGGATGCTAGTCCCACTAGTTCTGTGGTACTCGCCCAGTTGGCTTCCAGCACCAGGAGTGCAGACTCGTCCAGCTCAGCAGGCTCGCTTCCCTCCCCCACCTCAGCAGCAGACCCCTCAGCTTTCTCGTCCTGCCACTCCAGCCATGCCAGTGCCCAAGCGCAGGCCAAGGAGTGGTTCTCAGGTTCTCAGAGCTGGCCACTGGCTGTCTGGGTGGCTCCCCCAGAGCTGCCAAGTGCAGAGCCATTAGGGAGCCAGGCCTGGCAGGGGGATCCCCTTGGCTTCCCCCACCCTCTCTTGAGTGAGGTCCAGCCCTGGCCACTGCTGAGATTCTTGGCTGTCCCTGCATGTATGTGGCTGGGATTTTTGGATAGACTCATGTATTATTGCTATGCAAAAGAGAAAACAAGCAAGCCAGCCCCACCTGCTTACTTCCATATCCTGCCTCTGCCTTTCCACCTGCCTGCCCGCGCTCTCCTGCTTCCTCTAGAAGCTGTGGTTTGTCTGTATCTTTTATGTCCTTTCAGGGTGTTCTAGGCCCACAATGCACATGCGTGCACACACGCACGTGTGTGTGTGTGTGTGTGTGTGTGTGTGTGTGTGTGTGAGAGAGAGAGAGAGAGAGAGAAACCCCAGAAACTGGACCCTGTGTTCAAAAGCTTTTCTGTGTGTGCTGCTGGGTCTTCCTCCTCCTCTAACCCTCACCCGAGCGCCAGCATCCCCAGCATCCCCACACTGCACCTGTGCTGCGTTCGCAGGGTCAGGCAGTATTTTGGAGATTCCCCACATCATTGCTTACAGAGCCACCTAGTCTTTTCTGCATAGACATTTCATTACACGAATGACATATTTAACCAGAGCTTGATTGATAGCAACTTAATTGTCTTCAATATTCACTGTTTCAAGTCATACTGCACCAGACATCCTTACGCTTATTCCCTTGACCACTTACTTGAGGACATTTGCAGGACTGAACTCCTCAGCTGGGTTTGCTATTTCAGAGGGAGATTATGTTCTGGGCACGTTGTATAAATGTATGGAGGTGGTCCATAAAAAGGGAGATTATGCACTTTTAAAATCCTGGGGTTTGAACGCAGAGCCTCACACATGCTAAGAAAGCTCTCTACCACTAAGCTACACCATGCCCAGGCCTTTTTTTGTCTTTAATTTTGAGACTGGATCTCATTCAGTTGCCCAGGCTCTGGCCTTGAACTCATTGTGTAGCAGGCATTGAACTGGCAGTTGTCCTGCCTCTGCTTCCTAGATAGCTGGGGTTATAGACCTGTACCATCAGGCCAGTCTGCACACTTTGAGTTCTGATAAAGGTAAGTGTATGGACTTCCAAGGAACACATGCCCCTCACCCATACAGCCTAATCTCGACAATGCAATCATATAGTCCTCTCATTAAGAGTGAGGCTGAGCTTCTTCTGTTCTCTTCTGAGAACTGTGAGTTTCATTCCACTTGTCTGTTTCCCTTTCAGATTACAGAGCTGTTTCTTGTTGATTGGCAACAGCCTTTTACCTGTTAAAGGCATTAGTTCTTCATTCTTCAAGTGCGTATGACACTGAGTGAGCCCCTGCCTGTGTGCAAGATGAAATCAAGCCCCTACATGGGAGGTGGAGTCTGGTGTTCGCTAAGGGTTTTTTTTGCTATGTGTAGAACCAATGAGTGTTCACCGGGTGCTATGGGAGGATTCCTCACTAAGTCACATCCACCAGGGCAAGGGAGAGTGATGTAGGTCAACCAAATGGGTGTAGGTAGACTTGGTCCAGAGGGCTCCTGCTACTGAAGGATTGAGAGCAGAGTGTAGACTGTGGCCCAGGGGACTCCTGCCCCTGAGGGGCTGACGCAGGTGGGCTTGCTCCGGTTTATCAAGATATGACTGTCCTCTGAGGCTTTTTAGAAGGCAGAAGGAAAGTGCCTAGGAGATGGGAACTCAGGGTGTGGTTCTGAGACTACAGACTGACCTGGGACTGCAGCCTTGTGTCATCTCATGAGCAACTCCTTCCATTATTTTGAAGTTGCTTGCCAATGTTTAGACAATTAGAGACAGCACATACAGACCCAGATTTCTGACCTCTTTACACAAATAAGAAGGCTTGGCAACGTGGACCCGTAGCCTGCCAGCCAATGCTGTCCCCCTTCTGGCTGGACACAGCCTGACCAAGGCCCACTGTGATCTCTCATCCTCAGCCCAGGCCACATTCCCACATAACTCTTCTTATGGGAACAAATTATTTCTTAGTTAAGAATGAAAAAACAAAAGATAAGCCAACAAGACCGCCTGTTTCATGGAAAGGAAGACTGACTTTCTTTCTGGGAAAGCAGACCGTTTCTCTATGCCTAGGACATCAACAGGGTGTCTGAGTCAGGGAGAGGGAACGTCAGGAAGCACGCTCACCTGGCTGTGGAAATGGGGAGTCCATGCAGCTGGCAGAGCAGCCATCCCCAAGGGTCAGAGAGGCCCAAGTGAGGGCTGCACTGGGCAGGTGGCCCATGGCCAGAGGCATGTTGTCAGGGTGGCGCCTGTGGGCTGTCACAGCTCTCACAGGGAGGAGAGGAGAGGTCGGTGGCAACAGGCACCCACCACACAGGCATAGTGAGACACACGGCATCCACCTGTCTTGTTAACCTCATGGCTACCTCCCCTGCATGAATGATGGCCAAGACAGAGACGCCAATCTGCTTGCAACATGCTGTGTCTGGTTTCACCCGCAAGGGAGGTGGACACTGTTGCTGCTTCTCTGCTCACAGTCCTCAGCGTCTGCCCCTCATAGCCTGGGCATGCTTTGAGGAACATAAAGAATAAAAATACTCTCCCATGTAGCCAATAGGTATAATTGGCCCCAGTTGATTTATTTTTTGCCATGCTCCACATAGTTGTCTGGGGACCTGGAGGGGATTCAGAGGGTGGCTAGGTCTTCCAAGAATTCACCATGGGAATCTCGTGTGAGTATGTATGCGTGTGTGTGAATGTGAGCACATGTGGGCATGGGTGTGAGGGAGAAGGAGCATGCATATATATTCATAAGCTAGTGTTTGGGATATATTGTGTGTAAGATAGTCTAAGTGTGTGATTGTACATGTCTCTCTGCATGGGTGTGTGAACGTGTGTGTTGTAGTCAGCTTCACGTTGCTGGCAAAAAAACGCCCAACCAAGAGAAGCTTGTGGGAGTAAGGGTTTATTTTGGCTTACAGACTCAAGGGGAAGCTCCATGATGGCAGGGAAAACGATGGCATGGACAGAGGGTGGACATCACCTCCTGGCTGACATCAGGTGGACAAAAGCAGCAGGAGAGTGTGCCAAACAATGGCAAGGAGAAGCTGGTTATAACACTCATAAGTCCTCCCCCAACAAAATATTACCCCCCAAGAGGCTTCAATTCCCAAATTGCCACTATCTGGGGACCTAGTATTCAGAAACACATAAGTTTATAGGGGGCACCTGAATCAAACCACCACATTCCACCCCTGACCCCCATAAACTGATAGCCTGATGTAAAATGCAATGCATTTAAAAGTCTCCATAGTTTTTATCAGTCCCAATTATGTTCAAACATCCCATAGCTCAAGGTCTTTTAACTGAGCCATAGTACCAAAAAAAAAAAAAAATCCATAGTGGCACAGAATAAACATTCACACTGCGAAATATGGCATTGAATATAACAAGGAAAAATTGAACCAACACAAGATTTAAAACAAACAGGGCAAACATCAAATTCTGGAGCTCCAAGTCCTATAACTCTAACCAGTGATAAGTCCCTGGAGTTCCAATTCCGCCCCTCTGGCTAGGCTACTCACAGTCCTGGAAAACTTAATCTAGTGCTGGCAGCTCTCCTTGGCTGCCATCCCATAGTTCTGGCCTCTCCATTGAGTCTCTACTGCAACCCATGGTCCATCCTCAAGGCTCCATCAGGTTTCTACACAGGTAATCCAACAAGCCTGCTTCACACTGCCCATGGCCATTCAAAAAACTAAAACCATGTTGCAAACTCAATGACCCTCCCTTTCCTGTATTTGTTATACTCCATTATACCAGGTGGGCTCCCAGTTTGTTAATCTGGGGGGAATAAAGCAGACTTTGAAGAATAGGACCCATCTTCAGCATTCAGGCCTTTTCAAAAGAGAGTCTGCATTCTTCCTATTGCTCCAAGGCAGATCAGCTGGCCCAATCTCAATGGCTTTAATCTCTCAAACAATTACAGCTGGATGGGCAGCAGTTTTGGGCCAAAGATTTCATATGGTCCTTGTGCAGTATCTGTGACAAAGAAAGAGAGCAATGATCTAAACACCCATCCACAGGGTGTGGTTAATTAAGTTATGGAATCTGTACAGTAGATATATTAAGTAAGCATGGAATCCATAAATGGGACATAATTAGGTAAGTTATGGAATTTATGTAGTGGAATATATTAAATAAATTATGGAATTCATGCAGCGTGACATATTATGCATTAGGAAGAGGACTTATAAGACAGTTGCCTACTGTTGTTAAGTGCTATGCAGTTGAAGTAAAATGGGAATCACTAATAACATCCACCTCTAATTTAAAATCCTTTAGTAACCACATTAAAAAAGTAAATGTTATATAGGCTTTGTTTGTTATCTTAATTTTGGTTGTATTCTTTTATGTTAACACATTTTGTATAATTGCATTGTATAGCTATATCGAATCATGTAGTATCAAATATTAGATGTGATGTAATAGTGTTAATCAATTTAAACCCATTGTAGTTACCATTTTTTTTCCCAAAAAACTACTGTCAGATGCTGATGTTCAGTGTAATTTCTTTGCCTGTTCAGTTACAGAAGGTGGTGCTCAGTTGTAGCATGTATTGTACCTTTTAACACCTGATGTGTACCTCCCATGTAACAGAAAGGGCAGCAATAAAATCGCAATCCTAAAAAAAGAAAAAAAAAGTAAATAGGGCCAGACATGGTGGCGCATGCCTTTAATCCCAGCACTTGGGAGGCAGATGTAGGAGGATCACTGTGAGTTCAAGGCCACCCTGAGACTACATAGTGCATGGTCAGCCTGGGCTAGAACGAGATCTTACCTCAAAAAACTTAAAAAATAAATAAATAAAAAAGAAAGTAAACAGAAACAGTTTAATATTTTTTGTTGTTGTTTTGGTTTGTTTGTTTGTTTGTTTTTTCAAGGTAGGGTGTCACTCTAGCCCAGGCTGACCTGGAATTTACTATGTCGTCTTAGGGTGGCCTCGAACTCAAGCTGATCCTCCTCCCTCAGCCTTCTGAGTGCTGGTATTCAAGGCTTGCGCCACCACGCCCAGCCCCTAATTTAATTTTTTTTTTTTACAAGAGCACAAACCCACTTTTATTTATTTATTTTCATAAATTTAAGTCCTTACAGGGTATAGTATCACACTGATTCTGTGTCCAACCAATGTCCCCGGCAGGATGTGGCTTTAGAATTTGGCTAGAACCATGCCACTGTTTCCATGGGCTGGAGTTACCTTTCCCCAGATTATTCTGGTTTTAGGTTTGCCACCAGGAATAATCGTGTTGGTTTTTTTTTCCTTTTACACATAAGCACATCTCTTGCCCAAGTAGAATTCATTTTCATCTTGGTCATAAACACCTTCAATTTTAAGAATCACTGTGTACTCCCTCTGTTTCCAGAGACTCCGCTTATAGCTGCCAGACACAGCCTCGTACCACAGCCTTCTTGACACAGTTGCCTTTATAAGTCCTGCTCCCAACAGACCTCCACAGGCTCCAAGATGGCAGAAAGAACACAAGTAATTTAACTTTAATAATGTATTTAAACACAGTATACCCACAGGTTATTTCACATGTAATCAAAATTACTGAGATACTAAATATATGTTTGTGTGTATGTATACACATGCAGATGTATATTGTATAGTTATGTATCTACATATTTGTATACATATGTACATATACTTAGTGAACCATCTGGTAGATATTTTAGCATATCTTAGTTCAGAGTAGCTACATTTCATATCAGTAGACACTTGTACTGGTTTTTGGCATATTGAACAGAAAAGTCATGGCTGAATTGAATGCAGACTAAAAAAATACACATGGAAGCTGGGTGTGGTGGCGCATGCCTTTAATCCCAGCACTTGGGGGCAGAGGTAGGAGGATCACCATGAGTTCAAGGCCACACTGAGACTACATAGTGAATTCCAGGTCAGCCTGAGCTAGAGTGAGACCCTACCTTGAAACCGCCCCGCCCCCCCAAAAAAAAAACCACAAAGAGAGTTAATATTTGAATCACCATTGGTTTCTCATGAGAAGCAGGAAAGGTAAAAAGAAAAATAATAATAATAGTGCAACATTTTACACACTGACAAAAACTATAAACTGTCAACCCAGCAGTCTATATTCAATGATGCAGTCAGGTTTTCATTGCTGGCAGAAAACACTTGACCAAAAAGGTTTATTTTGGTTTACAGACTAGAAGGGAAGCTCCATGATGGCAGGGGAAAACGACGACAGAGAGTGGACATCACCTCCTGCCCAACATTAGATGGACAACAGCAACAGGACAGTGTGCCAAACACTGGCAAGAGGAAACTGGCCATAACACCCATAAGCCCGCCCCCAACAATCCACTCCCTCCAGGAGTTGTTAATTCCCAAATCACCATCAGCTGGAAATCTAACATTCAGAATAACTAAGTTTATGGGGGACACCTGAATCAAACCACCACATTCCATCCCTGGCCCCCACAAAATGATAACCATACATGATAGTAAAATGCAGTGCATTCATCCAATTTTAAAAGTCCCCAAAGTTTTTAATCAATCCCAATGATATTCAAACATTCCCATAGTCCAAGATCTTTTAACTGAGCCATAATACAAAAAAAAAAAAACCATAATGGCACAGAATAAACATTCACACTGCAGAAGATGGCATTGGGCATAGCAAAGAAATATTCATCCAATACAAGATTTAAAATAACCAGGGAAAACATCAAACTCTATAGCTCCAAGTCCAATAACTAACCAGTGTCAAGTCTCTAAGTCCGATAATTCTAACCAGTGACAAGTCTCTGGAGTTCCAGTTCTACCCCTCCAGTTAGGCTACTCACAGTCCTGGGAAACTTCATCTGGTGCCAGCAGCTCTTCTGGCAGCCATCTCATAGTCCTGGCATCTCCATTGGGTCTCTGCTATAACCCATGTTTCATCCTCATGGCTCTATCGGGTCTCTGTGCTTCACACTGCTCATGGCCATTTCCAAAATACAAAACCATGTTACAAATTCAATGACCTTCTCTTTCCTGCATTTCTTATACTCCATAATGCCAGGTGGGCTGCTAATTTGTTAATGCAGGGGGGAATAAAGCAGACTTTGAAGAACAGGACACTCCTTCAGCATTTAGACCCCATCAAAAGAGTCAGCATTCTTCCTGTTATCCTAGTGCAGGTTAGCTGGTCCAGTCTCAATGGCTGTGATCTCTCAAACAATTGCAGCTGAATGGGCAGAAGTTTCGGCTCAAAGATTTCATATTTTTCTGTGCCATATCCCTCTGCTCACACCAGTCCATTTCTACACAATGCAACCCTGCATGAGTTCTCAGGACAGACATAACAGCAAGCCTCTCATACAAACTCCTTCTAGCCCAGTCCAGGCAAGCTGTTTCTCACCCTCAGAAGCCAGACCTCACAGTCCTTAGTTTTTACTGCATTCAGGTCTTTCTACTTTGACCACAATGGTCCATCAAGCTGTACTTACAGTACTACAAGATGTCTCTTAGGCCATGATTTCAAATTTGTCCACATCCTTCTGCAAAGCAGTTCAAAAAGTTCAGAAGGCCAAAGCCACAAAGTCAGGTTTCTAGCAGCAACAATCCCACCCCACTTCTGGTACCAATATTACTGTTGCAGTCAAGTTCTCATTGTTGGCAGAAAACACCCAACTAAGAGCAGCTTGTGTGTGTCTGGGGCGGGGGTTATTTTGGTTACAGACTTGAGGGGAAGCTCCATGATGGTAGGGGAAGATGATGGCATGAGCAGAGGATGGACATTACCTCCTAGCCAGCATCAGGTAGACAACAGGAGAGTGTGCCAAACACTGACCAGAGGAAGCTGGCTGTAACACCCATAAGATTGCCCCCAACAGTACACCTCCTCCAGGAGGCTTCACTTCCCAAATTTCCATCAGCTGGAGACCTAGCATTCAGAACACCTGAGTTTATGGGAGACACCTGGATCAAACCACCACAGTATGATAATATTAATGAATGCATGTGTGTGAGTGTGAATGCATGTGCAAGTAGAGCTGTGTCATGTTTATAGATGTGTTGGTATACATGGCTGTGTGTGAGTGGGTATGTAAAAGTGTGCATGAATGTGACAAGTGTGTGAGAATGGGGTGACCCATGACAATGATGTGGCCCTCGGAGGAGTGTGATGGAGGTGATACAGCACAGGGCCTGGCAACTGTAGTTGTGGAAATAGTTGGGGAGTGAGTAAAGGAGCAAAGGGATGAACGAAAGTATAGATTTGGGTACCATCTGGTGGCTGGGCAGAGAGCAAACAGCTAGGTCGGACCTGGAAGAAAGATGGTTGCCAAGCAGAGAGTGACAGCTTCGTGGGGCTCTGGAGAAGATGCTCCTGTCCTGAGAGCAGCCGGCTCAGCTTTGAACATGGAAGAAGCTGGAAGCCGTGCTGGGCAGGGGCTGGTACCAAATCACGCAGGGTCCGGGTGTTCTCTTGGGCTTTGATGAAAGCGGAGTAGGTGGCCTTCCTGGAGAATCTGGGTCCCTCCATGCAGAGACACATCACTCACTCAGCCCATCTCCCGTGAGCCAGCTGTCCCAGTGCCAGCTGGTATCTGGCAGAGTCACTGCAGCTTTTTTTTTTTTTTTTTTTTTTACAGGAAAAGGAAACCCCAGGCCTCCTCTGGTGCAATCAGGGTGCCTTTTGGAGACCTGGATAAGTGGGCCCATCTTCTACAGCCCTTGACATGTGTCAAGCAACTGAGCCTGGCCATCTTCTGTAGGAAGGGTGATCCTTCACTACCCTGCCAATTTGCAGGGTAACACCAGGACCTGGGCTTGCAGTACATGCCCTGTATCTGCCCTACGCCCCAGTTGGTTAGGAAAAGCCCTTGTGAGGCTGCCTCTGGGATCACATTTACAGGACTCAGCACTCTGATGTCTGATTTCCTCCGTTCTCTAAACAGAGCTGATCAAATTAAGCCCCGTCAACACTGGCTGACAATAGGCTCAGTGTGCTTTGAACACAGCAGTGCCTCCAGGGTTTGAGGGAGTAGGGAAGCCCCTGTTCTCCCCCTACACTGCAGCCTGGGCCTTTCTCAGATAGGAAGCATTATGAGAAGGGAGGATCTACCAGGGCTAATTAATGTCCCCATGCCCCCCACCACCCTACCATCAAGTGCACACAGAAAGACAGACAGGAAGCCAGCTCAGCCTCTGTAGGTTTGGGTGATAGGAATGGGGGCTCTAGATGTGCCTGCCTTGGGGGTCTCTTGCGCCAGCCACCCAGTCTGCTCTTGATATTGGCCTGTGGGAGAGGCGGGGGGAGAGAGAGGTGGGAAGATGCTCATAGCCAGGCTCAAGTGCCTGTTGCCCGTGGAGGTCAGGAGCAAGGCCAGAAGGCTAGAAGGGAAGGCCTCCAAGGAGGACATGCAGCAGCATAAACAGAGGCATGTGGTGAAGACAGGAGGGGCGAGGGAGGTGCCTGGCATTCACTGGCAGAAGGCAGAGGCTGCAAAGTCTCCAGGGTCTTGGGCCAAGCACGATGTGGGGCAAGGAGAGGAAAAGGGTAAGCAGCCTACGACCTCCCCATGGAGCACTTCTGGGCAGGTCTGAGGCACCTGCCTGCTGCCTATTCTGCCATAGAGAAGTCGCCTTGCCATCTCTGGATGACTGGGGCCCAGGGAGAGGATGTTTTCTCAGGACTATCTGTAGAGAGGATGCAACCGACAGGACCCCCACTGCCCTGCTCTCAGCATGGAAGAGGACTGGGGACTGGTCTCTTCTTGAGCAGATGTGGGACAGAGGGATGTAGGGGCTGTGATCATTGGGCCAGCTCTCCCTTCAGAAATCCCAGCATGCTTCAGCTTTGCCTGGCATGAGATGGTTGGGATTTCCCTGTCCTGTTTCCCAGTGTATATTTGAGCATACACATGTACACACACACACACACACACACACACACACAACCAGTGCACCATTCTGTCCAATAACCCTGCGAATAGGCCCTCGAGGCCTCCCTAACTCCATTCAATACCTGCGTCCTCATGTAGCTTCTAAGGTTCTGGTGACCGAGACCCTGAGAAGATAGTTGGGAGGCCCATCTGCAGGGTGGGTGGCACTGCTCCTTGGGGCCATCCCAGAAACACTTCCCTGCTTCTCCAGTGCTAGTCAAAGTACCACCTTTGCTTTCTTCATGGGTGAAAGCAGAGAGGCTGTCTGCGCCACAGGATCACAGCACATATGGTTCTGTGAAAAGACGTAGCATGGCCACGTCCCTTGACACTTCCCACCGCCTGTTGTCTGCTGGTCCCAAAGGCAGCCAGCTCCAGGTGGCCCTGTCAGGGTCTCAGCATGCAGTACACCAGACCAGAGCTCGAGTCAGATGCAAGTGCCCTGTCCTGCTGAGCAGCATCAGCACCTACCAGGCTTATTTGGTCATATGCTCCACGAGAGCCCCATTCCCACCCTACAGGGCTGCTGTGGGACAGAGATAAATGTTGATTATTGCAAACTATTTATAAAGCCTCTATTTTAGTCCTTTCTTTGTTGCTAACAGCACAACACCATAGACTGGATAAGTTGTCAAGAAAAGAGGTTCATTCGGGCTCCCAGTTGTGGTCCCAGGCCGAGGGCCACAGATGGTGACAGCCTTCTTGCTGGCAGAATGCTCAGCTGGTACACAGCATTGTCAGAGACAGAGGACCTTGTGGGCCTCGACAAAGTGGCTTTTAAAGCAGTTCACTCCTTCACCTCTCAACCCAGGTGTGCCATGTCTGGATGAATTCATTCACGAAAATGAGCCCTAATCATGTCACTAAGGTCCCGTCAGGCCCTACCTTTGAATGTCTCATATCAGGGACTGAGTCTCAGCATGAGTATTAGAGGGCAAACAGCACATTCTCATGCCCTCAAGCTCTAGGGGGTGTGCATTCGGTCCATATTACTGATGACATCCCCCCTCCCCCCGCTGCCGTTTTCACCACTGGGGACTTTTTGCTGTCATGCTGCTGATGAGATATGCACGAATTAGTCCTGGATAGATGGTCCACCCCACAGCACCATTCCCGAGCCCCAGCCTGAACCAGGAGGAGTCCTGTCATCTCTACAATCCCTGTGTGCCTGGACTCTGGGTAGGACTTGGAGGGGTAGATATGGGGGAGAACAGTGAGGGGCAATCAGTCGTGGGCTGCCCAAGGACAGGGCTAAGTATTCATGGCCTGGCATCAGAGACCTCCTGCACAGAGTGGTCCCAAGCTCCTTCAAAGGACTGCACTGCTGCCCAGCAGTTGCCTCACCCACCCTGTGATGAGGAGTCCACATATGTTAAGGAAGTTGAGGTCAGCAGGTGGTGAGAACTTGGGACTTCAATTTGAAGGATCATTTTTAAAAATACCAATTTCTTCTGGAGGCTCAGGCTAGGAGAGCAACGGAGGGGACCTGGCTGGGAGTTGGGGTGGAGAAGGGTGGAGACTCAGGAGGAACAAGGAGCCAGTTTTGTGAGAGGGAGGGAGAGAAGGAGCCCCTGGTGTGGGGCTGGATGAGCTCCGGTAAGGTGGGCAGTCAGCTGGAAGTTGAGAGAGGCGATGAGGCAGGTGGTCAGACTTCAGAATGCCCTAGACACCAGAGAACAAGGTGCCTGGAGGCCTTGTGGGGAAGCGGGCAGATGTCCACATTGGGGCTTAGGAGTGAGCAGAGTGCTGGCCACCGGGATGTCCCCACTCATGGCATGCTTTGATAAGCTGTGCATGACAGAAGTCTGTGGATCTGACTATGTGGGGCTCTGCAACTTGGCTGCCAGTACCCGACTTACCAAGCTCCTGACTCCCCCACATGCTAAATGAGGTCCCAGTGAATGTCCCTTCTGCTGGGACCTGTGGGTGTCTATGTTTTGTTCTGGAGTTCAGAGTAAATATGTTCACTCAGTGATCTGCCAGTCCCTCCACTGGCTCCTGCCATCTGGCTGCTGCTTGCTTGGGACCTGCTGGAAATAAAGAAAAACAAAACAAAACACAGTTCAGGGCCAGTTTCCTCCATGGGCCATTGCACCTCAGAGAGGAAGTGTGGAGTCTGCAGGGCCCTCTGTTCCAGATGCTCATCTAGACCAAGCTATCAGGGGCATCCGGCCTCCCTAGTCCTTGGGGGTTCCAGGGAACAGTTTGCTGAAGGATCCCTTATGGTCTTGGGGTGGGGTGCAGTAGCTTCCTGGATGCTGGTGCTGGGAGCGGACTGGTGCAAGGAGCATGCCCAGTTCAGCTGCTGCGCGGCATAGTGGGATGGGGTGTTTGGGCACCTCTGGTGATGTCAGTGGACGGTGGGTGCTAAGCCCTGCCACAGTCAACTCAGGCAGAGCTCTGAGGACCAGGCGTCCAGCACAGCCTGGCAGGCTTAGGCCCAACCTCAGTGACTGCCACATTTCTACAGGGACACCGTGGCATCAAGTCTCAAGAAACGTGACCAGTAAAGCTGGGCATGGTGGCGCACGCCTTTAATCCCAGCATTCAGGAGGCAGAGGTAGGAGGATCGCCATGAGTTCGAGGCCACCCTGAGACTACATAGTGAGCTCCATGTTAGCCTGAGCTAGAATGAGACACTACCACCAAAAACAAAAACAAACTATCAAACAAAAACAAGTGTCCTGGGGCTCCAGAAGAGCCATAGGCCAAGGACGGAGTCACTTCTGATGCCTCCGTAGTCTGCAAAACCAAACCATGGTACCTAGCTGAGGCCAGCACACAAGATGGTATCTGTGTGCAGCCATGCTATGGCTCTGTGGTTGTAAGAGGCAGAGAGTCAAGTGGACACAAAGAACTAGAAAGTCCATGATGTATCCACTTCAGCCACAGCCAGGTTTGAAGACCTAAATGGTGTCAGCAGCTGTTTTAATCCATTTCCTGGGTCTACAACAAAGTGCCAGAGGCTAGGTACTTTCTAAATTAAGAGGGTTATTTAGCTCACAGTTTTAAAGGCTAGAAATTCAAGACATGGTGGCCTCATCTGCGTTGCCCTCTGCAAGGGCCTCATGGTTGATGGCATCACAAAGGTGGGGACACTGGAGAACTGATCACTAGAGAGACTGGGAGCCAGAGTGCTCTGATAACTCTCTTGCATGAGAACTAACCTGTGTCGGGAATAATGACAGTATTTCTTCTCAGGACCATGCCCCCGATGTCCCATAGGAAGATAGAGTTCCATCATCTCTCAGATCACCATCCACTTATCTTGCTTGCTCTTTTGTGTTTTCTTTCTCTCTCATTTTTCTTTCTCCCTTCCTCCTTCCCTTCCTCCCTCCCTTCCCCCTTCCCTTCCCTTATTCCCTTCCTCCTTTCCTCCCCCTTCCTCCTTTCCTCCCCCTTCCTCCTTTCTTCCTTCCCTTTCCCCTCTTCCTCCTTCCCTTCCTCCCTCCCTCCTTCCCTTCCTCCCTCCCTCCTTCCCTTCCTCCCTCCCTCCTTCCCTTCCTCCCTTCCTACCTTTTTCCCTTCCTCCCTTCTTCCCTCCTTCTTTCTCTTCTTTCTTTCTTTCTTTCTTTCTTTCTTTCTTTCTTTCTTTCTTTCTTTCTTTCTTTCTTTTTCTTAGTGTTTTGAGGCAAGGTGGTAGGTTCCATGTAGCCCAGGCTGGCCTTGGTCTCACCATGTAGCAGAAGATGACCTTGAATTTCTGACTTCCCTGCCCCCATGTGCTAGAAGTCTAGGTGTGCACCACCACACCTGCTTTATTTGGTGTGGCGAGGAGACTCAGGACATCATGCCCACTAGGCAAGCGCTGTCCTGAGCCTCATCCCCAGCCCTGGTCCTGTCTTTTCATCTCAGCCTGCTTCTCCCTAAAGAAGGAACCTGGAACAACATCAACCCAAGCTTCTTCCCACATGCACCAAAGACACTCTTGGGGTTCATTGTCCTGGCTGGGCACATGGGCACTTGTGCATCTGGGGTTTGGTAGAGTTGGCTTTCAAGAACCTTCTGGGCTGGGAACAGGCATGGTCATCCACCCTTAAGGTTGAGCACCCAGTCAGGAAGAGGGCACCATGTAGACCAGGCCAGCTGGCTCTGGTAGGACAAGAACAGACTGGGCAGCCAGGACACTCCGAGGACCATCTGTCACCTCTCAGCCCTGGGAGGTCATGCTCTGAGGACCATCCGAGAGACAAGAGGCAGAACTTTCTTCCCTTCTCCAGAGTCCCCTTTCCTGCCTGAGGAAGCCACAGACGGTGGGGAGGGTGATTTCACAGTAACTGACAGCCCTTTGGACCCCAGCCTCTGAGAGTCAGGTCGACACTGAGTCCTGGTGGACAGGAGCCTCACGTTGCCAAGCCGACAGTCGGTGAGCTACGTCTGCTGGAGTTGCAAAAATTAATTCCGATTTGATAATAAAGTTATAAAGGCTGAGATTAAATAATCATAATGAGCTCCTTTTAATAAAACTCACCAGTGAGACTCTACGCTGACGGCCCCCGTGGGGCCCAGCCGGCTCTCTGCTTCTCATAGCCTGACTTTTCTACCTCTTGCCGTGTCCTGATTATATGTCAGTGTAAACATATTTTATCTTAATGACCATCTTTGGGGGAGTCTGCAGTTACAGTGATTATGACTTCAAAGCTAACAAATGAAGAAGTGACCTTCATGCGAGATGACCTTCCTTTTGTGTGCTCCTTGAGGCTGCTGGTACCCAGGACTTTGGACCCTCCCACCAGCCTAGTCGTCCCTGCCATGGATGTAACAGAAAAAGCTGGGTGGCTGGATGTGGTGGCGTATGCCTTTAATCCCAGCACTCGGGGGGCCAAGGCAGGAAGTTTGCTTTGAGTTTGAGGTCAGCCTGAGTGAATTCTAGGTCAGCCTGGACTAGAGAGAGACCCCACCTTGAAAAAATTAAACAACACACAAAGAAGAACTAGGTTGGAGCTCAGGTCTGGGTCTTGGACTGTCATGGCCTTGAAGCAGTTCTGTTTTTAAAAAATATTATTTATATGTTTATTTGAGAGAGAGAAGGAGAGAGGTTAGAGAGCATATGGGCACTCCAGGGCTTTCTGCCACTGAAAACAAACTCCAGATGCATGCACTACTTTGTGCAACGGTCTTTACATGGGTATTGGAGAATTGAACCCAGGCCGGCAGACTTTGCAAGCAAGCACCTTAGCCACTGAGACATCTTCCCAGCCCCTGTTCAGTTTTTTTTTTATTTTTTAAAACTTTGAAATTTGTTTTATTTATTTGAGAAAGAGAGAAAAGGGCAGATAGAGAGAGAATGGGTGCACCAGGGCCTCCAGCCACTGCAAACAACCTCCAGATGCATGCACTACCTTATGCATCTGGCTTACATGGGTCCTAGGGAATCGAACCTGGGTCCTTTGGCTTTGCAGGCAAGTGGCTTAACCACTAAGCCATCCCTCCAGACCCGCTCTGTTCAGTTTTTTGGGCATCATGGCACTTACTGCTCTCCCAGCACTTGGGAACTGTAGGGACAGGAGTGATTCGTTCTCATCCACATGGCCGATGCAGAGTGTGGCATGGCCCCTCTGCCTACATGCAGGGAGCCTCTGCAAACTGTATCAGCCATCCATATTGCTCAGCCAGCAGAGATCTGGGGCATGTATAATGGCTTGCAGACAAGGGGCAGTCAAAGAGGGAGCCAGGCAAGAACACTTGACTTGGGGTCCACAGCCTACCAAAGCTGAATTACATATTAAAAAATACTTAGGGCTGGAGAGATGGCTTAGAAGTAATGGCAGTTGCCTGCAAAGCCTAAGGACCCATGTTTGACTCTCCAGATCACATGTTAGCCAGACACACAAAGATGAGGCAAGTGCACAAGGTTGCACATGCCCATTAGGTGGCGCACACGTCTGGAGTTCGAGTGCAGTGGCTGGAGGCCCTAGCACACCAATTCTCTCTGTCTCTATCTCTATCTCTCACTCTGGCTCTCTCTCTCATGCACACACATAAACAAGGCCAGTCTGTTGGGCTTACCTCAAAAAAAGTACTTAGCTCTGCTTTCTGCTCACACTTCTATACTTCATTCTGATCATCCCAGACTATCCATACTGTTAGCCAGCTTTGCATTACAACAAAATACCAGAGGCAATTAGTGTTATCTAGCAAAAAGGTTTAGGTAGCTGTGGTAGTTTGAATATGATAAACTGAATTATGGTCCCAGAGACTCAGGTGCTGTTTAAAAATTGAGCCTGTAACTTGGGGTCTCCAGCCGCCTGGCTGGAGGAGATGTCACTGGGGTGGGAGGCAGTGGATCCTGGAGTCCAGTCCACAGGTGTGGAGAGAGCAGTTTGAGCTCTGACTGTTGGTGTTTTGTGGTGCTGGCTATTGGTGATGTCTCTGTGCTTGGATCTATGAAAGGGAGCCAACTTTTTCTGCCATTAATGGTATTCCCCTGGACAATCTGTAAGCCTGAGATAACCCCCCTTCCTCCCATAAGCCGTGTCTGGTTGGATGTTTGTCTTGGCAATGTGGAGCTGACTGCAACAATAGCCCACAGTTTTGGCAACTCAAGAGCATGGTACTGACATGGGCTTAGTTCTCCATCAAGTCATATCTTGATAGTTAGCAAAGGCAGGAACCAGCTGGTATAATGTCTTGAACCAGGAACAGAGAGAAAGAGACTGGGAGAGACTTGTTCATTTTATGCTGGTCCTTTTGTAAAACTCAAGGAGCTATAGGAGAAATACTTCATACCTTAGTGACCCACTTCCCGAAGGTTGCACCACCTCAAACAGCATCACCTGGGGACAAGTACTGGGAATAAAGGACCCCTGGGGACAGTCAGACTAGACCCAAATCATTAAACCAGTCTCCCAGAATTTGTTTCTGCATAGGGCGTGAGGTCGGAATTTAATCATTTCCTGCCACATATGACGAGTTATTCTAATGCCATACAAACAGAACCCTTTTCCTCTCTCCTGTTTCCCTCTGATGAGAACTGTTCCAAGGTGATCCTTCTGTTCGTGTACGCTTTGATCACATGAGTGGTGCCACCTTCAGTTGGCGTATTTCAGCAGCGTGAGTCCATGCCGCATTGCTATTCTCTTCTGAGCTTTTGTCCTTGACACTTGATTTTTTTTAAGACCCATTCGTCAGTTTGGGGTTCAAACTTCTAATGTCTTCATGGGGCTGCATGGCATCGTCCCACCACACATGTCTCTTCTCTTGACCTCTAGCAACAATTAGGTTATATCCAACTGCATCTCCACTACCTCCTGCCATTCCTGTATGAGCCAGCCAAGCCCAGGATAATAAAACGTCGTCCATGGGCAAGGGCTGGTTTGAGAAGGGGACTGAAGCTACATATGTGTGTGAGGCTCTGGGTTCAGTCTTCATCAAGAGAGAGATGAGAGATAGCAGGAGGGGAGAGGATTTTATTTTCATTTTTCTAACTGTTCAAGTCTTTGGCTTGCATTTGTCTTCTGGGAGGTCTCTCAACCTTATTTTTCCACTCCTTCCTCGGAGCTCCTCATTTCTCCAGCAGTGCTTTGAATTTCCAGGGTCTTCGTCATTGTTCTCCCTTCTTCTTGTCTAACAGGTGTGACATGTCCTTCTGGCACTCTGAAGGCACTAACAATGGGTTCTGCTGTTCCAATACTAGATCCATCAAGAATATGTTAGAACGGACACTGATCACAAAGAACGGTCACTAGGGGAGGAGAAAATGAGTTCACTGTGTGGATCTGGGTGCAGTGGGGGAGGGTTCTCAGGTTCCCACCAGGTGCAGGGTGCACTGCTTAGGAGCAGGGAGCATTCAGTGCTCACCCATGCAGTGTCCCAGGCGACTCAACTGCTCCCTGGGTTTGCCTCACTGATCTCCCCCTCCCCTCTTGATGGTACTGGTGCTTTGCAGGACTCTTGTGTGTGCACATGCATGTGTGCTTCTGTATGTGTGGAGTGTATCGTGTGTGCACGTGTGTGTGGCATGCATGTTTGCATGTGTGAGGTGCATACGTATGTGCTTCTATGTGTATGCAGCGTGCATGTGTGGTGCTTCTATGTGTGTGTGTGTGGTGTGCATGTGTGTGGTCACCTGTATGCATGACTGCAAGAGGATAATTTCAAGTATCATTCTTCAGGTATGTGTTCATGTCATCATGAGACAAGGTCCCACTGGCCTGAAGCTCACCAATTAGGCTCAGCAAACTGGTCAGGGACCTCCTGGGATCTGCCTGTCACTAACCCCCAGTGCTGGATTACAGACATAGGGATCTGCTGTCTCCACCCCCCAGTGCTGGACTATAGACATAGGGGTCTGCCCCTGTCCACCCCCCGCCCAGTGCTGGATTACAGACATAGGGGTCTGCCTGTCTCCACCCCCCCAGTGCTGGATTATAGGCACATGCCACCATGCCTAGAATTTTATATCGGTACTGAGGGCCAAACTTGGGCAGTCGTGTTTGTGAGGCAATCCTTTTACCCACTGAGCCAGCTCCTCAGCACCCTTCCCCTATTTGGAGGATTCTAGGGTGCAGACAGAAAAGTCATACCCTCTTCAACCTGATTGGGGTTCCGCTTCTTGGATGCATCAAGTCCATTACCATGAAAAGCCCCTCTGCTTCCCAGTCTCCACTGTTCTGTTCCTGTTTCTGTTCTTCTGCTGCCCCTGCGCTGGCCACAGAGGAGAATCCCTGACTGAAGTTTTCACATGGCTCCAGAAAGAAACTGTGTGGAATTCCTGTCTCCAGTCCTCCACCTTTACCCAGACGCCCTTCGCGTGCTTCATGTTTCCTTGCATCTTTTCTCAGTCTGTTGATCTGGGTCCTGCGTGCCATGCACACCACTATATTCCAGTCAGTGCTGTTTTATAATATGGGCTAGTACTCTGACATAGTACCTACCATTGTTCTCCACGCATGATGTTTCCCAGGGGAAATGTGGAACTTGCAGGAGTTTAATGATTTTTTGATTGTGTTGATCATGTTTGAAAAGAATCAACTTCCAATCCAGGGTTATATCATTTTCTGTTTACTGGGGTCTTTTTAAAAAAAAATTAGAGAGTTTTAGACAGTATTTTTTAAATGTTTTTATGGCTAGAAGGATGGCTTAGTGGTTAAGGCATTTTCCTACAAAGCCAAAGGATCCAGATTCAATTCTCCAGGACCCACGTAAGCTAGATGCACAAGGTGGCACATGTGTCTGGAGTTCATTTGCAGTGGCTGGAAGCCCTAGCTCTCTCTCTCTCTCTCTCTCTCTCTCTCTCTCTCTCTCTCAAATAAATAAATAAATAAATGAAACTTAAAGAAAACTTTAAAAATGTTTTTGTTGTGAGGAAAGAGAGAGAGAGTTTGTGGGAATGCTAGAGCCTCTTGCCACTTTATGTAAATGAACTCCAGACATACACTTTGTGTATCTGGTTTTGTGTGAGTACCTGTGCTGGAAGGCTTTGCAGTCAAGTGTCCCCAGCCGCTGAGCTATCTCCTAGCCCCTGTGTGTCATCTTTTCACAGTCACTATTTTTACTTATTCCTAGATCGTTGAGGGGTTTTGTGGGTTTAGTTGGCAAGCCTTTTTTCTCTGCCCTGTTTTCTGGCTAGTTATTGCTATGGACAGGCAACGTATTGATCTCTGTGTCTCGTTCCACGTGAGATGAGAAGTTCTGTTCCTTGTGGGTCAGGCTTTCCTCTGGCTGCTTTGTCAGTTTTTCTAAAGTGATTCAGGTTCTCTAGTTGAGCCAACAGTTCAGATTTATATATTCTATTTAGTTTATGCCCATTAGAACTGCCTTTTTAATTTCTGGCACTTAGGGTTTTGAAGGACTTCTTTTTTAGTTTTATTTCTGATTTTGTTGTGATGTTAGTAACTACAGATACAATAATTTTTTGTTGTTGTTTTCTTTGAGTCCCAGTGTGTGGTCACACTGGAAACTAATTCCACAGATGCATGAGAGGGGTTTGAGCACTACATTGTCTTATGAACTCAAATCCTGTCTGCCCTTCCCTAGTGTTTCCTCTGGCTCATGCTCTGTCCTGGGAATGTGTTCAAGTGCGCATGGAGCCGCGTCTTCTTGTGGCCATTTGGAGCTGTGGTGGGAGCAGGGTTTCTTTACATCTTCTTAATAGCTCGCTCTCTTCAGCAGTCTGTCCCTTTGCATGCCTTGGACTACATGTTATCCTGTGAACACTATTACAATGCCTGGTTTCTTTGGCAATTACATGGTGTGTGTTTCTTCACCTCACTTGCTTTAATCCCTTCTGTCCCTCATGTCTTGGCTCTGCCTCATGCGAGTGATTCTAGCGGGAGGCTCTCTGGCTCCTGTCCCTCTACCTGCACCACCGTGTTTTTGCTCTTGCTCTCCCAGTCTAGACTCTGCGACCCTGCAGCGCTGATCATCCTTATAGACCAGTTCCTACTCTGCCCCCTCTCTGCCAGGCCCTATATTCCCATTAAACCTCTCTGCTATGACTCCTACTTCTCACAGCTTTGTGGGGCGCTGGGGAAACTGAGGTATACCTGATCTCATGGCCACTGTCTGACAGAAGCCTCCATCCGAGGGAGAGGGGGTGAGTACTTTGAAGTAAACTCACAGACAAGGTTAGAGCTGTATACCATGGTGCAGTCCACATAGGGAGGGGCCGGGACACTGTCAGGGGGGATTGAAGCACTTAGAACTGAATGAGGAAGGATCTCCTGGAGGAGGTGGCTTTCCAGCTGAGCCCTGAGGAGGATGGGAGAAATAAGGAAAGGTCATTCCATGGGGCGGGGGATGTCACACAAGTGTACGTCCTCGTGTTCCGAACCCTCACTCCACCTTTGTCCCCAGGAGGGCTTCGTGAGGGCTGTGGGGGGACACGTGGGGCTTGTTGGCCAGCTTTGCACCCGGGTGATAAGACCTGAGAAAAACAACTTACAAGGAGGAATGTTTGCTGGCAGTCAGGGTTTCAGGCCATGGCCACTGCACTGTTACCCTGGGCTGTAGTGGGCAGTCCAGGCCATCATGGCAGGAGCACGAAGAGAAGGACTCCTCACATCTCACAGCCACAGGACAAAAAGAGCCAGAGCCGAGGAGGAGAACAGGATCCTAATACCCCCTCCAACGGCATGCCCCCATGACTTACTTCCTCTCACCGGGCCCATCTAAAGTTTCCCGTCTCCCAGCACTGACACAGGCTGGAGATGAAGCCTTGACCATACCAGCCTTTGGGGGGACTTTGAAGATCTAAGCCATCTTGGTCGCTAGGGTCCCTGCTCTCTTTCTAGAAACTATCGCCTTCCTCAGGGAAGCAGAGGCCCGTGGAGGAGGCTGCACACAGGGAGAACGGAGGCTGTGGGCAGCACTAATAGCTTGTCACCCAGCCTGGCGCATGAACAAGGGATGGGGCATAGGAGCACATGGGCTCGTGGATCAGCTAGCACAGAGCCGCTAGGCAGGCTGGGCAGCACAGACGGCATGTCCCAGAGGCCAAGGCTGCTGCCAAAGGGATCATAAGAAGCTGATTCAACCTAGCAGGAGCTTGCCACTGACCAGAGCTCCCTGCAGTAAGGAGACGGCCTGCTGGGCCAAGGTCAAGGTCAAGGAAAATGGAGACGGGTCCATGATTAATGGCATGAAACATCAGCCTGGCTACCAGTCCCTATAGGGACAGCAAAGGGCAGGAGAGTGGCCGGGCCAAGGCTCATGTGGCCCCAAGCCAGGGAACAGCCAACACCACTGCCTTGGGCTGCTCCCTGGGCAAGCCAGAGAAGGCTTTGAGGGGCCAGGCTGCACGGAGCGGCTGACCCAGAGGGCTCTGTCTTTACCTGCTTTGCCTCTGGGCTTTGGGACTTCTCTAGCCAGAGCTGGGCCTCGGGACAGGGGTCTTACAGAACATAACATCCAAGTCACCCACAAAAATAATCACAGTGGGAATAATGCTGGTCATGGTCGTAATGGTGCTTGAGGTGAAATTGGCATTCCTAAAGCATCTTTTGAAAGCCTTGCTGTTTTGGATGACGCTAGAACAAAAAAAAAAAAAAAAAAAAACTATGGAAAACTATGTTGTCTTGCCAAAAAACTTTCAGGACATGCCCCAGCCCATATCTGACCTCTCAGTGACCCCTGTGCCCTCTTACAGGGCATATGTGGCGGGCATTGCATGCTGACTTGCGGGTTGGAGTCAGGGAGGCATCAGGGTGGCAGGTGGCTTGCCTTGGTGACTTGGGCCTGGTGTGCAATTCACAGCCCTAGCTTACCCAAGGGGTAACCCCATCCCCTAATTCCTCAAGAGAAATGGGATATTCTAGATTCTTTTCAATATGAAATCTTCAAATATTGTCAACCAAAGAAGATATTATTCAAAATACCATGTGTGTCTCTGTGGCCTGACTTTACCCCCCAGAGCTGCCCATTTGGACTTCTACCTTGATGGGGGCAGTAGGTGATCCCCAGCCTCTTCCTCAGGGGAGGAATTTTTCTATGGAAATTACCATCTTTCTACTGCCCAAGGTGGTTCTGAAGGTGAGCTGTCCTTGCTCGTTGAAAATGCAAAGAAATAAATGTGTAAAAATAGAGTAGCAATTCCTCAACCCCTCTGTCAGGTTTAAGTCCCCAGTGTCTCCTCTGGGAATGTCAGGGATGGCCCTGAATCATTTCCAGGCAGCTTAGGAGAGTACCATTTGGCTCTGCATGACCCTGGCTGCAGGACTGCTGGGGTCCATCCACCCCCCACCCTGGCAGCTCTGGGCTGCACCTGCCACATTTGTGCATGTGTGTGGGTATAATGCATGCGCCTGGGAGCACATGGGTGTGCACATGCATGTACACTTGTATTCTCTCTCTGTGTGTGTGTGTGTGTGTGTGTGTGTATGTGTGCAGGACCTCAGAAGGTACCAGACCCACCCAGGCAGTCAGTCTGGCCTCAGTTTACTTGCTCCTTCCTGCCAAAGTTCTCACTGTCTGCCTCTAACCTTTCCTTGCCCACAGCCAATTTTCAGGCTAGTGCCTCCAACCCAGCAGTTAATTTGCCATATTGAAGGCAGGAATCAGGGTTCAAAGAGCAAGCTCTGGCCGGGAGTCAGATGCTCAGGGTCCCATCAGTCTCCTGTAAATGGAGACAGCAATTCTTACTCGTTGTCTGACTGGGTGGAGAGGTATACTGGAGTCTGATATGGCAACCAGACCTGTTGACAGGATGTCTTGGATCCTCGTAAGCAGCCTCCCTCCACCTTCCTTCAGAAGCCTGGTTTCACCTCCATGGCCTGTTGCACGTTACCTTGACCTGGAGCGAGTGACTGACCATTAGGAGGAGGAAATACATAAAAGCCTATGGGGAATAGTACGTAAGAGTTGTTCTGTGCAGGGCCTGGTGGCACAGACCTGTAATTCCTGCCACCTAGGAGGATGAGGCAGGAGGATAACAAGTTCAAGGCCTGTCTGGAAGCTTAGTGGAACCCTATTTCAAAATAAAAAGCAAAAGCAGGGCTAGGGATTTAGCTCAGTGGTAGAACACTTGCCTCATATACTTAATACCCTGTGTTCAATCCCCAAGATCACAAGAAAAAAAAATTGCTCTGGAAGACTCTTTGTGGACAGGTGGAAATACAGAGGAACTGAGCGCTCATGGTCCCCCCCACACACACACTCTAGCTTCACAGGGCACTGGACCTGTATGCCACCCTCTGCGTTGGTGAGGTCTTGGTGACCTGTAGCCCTAGGTCCTTCAGAGAGCAAGAGTTTCTGAGGACCTGCCCAAAGAACACCGCCGAGAAGCAGGACACTGTGGATGTGGGCCTGCCTGGACACAGGGTCCTGTGTTGTGCGGCGGAGTGTGGCTGGGAGCTTTCAAGTACTGGCATTTGTGGTTAGTGGGCAGTGGGGGGGGGGGGCGGATAGTGTGTCCTGGAGCAGCCACTGGTGCTGGTAACCAGCATGGTCGGATGGCTGTTACCCCAAGAGATGAGAGCAGGGGAGGGCTAGGGACTGGAGTGCTGGCCGAGGGTGAGCTCCAGACCCACCGAGAAGTCAATAGTTGCTGAGGCAGAAGGCACAGCCATGCAGGCTGTGGGGGTGACATCCTCAGGCCCCAGACTTGCTGGAGCGACAGGTCCTGGGCCTTCCCTTGGACCCTGTAGGCCCCACCCCAACACAGTCAGAGTATGGCCAAGTGCTGACCCTTGGGGTTTGGAGGCCAGTGCCTTCCCTGGGCTGACTGTGGGTCTGCTGGGAGAGAGGCTCATGTTGTTCCCTGAACAATCCAGTTAACACCAGGGAAGGCATAGTTTCCCCAGTTGGAGGAGTGACTAGGCACAGAAGGTCCTAACCCAGAGAAAGACTGACCAGGAAGTTCCGGGATGGATCCAGGCCTGAGGGACCCTGTGGGACATATCCTACCTGGAATGGACTTCAGTTTCCCCAGTTATAACAGGAGGCAGCGACACATAGCATACTAGCCTGTGGCACCTGGGAAGCCCTTTGGCACAGTGTGAGTGGATGTATATGAAATAAAAGCTGGTGTTGCCCACTTCATCCTGTGGGCGGCATTGCTGGCTTCCCCAATGGCTGTCCAATGCTGGGCTGTCGCACAGCGTCAGGACACCATGGTCCGTGCTGCCACCAGAGTTGCTACTAAAGTGCTGAGGAAAGAACTGGCCTGGAAGCCACCGAGGTGTTGGTCTAAGTGCAGTTGAGTTTGATGAGCCTCATCACATCACTATAACTGCTCTCTGGCCTCAGTTTGTTCAGTAAAAATGGACACAGTGGGTTTGAAACAAGATGGTGATCATCCCAAGGCAGGGCTGCAGCTGAGCTGCCCGCCACACCCAGTGGGGTCTGTCTTCCTGTGATGTCCCTACAGGGCCTCAGCTGCCACTGAAGACGATGTTGTCTCATTCCAGGAGCCTCCCAGGACAGTCTGCACAGCCTCAGCAGAGCCCTGGGCGTCCTGGAGGACCGCGTAAACAGCTCACGGCAGAGGGTGCGCAGGCATGCTGCCGATGACGACTACAACATCGAGGTCCTGCTAGGCGTGGACGACTCCGTGGTCCAGTTCCATGGGAAGGAGCACGTGCAGAAGTACCTGCTGACGCTCATGAACATCGTACGTGAGGGCTGGGGGGCCTCGGGGACAGGACACCCTCATGAACGTCATACGTGAGGGCTGGGGAGGCTGGGGACAGAACACGCTCATGAACATCGTACGTGAGGGCTGGGGGGCCTCGGGGACAGGACACGCTCATGAATGTCATACGTGAGGACTGGGGAGGCTGGGGACAGGACACGCTCATGAATGTCATACGTGAGGGATGGGGAGGATGGGGACAGGACACGCTCATGAATGTCGTACGTGAGGACTGGGGAGGCTTGGGACAGGACACGCTCATGAATGTCATACGTGAGGACTGGGGAGGCTGGGGACAGAATACGCTCATGAACATCGTACGTGAGGGCTGGGGGGCCTCGGGGACAGGACACGCTCATGAACGTCATACGTGAGGACTGGGGAGGCTGGGGACAGGACATGCTCATGAACGTCATACGTGAGGGATGGGGAGGCTGGGGACAAAACACACTCATGAACATCGTACGTGAGGACTGGGGAGGCTGGGGAGAGGACACGCTCATGAACGTCATACGTGAGGGATGGGGAGGCTGGGGACAGGACACACTCATGAACGTCGTACGTGAGGCCTGGGGAGGCTGGGGACAGGACACGCTCATGAACGTCGTACGTGAGGGCTGGGGAGGCTGGGGACAGGACACACTCATGAACGTCGTACGTGAGGATTGGGGAGGCTGGGGACAGGACATGCTCATGAACGTCATACGTGAGGGATGGGGAGGATGGGGACAGGACACGCTCATGAACGTCGTACATGAGGGATGGGGAGGCTGGGGACAGGACACGCTCATGAACGTCATACGTGAGGATTGGGGAGGCTGGGGACAGGACACGCTCATGAACGTCATACGTGAGGACTGGGGAGGCTGGGGACAGGACACGGTCATGAACGTCATACGTGAGGACTGGGGAGGCTGGGGACAGGAGACGCTCATGAATGTCGTACGTGAGGACTGGGGAGGCTGGGGACAGGACACGCTCATGAACGTCATACGTGAGGGATGGGGAGGCTGGGGACAGGACACGCTCATGAATGTCGTACATGAGGACTGGGGAGGCTGGGGACAGGACACGCTCATGAACGTCATACGTGAGGACTGGGGAGGCTGGGGACAGGACACACTCATGAACGTCATACGTGAGGGATGGGGAGGATGGGGACAGGAGACGCTCATGAATGTCGTATGTGAGGACTGGGGAGGCTGGGGACAGGACACGCTCATGAACGTCATACGTGAGGACTGGGGAGGCTGGGGACAGGACACGCTCATGAACGTCATACGTGAGGACTGGGGAGGCTGGGGACAGGACACGCTCATGAACGTCATACGTGAGGACTGGGGAGGCTGGGGACAGGACACGCTCATGAACGTCATACGTGAGGACTGGGGAGGATGGGGACAGGAGACGCTCATGAATGTCGTACGTGAGGACTGGGGAGGCTGGGGAGAGGACACGCTCATGAACGTCATACGTGAGGACTGGGGAGGCTGGGGACAGGACACACTCATGAATGTCGTACATGAGGACTGGGGAGGCTGGGGACAGGACACGCTCATGAATGTCGTACATGAGGACTGGGGAGGCTGGGGACAAAACACGCTCATGAACGTCATACGTGAGGACTGGGGAGGCTGGGGACAGGACACGCTCATGAATGTCGTACATGAGGACTGGGGAGGCTGTGGACAGGACACGCTCATGAACGTCATACGTGAGGGATGGGGAGGATGGGGACAGACACGCTCATGAATGTCGTACGTGAGGACTGGGGAGGCTGGGGACAGAACACGCTCATGAACGTCATACGTGAGGGATGGGGAGGATGGGGACAGGACATGCTCATGAACATCGTACGTGAGGACTGGGGAGGATGGGGACAGACACGCTCATGAATGTCGTACGTGAGGACTGGGGAGGCTGGGGACAGAACACGCTCATGAACGTCATACGTGAGGGATGGGGAGGATGGGGACAGACACGCTCATGAACGTCGTACGTGAGGACTGGGGAGGCTGGGGACAAAACACGCTCATGAACGTCATACGTGAGGGATGGGGAGGATGGGGACAGGACACGCTCATGAATGTCGTACATGAGGACTGGGGAGGCTGGGGACAGAACACGCTCATGAACGTCATACGTGAGGACTGGGGAGGCTGGGGACAAAACACACTCATGAACGTCATACGTGAGGGATGGGGAGGATGGGGACAGACACGCTCATGAATGTCGTACGTGAGGACTGGGGAGGCTGGGGACAGGACACGCTCATGAACGTCATACGTGAGGACTGGGGAGGCTTGGGGCAGGACACGCTCATGAACGTCGTACGTGAGGACTGGGGAGGCTGGGGACAGGACACACTCATGAACGTCATACGTGAGGGATGGGGAGGATGGGGACAGGACACGCTCATGAATGTCATACGTGAGGGATGGGGAGGCTGGGACAGAACATGCTCATGAACGTCATACGTGAGGACTGGGGAGGCTTGGGGCAGGACACGCTCATGAACGTCATACGTGAGGACTGGGGAGGCTGGGGACAGGACACACTCATGAACGTCATACGTGAGGGATGGGGAGGATGGGGACAGGAGACGCTCATGAACGTCATACGTGAGGACTGGGGAGGCTGGGGACAGGACACGCTCATGAACGTCATACATGAGGGCTGGGGAGGCTGGGGACAGGACACGCTCATGAACGTCATACGTGAGGGATGGGGAGGCTTGGAGCAGGACACGCTCATGAACGTCATACGTGAGGACTGGGGAGGCTGGGGACAGGACACGCTCATGAATGTCGTACATGAGGACTGGGGAGGCTGGGGACAGGACACGGTCATGAACATCATACGTGAGGGATGGGGAGGCTGGGGACAGAACACGCTCATGAACGTCATACGTGAGGACTGGGGAGGCTGGGGACAGGACATGCTCATGAACATCGTACATGAGGGATGGGGAGGCCTGGAGACAGGGCCAGTCTGAAGGGAGGAGCTTGAGTGAGGGTGGGAAACCAGGCTTGGTGCGGGCCTGGCCTGTGACTTGAGTTGGCCTGTGGGAAAGCTGGACAGCAGAGGGCGGGGCATTGGAGGACTTAGCCAAGCTCAGGGGTGGAGGATAGGAGCCCAGCTAAGCTCAGAGGAGCAGGTGGACTAAGTCTTCTCCGTTCAAGGTGCTTTGCTCCTCAGTCTTCCTGGGAGAATAAGAATGGGAGGGAGGACCAGGGCATGACCCCGTGTGCCTTCTGGGTTCAGCAGTGTAAGTGGGGCGTGCCTGTGGGAGGAGGCCGCGTCTCACAGAGAGCTCAGGTGGAAGGGAAGCCCAGGCAGTCAGCATGTTTGGAAGTCTGATAATAGTCTGACTCTCATCAGTGAACAAGATCCCAGGGGCTCAATTGGAGGCAGGCACTAGGGGTACAGAGGAGGGCTCTGGACCAGTCCTGGGCTCTGCTCTTGTGGGTCTGGTGGGGGAGCTCCTGGGAGTTAAGGCAGCACATAGGTCAGAGTCCTAAGGCCCTAGGGAGAAGCTACCTCAGGGACAAAAGGGAGGAAGTGAGTTAACTTCACTGGAAGGAGGCTCCCACCTGAGTGGTCTCCTGAGCTGTCTTAGATGGGTCACTGGTACTCCATGTTCTCATATGCCAAGTCCTTTCTATCCTATTGCCTTTGGAGAATGTTAGTCTCATGTTAATTTTGCAAAGTACCTTTAATGAAATAATAATAAAAACATAATGGCTGCAATTAATATGTTCCTAATAGGTGGCTGTAATAATAATGATAATGATGAAAGAATAATGGTTCCCATTAATGAGCTGCTGACATGGCTATGTGCCAGGCCTGCACTGGGCACCAACTATGCAATAGCTTCACACATGAGACTGTTAGATATGTAAATCATATCAGCCTTCAAAGTATGCATTCAGCCCTAAATATCTACTGCCATCCATCCCTTGGGGGAAAAGCCTGCGCTTAGATTTAGCCTGAGAATGGGGCTCCAGACCTCTGAGCCTTGGTGTTCTTATCATTACAGTGGATCAGTAATTTCATTTGAGTATTGTAGTGAATTTTAAATGATGTCATGGAAACGGATGAGATTTTCAGACATTGGATAGGTAAAAATGTTTCTATTGTCTAAGTATAATGTGGTTTGCTAATATAACACTATTTGATGCAAAGGTGATCTTGAAGAATCATTGTTGAGAAGTTCCTCCAGGGACTCTTGTTGAAGGCGGGGCGTCTGTGGGGACTTCTTCATGAGAATGATGGATGTAAATCCTCCTTTTCTCTGGTGGAGGGTTCTTGGGTCATAAGAAGTCTAGAACGTTCTCTGGGTTTTGCCAATGAGCTTCATTCACACCCCCATGATCCAGCTGTCCCCTCACCTGAGATCCTGAGATGGTTAGTTTCCAGGAAAAGTATTAGAAACATAAGATTTTTTTAAATGAACTGAGTTTCATTATCATAGCACCAACAAAAGAATTTTAAGAGATCAATAAGAGGAAGTGGGAAATATGTGGGTCATGTCTGCTTTCTGTGTTGCACAGATGTGCAGTTGTATACTCAGAAAATGTTTCCCTAGTGAGTACTTGTCCTAATTGGCATGGTGGTGAGTCCTTCAGAGGTAAGAAGTGTGACAGGAAGTCCAGAAGTGCAGCGAGCTCTGTAGTGGGAGAGTGGGTGTCCCTCACCAGAGTTCCGCCCCCTACTGCAGTGTGGACCGGGGAGATAAGGTTCCACCTTGTGGGGAACATGCTGCTACCCTGGCCACTAGTCCCTGTGTCCTCAGTACAGTGTGTGCACATCCAGGAGGGGGTTGGGCTGAGGCCTGTGGGACCCTTGGTGGTCTTGAAGAAGAGGGTCATGGAATTGTGGCTACATGCGAGACGATGACTTTCTAGAACATGGCTGTGTAAGAGAGCTTTCTGGGACCATTGGGATGCTCTTATTCTGTCCTGTCCACTAGCCAGCCTGGCTCTTAAGCTCTTGAAATGTGGCTGGTGCAAGTGTGGAGAAGTTAACTTTTTGCATGTGGATGTATGTGCAGCATGTGTGTGTGTGTGTGTGTGTGTGTGTGTGTGTGTGTGCGCGCGCGCACGCGCGTGCTCGTAGAGAGGAAGGTGCACAAGTGTGCCAACACACATGGAAAGCAGAGGTTGACAGAGTCCTCCTTGGCCACTCTCCACATCATGTACTGAGGCAGGGTCTCGCTGAACCCCCTGCTTGCTGACTCGGTGAGTCTGTCTAGTCAGCATGCTTCAGGCACCCTCAGTCTCCGCCTCCCAAGTGCTACGATTGCAGGCGAGCATTTCCATGGGTGCCGGGAATCCGAACTCTGGTACTCATGCTTGTGCTGAGCCATCTCCCCAGCCACTAGAGCTCAATTTTAAAACATTTTTTCCAATAGAAATTTTTACTTTAATTTAAAATTTATACTATGGGTGGCTGGAGAGATGGCTCAGTGTTTAAGGTGCTTGCCTGGAAAGCCTAACAGCCCAGCTTTGATTCCCCAGTACCCACTTAAAGCCAGATGCACAAAGTGGAGCATGCATCTGATATTCATTTGCAGCAAATAGAGACCCTAGCATGCCCATTCTCTCTCTCTCTCTCTTTCTGTCTCTCCTTGCAAATAAATAAAATAAAAAATACTTAAAATTTATTGTGGGGTGTAAAGATTGCTCAGTGCTTAAGGCACTTGCCTGTAAAGCCTAACAACCTGAGTTTGATTCCCTAGTACCCATGTAAAGCCAGATACACAAAGTGGCACTTGCATCCGGAGTTCATTTCTAGTGGCTAGAGGCTCTGATGTGCCCATTTTCTCTCTCCCTTTCTCTCTCTCTCCCTTCCTCCCCCCTCTAGCTCTCTCTTCTTGCAAATATATATACATATGTATACATACATATATACATATATATATATATAACAATTATATATGTCATATATATATAACAATTTATTATGATAAAATAAACCAGGCTTGGAATCTCACCTACTGAGGAGGCCAAGGCAGAAGGATCACAAATTTAAGGCCAGCCTGTCTCAAACTGAAAAGTAAAAGGAGACTCAATGGTAGAGCCCATATCTAGCATGTGAGAGGACCTGGGTTCAAGCCCCAACACTGCAGAAGAATTATGATGATAAAATATGCACGATATCTGAGCTACCATCTTCTTCAAGTGTGCAGTTCAGTATCCTTACATTTTACATGGATATGAAAGGTCATCACTGTCTGCACACTTATCATATTGTGAGACTGAAACTCTGTCCCCAGTAAACACTAACTCCTCATGCCCATGCCCCAGGTCCCAGCTGCAATCATTCTGGTTTTTGACTCTGAATTTGACCCAGAATCTTGGGTGTCTCACAGAAATGAATTTCTATGATATTTGTCTTTTTGAAGCTGGCTCTTACTTCATTTCGTGTGATAGCTTCCAGATCATTCATATGGTAGATTATGTCAGAATTCCCTGTGTGTGTGCATCTACCACTGGGCTGCATCCCAGCCTTGTGTGTTTGTGTGTGTAGTCTATGATGCTTTTTCGCATGTGTGGTGAGACACATGTATGCGGATTCCATGTGGAAGCCAGAGGTCGCTTTCCACCTTATTCTTTGTGACAGAGTCTTTCAATGAACCTGGAGTTCACTGATTTGGCTGGACTAGCTAGTTAGTAAGCCCTCAGGAATTCTCTGCCCACCTCCCTCCTCCCCTAATGCAGCAGTGGCCTTCAGCATAGCTACGGGGCATGGTGCCCTCTCGCTGCTGCAGCCCAGCCCATCTGCTTTCATCTAGTCCATGCCCGTGTGCACACAGGTGACAGTGAGAAGGGCTTGTAGGCATGTGCCAACACGCCCAGCATTTTACCTGGGTGCTGGGGACGCAAGCTCGTGTCCTCATGCTTACACAGCAGGTGCTTTACTCCCTGAGCCGGCTCCCCAGCCTCTTGTTTTGTTTTTGAGACAGTCTCACAATGTATCTCAGACTGGCCTTGAACTTGCTATGTAGCCCAGGCTATCCCTAAACTTGGGACCTCCTGTCTTCTCCTCCTGAGTGCTGGGGTTACAAGTGTACACCACTGTGCCCGGCTTTCCCTTCCGTTTTGAGGCTGAATGAAGCCTATAGGAATGGCAGACACATTTTGTCTAACCATTTGCTCATTGATGGACAGACATTCGAGTGGTTTCTACCCCTTGCTGCTGTGGATGATGCTGCCAGGAGTATAGTTGTACAGATCTCTGTTCAAGATTCTGCTTTGTGTTTCTTTGGGTACAAACCCAAAGAAGCAGAAAGGCTGAGTCATGTGGTGATTCAATGATCAGTTTTCAGAGAAACCACTATTCTACTTTCCACAGCCGCTGTGTCATTTGTACTCCCACCAACAGTGTGAGAGGGGGTCCAGTTTCTCCACATCCCCACAACACTTGTTGTGTTTTATAGGAGCCAAGCTAATGTTACGTGCCAGGGAGGCCAGTGGCCACTGTACCAGGCAGCTCAGTTCTGGAAGATGTGTGTCCAACAGGAATGCCTGCTGTGCCCACCCCTGAACCCCAACTTTCCACCACATACTAAACGGCGGCCTGGGCGGCCCTGGGTGTGTGCATGTTGAGCCACAACCCCCAGGCAGCCCTCCGTGCTTTGGTCAGCAGTTTGTTTCATTCCCCTTCTAAGTCCACAGCTCAGGACTTCCCAGGGCTGGAGCCGCCGTGGCAACATGGGAGGTCTTGTACGTACCTTCATGTTGCTGGAACAAAGTGCCAGTCCAACAGCAGCTGGTGGGAGGAAAGGTTTCACCAAGCTTACAGTCTTGAAGGGGAGCTACGTGACAGCAGGAAAAGATGGTAGAGCCGAGGCTGGGCATTACTTCTTGGCACAGCAGGTGGAAAATAGCAACAAGAGCTGAGCTGGCGCTGGCAAGCTGGGGACTGAAGAACCTCAAGGTCTGTCCTCAGAGACACCTCCTCCAGCAAGCCTGCACCTCTCAAATCACCACCATCTGAGGACCAAGCATTTAAATCCCATGAGTTTGTGGAGGACATCTGATTCAGAACACCACAGAAGGACTTAGGGACCACCATTTGGCTCCAGGTGTGGTGTTGATGGGCTGTGAGAGCAGGTAGGCCCAGCACCGAAGTGTAGGGCCAGCTCTGGGCCTTCGCACTGAACTGGACATGAGGGACGGCCTCATCCTGGCCTCTGGGGATGGTTATCAAGCCCTGGGGTCCTGGTGTTAGGAACCTAGAGTGCAGGCTGAGGTGGTGGGGTACAGCCAGGGCTCCATCTTAGCAGCTCTGCTGCCACAGTTTCCCTCCTCGAGGATGACTTCCACCTGTGGATCTGTGGGTGCACAGAACCTAGGTAGACTCAGAGGTGCTGCCATGACACATGGTTCAGGCCCATCAGACATCCACGTTCTCCTCTCCATTACCAGCCTTCCCTTCAGTTAACTCGTCTGGTGGTCTGCATGCATGACAGGGTTGCTCTTGGCCAAGGCAGTTAAGAGTACCTTCTCTTGCTCTCCTTTCTCCAGAAATCGTGGGAGTCCCATGTCCCAGTAGATGCATCTGGATCACATGGGACCAGGTGGCTCCACTCACACCGGGCTGCGCCGTGAGCAAGGGCAGCTGTGGCCTGTAGCATAGCTGCGGGTGTGGTCCTCTCACCGCCGCAGCCCAGCCTGTCGCCTTTCATCTGGTCCATGCCCGCGTGCACACAGGTGACAAGTGCTCACTGAGTATTCCCTGTGACAGACAAGGAGGCACTAGGGAGAGAGAGACAGGAAAGAGTCCCTGTTACCACAGCCTTATCAAACAATATTTAAGGGGAAAACAAGTGAGATCATTTCAGGTAATAAGAAATGCAATGAAGGGGATAAAATCATTATGAGACGAAGAAAGATGAGTTGGGGGCGGTGGAAATCAGGGGAGTGACAGTGGAGCTGACAGAGTGACAACGAGAGGACTATGAGAATAGATGAGATGAGCTGGTCCAGGCAGAGGGAACGAACAGTGCAAAGGCCCCAAGGTCAGAGCGTCTGAAGAAATGTGAAAGGCTGCTGCAGTAAGCAAGAGACACCGGCGGGAGGAAGGGTTAGAGGTGAGCAAGGCCGGCTGTGGTCTCCATGTAGGAAGGGAATTGGGTGTAACTCTAAGGGGAATGAAGTCACTAGAGGTACCTCTTCTTCCCTGCATTAATGGACAAGACATTAGTCCTTCTTCTCATAGGAAAGTGAGAACGAAGGTCCGCCCTCTCTTCACCTCCCCACTGGAGGGCGAGAGGGCTTCGAGATGTTTTCTGGGAGCTTTGAGAGAACTGTCCAGCCACAACAAGGAGCTCTCGGTTCTTAGGCTGACCACCCTGCCAGGCCCATTTTCCTTTGTTTCCTCCTTAAATTCAGAAAAGAAAACATTTTTTTGTTTGTTTGTTTGTTTTGAGGTAGGGTCTCACTCTAGCCCAGGCTGACCTGGAATCTGCATTCTCAGGGTAGCCTCAAACTCAGGATGATCCTCCTACCTTTGCCTCCCAAGTGCTGGGATTAAATGAGTGTGCCACCACACCCGGCTTGAAACCTTTTTATTCAGTAAAATATCCTATATTTAATACAATATATTATTTATGCTACAAAATTAGAATAAATTCATATAGATAGCTCTAAGCAAGTATTCTCCACTAGTTCATTTTAATGATGGCATAATATGGCAGTGACTATAGCATGATTTTTATGTAACCTGCTATTTATATGGCATACTCATGTGCCAAAACTTACTTCCCTTTTTGAGGTCAGACTATATCATATCCTTATAACTGAGAACCCAAAAGTGGAACCCCTCCTTGAGTATGCACATTTTAAAATTTTCTGAACCAAAATAGTCTCCCTTCATGTTCGTTCCATTGAGAAAATAACTAGATCCTCACCTCTTCATAGCCCTGGGTCTTTCTTAGCCATGGTAAAGTTGCTAATTACAACTGGGATATTATCTTTTTGTTATTGCAAGTTATGTTTATTTGATGAGAATGAGGTTACATTTTAAAATATATGTATGCTTCAAATCAGAGATGAATGGCTGACTCAAGTTCTTTTCCGCCCTTAATATTCTACAGTAGAACATTCCTTCTATTTTAGTTTCATGTTACTCTGAAGTCTCTGGGTTCAGATAGGTTAACCTTGTGTCTGTTGAGTGGGAGATATTCCCCATTTCACTGTTTGCTTTTTGTTTTGTTCTGCTTGGGATAGTTTCTGATGGCTTACATTTTTGCATGTAATCAAATCTTCCCAGTCTCTCTCTTGGGTGATGTGTTTGACACTTCATGCTGTTCCCAGAAATTAATCTTTGGAAGCTTTGCACTGCCGATCATGTGGTCGTGGCGTCCACTGTCGGCAGCAGCATTGCCCAAGCTCCTGCCCCTCCCACCGCCTCACCCTTCTCACCATGCCTGAGTTAACTGCAGCAACCTCCTGCCCCGCATGTCTCCCAAAGTGTGAGGGAGGGCAGAGGGAGGATTCCAAGGGACAGTTTTCTTATCTTGTCATCAGGATATTACCAGTGTCCTCCCGCTTTGAGGAACACTGGGCAGAGCCAGCACATGATTCTTAGGGTCCAGTGAAAAATGAAAATGCTAGAGCTCTTGCTCAAAGGACAGTGGGAAAAGATGCTATCATTAAAAGTATCCATAAAGCCTTTTATCCCTTTTGTTGTCTGCCTCACTCTCCCTTTAATTGCTTTTTAATATCATGCTAAGTAAGGAAAAATTGGAATTATAAATTATCAGCATGAATTTTACCCTTCATCTTTGTATTATGCAATGCCTGTTTTAAATGCAAATATTAGAGCATTTAACCTATATGCAGACTCACCAGAATGAAATAAATTTATATTTCACAACTTATGCTCAAAGGAAGCCAACTAAATTCAGATGAGTGCACCCAACATCCAGAAGGTTTGGAGGAGATACCGAGGGCTCCTAAGGGTGGAGCCTGCTAAGGGACTGCTCCTTCAGGCATGGGGTGCTTACAGTGTGAGCAAGCATCCTCATGGGGCCCCAGGGGCTCCCCACTCCACTACGATGCGGTATGCACCTCCTGGGATCTGACAGCCGCTGAAACACCCATCTCCCCATCTGGCCAGCCACCATGGAAAGAGCGCCTTGCCCTGAGTCTCTGAAGAAACTGAGGCAGACACTCCTCCTTCCTGCTGGTTCTCCTCGATAACCTACGTGTCTTAGTCCATTTCCTGTTACTGATAACACAATGCCACAAACCTGGAAAGTTCTAAAGAAACGGGGTTTGATTTGGTTTACAGTTTGGTCCAGGACTGAAGGACTGGATCTGATGGCAGTGGCCTTCCGGCTGGCAGTGGCCTCCTGGCTGGCAGCATCCTATGGCAGCACAGAGCATTCCCATGCTGAGAGGCTGCACATGTATGTGAGTGTGAGTGTGCCTTCTGGTTTGCCTCTATGATCTTGTATTTGTGCAGGTGTGCAGGCAGGTGGGCAAATGTGCACAGGTGTGTGCGTGCACATGGAGACAAGGTTGATGTCAAGTGTTTTGTTCAACCATTATTTATTTATTTATTTATTTATTTATTTATTAGAGACAGAGAAAGTGAGTGTGGGCACACCAGGGCCTCTAGCCACTGCAAACAAACTCCAGACGCATGTGCCACCATGTGCACCTGGCTTACGTGGGTTCAACCTGGAGAATCGAACCTGGGTCGTTAGGCTTTGCAAGAATGTGCCTTAACCACTAAGCCATCTCTCCAGCCTTCCTCCTTATTTTTTGACACAGGCTCTCTCACTGTGTCACTCTCCCAGAGCTCACTGATTACTTAGACAAGCTAGCCAGCAAGCTTTAGGAGCCTCCTGTCTCCATCTCCCCAGCACTGTGATTACAAGCATGCACCGTTGCATCCAACTTTTATGTGCATGGTAGGGATCTGAACTAAGGTTTTCATGCTTGTGCGGCAAGCACTTTACTTATGAGGTCAGCTCCCTAGTTCCTGGGCCACTGTTTTTTGGAGACAGGTCCTTGCACTGGCCTGGAACTCACCAAGTAGGCTAGATTGGCTGGCCAGAAAACTCTACAGTGTGCTTGTTTCTGCTTTTCTGACACTACCACCCCTCCTGGCTTTTTCTTACATGGGTTCTAGGGACAGGCAGACTCCTTATTGACCGGGCCACCTCTTTAGCCCCTCTCTCCATGCTCCTCTAAAGGCCCTCTTGCACCTGTATTTTCCTGTCCTCTCCAATTGTCACCTTTAAGGTTTGGTGGCTTTGGGCTTGATCAGAAATGCTGGCTTACTTAGAGAGTGCATTAACCCATTTCTTGTTACTTGAAGCTAAGTAATTTCAAAAGAAAAGACGTTTGTGTAGCTCTCATTTGGGGGCTTCTAAGGCTTAGTGGCAGCACTGGCTCATCTGGGGAGGGCACATGGCAGAAGTGCATGTGGGGCGGGGAGGGAAGGACTTGGCAAGATGGGAAACCAGAGGGAGCAGGAGGAGGCAGGCTTGCTCCAAGGAAGGGAAAAGTCCACACCTCAGGACATGGCTTCCAGTGTGGAAGGGATGAGCCCCATGGAGACCACAGCAAGGACACTGCCTCGGAGTCTCCAGCCTCCCCTTTGAGCACAGAGCAGGCTCCTCTGCAGACTACGGGCTCCATGAGGAGGGTGTGACCTGTGGGGCGGGGGCAGGCCCTGCAGAGTCCCGGCCCAGGCACACACTTTCCTTCCCAAATCTCTGTTTCCATTTTGCTCCTTCCAGCCTTCACTTGCATGCTGTCGGCCTGGGCCTCCCTGATGCTTCCTGCTCAGAAGCATGCTCCACGGGGGCGGGGGCCTCAAGCTGGGGTGCACTTTCTATGGCTGACCTTAGGTGTCTCTCACAGGTTCACAAACTTGCTGTGCCAGCCCCCTGAGCACTTGGCTTGCACACCAGATGCCTGGGCAGCCCATGGCATAGGCTTAGACATGGTGTGTGTGGCACCTTGGGTTACCTCACCAGGCATACACAGTGACTGTTCTGCAGGGTCAGCTAAGTGGGAGGCAGGGATGGATACATTTGAGGGAGACTTCCTGAGGCCTGGTGGTTTCTGCTGTGCAATGCATGCTGTGCTCATTGGAGTGTGACGGTTGGTTCTGGGCTCTGCCTACAACCCAGCCCCAGGTTCAGAACTCACTCTGTTAAACACAGTTCCTCTACCAGGGCAGAAATCAGGGAGCATGGAGAGCTTTGTACAGCACCTCTGAGGTACACAGAATGTAAAGAAGAGAAGGCGACTCAGGCCGTCACTTGACGCAGTAAAGAGATGCAGTGACTGTGAGATAGGTGGGCCTGCTGCCGTAGTCACGTGGCATTGCTGCACAGTAGCGTGTTCTCGGTACTAGGAGCATGCTCTGAGGCCGCAATGAAGTATAGTATGTGCGCAACCAGCCACATAGACATTCATGGTCAAGATCAAACATGATGCACTTCAGAGTTTCTTAAAACTTTTCCCACTTATAACCCTTTTTGTCTGAAAATTTTTTAACAACTCTGGGTATATAGGAATATAAAATAAGTATATAAGCCAAACATTTACTAGTAAATCATAAAGAAATGTATTTTAAAACAATTCTTTTTTTTCCTTGCCAGTAAAGATGAAAGTAATAAGATGGGTGTACGGGCTTACTTTTACATGCAGAATTAAATGTTGACCGAGTATTTGATACTTCAGCACGTAGAATATCTTCAACATTTTTCCGAATTGGTCAGTATTTTGATTGCTTAATAATCAATGCTAAGAACATTGCTTTACATACAAAGTGGCAGAATGTTTAAGGCTATTTCAGAAATTGTTAGAAATTCTTTGCTAATCTCAAGCCAAAATTCATGTCATGATTGTGGTGGTTTGAACTAGGTGTCTCCCCCCACACCAAACTCAGATCAGCACATCAAGCAACAGTTTTTAAAGACCAGTGCTCTAATGCAATACAATCCAAAGATACACTATTTGATACACACTAGGGAATAAAGGTAGGAAAATATCGAGTGTTTGGGGTAAGTAAGGGAATTACATTTCTATATGAGCAGAAGACTTTGCATGCACAGTAAGAACACTGCCGTTTGTAGCATGTGAGAGTCCGATCCTGAGCTGTGTTTCACACAGTGCTCACTGGTGTTTCACGGTGTGACAGCACACGGTGCATAGCGCACGTGCTATGTTCAGAACCAAGGCTGCAGGACAGACACACAGCACCGCGTGGGCAAATGCTGCCAGGAACGCAGGAATCATCCTGCATCTGATTTTGAATTAATGTCGGGTCATTTTGCCTTTTGATGTTGCCAAATTTTTCTTGACACTCACATTCATTCAGACAACCCCAGATGGGGTCACAACATGGTTTAAGAGGCCGGGCTGTATGTACACAGCCATGCATGTGTACGTGCCTGGCAACACAGTAGGCTTCTTCCAGCATCACTGAAGACATACGAGTCATGTGTCTGCCACCACGCAGGATGACTGCGATGTCATTAGATGAGAGGAATTGCTCATCTGCAGGGGGTGATTATGGCATGTACAGCCCATCACTGGCTGTCATGTTATGTGGCACGTGATCGTTGTATGTCTTGTATGCATTTTCAAAGATGAAGTCTGTCTGTGGTAAGACTTTAAGGAATATAAACTTTGGACCCACGTCTGATACTTCCTTTGTGCCTTACATAGCATTTAGCTGTATTCAAGCAAAGTTCACATAAATGTCTCAAAATTTGAAGACTCTAAAGTAGGGATGGCCAGTTACAATCTAAGGTTTATACAGCCCCTTTGGCTGCATTCAGAAAAAAAAAGTTTCACTGGATACAACCATGCACATGCATGGCCTGTGACTAGTTTTGTGCTATAGTGTCAGAGATGGAGGCCACATGGTCCACAAAGCTAGCCACTATTTGATGCAAAAGAAATAGTGCTTTCTGCCATCAAGGAAAGCTCCTTACTCAGTGCCCACCTTGAGCAATAACCACAGCCCCCTGAAGCTAGCATCTGTGTGTTGTGCACACATGCATTCACGAGGGAAGTGTGGGGAGGGGGGTGAACACTCTGCCAGAAGCAGCTGGGCTCGAATCCTGGGTCTTACCTCTCTTGGACTTAGCTCCCCATCTTTAAATGGGGGGCTTTACTTCCTGTCACACCCTCCTAACTTCCACAAAGGCCTATGTAGTTCCTGGCTACAGAGGAGTGCCCCTCCCAGGGTCTTCAGCATTTTCCAGCTGAGGCCAGACCCTTCCATTCCTCCAAGCATGAGGACGGTCCTCTGTACAGCATGTTCTTAAACAACGCCTGCTGGGTGAGTGGACTCTGTGTGCCAGACTCAGATAGTTCCCCTCTTTTCTTTCTTTTCTTTCCTAATTTAATCCAGAATTTGGACTTGACTTACAGAAGCTTTGCCAGGGCTTGCAAATAACCATTTGCTCACTGACTTTCAAGAATGGCAGGGCCACGTGGTAGTGGCTGGATGGAGTGCTCTCGGCTGTCATGGGGGAAAGAAATCTCGTGGACTGCAAAACAGCCAGGCCAAAGGTGTCACCCCAAGGCCCTTGTTCACATGTCTGGGGTAGAGTAAAGCTCCTCTTCAATGGGACACTGAAACTTGGTACCTTTAAGTTGGATAAGGAGAGATAAGCAGGCCACCCAGACAAGGGGGACATATTTTATTTGGGGCCTAGCCACAGCACAAAGGTGGAAGATGGTGATCCAAATCTTGTTTCTTCACCTGGCAGTGTGCCAGGCCTAGGGATCTGGTGGTGCCAAGGGCTATAGAACTCTGATTCTGTCCCCCGTTCTTGCCCTTCTGGGCCTGTGAGTCCTGTCCTTTATGCCAGTGGAGCCCCCACTGTTGGTATGGTGTAGGGCTTCAGTATAGGACTCAGGAGAGGGGTGCATGCTTGGGTGCCACCAGGAGCCAGACAACAGAAGGCACAGCTGGCTATGGGCGACAGGGACAAGGACACAGGAAATGCCTCACTCCTCAAGACATCCTGAGTTCTGTCTCCTTGCAGCTACGCAGGCACAAGCAGACCTGCTGTTTCCAGGTCTTTTTAAAATTAAGCTGGAAATCCAGCTTCCAAGGGAATCTAATTATTTTCCAATGAGAGTTACAAATTGAAATTAAGAACCCACGCTGCCCAGGTGGATGAGGGCACAGCTGCAGGGTCGGCTGCCTGGAGGCAGCCCGGGTTGTTCCTTCCGGCTTGGGAGGGAGCAGCTGCTGCTCCCTCAAAGTCCCCAGAGTCGAGGACAGTTAGTGACGCCTTCGGGGGCATCTGTGGACACTGCTGTGCTTAAGCACCACACGTGTGTTTCTCAGGGCACAGGTGTGTGGAAGGTCCCTTCAGGTCATGAGCTGCCATGTCCAGCATGCTCAGAATACCAGGCCCATCTGGGCACTGGGACACAGGCAAGAGCATAATGTGGTTCTGTACTCGAGTTGCTCAGAACAGGTGTGGTTCAGAAGCACACCAAGGGTGACTGAGACAGCTGGGTCGGGGGAGCTTTTCAAATGAGGGTGGCTTCAGCTCCAAATGCAGTGGCTCGAAGTGGTGGGAAAGCCTGCACCAAGGCATTTCTGTCTCCCGGTGTGTGATTTGGACCTGGCTGAAGGGTAGGGTTCTGTGGTGTTTGAACCAGATGGTCCCTGTAGACTCGCGTGTTTTGAATGCTTGCTGGTGGTGATTTGGGAGGTGGAGCCTTGCTAGCAGAGGTGAGTTACGGGGCAGCCGTGGGGGTGGTGTAGCCAGCTTCCTTTTGTCAGAGCTCAGCTCACTCTCTTGCTACTTGCTGCCAGCTGCTGTGGCATGATACGATGTCCAGCCTCTGCTCTACCATCCTTTCCCTGCCACGCTGAAAGTTCAGCTTGAGTGTGTAAGCCAAACTGAACCCTTTCCTCCTGTCAGCCAGCACTTCTGGTCAAGTGTTTCGTCCCAACAATGCAAAGGTAATTACAGTGATTCTGAGGAGAGGCAGGAGATGAGGTCATCTCCCCTAGGAAAGTCTTCTGCTATTAGGAAGAGGAGGAAGAAGCTCGCGTTGGCTGAGGTCTTACACAGGCCACCCTGCACAGGGAGGCACTTTACCATCTTTCTACCTTGTTCCAGCAGCCCTGTAAGATTCTTCTTCCCAGGCATGGCCAACAGGGCTCAGTGAGGTTGAGCAGTATGACCAAGAGCCAGAGTCCCTCGAGTAAAAGCTGTGAATAGCCTCAGCTCCCTCCAACCTCCCAACAGAGCTGTGTTCCTTGCCAAGCCTTTTGCCTCTCCCTCCCATCTGTCTGCAACTGCCCAGGATGTCTCCTTTGACAACTCCATCTGTCATGCATTTCTGTTTTAAGATGGCCCCCTTAACACACTACCTGCCCTCTGTCACTGAGCTTATTCTGACAGATACTCACCATGTGCCTGATAAAGTTCCAGGTGGCGGGAGGGTTGTGGGCCAGTGGCTCTTGCCCTCACAGAGCTCCCATCGCAGGGGATGGGGTGGCACATAGACCAGTGATGACAGACAGTACAGAGACATTGGGAGGGCAGTGCCACAGACTGTCCTTGCTTCTTCTTCTTCTGACATGGGTACCCCACCTCTCCCCAGGTCCCTACCTCCTCTGGGAATCCTCCTGACAACTGATGAGGGACCTTGGGAGCTGCTGCCTATCCTTGGCTCCCATGGGGAGCTGACAGTTGTCAAAGTAGAAGTTAGAGTCCCTGTAGATGGACAAGGAGGGCCAGGCATCGTCACTCCTTGGTGACAGCTTGAGGCATCTTCTGAGCTTGTCTTGTGCAGGCTCCAGCAAAGAGATGACAGCTGAGCCAGAAAGCAGAAATGACATGCTTCGCTGGGCTCCCAGCCTGGGCAGATGTGGGCTGTCACTGTCCTCAGGCCCTGCATGGGCTGTTTTATGCACCGAGTTGCAGTGAGGCCCCTCTGAGGAACTTCTCCTCTTGGAGTTATATCTTAGAAGAACGAGGGGTTCACAGAAATGTGCTTTACCTTTCCATCAGGCTCAGGGACGGCCTACACACCTGATTTTGCATGCTCAGCACCTGGCAAAGGGTGTAGCAGGCGCTCACTGCATGTCTTCTGAACGAGTGAAGAGTGAGTGAATTCTTACAAGGTAAATATGGCCCCACATATTCCTTTATAAAATGACTCTGGGGAGAAGGCTCAATAGATAAGGTGCTCATCATGCAAACATGAAGACTGAAACTTGGATCCCCAGCACCCATGTAAATGCCAGGCCCTGCTGTGATCCCAGTGCTGGGGAGACAGAGACGAGGGATCCCCAGAGCAAGCTGGCTAGCTAGACTAACCAAGTAGGCAAGCTGTGGGTTCACCTGGGAGAGCCTGCCTCAGTAAATAAAGAGCAAGATGCCTGACATCAATCCCTGGCCTCTTGCACACACATGCATGTGCACCTGCACACTTGTGAACACACTTGTGAACACAAACATGCATACAACATACACACTTACCTATGCAAACAAAAAGGGGCCCTAGGGGCTGAGAGTTGGTTGAGCGGGTAACGTACTTGCCACACAAGCATGAGGACCTGAGATCGGATGTCCAGCACCCATGTAAAATGCCGGGCATGGTGGCACTCTCCTGTCATCCCAGCACTGGGTTGGCACAGACAGAATCCCTGGAGCTCGCTGGCTAGCTAGTCTAGCCCAGTTGGTGAGCTCTAGGTTCAACAAGAGATCCTTTGCCGGATGATAAGATATAGACTGAGTAAGACCCCTGAAATTGACCTCTGGCGCTCTCTCTCTCTCTCTCTCTCTCAATCTCTCTCTGTCACACACATACACTCCCTCATACATTCTCTCTCTCTCTCTCTCAATCTCTCTCTCTCACACACACACACTCTCCCTCATACATTCTCTCTCTCTCTCTCTCTCTCTCTCTCTCACACACACACACACACACACACAACTACATGTGCACCTATCCATATACATTACATGAATGCACATGCACAAATACCCCTCCATACACGCACATGCAAAAGAAAAAGGGGGCGGGGATTCTGCCTGCTGATGGACAGCAAGACCCACCAGTTTCTGTCTTTCCTTGCGCCCACAGCTGTTTCTTCATCACGGTGGGACACCAACAGTGGTCAGGCTGGTAAAGGTGATCTGAACACACGGAGGTGCACACAGGAAATGGGCGGCCTCCAGTCAGCATAGTGCACTCCATGGGGACAATCCCAGGGCCCAGAAGCATTGCACGGAAAATAGGAAGGCGGAGGATGAGCGGATGGTAGGCAGGTTCTGGGCAGGGGTAGATGGCTCAGGCCTCCTGCCTACCCAAGCCTGGCAATGAGCTGGGCCTGTTGACTGCCCGGGTGCCCCTGTGACTCTGATTAGAAGTGATGGGGTGCACTCCTGCCTTTTGCCCTTTGATTGTGGATTGTGTTGGTGATAGAGGGTGAGGTTTCTGGTGCCCTTTCCTTGCCTTGCACTGTGCGGACATACTCTGAGCTCTAAGTGTGACAGGGGACTGGCCCCTCGTGTGGTCGGTCACAGCCAGCCACACCATTCTTTGAGGCCAGCCTGACCTTCCATGGGCTGATCTAACCAGCCTCAGAAAAAGAAGTTGAACGGAGGGGTTGAGCTCCCGTCCTGGGGGCGGGGTCTGGCCAGGGAGGTGAGTCACTAAAGCAGAGCCTTATGGCTCCAGGGAGTGTGCTTACAGAGGACAGCACAGCTCCCCACAGCGCTCGAGGCAGCTCTGGCTATGTTCAGCGTGGCAGAAAGCATGGGAAATAATCTCACTGTCAGGGCGGGATATATGCAAAGCAGGTGACTGGCCTCTTGCTATGAGTTTGTCAGGCTGTAAGGAGGCCCATGCTGGAGTTTTGCTATGTACTCCAATTCTGCCAGAGCCTTCTGCCCATGCCCAGGGCCAAAGTGCTAGTGCTTAGTGCCCAGTCCCCGCTGGGTCCATGCTTCTGGGCTAGCATCTCTCCCTGCTTCCTCGTGTGGGGCCACCTGGGTACCTAATGGAACCAGAGGGGTGGGTCTGAGTCCTCCCTGTTCTGGCACTGGGCCATTGACTTGGGTTGTTCAAGTGTGCTGAATGGGATCCCACCTGGTCAAGTTCTTCGTAAGCCATCCATCCTGCACCGTCTTCAAGGCCACTGACAGGTTATCCCACCCTCCCAACTGTCACAGGCAGGAGCTTCGCGATAGCACATACACACACCCCTCTGGGGCTAGAGCAACCACTGATTCACACGAATGCGGGTCAGGCCCCATGCATAGCCACCTACACTGGCACCGCCTGGGGACTGAAACTTCCTCTTTCGATGTGCTTTCATATCTGTGGAAAGCAGGACTCAGAGCTGGTGGGGTCTGATTCTGTGGCACGAAGGTTGGAGTGCAGGTGGGGTATGGAGAGGGACCCCCAACCCTGATCCGCTTCCTGCCTCTCTGGGACCCTCCCCCACCTCCTTCATCTTCCACAGCATGTGCCTCTTCCTCCTGTGCCTATCCCCAGGGACTTCTCTGGGCCCTGCTCCTCCTGCTCATGGTGGCGTTTTCCTTGTCACTTTCTTTGGGTCAAAATCTGGTAGGGCAGAAGAAGAATCTCAATTACAAGGGGATGAAAAATAACTTATTCTCACATGACATGGCAGTCCCCAGAGGGGGCTTGATGGCAGAGCTCAAGTCCAAGGGGGCAGGTTGTACCACATGGGCTCTGAGACTGGCGGGCATATGGGAGGGAGGAGTTAACACTAGGATGAGGGAGGACGTGTGATGCCGCCCAGGACTCCATCTTGAAAGGAGACTTCACATGGAGCCCTGGCCTATGTGCTCAGGGAGGTCGGTGATGTCTTGCAGTCATTGCCAATAGTAATCAGAATTCCTGCAGCCTCTCTTGCCAGGGGCTGGCAATAGCTCAGTGGCCCCGGGGGGGGGGGGGGTGTCCAGGCCCACCACTCTGCCCTTCTGTGCCCTGGGTCCTTGGCAGCAACCACACTTCCCTCTCCTTCTCTTCTCTTTCTTCCCTTCCCTTCCCGGCAGAATTTTCCTTTTCTGATGTTGGTCAGGTCAGCACATAGAAGGTTAGGCAGACCTCACAGGGTGGTGTGGCTGGCTAACTGTGACCCCAAGAGGGACCAGCAGGGAGAACTCCACGTTCCCTGTCACACTCAGAGCTCAGAAGTGGCCCAGTACAGTGGCCTCTTGGCAAGTACTAGTATTCTACAGAGACCCCTCCCAATGACCTGGTGGAAGCTCAGAGTGACCAAAGTTTGGGACACAAACCAACAACTTCCAGTATCTGACTCTTTGTGGATGATAACTTCACTAAGGCAGTACTGTGTGCTGGAGAATGTTCTAGAAATTTTAAATGCGTTGTTGCCCAGAGTCATCATAACAACCGTAGGCACCGAGAACCTTACCCCCACACAGATGAGGAAAATTAGCCCCAAACAGAAGTAGCCAGCCCTAAGCCACATGGCAGGCCTGCAGCAGATTCCACGCTGGATCTGACGCAGCTGGGAGTGGGGGCTTAGCCCTAGCCTCTGGTTATCAGCACCTTCCTCGGTTGTTAGCACCTGCATGGCAGAGTTTCACATGGCAACCATGTTTGTTCGATGCCAGGCCCTAGTGTAAGCTTCAGATGAGGAGTAAGCCCTGGTAGTCCACATTAAATTCTGGGGATCAGCGGTGTGCCTGGAGGTGAGGATTCCCAGGCTGGGCAGGCAGTGCAGGTGGCAAGAGACAGTGGAGGGGTCTGGGAAGGTTTCATTTTGGCCACCGTGTTCTTGCTGTCGGTGCTGAAGTGGGGCTTTGTAGCAGTCGCCTTCTCGTTACTGGAACAAGAGGCCCAGCCAGAAGCAGTTTACGGACTAAAATGGTTTATTTCTGGCTGAGTTTCAAGGGGAACTTTCATCATGGTGGGGAAGGCGTGGCAGAGCAGACAGCTGAGCGTCACATCTTCACGTGTGGCAAGCAGGGCTGGGCTATACAAGCCCAAGTCCTGCACCCAGCGTCCCACTTCCTCCAAGCAAGGCTCCACCTCCCAAAGGCTCCACAACGGTCCTGAAAACAGCGTCACCCACTGGCAATACTAAGCATTCAAACACATGACCCTGGGGACACATTACAGTCAAACTGCCACAGGCTTCCGCCCCTCTGGTTTTAGTCACAATGACCTTTCTAAGTCCCATTCTGTCAGTTTGCATTCTGTGATGGTTCTGAGCAGCGTCAGGGGTGTGCTTATTCCTGAGTTGCCTAGGACACATTTGAGAACCAAGTGGGTCAAGAAGACCCACAAGGGTGCCATCTTTCAGGTCATCATGGGCCGATTTATGAGCCAAGAGATGCACACAGATGCAAGCAATCCTCCTTGGAGGCCAGAGGACAGCTCCCCTGGCTTCTGGTGGGTTCACTTTATTATTAGTCCTTCCCAGCTTCCAGTGGGTCATTCTATCAGTCCCCTCCACCTTCTAGTGGGCACACATTCTCTCCCTCCACGCTAGCAGTTAAAGCATGGTTTCCTCTCCATTTATTTTAGGGGTTTGCAAAGAAACCAGTCTTGGGCTGGGCCTCATGTACCTAGGGTTTCTAGACATCTTAAGTCTGTCTTGCTCTCTAAGTCTCTTCCAGATAAGTCCCAGGGTGTCATTGTCCTAAGCTCAGTTCAGTAGAGGGGTATTGTTCCAGAAGGGTGGGGATCCACTCTGGAACCCATGGCTCATGGCCATGGCCTAATAAGCAACCTGGTCAATAGGCCTTCTCCATAAGTTCTTTTTCTGGAGGGGTATCCCCTCTCTGTATCCTACTCTTTTTTAAGTAGGTGCACTAGGGCCTCTAGCCATGGCAAACAAACCCAGATGCATGCACCCCATTCTTGAGATGGGGGCCTCCCTTGCCCAGCCTTAGGCCAGTCCCCAGCCCCTAAGGCTCACTGTCCCCCCAGGAGCTTCTCTACCAACTAGGCAAACTTTGACATTGACATGCAGAGCCTGGTCCCTCCTTGTCTATTCCCAATCAGAAATGTGGCTGCATTTTCACATAAACCAAAAGAGCATCACAATGTGTTTCCCCAAGTGAGCCAGTGGCCTCTAGCACAGGGAGAAGGGCTGTGTCTGAGCCTTCCCTCCCACCCCAGGGTTTCAAGCCTCCAGGGTTGGTGTCTCAGGACTCAGGGAACCCTCCCAGGGCTTTCTGTCCTCTGCAGTCTGGACAAAGGAGAGCAGCTTCCTCCAGCTCATAGGCCCTGTGGAGAGCAGAGTAGGGGGTTGTGCAGCTGGGAGCCTCCTATCTTACACAGCACTTCATGCTTAAGCTGGGTTACACATTTTGCTCATTTCCTATTCTACAGCCTCCAAAGCCAACCATTCATTCGTTCATTCAACTCTACTGAGCACCTGCTAAGAACAGTTGTACTAGAGGAGAGAGACAAGTATGGAGGCCCTGAGGTATAGATGGACCCCCGTGCTAGAAGCAGCCTGGGCAAGGCAGCAACAGGCCTGGATTTTCTGGGTCTTGAGGTCATGTGAGGAGCTTCAGTCTTACTCCACAAGCGGTGGAAAGGCTTCAGGGTGGGGAGGGTTTAAGTCAAGGAGTAAATGCCTTCACCTCTTGAAGCATTGATTACTGTGCTTTCTCCTCCTCTTCAAATGATCTTCAGCTATCTAAGGAATTCAGGGCTGGAGTGGGAGTATGGGAATTCCAGGCATGACCCATTCCTCAGGCAGCAGGAAGGGCAGCCAGGCTTTGGAAGAAGGCCTACTGAGGGAGCCGTCAGTAGTGAGGATTCTGTGAGAGAAAGTAGCTTATTGAGGCTGGAGAAGCCAGCCAAGGCCAGCTTAGAGTGCCAGGCAAGGGCTGGGGCCCTACTTCAGAAGGCACTGTGGAGTGTTCTAGGCAGAGGAAGGAAGAGGTCACTATTGTTACTATAGTGAGGAACCATGATGGGGGCAGGACATAAGGCAGGAAATCCCTGGGGACTCCCTGCCGCCTGTCTCCTTGTTTGGGAGATGAGGTAGGAGGAGCTGGGGGAGGAGACACGTTCTCTGTTCAGTAGCTCTTTTGCTGCATCTGTCAGCTGTCTCCTCGGTAATCTTGTAACTGTGTTCCTACTGAGGATGTGAGCCTTGTGCACTGGGAATCTTGCTAATTATTCCCAGGTGGCCTCATGCTCAGGTGGCCTCTGCCGCCTTTGGCTTCTCAGCGCCTGGACCCTGGGGGCACGTCAGCTTGGAAGCCCTCAAGAACCTGATGGAGCCTGAGGAGGTGGGACAGGCCCATACCTCAGGCCAGAGGACCAGGGCCACACAGTGTCCCACATCTCCCACACACTCTGCGTCCCAGCCCGTTCTGTTCCCATGTAGTCAAATTGTGGACATGGGGCAGGTGGAGCAACAGACAGCAGCAGAACGTCTGTGAAGTTGGAGTTTGGGCTGTCTGCTAGACCTGCTCAGTAACCTCTGTCCTCCAAGCCTATGTGGGTCTCACCCAGAGACAAGGCTGCTGAGGCCTGGTCTGACTTAGGTAAGGGCCCTGAGCTGGTTCAGGCCGACAGCCGCCCTCCAAGGCTGAAGGGCAGGAGGCACGGCCGCCACTAAGTAGTGTCCTACTTGGACAGTGAGTCTGGAACCTGTGCCCCAGCTCCCAGAGAAGAGGGGTGCGCAGGACACTGGAGCGAAGCCATGTGGACATGTGTGAAGCTGTGCGGCACACAGAAGCTTCCTGGGGAGAAGACACGCTACACTGTGTTCAAAGCTGAGGAGTGGCCACAGCCGGCCTTGGTCACAGGCTGGCCTTGTCGCAGGATGGCCTTGGCTCCATGCTTCACTCTACTGGGAGCATCCAGAGTTGCACCTGCTCCACAGCAGTCACCAGAAATGACCTGAGAACTCTCTCTGTCCCCCAAATTTGTATTGAACGATGGACTGTCTATATTCCAGACAAGTGGACGGAGCTAGCGGGTGTCCCTGTCCCAGGGCTAGGAAGTGCTGCCCTCATGCCCGTCCATGTCACTTTTCATATCTCTCTTCGGCCTGAATCCGAGCCCTAGGTTTCCACACCTGCACCCTTCAATCTACTTTCTCTAATCTTGTAAAAAATGCAGTGTCATTCTCTTCCCTTTCAGATCCTTGATGGCTCTTCCAACAAATTTGGAATCCTCTTGTTCTGTATGGTTCCAGCCTAAGTGCCTCTCCCCTGCCTCCTCCTCTGAGACCCTCCCTCAGCCCCAGCCCCTATGTGTTGGATGTGCCTCCTTGCTCCTGACCCAGGACCTGTGCACACTCCTCTATCTTCCAGGAGTACCAAGCACCATCTCCACTTAGCTGAGCTACCTTGTTCTCAGTTCTCACCTCGCACGAACAGCTGTGTCTTTGGGGGACTCCTCTGACTCCCACTTGGGGAGACTGCACTACGTACTCTGTGGCTCCCCCATTATGAAGACTATGAAATGCGCCACAGGCCCATGCACTGAACACTTGGTTCCCAGCTGGTGGGTCTATTTGGGGAAGTCATGGACACTTTGGGGGGTGGGACTTAGCCACTTAGCCAGAGTAGGTAGGTCACTGAGGGCAGGTCTTTGGTCCCCAAACTGTTGCTCTCTCTCCACTCCCTGTCCACTATGACATGAGATGCTCCATCACACCTCTTCCACCACGATGGACCAAATCCTCTGAAACTGTGAGCCAGAATAGCTCCTCCTCCCTAAGAATAACTAGAAAAACTTGATAGAATAACTAGGATAATAGAATAACTGGGATAATAGACTAACCAGGGCACTAGAATAACTGACTAGAATAACTGGCATAACTCATCCTCTCTACCCCTCTCAGGAGGGCTAGTTACGCTGAATCCAGAGTGCCACCACTCTCTTCTGGGTGTCTGCCTCAGAAGAGACCAGGCTAGAGTACTGGGCCACTCAGCCTGCTGGCTCATGTTGAGAAGTCCCACCGAGAGCCATGGACGGGCCTGTCACTCAGCCATGTACTTACATCCATGTTGGGGTCAAGATGCACTTAGCTGTATTTAGCTCTGTGTCAATGTTGCTGTAACCCTCGCCCACAGACCCAGGGTAGAGGGGCAGATGGTACCTGACTCTGACATGGTTTTAAAGGAATGGTTGTCCAGGTCAAAGTTAAGTTCTTTGTTAGTCCACTTCCCTTTGCTGTGGCAGAATTACTGAGGTAACCAAAGTCAAAGAGGAAAGGTGTCTGAGGTTTCGGGCCTTGAGCACTTGGCTTCTGTGCTTGGGGCTGTGTTCATTCTCTCTTGGGTGAGGCTGGACATCATAGTGGAAAGCATGTGGCCGAGCACAGCTCTTCACTGCATGGCTGCTAGGAAGGAGAGACAGGACGAGAGAGGGGGAAGGGTCCTAATACCTCCTTCAAGAGCACGCCCCCACTGACCTGACTGCCTTCTGTTGGGTCCCACCTAGAGGGTCCATCAGTTTCCCAGCCCACCACAGACTGGGCACCAAGCTTTTTAGTGCATGGGCCTTTAAGGACCATTTAAGATCCAAACTTGAACTGGGCATGGTGGCACATGCCTTGAATTCCAGCACTTGGGAGACTGAAGTTGGAGGATTGCCATGAGTTTGAGGCCAGCGTGGACTATAAAGTGAGTTCCAGGTCAGCTTGGACTAGAGTGAGACCCTGGGTGGAAAAACAAACAAACAAAAAGATCCAAACTGCAATAAGCCCTGACTCAGGGCTTATCTTATTGTGCGTGGGCAGGTATAACAAACTGCCACGGAGCGGCTTAACTAGCATGACTGTTTCATATGGTTCCAAGGTCAAGGTTGCCAGCCAAAGCTGCCTTCGTGGCTTGAGCATGCACCCGCACATGGAGGAGGCAGACGCGGAGGAGGGAGCAGCTCTCAGCTTTCTCTGTCAGGAGAACCCTGTCATTCTGACCTCACCCCACCCTAACTACCTCAAATCCCCCTGTCCAAATGCCAATACGTTGGGGGAGATGTCACTCTGGGAACGGATGGAGGGACAGTTCACTCTACAGTCTGTGCTCCCTCCAGCAGGGAGGCGAGTTTGGCTCGGCCAGCCTTCATCAGTACACAACTGCCCCACCAAGCCCTGGGCTTTACAGTGCCCAAGAGATGGTGCACGCTCTGTCTGCCAGGGCCACGCAAGCAGGCCAGCCCACCCCTCCTGCAGGCCCTGACACCTCGACTCGCTCTGAAACCTGGTGGCATCCAACTAGTGGGGAAACTGCAGACCAGCCCCCAGTGATTTTGACATTGTGTCCCGGGGCTCAGGGAACCCTTGGCCTCTGCTGCCATGGCTGGGAAATGAGCCTGCCCCTCAGGCACACTCACTCCCGAAGACTGCTGCCTCCGTTTGGCCCCATGGAGCCGTCTGTTGATGGGAGCCTGTCCCCTCTCAGAACCTAGGCAGTACCTGCTCCTAAAAGCCCTTATACTTTTTCTTGTTGTTAGGCTTGTGTGTTTCACGTGCATGCATGGGTATATGTGTGGGCACGCACACACGCATGTGCATCTGCATGTGTATGCAGGGGAAAGCCAGAGATTAATAGTGGGTATCCTCCTCCATCACTCTCCACCTTATTTTTTGGACATAATCTCTCTCAGTGAACCCAAAGCTCATTGACTCTGCTCATTTAGCCAGCCAGCTTGCTCTGGAGTTTCGTTTGTGTCTGCCGCCCAAGTGCTGGAATTACAGGCATTCTGCTATGCCTTCCTGGCATTTACATGGGGTGCTGGGCATCCAAATTAAGGTCCTTAGGCTTGTGTGGCTGGTGCCTTATCCACTGAACCATCTCCCAGCCCCTGTGTATTTATTTCCTGACCATCAGGGCTATTCTGTACTTGTTCCCCCCCCCCCCATCTGTAAGAGACCATGGGTGCAAGGATGCAGCCTCAACAGTCCTCCAGTCTCACTCCCCCACCCTCTTCCAAGCTGCGCCAGGGCCTTTCACAGCCTTGATTATTCCTACCCATGGTTTGCAGCAGCACTCTGCGCCCAGCTGACAAGGTTTGCTCATCACAGATAAAGAAACCCTTCGGGAAAACGTCTCCTCTCCCTCGTAAGGAAAAGAACTGGTCTTAAAGGCTCATTGTCTCAGCATAGATGGAAAAGAATCTTACTTGGCCCTCAGATGTGAACAACAGCGCCTGTGGTTTAGGGGGTGCCCACAGCTCACCAAACCTCATGAGGAGCTGCAGGGCAACATGGTTTACCAGCAATGAAAAATATAGTTTTGGTTTTTACAAACATTCCATTGCACATGTGTGGAAACTGAATCCTCCCAAGAGCATGTGAGATGGATGGGGACTGAGATCCTGGTTTTACAGAGGAAATAGAAATAGCCCATGGTGCATGGAGTGGCACAATCCACCAGAGGACTCAGTGAGCCTCCTCAGGGCCTTACCTTGTGAGCTCCTGCTGGTACGGTGAGCACCTGAGTATTTGGTCGATGGTCCTCAGGACCCAGCATCTGCTCTGTGGCAGGTGTAGGACTTGAGCCAAGGCCACAGCGCACAGCCACGGTACTATGTTATCTTTGTTCCCGCACCCTGATCAGTCACTCCTTCCCTGTTGGAAGGGAAGGTGAGAAAAAAGAAGCCAATTTGTAGTCAGACATGGAATGCATGGAAGCTCCTGAAAGACATTGTGTTAGGCTAGAGGGAGGCATTGGTTTGGGGACCAGTGAGCTCATTGCTATACCCTTCAGTTGATACCGTCTTTATCCACAACTGTGATTACAGCAATAACTGGATTATTTGTGATATATACATACATATATATATGTGTGTGTATATATATATATATATGCATACATATATATAATGTGCATAGCACAGCACACCTGTGGAGGTCAGTTTGGAGTCTTAATCCTCACTTTTCACCTTGTTTGAGACAAGGTCTCTTGTTGTTCACCACAAGAAATGCCAGCCTATCTGGCCCACATACTTCAGAATTCTTCTGTCTGCCTCCTAATGCTGTAGGTGCATTGAGACTACAGACGTATATGCCACTGCATATGGTTTGATGTGGGTTATGGGGATCTGGACTTGAATTCTGCTTGTCAGGCTTGTGCAGCAAGCGTTTTAAACCACTGAATCATATTCCCCAGACCCACACTATTTTTAATGTGTATTTGTGTATGTACATATGTGTGTTAACATGTGTGTGAGTGCACATGTATGTGAGGTGCACATGTGTGTGCAGTGTATGGAGGTCCGAGGAAAACCTCAGTTGTTCTTCCTGAGGAATACTGTCCACTTCTTTATGCATATATGTAGTAAGTGTATGTGAGAAAGAAAGATGTGTGTGGTGTGTACACGTGTATGTGCTGGTGTGGTGCTCCATGCACACGCCTGTGGCGGCCAGATGAGAATACTGGTTGTCCCCCCACATCATTTTTTCTTGAGATGTAGTCTCTTCTGGAGTTTTGGCCTTTTTACTAGCTCTCGTGATTCTCTGGTTTCTGCTTCCCACAATACTGGGGTCGCAGATGTGTGTGGCCATACCCAGCTGTTTACATTAGGGGCTGACCTGTGAATGCAAACCCTCATGCTTGCGTAGGAACTGCTGAGCCACCTCTGCAGCCCACCTACCTGTTCTTGGGACAGGGGGCCTATCATTGGCCTGGAGAACACTTATTAGTACACAGCTGATCAGTAAGCTCCTGGGATCCTCCTGTCTCCACCTCCCCAGAGCTCAGAGTCTGCACACCACCACACCTGGCATTTTTACATGGGTGCTGGGGATCTAAACTCATGCTTGCAAGGTAAGTAGTTGACCCACCGAGCCACCTCCTCAGCCCTGCCACTGGTCCATGTATCTCGGAGGCTCCATGTCAGTGTCCACTGCATCCATCATGACAGGATTTTCCTCGTTGCATCTTAGATTCCCCTAGGTGTCTTAGAAAGAGCAATTGCTATTGCTCAGATTCTGAGTATTGGTGTACAGCGGTCTCTGGGAGGTGCAAGCTTGGCCGTGTCTGCCTTCTCGAAGAACCCAATAGTAGCCTCTGGGCTCATGCGTGCAGAGAACATGTGTGCTTGGTCCACACCTCACAACTTAGGGATGGAATTATTCCTTCAGTGAGTATCTGCTGACCATGTGCTCCAAGGAGGGGACACAGCTGTCTGCTCACAGAGGGCTTAAGAAGCATGCATCACCAATGCTTCTGAATAGCAAGTCAGACGTGGAGTGGCCCTTCTAAGAGGGCGTGGCTCCCCAGCTGGCCTCAGCTTTAGTCAGCCAGTGAGAGAGGACTGTTCAAGGAAGGCCTTGGGCATGAGAGGGGGAAATGGGAAAGCTCTGGGGGAGGGAATCCTATAACAGCTCTGAGCCTGAAGCCAACCTGACCCCATTTCTAGAAGATTATGATGGCTGTGCTGTGGCAGGCAAGCGCTCATGTTCTTTTTGTGCTGTGGACCCCACCAAAATCTGGAAATGTTGGCGGACTCAGAATAATGTTTTAAGATGTAAAAAAAAAAAAAAGGTATGAGAATAAGATAGTGATAAAGTTCAAAGGAAGACAGAAAGACAGACAGAAACAACAATAAGTCCTCCATCTCCCTTCAGCCTGGGGTACAGGCAGCTGGGCCCTTGAAGAACCTTTGTGACCTAGTGTAACTGCTTTGATTGTATATTCTTATGAGAGAGCGAGCGACTGAAAATTGGCATGCCAGGACCTCCAGACACTGCAATCAAACTCCAGATGCATGCACCATCTTGTGTGCATGTGCAACGTTATGCACTTGCGTCATCTTGTGTCTGGCTTACATGGGATCTGGAGAGTAGAGCACGTATCCTTAGGCTTTTCAGGCAAGCACCTTAACTGCTAAACCATCTCTCTAGCCCATAACTGCTTTTTATTAACAGGTGAAAGACAGACCTCGTGGTGGGCACAGATGCCCTTCAGTATCTGTGAAGCTTGGTCCAGCACCCCCTAAGGTGCTCAAGTCCCTCTTGTAAAATGTGTGGGATTTGCATATGACCCCCACACAAATTTTCACATACTTCAATCATCTCTAGATCCCTTACCATACTCAGTATGATGTAAACACAATGTAACTACTTACTATATTGTGCTGTTTAGGGTGGAAGAGGTGGAAAAGGTTCATATATTCAGAAACTTTTCCCCAGGCATTTCTCATCTGAGGCTGGCTGAATCCAAAAAGTGTGGACTCTGGGTTCGGAGGGAGGGTGGATGGTAGCAAAACTTGTAGAGACATCTCACAGCGGGCAGCAGTACTGTGGGGTGCTTTCGGCAAAGACACTTGGTTTCTCACATTCATTCTGAAAGGAGATGCTACGTTGCCAAAGTGACAGGCTTTGGCAAATGTATAGGTTCAGTTTCCTGGTCCAAGTTCCAGCTCTGGGTGAAGAGTCCCAGACAGGCAGGTGGGAAGTCTCAGGAGGTCGTGCAGGTGGTGGTGCCTGCAAGGGTTGGGAGGGACATGGAGGATGGAGGAGGACGTGGTATGGCCGATATAAGTATGGGAAGAGGAAGAGTTGTGAGTGGTCCCTCGGTTCCTGTCCGGAAGCTGTTGGGACATGAAGCCACATGCACAGCCAGGGCCTATGGTTCCTGCTGATGACTTCCCGGTTGTCTTTCAGGTCAATGAAATCTACCAGGACGAATCCTTAGGAGCCCACATCAATGTCGTCCTGGTGCGAATTATCCTGCTGAGCTACGGGAAGGTGAGTGAGCAGTCAGCTGAGTCCTGCCTCCTGACACACCCCCATGCTCTGAATTGAGCAGAGTCCCAGAACATAGTCTAGATTTCCTTAAGAAGTTTGTTTGCCACAAACCTCCTTCCTCTCCCTGAGCACCCTGTGGTTCTGTAAGAAACAGACTTGAATTCTTCTTGCACTTGGCTAACACTCCACATGGTAAAGCCAACAGATCTGGAGATGCTGCCATTGCAGAAATAAATGTTCTCACAGATCCCAAGAGACCAAGACATAAGGCACAGAAAGCACAGGATGGGCCAGGATCCAGAAGGAACTGGACAACCTGGCCGGGAGTCCTTGCTGTGGCCACTTTGAGGAGCTTCAGCAGGCTTGGGAGCATAAGAGCTATCCTAATCTGTCCAGAACATTCCTGAGGGAGTGGGGCAGGTGGAGGGAGTCCAGAGTATAGCTGCCCAAAAGCTCTACTTCTCTTGGGATTGGGATTCATTCTTTCCTAAGAGACTGAAGTTGAGGTTTAATGGGGACTGGAATTCTGTCTTTGAAAATATTTTATTTATTTATTTATTTATTTAAGAGAGAGGGAGGGAGAGGCAGATAGAGAAAATAGGCACACCAGAACCTCTAGCCATTGTAGATGAACTCCAGACATATGTGCTGCCATGTGCATTTGCCTTACATGGGTACTGGAGAATTGAACCTGGGTCCTTAGGCCTCACAGGCAAGTACCTTAACTACTAAGCCATCTCTCTGCCCCATTATTCTCTGTTTTTGAGTATATAAAGGAGGTGGTTGGGGATCTGGGCTCTGGAATGGTTGATTTTCTTAGGAAAGACACATTCAAGTTAGTCACTATCTCTAGGAACTGACCCTCTGTCCTCCAGGATCAGCAGTGCTGCTAACACCACCATCAGAAATTCACAGTTCGTGGACCCTCACTTCAACCCCTCGCCATGCCCGACTCACCATTACTTCTTCAACTTTGTATCCTTGGCTTCAACTGGGCTCTCTTGCCCTACCTGCCACTTCCTGTTTTCAAACTTGGAACCCTCATTCCTACCAACATGCATGAATGTATTAGTCACATTTCTCATCTCTCTGACAAAATACCTGACAAAAGCAACTTGAGGAAGGGTTCATTTTGACTTCTGTGAAATATTTCAAAGAAAACCATTAGGAACCTCAGAGAACTGACAAAAAGCTAACTAAGGGAGGGTTTCATATCCTGTCCAAGTTTTTAGCAGATTACATGTTAAGGACATCATGGTAGAATGAATAAAGCAAAGTCAATTATTATGTTATTTTCCCCTTGCCTTACAAAAGTAGGTGTCTTTTCCCTAAATGATACAGTGTAACAACCACATTTACATTGTATTAGGCATTATCAGTAATCCAAGATAAATTAAAGTATATGATGGGATCACATCATTTATGTGCAAATAATACACTATTATATGTAAGAGACTTAAGCATTTGTGGATTTGGGTGGCCAAGGTGGGCCTTAGAATCAATCTTTCACAGTTATGTGGGGTGACTGTAATGGTAGTGAAACCTACAGCATGCTTCTCCAGGCAGAAGGAAAAGTGTTCTAGGCTATCAGCCCCACTAGGAAGCTGTTGGCAGTCTCCACTTCCCACTATGTGCACACACATCCTTCTTTGCATAGGAACACAGTGAACAAGCTAAGGAAGGTTTGCAGAGGTTCTGGGATGCATGGTCTGTTCCTCATGGTTCTGGTGTGTGGTCTGTTCCTCATGGTTCTGGGATGTGTGGTCTTCCTCATGGTTCTTGGATGTGTGGTTGATCTTCATGGTTCTAGGATACATAGTCTGTTCCTCATGGTTCTGGGATTCATAGTCTGTTCCCCATGGTCCTGGGATGTGTGGTCTGTTCCTTGTGGTTCTGGGATTCATAGTCTGTTCCCACATGGTTCTGGGATGTGTGGTCTGTTCCTCGTGGTTCTCGATTCATAGTCTGTTCTCACATCGTTCTGGGATGCGTGGTCTGTTCCTTGTGGTTCTTGGATTCATAGTCTGTTCCCACATGGTTCTGGGATGTGTGGTCTGCTCCTCGTGGTTCTGGGATTCATAGTCTGTTCCCACATGGTTCTGGGATGTGTGGTCTGTTCCTCGTGGTCCTGGGATTCATAGTCTGTTCCCACATGGTTCTGGGATGTGTGGTCTGTTCCTCGTGGTTCTCGATTCATAGTCTGTTCTCACATGGTTCTGGGATGTGTGGTCTGTTCCTCGTGGTTCTCGATTCATAGTCTATTCCCACGTGATTCTGGGATGTGTGGTCTGTTGCTCGTGGTTCTGTGATTCATAGTCTGTTCTCCGTGGTTCTGGGATGCATGGTCTGTTCTACATTCTGGCGTAGACAGGAGAGCAAAATAACTTTTCTCTTTGCTGTGATAAAAAACCTGACCAAATCACCTTAAGGAAGAAGGATTTAAATTTATATCAGCCTACAGTTTGGGCAGGGAAGTCCCAGCAGCAGGAGTGTGAGGCAGCTGGTCATATTACATCTACAGTCAGGAAACAGACAAAGATGAACGCTGGTGCCCAGCTCACTTTCTCTTTTTCACTCAATCTGGGATGCTGTCATCAACAGTGAGTATGAGTCCTCTTACCTCAATTAACCAACTCTGGAAAATCCCACATAGATATGCACAGGGACTTATTTCTATGATGATTCTAAATCCTGTCAAGCTGACAACCAAGGTTAACCATTGCAACGAGTCTAACCATGGATTCGTCTGTACACTAGGCAGCTTGCCTTCCTCACCTGGCTCCTCCCATTGGTTAAAAGGAAAAATTCAGAAATGGTGTATGGTTCATTACTCACCTGTGTGGGCAAAGCCTTGGATCATGTTTGCTCTGAGGAGTGTCTGTGGTTTCCCAGGTTCATGTGCTGAACAGAGCTAAGCTTTCTTTGTTGCTACTTCTTGGAGGCTCATCACTGGTTTCAGATACGCGGTGAGGCATGCTCACAGTCAGCACACTAACAGAGAGGCAACACTCTGTTCTGAGAATGGACCTGTGTATCAGAGACTGGGGTCTCCTAAAATGGAAGGCTTCCTGGTAACATGAGAGTATTTCGAAACAGAGAGTTCTGTTACCATATGCAGAGTTATCGGCCCAGGTTGAGAGTCTGTCATCTGTTTTTCTCGTGCAGTTTTACTAAATTCAAGGAGTAATTAAGCATGGGTAACACACCACAACAGAAAGTCCTTCACTACCCTAAAGTCCACCTAATTATCGTTTTAACCCAAACACCAAAAACTGACAAAGGTCATGTGTTCACAACACAGTCCAGACCTGTCTCCCTTCTATAAATAGGCATATAGGCTGGAGGGATGGCTTAGCAGTTAAGGCACTAACTGCAAAGCCAAAGGACCCAGGTTCGATTCCCCAGGACCCATGTAAGCCAGATGCACAAGATAGCACATGCTTCTGGAGTTCTTCTACAGTGGCTGAAGGCCCTGGCATGCCCCTTCTCTCTCTATCTGCCTCTCTCTCTCTCTGCCTCTTTCTCAAATATAAATATATATATATATATATATATATATATATATATATATATAGGCATACTAGGTGTAAGGCAGAAAGAGTTTTAATTGAATAATGCATGAAAGAAATGTGTCACAGTGAAACGGGGCTTATCCAAGGAATGTGGAGATGGTTTAATATTGGGAAATCTATTCAGATAATTCAAGCATCGTTTGCTAATGACAAGACATCATCTGACACTTCTAAGTGTAAAGCGTTGTGCTAGGAATAAACACTGTCATGGTCCCTGTCCTCAGGGACGATGCACACAGGGAAACTTGTCATAGAGCAACTCAAGGCTCGTGGAGGAGAACACAGGCAGTCCTTATTTGCAGTGTCGGAGAACGTGACGGAGGGAGGGACACTTCCCTTGAGAACTAAAGGTGGAGTTAGGTGGAATGGAGGGACCAGCAGAAGGAAGCTGTGAGTGCCGGCTGGAAGGGGAGAGAGGGCAGAGTGTGCCCAAGGAACAGTGAGCTGCTGGGTGTGGATGCAAGGAGGGAAACAGTTGACGCTGAGGTAAAGACACCAGGCCAGAGTGCAAGGGTTGCTGGGCCTCCTTCTGTCACAGAGCTTGGCTTCTCAACATGAAATGACCTGCTTTTTTTCTTTTTTTTTCTTTTTTAGTTTTTCAAGGTAGGATTTTACTCTAGCTCGGTCTGATTTTGAATTCACTATGTAGTCTCAGGGTGGCCTCAAACTCATGGAGATCCTCCTACCTCTACCTCTCAAGTGCTGGGATTAAAGGTGCGTGTCACCACGTCCGGCTTTGCTTTGCATTTTTAACAGGGTCCCTGGACCATTGTGTGTCAGGGACTGCTTGTGGGGTCCGTGGCTTAAGAGGATGCTGCCCTCAAAGGGAGGATGGTTGTGCCCTGGACTGAGGCCATGGCCACAAGAGTGAAGGAGGGGGAAGAGATGGGTTAGCACATGGGAAGGACAGGTATGGTGAATTGACGGAAAATGCCCCCACCCCTGCCATGGGCCCCAGTGTTTGAACACTTGGTTCCAGCTGATGGAACTGTCTGGAGAATTGTGCAACCTTTAGGAGGCAAAGCCTTGCTAGAGGGAGGGGGTCACTTGGGGTGGCCCTTGAGGTTTTTTTTGTTTTGTTTTGTTTTTTGAGGTAGGGTCTCACTCTGGCCCAGGCTGACCTGGAATTCACTCTGTAGTCTCAGGGTGGCCTCGAACTCACGGCGATCCTCCTACCTCTGCCTCCCGAGTGCTGGGATTAAAGGCGTGTGCCACCACACCCGGCTTTTTTTTTTTTTTTTTTTTTTTTTTTGCCCTTGAGGTTTTGTAGCCTGGTACCACTTCTTCCTCTCTTTCTGCTTCCTATCTGTCTGTGGCTGTGACATATGACCAGTTCTGTTTTAGTTCTGGCCCTGCCTTACCCCCTGGAACTGTTAGTCAAAATAGACCCTTCCCTACCCTAAGTTACTTCTGGCCAGGCATTTGTTCACAGCAACAAGACAGTCACCCATCCACGGGAAGTGCTGGGTGAGTTCCCGTGGAGGACACTAAGCCCTCTTGGGTTTGGATGTTGAGGTCCCATGTTAAAGTTTTGACCCTTAGGTGATAGGATGGGAGGTCTTCCTGTCATGGGTAGATGGTGGAACTCTGTCCATCCTCTCTGTCTATGCTCCTGTTAGTGACATGCCACCCTGACCAGAGGCCACGTTGATGGAGTTACCTTCTCTTAGACTTTGAACTCCAAACAGTGAGAGCTAAATGAACCTTTTGTGTTTATAAAGTGAGCTGTTTGGGGGTATTTCATCATGAAGCACCATGAGATGCTGACTAACATACTCAGGATGGAGAATGCAAGAGGAAGGCTGGTGTGGGGAGAAGCCTCCGAGCTCAGCTGAGGCAAGCGGCAGCGGGCTGTGCTGGGTGTCTGACACCAGCTCGGTGACAGTGGCCAAAGAAGGTCAGTTCGTGGGTCTGGAGCCCTGCAGGAAAATCTGGAGCATGGGGACAGAGGTGAGAATGTTTGCCTAGGAAGCTGTACTGCCAAATGAGGTGGCAGCTGAGAAAGAGACCCTGGGCATTCCTTGGAGACGATAAAGACAGACTGGCAGAGCAAGGGGTGACTGGTCCATGCAGCTGTTTACAATCTTGAGAAAACTCATAACAGATGGTAGCATGACAACCAAAATTTTATTTAAAGCTGGGAAAGGAAGAACATTGACTTGAAAGTGTTCTGCACGCTTGATTGCTTGGATAGTAGTGTATGTTTACACAGGAAACAGAAATTTTAACTCTGTGTGTGAGTGTATGTGAGTGCGGTGCATGTGTGCGTGCCACAGTGCACGTGTGGAGGTCAGATGACAGCGTGGGGTATCAGTCCTCACCTCCCACCTGGTTTGACACGGGGCCTTTCCCTGTGCACCGCTGCATCCGCTAGCCAGTGTGAGCTTCCAGAGTCTCTCGTCCCGCCTCCCATCTCATCGTACAAGGGCGGGGATTACACATGCTTGCTACCGTGTCTTACTTCTGTGTGGGTCTGGGGACCTGGGCTCGGGTACCCACGCTTGAGTGGCAAGAGATTTGCCCACTGAGCCATCTCCGCACCTCAGTCCCTGCTTCTAAAATGCAGGAAGAGACATGTTCATCACAGCGACGTTCCCCAGAGATCTGGGACTGGTGCTGTGAATCTGAATAATGGATCGAAACACACGTGAAAGCGATTTCTCACCAGAGCCCTTTTCCACAGGCCACTGACATTGCACAGAGCGTGCTTTGGAGACAGGGGCAGTAAAATTGGCAACAGGAAAACGACGTGTAAGTTTATTAGTGTGGTTCTGAAAAATTCTTAGACACATTTAAGTGACATGAAAGTAATATTTGAAAAGAACAGACAAAACTATACCTGTTTTCTGTTCACGATGTTCCAGAAAAGCCCAAAAGAATCTATTGTAAAACTTACAGACTTAAGAAAGCTTTCATGACGAGGCCAAATATTGTCATGCATCACAACAGGGGACACACTCTGGTAAATGTGTCCCTAGGTTAATTTTGTTGTGCCAATACCATAATGTCCCTAAACATACTAAGATGGCCATGATGTCAGTAGATGAAAGACTCTCCTGGGACCACCATGGTACATGTCATCTGTCCTTGACTGAAATATCATATGGCATGTGCCTATAGGACAGTTATGCAAGGGGCTAGAGAGATAGCTCAGGGGCAAAGTGCTTGCCACACGTGTGAGGACCTGAGTGTGGATCCCCAAAACCCAGATAAATGCCAGGTGGGCATGATGGCCCACCAGCAATCCCAATGCTCAGGAGGGAGAGAAAAGAGATCCCTGGGAACAACTGGCTAGCCAGACTCACCCAGTCGGTGAGCTCCAGGTTCCAGTGAGAGTCCTGCCTCATTAAATAGGGACGTCATGTTCTAGGTAGATGCCCGGCTTCAGCCTCTGTCCTCCACGCACACACATGTATGTGCTCTACCCAAACATGCATGCACACATGACGCATGTACAAGTGAAAGAGAGATAGTTGTGCAAACACTGTGAACAAGCAACAGCTGCATAACAGGACTAGTGGTGGGAGCACAGCTCCCTGCATCACAGGACCAGAAGGACAGACAGCGCAGGCAAGACAGACAGGACCTGCAGGAAGAAAGCTGAACACTAGTTACCATGGGAAAAAATGTGAAAAGAAGAGACCCATGCTGTTCCTTCAGGAAAGACTGCTATTGTAGTGATGTTGGCTTTTGCTGGCTAGTAACTAGAACTGTGAGGGAATGATGTAAAGGTCCATTGAGACACAAACAGTCAAGAATGGCTGAGAAAGCCTTGAAAGAGGAGCAAATAAAAAGAGACTGACTGCAAACCTCTTGCAGAGTGAAAATAATTAATTAAAGTAACAACGTATATGCACAAGCAAGAACAGGCTGAGTAAATAGTTGAAAACATTCTTCCTGTAACTTGTCACAACTCTACGTGGAGAGGACCCTGAGCATTATAAACAAGTATATGAAAATAAAAATTTTATACATTGTAAATCAAATTATCCTATGGCAAGGTAAGCCCAAACTCCATTCAACTACTTACATCTCACAAACAAAGAAGAAAACACTGATTGTCACAGGCTGTCTAAGCATAAATCCAATAGAAGGACAAGTAAATAGGAGGCCAGATATGTTTGAATTCTTAAAATAGAAAACTTCTGTCAGTGACCTGCAGAGATGTGTCAGTAGTTAAAGGTGCTTGCTTACAAAGCCTGCTGGTGGTCCAGGTTCTATTCACCAGTACCTATGGAAAGCCAGGAGCACAAAGTGGCACATGTGTCAAGAGTTTGTTTGCAGTCCAGGCACACCCTTTCTGTCCCTCCCTCTGTCCCTCTCTCTCTCCCTTCCTTTGTCCCCCACCTCAAATAAATAAATAAAATATGTTTTAAAATCCTTCTGTCCGAGCCACAGCTGAAGGAAAGCAGCTGCGGAAGCACGTGTAGCATGACAAAGCCAGTCCATCCAGAGGACCTCCTGTGCATCACAGGGAAAGTCAAACAGCCAAGAAAATAGTTGACAGAAAAAGAGTGACGGCCCAAAACAACCATGGATAAAATATCTAACTATTTGGGCTGGAGAGATGGCTTAGCAGTTAAAGTGCTTACCTGCAAAGCAAAAGGACCCAGGTTTTATTCCTCGGGACCCACATAAGCCAGATGCACAAGGTGGTGCATGTATTTGGAGTTTGTTTGCAGTGGCTAGAGGCCCTAGTGGGCCTCTCTCTCTCTCTCTCTCTCTCTCTCTCTCTCTCTCTCTCTCAAGCAAATAAATAAAAATTAAGAAATTTTTTTTTCTTTTCAAATTTTTTTATTAACAACTTCCATGATGATAATAAATATTCCATGGTAATGTACTCCCTCCCCCCCCAACTTTCCCCTTTGAAACTCCATTCTCCATCATATCCCCTTCCCCTCTCAATCAGTCTCTCTTTTATTTTGATGTCATGATCTTTTCCTCCTCTTATGATGGTCTTGTGTAGGTAGTGTCAGGCACTGTGAGGTCATGGACATCCAGGCCATTTTGTGTCCGGGGGGGAGCACGTTGTAAGGAGTCCTGCTCTTCCTTTGGCTCTTACATTCTTTCTGCCACCTCTTCCGCAATAGACCCTGAGTCTTGGAAGGTCTGATAGAGATATTGCAGTACTGGGCACTCCTATCACTTCTTTCTAGCACCATCATGCCTTCTGAGTCATCCCAGGGTCACTGTCATCTGAAAAGAGAAGATTCTCTACCAAAAGTGGGAGTAGCATTAATATAAAGGTATGAACATTAAGAGAAGTGCTTACTGGGCAGTTTGATAAGCATAGTATATACATTTAGCCAGACAGCAGCAGATGTTACACCCCTAGGGCTCATGACTACCCCTGTTTTAAGTTTTCAGTATCAGGGATGTATTCCCTCTCATGGACTGGGCCTCCAGTCCAATTAAAGGCCAGTTGGTTTCCACCATGACAGACATGCCACTATTGCATTAGCTCATTTGGCCTGGCTGGCCAAATATAAGGCTTGCAGTGTCCTCTGTTGAGTACCTTTACTGGCGATTTCTCTTTGAGAAAGAAAAATACTTTTAAAAAAATACTTTAAAAAGAAAAATATCTTTAAAAAGAAAGAAAGAGGGCTGGAGAGATTGCTTAGTGGTTAAGCGCTTGCCTGTGAAGCCTAAGGACCCCGGTTTGAGGCTTGATTCCCCAGGACCCACGTTAGCCAGATGCACAAGGGGGCGCACACGTCTGGAGTTTGTTTGCAGTGGCTGGAGGCCCTGGTGCACCCATTCTCTCTCTCTCTCTCTCTCTCTCTCTGCCTCTTTCTCTCTCTGTCTGTCACTCTCAAATAAATAAATAAACCAAAAAGAATTTTTAATAAAAGGAAGAAAAATATTTAACTTTTCTATTAAAAGAATTTTGTAGTCAGGTTTTCATTGCTGGCAGAAAACACCTGACCAAGAAAAGCTTGTAGAAAAAAAAATTATTTTGACTTACAGACTCAAGAGGAAGGTCCATGATGGCAGGAGAAAATGATGACATGAGCAGAGAGTGGACATCTCCTCCTGCCCAACATTAGATGGACAACAGCAATAGGAGAGTGTGCCAAACATTGGCAAGAGGAAGCTGGCTATAATACCCATAAGCCCACCCCCCAATAATACATTGCCTTCAGGAGGTTTTATTTCCCAAATTGCCATTAGCTGGGGACCTAGCATTCAGGACACCTAAGGTTATGGGGACACCTGGATCAAACCACTATTTTCCACCCCTGGCCCCCATAAACTGATAACCATACATGATGTAAAATGCAATGCATTCAGTCCAACTTTAAAAGTCCCAATAGTTGTTTTCAGTGATGTTCAAACATCCCCATAACCAAGATCTTTTAACTGAGTCATAATACCAAAAAAAAAAAAAAAAAATTCCATAATGACACAGAATAAACACACTGCAAAAGATGGCACTGGGCAAAGCAAAGAAATATTCAACCAATACAAGATTTAAAACAACCAGGACAGACATCAAACTCGGTAGCTCCAAGACCAGCAGTCAGCAACAAATCTCCAAGTCCAATAATTCTAACCAATGACAAATCTCTTGAGTTCCAATTCTGCCCCTCCAGCTAGGCTACTCATAGTCCTGGAAAACTTCATCTGGGGCTGGAAGCTCTTCTTGGCAGCTATCCCATAGTCCTGGCATCTCCACTGGGTCTCCACTGCAATTCATGGTTCATCCTCATGACCCCATCAGGTCTCCATGCAGGCAATCCAGCAAACCTGCTTCACACTGCCCATGGCCATTTCTAAAACATGAGACCATGTTGCAAATTCAATGACTTTCTCTTTCCTGCATTTCTCATACTCTCATACCAGGTAGGGTGCCAATTTGTTAATCCAGGGCGGCCGGGGGAACAAAGCAGACTTTGAAGAACAGGACACTCGTTGAGCATTCAAGCCCCTTCAAAAGAGTCTGCCTTCTTCCTGTTGTCCTAATGCAAGTCAGCTGACCAATCTCAATGTCTGTAATCTCTCAATTGCAGCTGAACGGGCAGCAGTTTCAGCCCAAAGATTTCGTTTTTTCTGTGCTATATCTCTCTGCTCACACCAGTCCATTTCTACACAAACCAACCCTGCACAAATTCTCAGGACATGGGCATAACAGAAAGCCTCTCACACAAACTGCTTCTGGCCCAATCCAGGTAAAGCTCATTCTTACTCTCATAAGCCAAACCACACAGTCAATAGTTCTTACTGCATTCAGGTCTTTCAGCTCTACCAGAATGAGCCATCAAACTGTACTTATAGCACTGCAGGGCATCTCTTAGGCCAAGGTTTCAAATCTTTCCACATTCCTCTTAAAAATCAGCTCAAAAAGGCCAAAGCCACACAGTCAGGTGTTTAGTAGTAACGCCACTGTCGGTACCAACTTTACTGTTGCAGTCAGTTTTGCATTGCTGGCACAAATCACCCGACCAAGAGCAACTTGTGGGAAAAAAGGGTTTAATTTGGTTTACAGACTCAAGGATAAGCTTCATGGTGGCGGGGGAAAACGATGACATGAGCAAAGGGTGGACATCAGCTCCTGGCCAACATCAAGTGGACAATAGTAACAGGAGAATGTGCCAAACACTGGCAAGAGGAAGCTAGTTATAACACCCATAAGCCCACCCCCAGTAATACACTGCCTCCAGGAGGCTTTAATTCCCAAATTTCCATCAGTTGGGGACCTAGCATTCAGAACATAAGTTTTGGGGGACACCTGAATCAAACCACTACAAGGAATAAACAATGACTTTTTATTGAGACAGCTTCTTGCTGTGTAGCTCTGGTTGGCCTCAAACTGAAACTCTACTATATAGTCCAGGCTGACCTTGAACCTGTGGTAATCTTCCTGCCTCAGCCTCTTAAGAGGTCGGAATACAGGTATATGCCACCATACCTGATATAGGAAGCCTTATTTTGGGGGGAAGGTATTTTTGAGGTAGGGTCTCACTCTAGCCCAGGCTGGCCTGGCACTTACTCTGTGGTCCCAGACTGGCCTTGAACTCTCAGTGACCCTCCTACCTCTGCCTCCCAAGTGAGTGCTAGGATTAAAGGTGGGTGCCACCACGCCAGACTTGAATACACCATTTTTAAAGCACCAACCCTGTTAAGATCAGAAAAGAGGATTTTCTGCTGCTATGAGTGAGAGAGCACATGCACTCTTCTGGTAGGAGTATCAACATGTAGATATTTCTAGAAGGAAAGTGACAATATTTATTGTTGCCTTTAGAAAGGGTCTTGGTATTTGCACCCAGTAACACATTTCTGACTCTCCCAAAACAATGATCACAGCTGTGGACCAACTTTTCAGACCAAGACATCCATCATGCATTTATTTCTAGATGTAAATGACAGGATTTAACCTACACTACCCAATAGCGGCGGTCTAGTGCAATCAACCCTGACAAACCTATGTAGTAGAATATCAAGCTGCTGCTAATTCACATGTTCAAAACATACTTAATGACAATGGAAATGATTGCAGCCTAAGTTTATGTGGAAAATGGGATATAAATTTATGGTGTGACCTCCAATTTGTGTATACATACATGTACAAAAAAGATTAGAAGGTATATAGTTGCCATCTATTTATTATTGTGCAGTAAGCTAATGAATTTTTATTTTCTTCTTCGTACTTTACTGAGCTTTTTGAAAAGTATATTTTTACTATGCAAAAAAGCCCAGTTTTAATTTATTAAAAACTCATTTACATTTTGCTCAGGCCATGTTGCTACCTCTTACTATTCATGTTGACAAATCAGTTAGCTGTTCACTACTCTAACAAAATACTAAAGGCAGCTACTTTATAAAGAAGGGATTGGCTCAGTTCCAGTTTTGGAGTGTGAGAGTCTGAGGCTGGTAGCCTCATAGATTCAGCTCTGGTGAGGACTTAGGGGTGAACACCATCATAAACAAGTGCTGTGGAAAAGGAAGATCTCACACCAAAACCAAGGAGAGGAGGTACAGCTCTTTTCATAGAAATCCTCTTGTAGGCCAGATTTGGGGTTCCATGACCACTATGTAAGGCCTTCCAGGATGCCACCTCCAGTGACCTAAGGACCTCCACTAGACCCCTCCTCTTAAAGGGTCCACTACCCCCAAAGCATCATACTGGAGACTAAGCTAGCACATGAATCTTTGGGGCTATACCACACCCAAACCACAGGTGGGCATGGTACCCATTGTCAGGGTGCAGCTGGCTCTTCCCAGGGACAATAAGAGAACATGGTGACTGGATACATGGTGCACAATGGAGTGACTTCAGCAGGCCAGACTTGTATAGATGGGACACAGAGCCCTAGTCCTAGCCTTGCCTGTTGAAACATGGATAAAGTCACTTTAAGAGGCCAAATGCTGCTTAAATCCAACAGAGTGAGAAAGTATAGCCAGCAGTCTGTTGCCAGGGACCCCAAAGCCACCAGAGCTATGGGCTTAGGTCCTATCTAGTGACTCCTTGACTCCCCCACTGCTGTGGCTGTTAGTACATAGGCCGGGTTACATGACATGGAACTTCTCTCTCCATCCCCCAAAGACATATAGGAAGAGACACTCACTCACTTTGTTCCTTGGAACTAAAGCTTCCCTCCCCGCCCCCAACACACGTAAGTCTTTCTTTCTGGCTTCAGAATCCCTTCACATGATGTTCTCTGAGACTAAAGGCTCTGTCTCTTCAGGACCCCATCATGCTGCCTATGGCATGATGCTAATCCCTCTCCGTTTCGTCTGGCTCTCTCCCGTGGACCAGCCTGCTCTGCCTTCCTGAAATCTAGCAGTCTTCCTGTAGAGGAGGGGCCTGGGGATGAGTGGTGGTGAGGGATCAGGAGACAGAACCCCCAAGCTTGACAGAAGTTTCCAGAATTAAATCTGGATAGAGCACCCATGCACACACATGGCCAAGGGATCTGGCCACAGACCCCTGCTGGTGACCACTTAGGAGGTGGAATGAAAGTCTAAGAGGTTCCAAGTCCCCTCTAACCCATCTGCAGCCCCTCAGCCTGTCTGGGAGGAACACCATGCTTTCTACGCTTCTGCTGGGCCTGGGGATCATATGGCCTCCTAGAATGTTCCAGAACATTTTAGTGCTGGGAACCCTTGCCTCCCTTTCATAAAAGAGAATCTCCGCAAGGTCACCCTATACTCTGCCCACTCCGAGATTCGTTCGTCCATCTCCTGGAAGCCAGGAAGAAGCTGTGGGTGGGAAGCCGAGCCCCGCCGCACACACGGTCTCTAAGGACACCACTGGGCAGCCGCGTGTCCTTGGCCAGTACGTTTCAGGGCCAACATGCCCCTCTGCCCTCCTCTGGCAGGCTCTGGGGTTATGAGAGGAGGGTGGGTACGGGTTAGGTACTTCAGTATCATGAAGATGGACAAAAGAGGTGTGGGAAAGACGTGGCATGGCGCTGGCCACACCCAGGGGTCAGGAGCAGAGGGACCAGGCTGAGGGCAGAGAGCTGCGGGACGGGGTGCAGAGGGAACGGCCTTGGGATGGACTTTGTCGGGGACCAGCGGACAGGAATGTGCTGCGCAACTTTCAGTAGCTGTCACAAAACACCTGGAGGGAGGAGGGAAGCAGGGCAAAGAAGGAAAAGCTTGTTTGCACTCCAGGGATCCAGCTCTCAGCCCAGGACTGCCTGGTGCTGTGGCCTCGGGGCCTGTGGACGGGCAGAGTGCGAGGAGGTGTGCGGAGCCGCAGGAAGCTGTTCGCCTCACGGCAAAAGAGACTGACATCTTGCTCTCTCTCTCTCTTTGATTTTTCGGGGTAGGGTCTTGCTCTCTAGCCCAGGCTGACCTGGAATTCACTATGTAGTCTCCGGGTAGCCTTGAACTCACAATGATCCACCTACCTCTGCCTCCCTTTCACACCTCCAGTGATCTAACTTCCTCCCAAGAGGCTTCCCTTCTGGAAGGTTCCACCTCCTTCTAGCAGCACCGCAGGCTGGTGGCCAAGCCCTTTACACACAGACAGTAGTCAAAAGGCATGGTATCTGGTGGTAGGCTCTGGTGACTTAAGTAATACAGTCCTGAGCTATAGGGAAAGGAGCGGGTCTGTGCTCACCTTGGGGCCACAGACAGCACACAATAGGGGCCACCCATTACAGGGCAACTGCCAGGACTCAGGGCACCTGACCAAGCACCTGGCACACAGCTCCGCACTAAAGGATCAGGCCGCCAGTCTGCTTCCGGTCTACTGCAGTCCAATACTTCTGTAAAGGTCATTTTAAATGAAATATAAGAAAAGACAAAAGTGGCTAAACCCAATTTTCTTAATCCCATCCCTGGATTTTTATCCTTAAATTCCACCCTAAACTCACTCCATGCCATTGCTTCTGGAAGTTTCTAATGTCTGCACTTAGCTCATGTGGACAGGGTCACAGACTCCGTACCACATGGCTCTGAGGTGAGGCTCTGTGCTGGGCTTCCCTACGTGCCTCATGGACATAGGCAGAGAGATGTTCTGAGCATCTGGCCAGCCTAGAAGCTCTCCCTGAGCAACTGCTCAGGCTCCCCTGGCCCATCTGAGGATGTGCAGGAGCCCAGAGCTCCTTGGCAAGTGGACAGAGCTCTTTGGAGACAATGGGACGGGGTGGAGCAGCCCTTGGGTGGAGTAGCCAGGCAAGTGACTCCTCTGCTAGATCCCAGGGCTGAGCATCACTGGGTCCAGTACCCCAGGGAAAGGACAAGGAAAACCAGACTTTTAGGGACTCCAGGGTCACAGTGCGGAGAAGTTCTGAGGAGATGCTCTGTGTGGGACCTCAGGGTTCCCATTGAGCAATGAAGCTCCCATCCCAGGGGAAATCTAAGCATGACAAAACCAAGGTGACTATCGCCAGGAGAGCCTTAAACTGCCTACCACAGTCCAGGTGGACTCTGGAGCGTATAAGGCCATGACCCAGTCTTGGGCAGAAAGTGACACAGATCTGACTATCCATCCTTAATTGTGGCTGGAAATTGATCAGGTCCCCCACTCCCACTCTCCCACTCTTGTAACCAGGCTCTAGTAGGCTCTAGTAGGGGTAAAATTGGTAGCACTTACATGAGTGACATATTGTTTATCTCTAGCTTATGAAAGGCCCCTGAGTTATCTCAAGTTTTTCCTAAAACAACGTTTGTCTCCATTTCCTAAAAAAAAAAAAAAAAAAAAAAAAAAAAGCAGAAGAAAGAGATTACCTTATTCTGAACAATATGCCATCAGCCAGGGGGCAGAGCAGCAGCATGCGCATGGGTTGCATAGCAACTGGCTTTTCAATTGATTTTTTGAGAAGATACCAAAGCTACCCAAGTGTTCCCATTTTAAATATTTTCTTGGATGATGGAAACCAAATGAAATGAAAATGAAAGACTTGGGGACAATCTGAGGACATAAGGTATCTTGTGAAAGTCCAGGTCGGGACAAAGTACAGGATCTTGTTGGAATTTTTCAACATTTGAGATGATGGTTCAGAAATTCTGAGTCCCCTGGCAGAAGGCACAGGGGTGCTATAGGTAAGGACTTGGTGGGTCAAGAGCCCCTTAGCAGTACCAGTGTGCTTGCTGTGTGTCCCAGCCTATCACCTGCCCAGTCACAGATGGAAGGGGGAGAGAGGGGGATAGAGAGAGAGAGAGAGACTGGGTAGGGAGGAGAGGTCAAGGTAATTTGCAGTGGCCTTGAGTCAGAGACCCTGGGTCACCAAACACAATCCATGCCCTAGCCTGGGGACAGCCCCCTGGCCATCTGATGGGGCCAGGCACAATGGTGAGTCCTCAGTCATCACTGGCCCACATCCTCACCCAGAGGCTTTTAGATCTAGAGTGATTGAAAAGGTGGTGTGATTAGACACTGCCTTCAAGAGATGTCTTTGTCCATTTTGGCTATTGTAACAAAAGTACCTTAGGTTGGATCCGCAGAAGTTTATTCCTCATAGCTCTGGGGATGGGAAATCCAGCAGAGCGGACTGGGGAGATGGCTCAGTGGTTAAAGGCCCTTGCTTGCAAAGCCTGTCAGACCCTGTTCAAGTCCCCACACAAAGCCATATGCACAAAGTGATGCATATGCCTAGAATTCATTTGCAGCAGCAAGAGGTCTCTGGCATGCCCATACACCTCCTCCTTCTAATATAAATAAATAAAAATATTTTAAGAAGATACCAAAAGATCCAGCATCCGCATAGAGAATGTCTTCTAGCTGCATGCATGGTAGAAGGGGCCAAGAGGCTGCTCTTTCATATGAGGGCTATTCTTAATCATGAGACTCCATCCTCATGACCCAAGGACCCCTCTTCTTAATATGAATGCACTGAAAATTAAACTCCAATTTATGAAGTTTGAGGGCACACTGGCATTCAGACCACAGGGAGGTTTTGTTTGTTTGTTTGTTTGTTTTTGAGGTAAGGTCTCACTCTAGCCCAGGCTGACCTGGAATTCACTATGGAGTCTCAGGGTGGCCTCGAACTCACGGCAATCCTCCTACCTCTGCCTCCCGAGTGCTGGGATTAAAGGCGTGCGCCACCACACCCAGCTCACAGGGAGGTTTTGAACCTCACTCCGGCAGTGTGGCTTGCTCAGAAGAGAGCACCTTCCTCCTCTTGTCCTTTTGTTCTTCTCCCAGTCCCAGAAAGCCTGTTGTAATGACCTTTGAACCATCCACACCTCCTTGCACAGCAGAGCTAGGGGTAGAAAACTGCATTCTTGGGGTTCCCCATGGCAGCAGCCAGGCAAGACTAGATGCATTCAAGGGGCACGGACTGTGGACCCTGTCCCTGACAGTCATACTGGTGCTTGCTGGTCCTTTAGGGATTACTTAAAATGACATAGACCTTGACTCTCCAGTAACAAGAAGCCTGTGGAATCCCGGCATAGGACAGCAGTGATCACAATCGTGCAAGTTATGGAAGGTGGTGACCCTTTGGGGTCAGATCCTGTCAGAATGTTACTAGAGTCATTAGAGTCAAAGCCTGAGCCCTAAGAGCCCCTTAACAAGCCGGGTTTACCCACCAGTCCTCAATGACCCCATTTGACAAGTGACAGTAAAAAGCAGACAAGGGAAATTCATTCAGAAAAGGAACAAAGACATGCAGCGACACCCCACCCCCACCCCGCAGCCCATCGTCGGGATTCTGACACGAGGTCCAGGTCTGAGTTGAAGGCAAGAAGAATGCATGACTACGCAGTCCTGGCCAAGGTGCCCTCATGCCCATCGCTGTCTGCGAGGTGGCCAGGCAAGTTGTGGCAGCTCTGTGTGAAGGCTCTTTCCAGGAGACAAAATCAGCTTCCCCTCTAGCCGGCACCAGGGTTCCAGCCTGTTACTTCTCCCAGCACGAGACTCGGGAAAATTCCAAGTTCTTGGGGTCCGTTGTCTCAATAGTTCAGCATCCAAAAGGAAGAGCACAAGTGTCTCTTTAGAATATGCTGATTCCTGCGAGGATGGTTACAAGAAGCCCTTCAACTGACTACTCCCTCCAGACTCACCACTGTCTGGCATTCAGCAGGCCTTCCTCATCGGTCGTCTTTCCTTCCCTGTCTTCAGTTCTTCGTGTCCAAAACTACTTCTCTTTGAGAAAGAAAGAGTTACATTCACATTTATAATAGAATGTTGCTATAATCGTTCCATCTTAGCCATTGTAAAGTTAATCTCCTACTATGCCTTGGTTGTAAGCCACACTTTGTCGTAGGTAGATGCGTACAGACGAGACACTGTCACAGTATCTCTAGAGCTCAGGACTACCTGCTGTTTCAAGTGTCCTCTGGGGGTCTTGGAGAAGGGAGCAGCTGTAATCACTGACATGAGGGTGTGGCTCCAGGGTGTCCCTAGAGAGTGGACAGGACATTGTCATCCTGTGACTAGAGAACCCAAACCTCACGTTGGTGACCCCTGCCTCTCTGTGACATTCCTCTATGGCAAATGCTTCCAACCAAGGGTGACTTTTGCCAGTCCGCACCTACCCAGGGACATCTGGCAGTGTTTGGAGATGTTTTGGATTGTCATAACTCGGGGAAGGGACACTAGCTCAACAATTGCAATGCACAGGGCAGCCCTCTAAGGGCTGACAGAGGTTCACCTGGCTCCAAATGACAGCATGCCCTTTGGGAAGAATCACCGAGACCCTCAGCGGGGCCAGGACATTCCCGAGATAGCTTTGGAACCAAGTAAAGCCAGCTCCCCTTGGGCATGGACAACTGTAGGCACGGGCCAGTGCCCCCAGGGACTGCTCCAGTGAGGTCATCGTGCCACAGTATGGACAAGCTGTGTGCCCACGCCCACTGCCATGGTGGGTGCTTCTGGGTTCCTGCCTGTGCTCAGGAAAACTCAGAGTGGTGAGACAACTTCTCCAAGAACAGCAGAACACCAGAGGTGTAGGCCATGCCTCCAGCACCAGGGTCCTTCTGCTGCCCGGGGGAGCCTCACTTAACACCTGCTCAGAGCCCTGGGCTTGGGCGTGCACCTGCCTGAGTTCTCACTGACCCAGGCAGCACTTAGCCTGCAGAGCCGCCCTGCTGCCAGGCACGAAGACTGGCCTCCCCGCTGCAGAACCAGCTTTCCTGTCGCCTTGGCTAACAGAGAGACGAACATAAATAATTCAGCTCATTCCAAAGCAAACAATGGACGTGTCAGAGAGCAGTGATTGGAACAGAACTTTTTGCCTAAGTCTTAATTGGTTTATTTCGGGTGGGACTCAAAGGCTGTGTCTGGGTCCCAGAGGGCTGGCAGTGCCAGACTGCATCTTCCAGCTGCTACCCAGTCTGGAAATTGGGGACCACCTCCCTGCACCCCCAACTCCAACCTGGCCAGCCTGCCCAGGCCCTGGGCGCAGTAAGGCATTCTTGCTGCTGCAGCACCACCTGGTGGCCGTGGCTGGAGTCTGCCCTTGTTAGGCCTGTCCCGCTATAGTTCTGGCAGCCAGAACTTGGGGTCCTCCGCGCACACGGGTGGCCTCCACCTCCCTCCACTTTGTCTAGCTGTGGGGTTTGGTGTGGGAGTTATGTTCATGGTCTGAGACGCAGTTTCTCATCCTGGAAACACGAGAGGCTTCCTACCCATGGTCCCTACAGGACTAAGTCCCCGTGAAAATGATGTGTTTATTCTCTGGTTCTTTATTTGACTTCTTTGTTGTAGCCTTTCTTTTCTTCCATTTTGTTGGGTTTTGTAAACATTGTTGCAGTCACCTTAGTTACCTTCACATTGCTGGCACAAAGCACCCCACCAAGGACAGCTTATGGGAGGAAAGGGTGTATTTTAGCTTACAGACTCGAGGGGAAGCTCCATGATGGCAGGGGAAATCATGGCATGAGCAGAAGTGGAAATCACCTCCTGGCCAACATCAGACGGACAACAGCAGCAAGAGAATGTGCCAAACACTGGCAAGGGGGTGCTGGCTCTAACACCTGTAAGCCTGCGCCCGACAGCACACCTCTGGGAAGCTCCAGTTCCCAAATTGCCACCAGCTAGGTACCCAGCATTCAGAACACTTACACTTATGGGGGACACCTGAATGAAACCACCACAAACACCTTCAAGCGGGGAGCATGAAATTAGCTCCCCCTTCTTCTGTGCCCACACACCATATTAAGCTTTATATCCCTCATGACTGAACCCTTCTAGAACTATAAGGCCTCTGAGGTGAGGTTTGTACCACATTGATCTGCTGCACAGACTAGATGCCTAACAGAAGGCAAGGACCCCTAGACTTGGGGCAGAGTGGATGGACTGTATGAGGCCCTAGAGAACCTCAGAGCCCCTAAATGTTTACCTAAAAAACTACAGTGTCCTCATGTGGAAACTTATTCATATGAGGAGGCCAGGAGCCACTGCCCCCTTCAGAATAGTGGAGCTAAGTGGGAGGTGACTAGGAGTGACTCTTCAGAAGGCTTGGTGTCCCTTGGAGTATGTCAACATTAGTACCTGCTCAGCCCCTAAATAGTCTGCCAGACACCCATGTGCCCCCCTCTCTCTCTCCCACCCTCTACAGTCCATGAGCCTCATTGAGATCGGGAACCCCTCTCAGAGTCTGGAGAATGTCTGCCGTTGGGCCTACCTCCAGCAGAAGCCAGACACAGGCCATGATGAGTACCACGACCATGCCATCTTCCTCACGCGGCAGGACTTTGGGCCTTCGGGCATGCAAGGTGAGCTTTGTCCCAGAGAGAGGAGATAAGCTGGGGGGTGATCCATTGACCCTGAAAGGGACCCCCAGCAGCTAGAGCCCAGCCCAGGGAGAAATGTCAGAGCAGGGAGGGGCTGTGGCCACCTTAGTCAGGTGAGGGTTTGGGTTGGCAGTAGTGACTTCCTGGCTCCAGAAAACTACCAGAGACTGCCATTTTCTCCAGAAACTGCATCCCTGAGGAACAGCGGACGATCTGAGGGCCCAAGTAGATGGAGGCCAGACCTGGAAATCTTAACGTGAGACTGTCACAGGCTGAGTTTCAGAGCTAATTTCTCCCTCTGTTTTTTGAAAAACATATTTGAATCAGTTGCCAACTTTAAAAGTTTGGAACTTTTTACATAGAGCCTCAGACCACATAAACCTGACAGATCTAAAAGAAGAAATTGACAAGACTACTATCATAGTTAAAATTTTTGGCATGTGAAAATAATTACAACCTATAAGAAAATCAGCAAAGATATAAAAGATTTGAACTAAGCAACTGGACCTAACTGATGAATCTAGAACATCACACCCTTAGAGAATACACACTTTATTAAAGCATGTGAAAATATACCAGAACAGACTGTGCTGGTCCACGGAGAAATCTTAATGAAAGGTAAGATCAAAAATCACACAGTCCACTCTGGAAATTAAGCATCAGATTTATAAATAACCCATGATTCAAAGAAGAGACAACAGGAGGAATTGGAATATATTTTTAAGCTGAATAATAATGATGATATATCAAAACTTGTGATTATAGCTAACATAACAATTAGATTGGTACTTATTGGCTAACCCTACATTTATTAGAAAGAACAGCTGGAACATCAATCATATATGCATATGTTTCAAGTAATGTGACAAAGTCCAAATTAAATCCAACAAAAGTAGGAGGAAGATTATCAAAGTAAGAGCCAAAATGCTGAAGTAGAAAATAATTACAATAGAGAAAGCCAAGAGAATCAAAGTTTTATTTCTTGGAAAAATGTGAATTATGAGAAAAACCAAAATGGGACATCACTGCATATCCTGCAGAATTTGAAAAGATAATATGGCATTTTGAACAGCTAAATTTCAATAAATTTATCAACATAAACGAAAAGTAGAAATCGTTGGGGAAACAAATTGAGCCAAAAAAAACTATAAAACTCTATTATTTTCATGTCTACTAAATAACTTTAATTTTCAATTGAAGGTTTTTCTGTAAGGTAGACCCCAGGGCTTGGTAGCTTGGCTAGCTGACTTGTCCCAATTTTTAAGGGGCACCAGTCATAAACAAATTCCAGAGAATGAAAAGAAAAATAACATGTTCCAATTAATTTTGAAATCTGGTTAAGTTTGATAACAAAATCTGAGGACACTGTAAGAAAAAAAATACAGGCAAATATCTCTCATGCACATATGAATAGAAAATTCCCAAAGAAACTATTCGCAAATTGAAACTGGAGCCAATTTGTTAAAGGTGCCGTGTCACAATGAACTTATTTTAGGAAAGCGCCTATGTGTGAAGTATGTGAGGAACACCTACAAATAAATAATAACAACAACCGCAGTAATAATACAGGCTTGATGGAGTAGAGCAATGGGGGCGTGGCCTTCACAAGCTCTGAGCAAAACATGAATGACCAATTAATATCTGAAAGAAAAAGTGCTCAACTTCAATAGACATTAGAGAAATGCAGCTAAAAGCACAATGAGAGAGCTAGATACACACCATGGACAAGCTAGATACACACCATTGATGAGCAAAATAAACAAAAGGACTGAGAATCTCTTAGGTCAGTGTGGAGGGGGTAGCCCCCCTCATGCAGTGTGTACAGTTTCATGTCTGACTCACGAGACTGAGAATCTCATGAGAATACATTGCTATGAGGTAAAGAGTTTTTATGAAATTGAAGATATGGTGCAGAAAATTTTAAATTTTAAAGCAGAAATAAAAAAATCAAGGACATCACCCAATTTATGAGAAAAGGTAGGGAACATTACAACTCAGTCTAAGTGGTACAACACCCATCTACTAAAATATCTTTAAAGAAATAAAAATAAATAACCACTCATGGTGGTGCAAGCCTTTAATCCCAGCCCTCGGGAGGCAGAGGTTGGAGGATGGCTGTGAGTTTGAAACCAGCCTGAGACTACATAGTGAATTTCAGTTCAGCCTGGGCTAGAGGGAAACCCTATCTCAAGAAACAAAACAACAACAAAAAAAACACCCAAAAGGAGACATTTTAAAATCTTTTCACTTTTATATTAACAGATAACTGTACCCTCTTTCAAGTCTTAAAGGCTTACAGCCATCATGGTGATACACACCTGTATCCTCAGTACTAGGGAGGCGGAGGCAGGAGGATTGCCATGAATCTAGTACTTGTCTGGGTTACATAGTGAGTTCAAGGCTAGCCTGGATTGCATAGTGAGATCTTTTCTCAAACAGCAACAGCCAGAAGGGGCACATACAGCATGCGTACATACCACATACACACATGGCACCTGCACATGCAGCATGCAGACGCACCGCACACACATGCGTGCACAGGAAAACTCATGCTGAGTCAGATGAGTGGAAGGCGCAGTGCACATACATGTGAAGGTTTGCAACCCAAGGACAAAGGAATCTGGAAGATCTGCCCAGCACGCTGATTCAGATGTGATTCCTCCCTAAATCTTCAGAGCAAAAACTAAAGATTTCCCTGTTCATTCTGTGAGGAAAGGGCTGTCGTTCAATTACTATATTTTTACAGATAAGTCCAAACCCTGGCACACCCAGATCACGGTAGCCACATTTCATCTTGCTTCTCTTCCTTCCTCTTCCTCCTCTTCTTTATTCGTCTGCTTTTCTTTAAACAAACAGCCTTGTGATCTCACAGAGGGATGTCAACAGGAATGAATCTCACTTAGGGTACAGAGAGCTTGGGCCTCCAGAAAGATGCCCCAGAATGTAAGCAGCCTCCTCTTTTGCCCCACAGAGCCAGAAGAACCATGAGGTACCAGGGAAGACCCTCCCAAGGAGGCGGGCTTAGAAGGTGGGAAGGCATGCAGGCAAGGAGCTTGGAGTCCTTGTAGTCAGAAAGAAGTATAGAAGCAATGAGAGAGAGAGAGAAGGTAGGGAAGAGAGAGGAGCAGGCAGGAAGCTGGGTGGCAGATGAGGCCCTGCAGGCGAGTGAGCTGCAGTGTGGACTCTGGCAGGCAGGGTGGCCACAGAGCTGGGTGATGCTGACGGCCTGCAGACTCGGGTCTTCTGAGCTGTACCACAGGGGACGGTTGGCTCTGCTGGTCGCTCTAGGGATGGGTTCTGACTGGGCTTTTGCAGGCCTGGGGGTGCCTGGGGCAGACCTCCAAGTCCAAAAGCTGGGACCACCTTTCGTCTCCTCCCAGGTTACGCGCCTGTCACCGGGATGTGCCACCCTGTCCGCAGCTGCACCTTGAACCACGAGGATGGCTTCTCCTCAGCATTTGTGGTGGCCCATGAGACTGGCCATGTGTAAGTGGCCTGGCCATCCTTCTTATGTGGGGAAATCTGCCCATTTCTCCCTATGCCTGAGAGGGACAGCTGTGCATGAAAACCACTTGGACATGTGGTCCTGTCATCCCAACACTGCACAGGGCATGCCTGGGTCAGCTTTCGGCTGAAGGAACAAATCAAAGGGAGGAAGCACCTGAGGACAGAGTGAGTGCCTTAGGCCAGAAGGGAGCTGAGAGACTTGCACATTATTCCATTCAAGCCACAGGGCAGGTTAGGAAGCCAGCTCCACTGAGGTGTGCGTACCCCAAACACCAGCCAAGCCCCTGAATCTCCGAGGACCAGACAGGTGTTCATGGGAGATACCGAGCTGATGGGAGGAAGGGTCCTGAGACACGAATGGGCTGCAAATGGCTCTGCCTCCATTGTGTTTTCATTCAACGACGGCCCTCCTGGGGACAGCAGACATAGGAGGTAGTCAGATGGATGTCTCCTCCACAGTGCCTTTAAGACTCCAGCCACCCACCCATGGGGACCAGGCCAGCAAAGGTCAGGGAGGTCAGATGGGGGTAGTTAGGAATACCCTTCTGGAGCTTGGGGCGGGAAGACGGCAGGTCAGCCCAGCAGGTGAAGGTCCAGCCAGGCTTCCTTGGTCCCCACGCAGGCTGGGCATGGAACATGATGGGCAGGGCAACCGCTGTGGAGACGAGGTGCGGCTCGGCAGCATCATGGCGCCTCTGGTGCAGGCTGCCTTCCACCGCTTCCACTGGTCCCGCTGCAGCCAGCAGGAGCTCAGCCGCTACCTGCAGTGAGTACCTTCCCGGGGTCCCCGCCGGCGACTCCTCAGTCCCGGGGTTCGGTTCTAGGAGGGCAAGAATGCCCAGCGTGCCTGGGTCCTGCCTGAACTCTCAGGCCTTGGGTCTTCCCGCTGACATACAGGGGATGGTGCATCGAAAGAGAACCTGATGTCTGGGAGGAAGTCTCATTATTGGAGGTTCCAACCTTGATCCACAATGGACCCTGCAGCTACCTTAGCCAGGTCTCAGTATCTTATACTGATACAGGGGGGGACACTGAGGCAGCATAACCAAAGACTGGAGCATGCAGTTTGGCCTAACCATGATGACTCCGGAAGGGGTCTCGGCTGCCTCACGGGCTGGATGATTAGCCACACTGAAGGCTGCCTGTGGCACCCACGTGTCCCCTCACAGCTCCTATGACTGCCTGCGCGATGACCCCTTCGCCCACGACTGGCCGGCGCTGCCCCAGCTCCCAGGGCTGCACTATTCCATGAACGAGCAGTGTCGTTTTGACTTTGGCCTGGGCTACATGATGTGCACCGCGGTGAGTGCAGGGACACAGCAGATGTCCCCAGGGCCCTACAGTGGCAGTCCTTCAGAGCACCAACCACTCCTGCCTGGGCCACATGATTGCCTCCCCAGTTCTCATGCCCAGCACGAAGCCTCCCAAAGCCCACGAGTATGCGACCTGTCAGGCTGGGGGCTGGGGGACCCAGACATGCCCAGGGACTCTGTTATAACTGCACCATATGCACACAGCCCTCACAGCCCAGAATCACAGTGCCCATTTATCACACAGGCATGTCACAGGCCATGCTACATCAAGTTATAGAGCCCTAGGGGGTGGGCAGGGTGACACTCCTAAATGGTCCCCTGCAGATCCCCTGGTGATCTGGGGGTGCTCTCTTCCAGTTCCGAACTTTTGACCCCTGCAAGCAGCTGTGGTGCAGCCACCCTGACAATCCTTACTTTTGCAAGACCAAGAAGGGCCCCCCTCTGGATGGGACTATGTGTGCGTCTGGCAAGGTGAGTGCGATCCAAGGGCTCTTTGAGGGGAACTGGGAACTATGAGGCCAGATGTGGACCCTGCAGTGTCTGGAGGGCGGGACCAGAAGTCTCTTCAGGAGACTCCAGCCGCTTTCTCCTTCCTTTTTTTTTTCTTTTGTGTATATGTGTGCATGTATGTATATGTGTTCATATATGTGTGGATGCACATGTGTGTGCAGTTGCACGTGTATGTGGATGCACGCATGTGCACATGGAGGCTAGACACTGACTTCTAAGGTCTTACATGTTTGCTCTCCACCTTACTTTCTTTTTGTAAAATATTTTTTATTTATTTGAGAGCAGAGAAAGAGACAGAAAGGTACACCAAGGCCTCGTGCCATTGCAAATGAACTCCAGATGCATGCGCCACTTTGTGCATCTGGCTTTATGTGGGTACTTTATGTGGGGATTTGAATGGAGCCATCAGCCTTTACAAGCAAGTGACTTTAACCACTTTCAAATTTGTTTGTTAAAGACAATTCAGATTTTAAAATGATGTAAGACTAAAATAATGGAAAATGAGTAAGGAGTAGCCAGGCATAGTGACACATGCTTGTGATTCCAGCACTTGGGAGACTGAGGCAGGAGGATCATGAATTCCAGGCCAGCCTGGCCTACATGAAACTGTCTCCAAAACAAGCTGTAAAGTATCAATAGAAATAACTCAAACTTCAAAAACTTGCTGGGCGTAGTGGCGCATGCCTTTAATCCCAGCACTCAGGAGGCAGAGGTAGGAGGATTGCCATGAGTTCGAGGCCATAGTGAATTCCAGGTCAGCCTGGACCAGAGTGAGACCCTACCTCAAAAAATCAAAAAAAAAAAAAAAAAAAAAACTTGATTGTGGTGGCAACAACAAAATGTTTCAGATCAAGCCAAAAGGATTCATTGTCAGAAAGAAGAGGCAGGCCAGAGAAGCAGTCAGGATTTGGAGATAGATGGCAGCGCAGTTAATGAAGAAAAGTGAATATGGGGAGAATGCTGGGGAAAGACTGAAACTTCTCTCTAATCTGACACAAATGTTGACACCCATCAAAGAGCATGCAACACAGTGTTGCTCCTACGTTAAGGACCCTGAGAGCAGTAGATAGTGGGTGCTGCTGATTCAAAGAACATCTTCCGGCGCTCACTGAGAACAGGTCACATGCTCTGAGATCCCCATGGAGGAAGGGCTCTGGGTCGCCGTTTCCATGCATGTGATTACATGGATACCCGTGGTCACCCTCGATCTTCAGATGACACCACCAATGACTTCTTCAGATTATCAATAAGACAACAGAGAGAGGGGCTGGGGAGCTGGCTTAGTAGGTAAAGCGCTTGCCATACAAGCATGAGGACCCGAGTTCTGATCCCCAGCACCCAAGTCATGCCAGGCATGGTGGAGTCTGCCTGTAATTCCAGTGCTGGGGTAACACAGACAGGAGGACCCTCGAGGCTTGCTGGTCTAGCCAAGTTGTTGAACTCCAGGTTCAGTGACATCCTGTTTCAAAGCAATAAAGTGGAGAGTGATGGAAGAAGACCACCACCACCAACCTCTGGTCATGCACCCACCCACGCATGTGTTCCCGCAGCATATGAACATGTTTACACACCACACACCATACAGAGAATAAAACAGAAAATATTTCCCACTCCATGCTCCAGCAAGGATTGGCTAAATATACCGCGAGAGCCGACTCTACTGGCTGCCCTTTAGGTTTCACCCCAAATAGGGTTACTAAGCTGAGCTTTCCACTAAAATCTACCCATTGAAAGTGTGTACTTCAATGATTTTCAGTATATCATGGAGTTGTATGACTCTATCAAATTTTAGAACATTTCTGTCACTCCATAAAGACGCCCCATCCATACTTATTAGCAATCACCACAGTTCCCTGGCCCCAGATTCTCCTGTTCCATACATTAGCATGAATGGAATTATATGCCATGTGACCATGACTTCGTTTCCTCAGCACGGTGTTGGCAAGGTTGCTCCGTCCCTGGCACATACCTCTACTTTCCTCTTCCGTATTGCTGGGCGATAACTCCCTGGACGGCTCATCATGTCACTGTTCTAATCATCTGCTGTTTGGTTGATGGACATTTGGGTCATTTTCACTGAACTGCTGTCAGAAACACTGCATGAGCATTCATAGACACATCATTCCATGCGCACGTCATATTTCTTGGATATAGATTGACAAGTGAAATCGCTAGCTCTTGTGGCGACTCTACGTTTAACAGCACTGTGTCACTTTTCTTGGATACACACCGACAAGTGAAATCTCCTGCTCTTGTGGTGACTATACATTTAACAGCAGGAGAAAGCACCAGGCTGTTTCCGTGGGAGCCTCACCTTCCACACTCCAGCAATGTCTGAGGCTCCTCTTTCTCCTTAGTATTCGTCACCACCATCCTGGTGGGTGTGAAATATCTGCTCATGGGGATTTGATTAGTATTTCACTAATTTCCTTGAGTTGTAAGAATTTATATATATATAGAACACACACACACAGCACATTCTGGACTTCTCTCCAAGACTTATCAGATATATGGTTTGAAAACATTTCTTTTTCTTTTAAAAAAATATTTTATTTATTTATTTATCTGAGAGAGAGAGAAAAAAATGGGCACACTAGGGCCTCTAGCCACTACGAACAAACCCAGACACATGTGCCACCTTGTGCATCTGGCTTGCATAAGTACTGGGGAGCTGAACCCAGGTCCTTTGGCTTTGAAGGCAAGCACTTTAACCACTAAGCAATCTCTCCATCCTGGTTTGAAAACATTTTGTCCCATTCTGTGAGTTATCTTTTCATTTCTCATGATAGTATTATTTGACACATAAAAATTAAATTTTAGTTAAGCCTTATTGGTCTTCACTTTCATCACTTGCGTTTGGAATAGTGTCTAAGAAACCATTGCTGTTAGGTCAAGCAAACTTACTCTTGTCTCTTATTCTAAGGTCTTACACTGAAGTCGTGGCCCATGCTGAGTTCATTTTTGTGGAGGGTGTGAGGAAGGGGTTCAGTGTCTTTCTTCTGCATGTGGATATCCGTTTTTCTCAGCACTATTTGCTCAAGAGACTGTCCTTTCCCATTGAATTGTCCCCCATCACCCTTGTCAAAAGTCAGTTGACCAAATGTAAAAAGTCAACTCTTGCCTCTTAATTCTTCTCCCTTCATGTGTCTGTCCTCCAGCCAGAGACACAGTGTCTCTGCTCCTATGGTTCCGCATTAAGGTTTGAAATGGGGACCAGCAAGTCTACCATTGCTCTTTTTGAAGATGGCTTTGGTGTCCTGAATCTCTTGGTTTTCCATGTGAGTTTTAGAAAGAAACAACTCCACCCAAGAAAAGCTGTGTGCAGTAAGTTTACAGGAGCATGAATAAGGGGTTACTTAATAGGTGCATGGAAGATTCAAAAGCTTCCTCACCAAAAAGGCCACCCCAGGGTAGGTGTCAAGCCACAAAACCTGCATCACTGCATTTCCTGCACAACTTGGAGGCAGTTCATCCGAAGAACCTCCTCTTCCCAGCAGTTACTGAGCACATGCATAGACTCAAGGGGAGCCTTTGTAAGTCTTGTTGTATATCCCAGGCTGCCTTCAAACTCACCATCCTCGTGCCTCAGCCTCCCAAGTTTTGGGACTACAGGTGTCTACAATGCTTGGCTGCATCTTAACTTTTTTTGTCTTTGTTTGTTTTTCAAGGCAAGATGTCACTTTAGCCCAGGCCCACCTGGAATTAACTAAGTAATCTCAGGGTGGCATTGAACTCATAGCAATCCTCCTACCTCTGCCTCTGAGTGCTGGGATTAAAGGCGTGTACCACCATACCCAGCATTTTTTTTTTTTTTTTTTTGAGGCAAGGTCTTGCTCTAGCCCACACTGACCTGGAATTTACTATGTAGTCTCAGGCTGGCCTCAAACTCACAGCAACCCTCCTATCACTACCTCCTGTGTGCTGGGATTAAAAGTATGCACCACCACTCCCAGCTTGCCCTAACTTTTGAGAGATAGTTTTGCTGAATATAGGGTTTTTGACTGACATTACCACCTCTGTCCTCTCATATTGCTGATTAAAAGTCAACTGTTGTTGGGATTTTCTTGCACATTGCAAGAAAACATTTCTTTTGCTGGGCGTGCTGGCATGTGTGTGTGTGTGTGTGTGTGTGTGTGTGTGTGTGTGTGTGTGTGTGTACTCTGTATATATAAATTCTTCACTTCAATGGGAAAAGGGCAGTCTATTGAACAAATGGTGCAAAAGAAATGAATATCCAAATGCAAAAGAAAGAAGACTATATAAAAATATTTTATTTATTTATTTGAGACAGAGAATGGGTGCACCAGGGCCGCTAGCCTCTGCAAACAAACTCCAGACACATGTGCCACCATGTGCATCTGGCTTATGTGGGACCTGGAGAATTGAACCTGGGTGGTTAGGCTTTGCAGGCAAGCACCTTAACTGCTGAGCTATCTCTCCAGCCCCTAGTAATCCTCTTGTCTCCACCTTCTCAGTGCTGGGCTTACAGGCATGTGCCACCATGCCCAGCATTTGCATGGGTGCTGGAATCTGAACTCAGGTCCTTGTGCTTGTGAGACAAACACATTACCCACTGAGCATCTCCCCAGCCCTCCATGGCAAGTTGTCTTTCCGTATTCAATAATTTTTCTTGTCTACTTTTGACATCTTGATTATATCTGGCTGAGATCTCTGCATTTACTATACTTGGAGTTGGATGTATGCATTAATATTTTCCATTAAATGTTGGAAGTTTTCAACCATTAATTTTTTTTTCAATATTTTCTGCTCCTTCCTCTGCACTCGCCCTTCTGGCACGTCTACTGTGCGCACTTCAGTGTGTGTGATGATCTCCCATGTTTCCCAGGTGCTCTTTCTTCTTTCTCCTTCCCTTCTTCTGTCTCTCTCTCTCTCTCTTTTTTTTTTTTTTTTTTTTTTTTTTTTTTTTGCGGCAGAGTCTCACTCTAGCCCAGACTGAATTGGAACTCGCTCTGTAGTCCCAGGCTGGCCTTGACTTCACTGCCATCCTTCTACCTCTGCCTCCCAAGTGCTGGGATTAAAGGCACAAGATTAATGGCTCCTTCATTCTTTTCTCTCACCTGAAAATTGTGTGATTTGGGTTGATTTATATTTGAGTTCACTGGTTCCATTTTCTGCCAGCTCAAACCTACCCTTCATGTCAGTTTACCATTTGACTTTTTTGTACTATTCAACTTCAGAATTTCTATTTAGTTCTTTTCATAGTTTCTATCTCTTTACCAATATTCTCTTACTTGGTTAGACATCATCCTTATACTCCCCATTAGTTCTTCAGGCATCTTTCTGATCTTCAAACATATTTATAATAGGTGATGTGAAATGTTTCTCGGCTAAGTAGAACATCTGGGCTTCCTCACAAGCAGTTTCTTTTACCTTCCCTGTGTAAGGGCCACACTTGCCTGGATCTCTTCTGTCTTAGAATGTTTTGCTGAAACCTTTTCTTTTTAGGTGAAACATTTGAACACAGTTTGGCATTCCCTGGGCTTCACTGTGGCTCATTGGTGTTAGTGACTTAGCTTCTGATGATCCCTCCAGAGACCACAGCCTCGGGGTGCGCACAGTCCCTCTGACCACAGCTCCTCAGCACACAGTGGCGCTACCCTGGCTCTCTTCCACTGTCACTCCCCTGATCTCTCCCTGACAGTTCTGGCCGCTCCGCCTCTGTTGCTCTTACTGCCCTCGCTAGCTGACTGCTGTGCTGTTTGGTGGTGTTTGTGTGGTCAGAGATGGATGTGGACTTCATGCATGGCAGTCAAGTGATCTACCCGAGCCATCCTGCCTCAGCACTCCAAGCAGCTGAGATCATTACCAGCCTGGGCCGCCAGGCCTAATAAGCCTAGTTTATTGGCCTCATCTTCCCTGCTCACTGGAAAGACCAATGGTGTTTGTTTTTTGTTTTTTTTTTTTTTTTTCCATTCTCTCTCTCTCTCTCTCTCTCCTGCTCTCCTCCCACACTGGAGCTGCGGGCAGGCATGGCGGTCCGCTTCTCCCCTAGTGACACTTGGAGCCCAGAAGCAGGTCACTTCGTGGGAGTGGTTGCACCTCATCTTCCTGGCTTGCTCCTCTGGGCATGGAACCTCAGGCCGGCAGGCACGCTGAGAAAGGAAGTACTCGGTTCCATATTCTTGGCCTCTGCACCTGGGACAGAGCTTCTGCCCAGGGAGTGAGGACTGGGTATGGAAAGGGAGCCCCAGTTCTCTCAGCCATTCCACCTAGAACCCAGTGTGATGCCCTAGCCCTAGCCCTAGCCCTGGGCCAGGGAGCAGAGGAAACACCATCTTCAGTCAGGAAAACTATCATGTTAGGGAAGAAATGTGATTCAGATATCACAGGCTTTTACTGTTCTCCCAAGATTGCATAGGTTTTGTTTGTTTGTTTTTTGTTGTTGTTGTTTTTCGAGATAGGGTCTTACTCTAGCCCGGGCTCACCTGGAATTCACTATGGAGTCTCAGGGTGGCCTCAAACTCACAGCGATCCTCCTACCTCTGCCTCCTGAGTGCTGGGATTAAAGGCGTGCACCACCACGCCCGGCTTACATAGGTTTTTTGAACAAAAGTTTTGTTGTTGTCGTTTTTCCATTTGTTGCATCAGCTATTTTCGCCAGTTAAACAGTTGTTTTAGTGGGAAGAGAGCTCACTACACTCTTAACACCTTTATTCCAGAAGTTTCCATTTGCTGTATGTTTTTGTAAATAAAGTTTTATTGTAACACAGTCATATCTACTCATTGATAGTATCTACAGCTATGCACCAATGTTGAGTAGCTGCAACAGAGATCATATGGAGAGTCTAGAATAATTAAGTCTAGAATAATTAACTATTTGACCCTTTACAGAACAAGTTTGCTGAGAAACAGCTGCGCTCTGTGTTGTCTCTGGGGAAAACAATGCTACAAAATTGATGTTGTGTGAAGAAAAATTGCGAGAGCATGCAGCTAGCGCCAAGGGAAAATGTCAATTAAATTTTGAAAAGATGACTGTTCCCTAGTTTTGATTGTTTCTGTTAATTGTGCTGTTAAGTTATTTTTATTTGGGTGATATGTTTTCTTATCCTAAATCAATAATCCACTCACTGTACTATAAGGTATGAAAGTACTAATTGATTTTAAGTTTTTAAATTTAATTTAATTTATTTGTTTATTTGAGAGGGGGGGAGAGAGAAAGAGGCAGTTAGAGAGAGAATGGGAACACCAGGTCCTCCAGCCACTGCATACAAACTTTACACATATACACCATCTTGTACATCTGGCTTACATGGGTCCTGGGTAATCAAACCTAGGTCCTTTGGCTTTGCAGGCAGATGCCTTAGCCAGTAAGCCATCTCTCCAGCCCATATTTTAAGTTTTGATATCTTTTTAAAATGAGCTTCCTAGGGTTGAATAATCTTCCTCCCTGTATGAAGAATGAGAGAGGTGATTAGATGTTATGTTGTGGAGTTGTGTTTCCCACATGCCAGTTTTCCACTTATATTTATGAACTTCCCCCCTACTTTCATTTAAAAATATCTTTAATTTTTTTCATTCATTCATTTGCACTTGTGTGTGTGCGCACACACTCACACACATGTGCAGGATCTCTAGCCTCTGCAAAGAGAAAAACGATGCTTATGCCACTGTTTTATGTCTGGCCTATGAGGGTGGCTTGGGAACTAACCCCCAGGCCAGCAGGCTTTGCAAGCAAGAATTTTTTATCCTCTGAGCCATCTTCCCAGCCCCTATTAAGCACACCTTCTATGTCTCTGACACACTGGCTTGTTCCTTTGGATCTTCAGATGGACACACAGGGCATGTTTATCCTGGGGACGTGGTGGGGAGGTCGACTCTGGCTGAGAGACAAGGTGCTGGAGGACGCAGGAGGCCAGGGCAGAGGCGGCCTGGGCGGCCTGCACCTCTGCATTGCTCTCGTCACCACCGGTGGGAGAGGACTGTCTTCCTGGCCTCCTCTGACCTTTGGGACCCAGGCAGGTCGGTTGCCCTGGGCCTTTGGGACGGGGTGGAAGGTGGATGTCACAGACACTGCAGGCTGAGAGAGGCCTCCAGCCACCTTGGTGCGAGCAGTGCATGGAGGGACCGCCTTCTTGTCTTTTAGCATTGCTTTAAAGGACACTGCATCTGGCTGACTCCTGACATCCTCAAACGGGATGGCAACTGGGGCTCCTGGACTCCGTTCGGCTCCTGCTCCCGCACCTGTGGCACAGGTGTGAAGTTCAGGACTCGCCAGTGTGACAACCCACAGTGAGTTACCCAGAATTCTCCGGCCTTCCCAAGGCAGATGAGGTCTCTGGAACCCTATTCTGCAGGGCCCCATGGACTGCCACATGCTAGTTCGGTAGAAAGTGCGCCAAAAAGTCACCTAGACCCTCCCCTTCCCTGGAAGGCTTCTTCCCTGGCTAGCAGCTTGGGAACCTGGTCTCTGGGCACACACACCATCCCTTGGCCTGCAGTTCACTTGGCCCTTCTTGGAAGAGGGGCATGGAGGGGACAAGGTGGGACAGAGACAAGGGTGTGAGATGTTCCTTAAAGAGGGTACCCTCATACAGCCCAGGATGACAGGAGTATGGGCAAGGTGACCATAGCCAAGCAGGCAGGTGAGAGAGGCAGAGTCAGCCAGGTTCCCAGACTTCCCACCCGCAAATGCTCCCCTCACTCCTGCAGGCCCAGCGGCTGCTTAGTGAGGCGTTCATTTCTTGTTGTCACTCATCCGGTATTTTAAAGATATTGGCTTCACTAAACATATTAACAATCAAAACCACAAACAGATTTCCAACTTCCAGAGTGGCCCAGCTACAGGTCCCGGCCCTGGATCCCTCCAGATTACCATATCAGTTCAGGCCTTTGCAACAGCTCTTATTCTCTATTCACTGAGGCAGCTCCACTTGCTCCACTAGGCCCAACACTGGCCTCTAGGGAGCCACAGGGGGTCAAGAGTCAGGGCTAAGGGAAGACTGGTCAAGTCTACATCCAGCTTCCTTCCTGGGAAGAGGAGGGCAGGGGTCCAGGAGGTGGACAGCCTGCAGCTGTTTGCCAGCCCACCTATGCAAGGAGCCCTTGCCTCCTCTTCAGACGCTCCTCCTACACAGGGCTCCAGGCTGTCCTCCTGGCCTAGGTCAGGGCAGGAAGAGGATGCTGTGGCCCCTCATGCTTCCCTGGGGGTTTTGTACTTACTCTGGGGAGCTAGAGCCACAGGAGGCCTTGGTGGGATGGAAACTGTCCTATGTGGAGTCTAAGTTCTGAGGTGGAGAACATGAACCACAATGGAGTCTCTATCACATTTGTTAGGAACTTAGGCGAATTTTCCCCCCATTTCAGAGTTCTTCTGGAAGTTCCCCATTGTGTATGGCAGGCTCTTCTCTGTATGCCAGGAGCCTGGTCATAAAGGAAACTCAGTGAGCTCTGGCCCGCCTTGGCTCATGGTCCGGTGGGGCAATCAGAACCCAAAGTCACGGTTGTAGCTTCGTGTTCATTCAGTCCTGTGCTCTAATGGGGCGAGGTTCCAGGGGAAGTCCCAAAGCAGCCTGAGAAGGAAGGGATTGTACCAGCTCCGTCTAGTTTTCTTCCTTGAGGCCTGGGTGGCTGGAGCATTACCCAGGTCCTATAGCTGGGACATGGTAGGGCTGGTTGAGTCCTTTTACTCAGCAGAGCCATGTGTCTTGTACCTGAGGCTCAAGGATCCCCCTAAAATGCCACCCACAGACTGTCTTCTTTCTAGTGTCACCAAGAAGGGGGACCTTTGCTTTCTCCTCCAGCCCAGCCAATGGAGGCCGCACATGCTCAGGCCTCGCCTACGACTTCCAGCTGTGCAACCCTCAGGACTGTCCTGACGCCCAGGCTGACTTCCGGGAGGAGCAGTGTCGCCAGTGGGACTTGTACTTCGAGCACGGGGATGCCCAGCACCACTGGCTGCCCCACGAGCACCGGGACGGTGAGTCCACCTCCCACCCCCACCCAAGACCAGCGCTGGGGCTCAGCAGGGCCTCTGACCCTGCGTGGGGGAGGCTGTGGCTGTGGAATCCCTTGGGCTGGCAACACAGGCCACTTTTGGCGGGGCAGCTGCAGGGGCCCACTCCTGAACTAGGGGCTCTGCCCCAGGCTTGAGCTGAGGCACACCTGGCTGAAGGGGAGGCTGCTGGGCTGGGCTCACAGGTGCCTGGCCTGCCTTCACGTTCTGGTGGGCAGGGCTGGATTGCATGGTCTGGCAGGTTCAGTATGGCGTTAGGGGTTGCCTCTGCCATGCTAATCTCAGATGCCCTCTGATTAGGTAACTCTCTTCTATTAGGATTCTCCGTGTCACAGATTGTGACCCACACTGTTTAAGCATTAAATGGCATGTGTTTTGTGGCCTATGGAATTGAAAACTCTGGTATCTTCCAGCATGGGAGTGCTTGTACATTTGCCCCCCAACTTTACAACCCCCCACTGTAGGCCCCTATATACCATAGTGGAGTAAACCATGTATATAGCTTGCTGATATCCTTCCAGACCCTTTGAAATTATCTCTGTATGACTTATACCACTTGACAGCCGTAAATGCTATGTGGATGGTTTGTTATCCTGTACTGGTTAGGCAACAAGAAAAGATCTATACAGATGCAGTTTTCTCAAATATTTTTAGTTCATGATAGGTTGAATCCATAGATGTCAGGCCTCAATGCAAAGGGTCCACTGTATTCCATTGAGTCCCCGTACCGTTCATGATGAAGCTTTAAGCATACAATCTCTGTTCTCCCCAGGCAGTGGGCGGGGGAGCTGGGAAAAAGCCTAAGGTGACACTTGGAGACATCTGCGTATGCCCCATAAGTGCCGGTGCAGGGCTGAGGGGTGACAGCAGACAGGGTCCGTCTCACAGCCTGGTGACCCAGCTCTTTAGTTGCCTCTGATGAATAAACACTGAGTAGGGAAAGTGCTGGAGACTGCCTGAAGAGGGTCTGGTTGGGTTTGTGACTGCAGCCTGGCTGACTGAACAGAGTCATCCATGATCTTAATTAGCATGTGGTCATTGTAGACATACCGGATGTCATGGTGAAATTTTCACACATTCATGTCATGTACTCTGATTATAGTCACTCCCGATCGTCCTTGCTGTCCCTGGATCTCTTTCCAGTAATCATTCTTCTGCTTTCATGTCACACACACACAAGGGACAGACCTTTTCTTGCTATCCCTAGCCAAGACGGGACATCCACCATTTACGTAGCATCTACATGGTGTTAGTTCTTGTAAATCATGTAAAGATGGTGTGTGTGTGTGTGTGCGCGCGCGCGTGCGCGCGTGCGCATGCACGCACACGCATGTGTGCATGTGCATATTTAGATTCCTTACATACAAGAAACACGTGATACCTTTGTCTTTCTGATTCTGGTTTATTTTGCTTAGTATGATCTCTGGTTCCATACATTTTCCTGAAAATCACACAATTTTATTATTTTTTATGGTTGAGTAAAACTTCATTGATATATAGTCCACATTTTCTTTATCTATTCATATTAATAGACACCTAGACCAATTCTCTATCTTGGCTATTGTGAGTCACGCTGCCATAAGCACAGTTGTGCAGCACCTCTGTGCTATGGGGACTCAGATTCCTTTGGGTATATAGTTCAGAGTGCTGGGCTGGAGATAAGGCTTAGCAGTTAAGGTGCTTGCTTGCCTGCGAAGCCTAAGAATCCATGTTCGACTCTCCAGATCCCATGTAAGCCACACACACAAAGGTGAGGCAAGCACAAGGCATGACCACTAGGTGGTGCATGCATCTGGGGTTCAATTTCAGTGGCTGAGGACCTGGTACACCAATTCTCTCTCTCTCTCTCTCTCTCTCTCTCTCTCTCTCTCTGTGTGTGTGTGTGTGTCTAAAATAACAACAAAAAAAGAGTGCTATAACTAGATGGTATGGTAGTTCTATTTTTAGTTCACTGAAGACATCTGTATGGATTTCCATAGTGACTACACTAATTTGTGCTCCCACCCACAGTGTATACGGGTTCCCAAAAGGCTCTTTAGATGGAGTTCTGCAAACAGCCATTTGCCTCTGCAGATTCCAGAGCACCCAGGCAGGGCTGCAAGGATGTGTGATGTGGGCTGCTTTCAACAGCCTGGCTGGCTCAGCTGGGGAAAGCTCTTCTTAAGCCCAGAGTCAAAGGCTCAGAAGACAAAGGAGTAGGAAAGCCATTGCCATCACCTGGCCCTTTTTCTCTGCATCCACCCTGGAGCACAGCTGCCAGGGGCAGGTGAATCTAAGCAGACTCTGGAAACTTCTCTGTGATATGGTGCTCTTCTTTCAAGAAGGTTCTGTCCTGACGCCCCTGCTGTTTCCTTCCAGCCAAAGAGAGATGCCATCTCTACTGTGAGTCTAGGGAGACCGGGGAGGTGGTGTCCATGAAGCGCATGGTGCATGATGGGACACGCTGCTCCTACAAGGATGCCTTCAGCCTCTGTGTGCGTGGAGACTGCAGGGTGAGTGCCACGAGGCAGTGTGGGCTGGCCACGGCTCAGGGCTGCAGCATCCTGGGTTCCATCTTAGAAGACCACAAATAACCATGGGTAACCTGGGTTTTCAGTCATGACAGGAGCACAAATTTGCCCACGAGCTCCCCCTCCAATTCCTGCTGGAGATTGTGCTGACCACTGTGTCACAGGGGCAGACTCTTGTCTCTCCTTCCTGAGAAAGACAGCCTGACACATTCCATAGGCAGCTCTGGAAGGGGCTGGGGGAGCAAGGAGGTGCTATCAGGCAGCTGGGACCATGTATTAGTTACTTTATGCGCTGCTGTGACCAAATGTCTGCCAAGAAGCAGCCTAAAGGAAGCGAGAGTTTGTTTAGGGTTACAATTCCGTGGGTATAGTCCGTCTCATGGAAAGTCATGGCACCAAGAGTGGGAGGGCACTTGCTCACGTACCTCCACAGTCAGATCGCACAGAGTAAACAAGAAGTGGGGCTGGGCTGTAAAACCTGGGGGCTGGGCTTGGGAAGAGATGGCATTGTTTGCAAACCCTGATGGCCCAGGTTGAATTTCCAGGTACCCACATAAAGCCAGATGCACAAAGTGGCACATGTGTCTGGAGTTCATTTATAGAGGCATGATGCCCTGGTGCACCCATGCTTGCTCGCTCTCACTCGCTCTCTCTCTCTCTCTTTCTCTTTCTCTTTCTCTTTCTGTCTAAATAAATATATATTTTTTTAATCCTGAAGGCCCACCCCCAGTGACCCACTTTCTCTAGCATGGCTTCATCTAGCAAAGGGTCCATAACTTTCCCAAGCAGCACCACCAGCTGGGGACCAAGTGTGCAAACACGTGATCCTGTGGTAGACATTCCACATCCAAGCCACCACAGCCCTCTTCCGGCTTCTGTTGTTTCAGGGGCATCAGAGGGGGCGGGGCCTGCTGGGTCACTAGGAGCCTGGAGGGGCAGCGCAGACTCGCGGCTTAGAGACATTGAGACTCAATACAGACAAGTTCAGGGTGGCTGTCCTTGTACTCACAAGATTTTAACTCATGGAAGAGCTGCAAGACATGGGGAGATCCATGCCAATAGAGAAGAATTCATTCCTTACATTTCCCAAGAAGTACTGGGGTGCCTTGCTGGCCACTCTAACAAGCAGTGGGCTTGGTCAGAAGGTGAAGTAGGAGGGAGAGGAAAGCCTGGGTGGGGCTTTGAGAAAGCAAATAGCTTAGGGGGCTTCTTCAGGTAATCCCAGCAGGCTCTGAGGCTGGCTTCCAGGTGGCTGCTATAATGATTTATGGCAAAACCAATATTGACACAGTGTGAGAAATGCAGATAAGGGGATGTTCAGGGTACAGACTTGCCTGGTTGGTTTGCCTAATAAAGATGCTGGCTCTAAAGATGGGCTAGCCATGGGAGAGGCAAACTGTCCCGAGTCAAGGTAGCATGAGAAGTAGCGTTAGAGAGCAGCTGTCAGTGTGACTGCTAGTTCCACATCTATGTGGGCATGAGTGCAACCACTTCTGATATGGATAACTAGAGAATATCAATTAAATATTATGTTTATTAATGGTGACTGTGATGGATACAATCAGGTTGTTAGGTATGACATTATATATTATATGTGTAATATATATACATAATCATACTGCAAAAGGACACAGACAAGTAGAAATAATAAGATGAAATATATCATTCCTAATAATACTTGAGAATGTAAAAATGTTTTTAGAGGAATCTAATGCTGGTTAAAAAAATAATCATGGGCCGAGTGTGGTGGCGCACGCCTTTAATCCCAGCACTCGGGAGGCAGAGGTAGGAGGATCGCCTTGAGTTCGAGGCCACTCCATAGTGAATTCCTGGGCTAGGTGAGACCCTACCTCGAAAAAACAAAAAAACAAAACAAAAAATCATGGGCTGGAGAGCTGGCTCTGTGGTTAAAGGCACTTGCCTAAAAAGCCTGATGGCTCAGGTTCAGTTCCTCAGTACCCACAAAACACCTGAGGCTGAGTAATGTAAAAAGAAAAGTCTAGCTGGGCATAGTGGCACATGCCTTTAATCCCAACACTCGGGAGGCAGAGGTAGGAGGATCACCATGAGTTCGAGGCCACCCTGAGACTACATAGTGCATTCCAGGTCATCCTGAGCTAGAGTGGGACCCTACCTCAAAAAAAAAAAAAAAAAAAAGTCTAGATGTAGCTCACAGTTTGGGAGGCAAAACTCCTATCAGCTCCAACCCCGATAAGGTCCCTTTCACTGGGTCACAACATGGCAGAAGAGGGCAAGTGTGTGATGTGATCTCTCATGATAACAACTGATCTCTCAAGAGCTAACTCACTGAACAAGACTAGTACTAGGTCTGGCATGCTGGTGCAATCGACAGAGTGTTTGCTTGACATGTATGAGGCCTCAGGTTTAATCCACAGCTCTGTATAAACTGAGCATGGTAATGCATGCCTATAAACCCATGTCTCTGGGGGTAGAAGCAGGAGGTTCAGAAGTTTAAGGTTATTCGCACCCACGTAGTGAATTCAAGGCCAGCTTGGGATAGGAGATTCTGTCTCCAAAACAAACAAGCAATAAACCATCATTAGTCCCTCCCTAGGGTGGTACCCTATGGCCTAACTACCTTCCTCTAGGCCTCACCTCTTGAAGATTCCGCCACTTCAGCTCTGCCACGCTGGGGACCAACCTGCTACCACATGACCCTTAAGGGACATTCTCAAACCCCATCCAAACCTAGCATAGTAGTTGTCCAGACAAAATCCCCTGTGTTTACATTCCTCCAGATAGCAGGCAAAGTGTTGTGATTGTTAAACATCCTAATTGTAGGGAAAACAAAAAAGATGAAGACCTTGTCTTAGAACTTTAGGAAACCAGGGCAGGGAGCTGGCTTAGTCTCTAAAGTACTTACTGCACAAGCACGAGAACCTGATTTCTTAGCCTCAGCGCCCACATGGCAGCCGGCGACAGAGGTGTGTATCCATAGCCCCAGCACTGAGGAGGCAGAGACAGGAGGGTCCCTAGGGCTTACTGGATGGCTCATCTAGCCGGATTGGTCAGCTCCAGGTTGAGTGAGAGACTTTCCCGAAAGCTAAGATGGAGAACAACTGAGGAAGACACCTGATGTGGACCTCGAATTTCCATGTACATGGACACATACATGCAGGCACACCTGCAGTGCACATACGAACATGCACACACACTCCGTGTGCACATGCACATGCAATGAAGATAAATTTTGGAAAATGACGCCAGGCAACTGTACAACTCCCAGGGATGACAGACCACACACTTAGTTCATCCTCTTGGGCTCCACTTCTGTAGTCCTGCGAATAACGTCTCAATGTCACTGCCGAGGATGTAGCATGTGGCTTCATCTTTCCTTTGCCCAGGACAGCCTCTTTTTTTCCAACAGTTCAGTTTCCCGTTGGTGTCTTTGACTGTTAACTAACTGTTCCAAGCCTCGTTTGAAATGGCCCATGTGAGCGTGAAGACCTCCTAAACTAGAGTTGATACTCTGGAGGAAGGCAGATGGTGTCATACAAGCTTGCTGCCAACACATGGGGACTTCAGAGATCACCTGTGCCTGTGTACCCATCAGGCCCCGCCTGCTCAGGAGCTGCTGAGGATGGCAGTCAGAGAACCTAGAGCCCCTGTCCTTCAGGCACCTTTGTGAAGGGAAACATGCTGTTGGAGCTCTCCTTCAGTACTCCCGCCACAGTACTCGCCTATGGCTTGAATAGCTCCCTTAATAAAGCTCTGCTTCAGCATCCCGCTTCCAGACTTGACTTGACAGGCAGCAGCACTTGGAGTCTGCAGAGCAACATCATACTATTCCGTGTCACAGACTTGGAAACAAACTCTGAGAGTGTGATGGGTGCCCCCTCCAAGACCACAGCCAGGGCGCAAGGGCTCGGCTTTTAGCTCTGGTCTCAGCTCTAAAGATTACTGCTGTTCTGGCCTCCACAGAGCAAGCATGTTCCATCCTTGGGGTAAAAATGGGTTTCTTGTGGCTGAGAAGTTTGCTCAATGGTTCAAGGTTCAAAGCCTGCAAGCCCAGGTTCAATTCCTCAGTCATCCACATAAAGCCAGATGCACAAAGTAGTGTGTGAATCTGGAGTTCATTTGCAATAGCAAGAGTCTCTGACATACCTGTGTAGTCTGTCTGTCTGTCTCTCCCTCTCTCTTTCAAATAAGGAAGAGAAATTTTAAAAATGGATAAAAGAAGGACTCAAAGAGCAAAGGAGATAGACATAGTGGCTCATTACTGTATTCCCAGAACCTGCATAGACTTAGGCAGAAGGATCACAAGTTCAAGACCAGCCTGGCCTATATAGTGAGTTGTAGGCCAGCCTCAACAACATAAGCAGACCCTGTTTAAGACAGACTGCAAAAGACATTGCGTTCCTCTGGGATGGATCTAGGAGCAGGGGAGACAGGCCTAAGCTTAGAGTGGGAACCCTGAGGTGAGATTTCTTGGGGTGTACTTTGTGGATGCCCCTGGAGAAAGCACATCGTGGGGTGGCTTACTGGAGACCAGGCTGGAGCACAAGACACCATGTAGCAGTAGGGACCCTCAGTTACACAGGGGACACGTGGCCCACCCATGGTCCTGCATGGTCTTCCTGGCTCCAGAGCCCTTTCCCTTCCTTTGTGTGGAGAGCTGCTCAGAGCCAACACACAGACCATAGGCTGTGGGAGGGACAGTGCTGGGGACATCAGCTGAACAGGGATGGCCTCTCAAGGGTCTCCCACTTCTCCCTTCTGCAGAAGGTGGGCTGTGATGGAGTGATTGGCTCCAGCAAGCAGGAGGACAAGTGTGGTGTGTGTGGAGGGGACAACACCCACTGCAAAGTGGTCAAGGGCACAATCACAAGATTGCCCAAGAAGCAAGGTGAGCGAGCCCATGCTGTCCCTGGGCGGGCCTGACTCCCTGGTGGGGCTCTGGATGGGTTCATGACCCCAGGCGGGCCTAACTCTCTGGTGGGGCTCTGGATGGGTTCATGATTTTCTGGGGTTGGGGGCTGTTGGGGGTCATGGAAGGGAGGTCTGGTCAGGAAGCTTGAATCAGAGCCACAGTGGAGAAGGTAGAGCAGGGCTCAGGTCACAGTGGGCCTTAGAAGACTTTCTTTGAGGTCTGAGGCCTGCTGGGGCATGCGCTCTCTAGCCCTCCAGGGTGCCTGGCCTGCCTGGCCCTTGCTCCTGCCCTTTCTCTTGCCCACAGCCGGTTGTCAGCAGGACTTCCCTGGGCTCATCAGTACCGTCATTGGCCCTGAGGAGGGAGCAGTCAGAATGTCTCCACAGGGCTGCAGGATGGGACTGGGGAACTTGGGGCCCCTTGTTATTTTATTTTATTTTGTTGTAATGAAGTATCTGAGAACAGATAGCTTATAAAGAGAAGAGTTTGTTTCACAGTTCTTGGAGGTAACAGTCTGTAATGTATGGTGACAGCTCTGGGGAGGGCCCTGTTGGCTTCATCAGTTCATGGCCAGATAATACCACAATGGCAGGAGTCTGGACAAGAGGGAGAGATCACTGGGTGGTACAGGAAGCAGTTGGATGTGGGTCAAGAATGGCATCCCACTAGGCTTCACCTTTTAAAAGATCCCATCACCTCTCAATGCACTGAGACCAAGCTTCTAGCATATAAAACCTTGGCGAGCACTCTCAAACCATATCCGTGACCATAGCGCTGGCAGTGGAGTCTGGAAGTCAGCCTTCTGGGTGACCCCCCTGTCATTGTCTATTTTGTGTCATCATAACAAAATACCTGGGGCTGGATACTGTAGAGCAAGCTATGTTTGGTTGACAGTTCTGATGGTTGGAGTGTCCAGACAATGTGGTGCTCTGTGTAAGTGAAAGCTTCTTCCGGGGCAGAGAAACACAGGAAACCAGCCATGCAGAAGGAGCCAGCCTACGGGTGGCCTTGCTTCTCTCTGCCTAGAACGCGTTCAGCAAGACCAGCACTAACCCCTCCGAGAGTCCTGTGACCTGACTCCTCTCCTTAGGCCCCACCTCTTCAGTGTTCTACCACCTTCACACAGCTACACGGAGAACCACCATGAAATTCTGGGGGACACACCCAAGCCACATCCAAACCGTAATGTTGCAGGATTTGGGGATTCAGGAGGGGTTCCCCAGAATTTGTGAACCTCAAATTTTGGGTTCTGTCCCTCCTTTAATAAAGAATTAATAAAGATGGACTAAAGAAGGATAAATTATTAAGTTACTTTAGGGGAAAATCACAAATTGTGAGGTTTATTTAAGGGACATTGAGATTTAAGAGAAACAGAGGTTTTTAAAGAGAGACCAGAGTAAAGCTGCAAGCCCGTGAAGGACAGAATTCAAGAGCTTGCATAAGGAGGGCTGGAAGGAACAGACATGGCATCTGCTGTGTGCTTTCCTATGGAGGGAAGTTAAGAGGGAAAATAGTGAGGCTCAGTGAAGAATAAGAGGGAAAATACATAGCCAGAGACCAAGAAACTCAGAGGAGCCAGGCATGGTGACACATGCCATTAAAAATCCCAGCATTTGGGAGGCAGAGGTAGGAGGATTGCAGTGAGTTCGAGGCCACCCTGAGACTACATAGTGAATTCCAGGTCAGCCTGAACTAGAGCGAGACCCTACCTCAAAAACCAAAAAAAAAAAAAAAAAAAAAAAAAAAGAAAAGAAAAGAAAAAGAAAGAAAGAAATTCAGAGGAAAAATGACTAATGAAGAGAGTTGCACTCATGGTTACCCCAAGTTTAAGGAAGTTACTCAGGTATCAGGCCTGGAGGTAGGGAGAGCACCCACATGGTAGATCTAGACTATAAGGGAAATACACATGTGGTAGATTCAGAAACCAGAGCAAAATACACATGTAATCAAAGTGGGAAGTTACCCCAAACTATAAAGCAGAGGCAAACAGTAAAGTTCTCCCAGTCCAAGAAACAGGATTATGTTCTCCACCCCACCCAGCCAGGCCAGCTGAGGCCAAGCCTCACACATGGGTCCCAGTGGCCTGAGTGAAGGGAGAGACAGGCAGAGCTGAGCCAGCCAGAAAAACAGACCTGATGGGTTTGTAGATTTGGAGGGCAGATCCCAGAGCCCGCCCACCTGGGCCAGCCCATCTAGGTAGCGTGCTGATCTGTGGGCAGCAGGGGGTGCTGTAGATCAGTCTGGATCCAACACGGGTTCCATTCCTGCCAGGAGTTCCATTCTTGTGCCAGGGCGAGGTGGCATGTGGGGTGGCATCTCCTGGTTCCTCTGGGCCTCAATTTCTAACTGAAATTGCCTAAAAGAAACTAGCTTTCTCCTATCCTCCTTTAGCAACAGCCTCATACGGATGCCCTGCCCTCTGGGCAGACCTGCAGCAGCTGACCACACCCCCTGTGGTCTCTGCCAGCCTGTCGCTGAAATGGGGAGACACCACTTTGGGTCATGTCTTGTCAAAGGCCGCAGAGCAAATGCGTAGGATTGGGAGGCAGGGCCACCACCCAGGAAGGCTTTGCTGGTCAGGCTCTCAGCATTGGCCACGTGCCACAGCGCCCACCCCTGGTGTGCTGCTTTGATGCACTTTGCGGATCTGATGCAGTTCGCAGATGAAGCAGCTGAGGTCCAGACACGCCAGGCGGCTTGTGCAGGACCTCCCTTCTAGACTCACTTCCCAGCATGACTAGGGGCTAGATTCCCACCTGAGTTTTCAGTGGAGGCAATGCCTGAAATATGAAGAGAAGCAGAAAGGCTGGACAGGGAGCATCTGCCAGCCCTGGGCAATAGCCTGAACCACACCCAGTGGTCCTGGGCTACAGCCTAGGTCACGCTCAGTAGTCCCTGGGCCATGGCCTGGACCACACCCAATAGCATTTCCACTGGCCCCTCTCTAGGAGGATGACCAAAGCCTGGGAAGTACAGAGGCTTCAGGAGCGCTCCCTATGGATCTGCCTTCAGTAACCCCGAGTGTCCGTTGCAGCTGCCTCCCATCTTCTCATTTTATGTTCTTTTCACTTCCAAAGATTACATCAAGATGTTTGAGATCCCTGCGGGAGCCAGACACCTGCTCATCCAAGAGGCAGACGCCACCAGCCACCATCTGTGTGAGTCTCAGAGCTCAGTGTCTTGCTGTCTGTGAGACCCAGCTCTTCTGGTCTGGGCAGAGTGCCAGGGCTTGGAGGCCTGGATTGTGTGGCAGACACCTGAGCCGGGCATCTCTCTCACAGATAGGTGTGGCTGCAGTCCAGTCCACCTGTCTTTCCACTCAGTCCACCTGGTGAGCTTTCCTGGGAGGTTCTTCCTGTAGAGATGCAAGACCACGGGCTCGGAGGGCTCTCCCTGGCAGCAGCTGAAGAGGGATATATGTCCCTGACAAACCACCCCTTACATCCTGCAGTTTACCCTTCACAGCTTACCCACGAGAACAAGCAGGTCTGTGAGCAGCGGAGTCCTGGCCCCACCCCAACACACCAACTAGAGGCAGCCAAGCTATCTAGTGGATGTGCTAACACTCTAGTTACTTCTTTCTAGCTCTTATTTATTTATTTGTTGTGCTAGGAATCAAACTCAGGCTCCCACATGCCAAACATATGCTCTGCCAACTCTGTGATTTTAAATTTAAGAGATTCTACCAAAGATAGGGATTTCTAGCATCTCTTGAAATATTGGACATTCTCACAACCCTTCTCATGCAGGAACTCTGGCTGCAAGACTGTACTTGCAGGCTACTTGGACTCTGCTCAGGAGTCTCAGCCATCTCCACCCCTTCTCTCAAAAGCATCTAGAGCCTTCTTCGTGGGGAGTCATGGGACCTAGGTCAGCAGTGACTTTGGTAACAATGGCAGTGGCGGAGGGAGACTCTGGACAAGTCCTTTCTTCCGACCTGGACTCCACATTCATCCCTGTCCCTCACGGGCTGCACTGGGTTCAGCACCTGCAGAAATCCACCACATCTGATGTGTGACAAATCTGCCATTGTCTTTTAAGGCTCTTGGTTATTCCAGGGAGAAAATACATGCACTACCCCAAGTGCAGAAGCCAGTAGCACTTGCCTAAACAATAAAGTCATTTGCTGGGGCTAGAGCAATGGCTCGGTGGGTAAAGTGCTTGCTGCATGAGTGTGAAACCCCAAGTTTCAGTCCCGAGTACCCATGTGAAGTGCCAGGCCAGGCAAAGAGCACGGAGAAGAGCCCCCGGGGCTCGCTGCTGGTGGTCCAGTGAAATTTGTGAGCTCTGGGTTCACTGAGAGGCAGTCTCAAAAAAAAAAAAAAGAAAGTGGAGGTCTGGAGGGGTGGCTCAGCAGTTAAAGGTGCTTGCTTGCAAAGCCTGCCAGTTTGGGTTTAACTCCCCAGTACACATGCAAAGCAGGATACACAAAGTGGCATGTGTGTCTGAAGTTCATTTGCCGAAACAAGAGGCCCTGGCATGCCATTCTCTCTCGAAAAAAAAAATACTTTAAGTAATAATTAATGGAGAACAACTGAGGATGACACCCAATGTTGACTTCTGGCCTCCACACTAATATGCACACAGGTGTGCACACACTTTCAAAATGCATATACACACCACACATACGCAAAAGACAAGTCCCAAACAGAAAACTTCTCTGACCCAGCACTGTTTCCTAAGTTCTCTGAGGCTGAAGTTGACACCTACCTTGTCTAGGTGCTTGAAGACACATTAAAGAGATAACAACAGAAGCTTTCCTTATAACCAGGCAGAATGACGGGAGATGAGGTTCTCACTCTGGCCCTGCCTGCCCCACCCTAAAATCACCATGTCCCCAGGGGCCCATCCCAGCTTAATCAGGACACTGTGGGAGTATGGGCAGGGGATGAGGCCTTAGGCTATTTAGATAGAGTGGGGGTGACCCTGCCCCTCCAACTAAACATGTTCTTAGTACCCTGGCAGAAAGCTGCATCTCGGCCCCCACTCCACCCACCCCTGGCGCTCTCGTGTCCACGGTGCCTCGCCTCTGCATCAGTACGCTTCACGTTTGTGTAATAAAATACTTGGGGCAACCAACTTATAAGGAGGAAACATATGTTTAGGTCACAGCTGTGGAGGTCCAAAGACACAGTGCTGATGAAGGCCGTAGATTGTGATACACCATGGCAAGAAGCTGTGTAGGAACAAAACGGTCACATCTTGAACTACAGCAGAGAAAGAGAGGGTGGCTGGGCTCCCACAGCCCCCTTCAAGGCCTGTCTTCCACTAAGGTCATCTCCCAGAGGTCCCACCAGCTCCTAAATAGCACTGTCCTGGGGACCAGCATGTGACACACACTCAACCTCCTGTCCCCAGTAATCTCTAAGTGGCAATTGGGTGCTCTGATAGCTTGCAGGGGGTGGCCTTGGCAGCTACAGAGGACTCCTACAGGAAGCCCACAAACACCCAGGACCAGGTGGGGAAGATCTAGAAGGGGTACTGATATGGACAGAAGGACACATGTGGAAGGGTATTCTGGTCCCCATGGACCAACCAAGGGCACAGTGTGGCTCCCAAGATGGGACATCTCTGACAGGGATAGACCCCTAGCTGAGGATGGCTGGGAAAGACTCCACAACCTTACCACCCATCCAAAGCAGGGTGCCCCGCTGGGTCTCCCCTGATGGACATGAGTCCTACCCTTTTGCCATTCTCAGCCGTCAAGAACCTGGAGACAGGCAAGTTCATCTTAAATGAAGAGAACCACGTGGATCCCAATTCTAGATCCTTCATTGCCATGGGTGTGGAGTGGGAGTACAGGAACGAGGACGAGCGGGAGACGCTGCAGACCATAGGCCCTGCTCCGTGGCACCATTACTGTGCTGGTGAGTCAAGGCAGTGGGCATGGGGCCACCTGCAGCACTGGGGGCGGGGACTCCTGAGCCTTCCTCCTGCACCCTACAGGCCATGCTCTGAACAGCTCCTTGGGACCTGCCCTAATCTCTAACTTCAGGTTAACCTGGAATAGACATGAGCCCATGCATCAGAGCTCTGGGACCTGTGCCAGCTCTTACCTGAGGAAAAGCCTCTCTCAGGGTTTCCATTGCTCCATTTAAGTGACATTCACAGCTGCCATCCATGGTGCTTATTCACATCTTCTGTTGTCGTGAAACCCTGCCTGCCACGCCCTGGGAAGAAATCAGAGACCCGCCCAGGGTCGTGGTGGACTTTGCATCTAAGCAGAGCCAGACTCCCTATCCTGTAGGATCAGGACCACATAATGTTCTTTATTACAAGGAGTCTTGAGGGACTAGGATTTCAGATGACTTAAATTTTTTTAATTTAAATTAATTGTATAAATGATATATTTTATCTAAAAAATGGACACACTATAGGCAAGGCTCCAGTCCCCTGAGTGCCACCAACAGGCTGGGCACCGTCACCCGGTGCCCGGGCTCCATGTGTGGGCAGCATCTGTGGAGCAGCCGTCGCGGCAGGCCACACACGCTTTAAGAGTGCAGTGCCCTTCTCTTACCTTCCCTGCTGCAAGTGGACACTTCTTAGGAAGTCCTCTGGTGACCCACCTAAGTTGGACCACAAACAGTCCTGAGAATTCAAGTGTCATGTCTGTCGTTGGGGATTCACCCATCACTAAAACTGACATATAACCTCTCAGTGGGCACTCGGCACGCTGGGCTGCTGCCAAGATACACGCGCCAGCTGAGGGAAACACGTCACGCGCTGAGGCCTGGCTTCAGGACCCACAACGTGAAAAGCATCGTTTTCGCAGCATATTTAGTGTCATATTTCCTTTCTTTCCTTTTTCTTTTCTTTTCTTTTTTTTTTTTTTTTTTTTGGAAATAAGGTGTCACTCTGCAGACCACATTGGCCTCAAACTTGTAGCAATCCTCCTGCTTCAGCCCCCTCCCCTGAGTTCTTGGAATACAAGCCTGAGCCACTGTATCAGGCTGATTTTACTTCTCTGAGCGGCCCTGAGGGGCTGGGGTTGTGCTTCAGTGAGTAGAGCATGTGTCTGGTTGCACTCCCAGTACCACATTAACTGGGTATGGTGGTACATGCCTATAATCCCAGTGGAGGTAGGAGGGAGAGGAATTCAAATTCATCCTCAGCTACATAGTTTGAGGCAAGCCTGGGTTACATGAGATTATCCTTAAAAAAAATTGGCCGCTGGGCTAGCAAATATTCCTAAGCCCAGGGAGGCTGTAATGAAGCAAGGATGTTGTTAGAAAAGCTTCATTCAGGCGTGAGCTCTAACTGTTGGCTTTAAGTACACTGTTAACAAGTCAACAATATGCATTGTGTTTAAACGAAAGCAGACACAAATCGAGTTTATCTATTGAAATGACCAAAATACCATGATTGTTCCTTAACTGGTTACTGTAATATTTCAGAGGTTGGAATACAGAGGTTCTGAGACCTCACTTTTAGAAATGGGAGGTCCATGAATAGCTCAGAGTGGGAATCTTCAGACTAAGGGGCAGAGGGGGAGTGAGGAGCTGGGGAGTCAGCAGCGGCTGTGGCTCAGGGCAGAGTGGCTTTGGAGGGAGGAGGACAGGGAGAGCGTGTCACTGCTGGACAAACCGGGCAAGGATCCGTGGAGTGCAGTGGGGGAGGGGGGGAGAGGGTACAAGCTGGCTAGGAAGAAAGGAAGGGACAAGGGCGGGAGAAAGAAATAGAGAGAGATGAATAAGAGACAGAAGGAAAGCGACTATATGAGCAGAGAGTAGGAGGCTGAGGTGGAAACGCAAGAGGTACTGGCAGAAAAGTATAAAGAAGGTATTCACACCTTTCTTTGTAAAATAAAAGTATAAAGAAGGTATTCACTTCCGGTTAAGATGGCAGGGTAGGAACCACGCCAAAGCAGCCTACGGGGGGAAAAAAAAACAGCAAAGAAGGTATTCACACCTTTGTAAAATAAGGGGAAAAGTAGCCAGGACTTATATGTCCATGTCCCTGGGAGGGGACGTGTGGGCCAGTGATCAAGGGAGAAGATGGGCATCTGAAGAGAGTGGATCCTTTGAGGGAAGACCTAATTTTGTCCAGTTGGGAGGGGGAAAGGAGCTCTGAAATCCATGGTAAGTTGAAAATCTACAAAACTGCACGGGCTGCACTGGACTACAACCAGGGTCGCTGCTGTTGTCCACTGTTGCAAACACCATCACTGGCCAGGGAGAAGGTTCAAACTCAAGATTGCAAGCGCTGAAAAGAAGCGAGGTGGGGGAATGGCTCAGTGGTCAGGGTGGCCTGGCCACGGTCTCCCAGGCATGAGATCCTCAGCATGTAAAACGCCTGGTGTCAGTTGACAACTGTCATCCCAGAATGGGGAAGGAGAGCCAAGAAATCCCGGGACTCCCTGGCTAGGTGGTCTAGCCAAGTCAGTGAGCCCTAGGTAAGTGAGAGAGAACCTGTCTCAAAATATGGGAGTGGAAGCCGAGCATAGAGGCGCACGCCTTTAATCCCAGCATTCAGGAGGCAGAGGGAGTTGGTTGGCCATGAGTTCGAGACCACCCTGAGACTACATAGTTAATTCCAGGTCAGCCTGGACCAGAGTGAGACCCTACCTCAAAAAACAAAACAAAACAAAATATGGGAGTGGAGCTTGACCAAGTAGCTTCCTGACTACCTCTGGCCTCCACACAGGTGTACATGCACCTACATACATGCACACACGTGCACACAGACATTGAAGTGCTATTCCCATTGATGCACATCACTTTACACCACCATAAGTTAAGAAACCATAAGGCCAACCATTCTAAATCAGTGACTAGTTCCCTAGAGTCATGGTTCAGTACCCAGCAGAACATAACCTTTGTGAATACCAAGAAGTGATAGATACCTTAGGCTAATGTTTCTAAATTGACTGGTGAGGAAGGGCAGGTATCTGGCCACACATTCATGACCTTCTTGGGGTGGCTCCAGGTTATTCCAGAGGGAGACACCCGCATCTCGCTGACGTACAAATACATGATTCATGAGGACTCTCTCAACGTCGATGACAACAATGTCCTTGAAGATGACTCTGTGCGCCACGAGTGGGCCCTGAAGAAGTGGTCTCCCTGCTCCAAGCCCTGTGGTGGAGGTGAGGGGGTTTCTCGCTGCCAGGGTTCCCAGGCTGAGTGATGAGCATGAATGCTGGAGAGCAGTGCCATCTCTGAGTTGGGGCTCAGTGTGAGCAGAAGCATGAGTTGGATGTTCTTCAGGGTGAAGGGCTTCCTGGCCTGACAGGTGCTATGTTCCAAGTGTGAGAAGACTGTCCCCAGAGGCAGTAGGGAAGCCATAACAGTGACCTCCATCAGAGTGGTCAAGAGCTTAGCCCAGGCTGGGAGGGGTCCATGGAGCAGTCAGACAGGGAAGGTACTTGAGGCACCAGACCAAAGATGGCTAGAAGAGACATGCACAGCACCAGCCTGGATGGACATGGAGGGATGGGACTGGTCTGGCAGAGGTTGATGTGTGGGTGACCTTGAGGGGACAGTGCACAAGTGAAACTGGAGCATTTCTGGACAGGACAGTCCATGAGGATGGACAGTAGTGGAGCCTAAATGTGCACAGTGCCCAGGGTGTATATGAGGGAACACAATACAACCAGGCATCCTGACCTAGTCCGGGCATCTGGAAGTGTCTCAGGAAGCAGAAGATGGTGTGACACTGGCCATGATATTGCTGGTGGAGCCCATACCTCCCAGGCCCTGTGGGGGTTCCACCATCCCATGACACCCTCTCAAGCACTCTGTCTTCAGGGTCCCAGTTCACCAAGTATGGCTGCCGCAGGAGACTGGACAACAAGATGGTGCACAGAGCCTTTTGCAGTGCCCTGGTGAAGCCCAAAGCCATCCGCCGAATCTGCAACCCACAGGAGTGTTCCCAGCCTGTGTGAGTCCCAGAGGGGATCCCCAGCCCAGTGCCACACTAGAGGAGAGGCCGCAGGTGTTCCAGGGCGGGTGGGATGGGCTAGGACCCCGAGCAGCCCTGGGCCGGGCAGTGTTTGGAGCATGTGGTGGGATCCTCACCCACAGTGTTTTGTGCATCCTGAGGTGTTGCAGGTGAAGGGTGCAGGTTCGCCGCCTCTGCAGACATGCCGAGTGAAAGCATGGTGCTCATCTTGAAAATGACAGCAAATGGTATTGCTCCGGTGGGGAAACTGAGGCTCAGAGGATCCTGGCTGGCTTTCAGTGCTATACTAGATGTTTTCCAAGCAGCAGCTCTGACCATGGGCTTTGATAGGGCTGTATTCTGGATCCAAAAATTCCTTCTGCAGAGCCCTGGTAAGGGAAAATGTCTAGGTGGGGGACATGCAGGGACAGTAGGCTGAAGGAGTCCATGTTGCTCTTGTGCTTGAGTCCAGAAGCACCTCTAATACCATCAGAAGGTGAGACCACAGTGAGGGTCAGTCAGGGGCAAAGCCCCTCATGCCTCCCTGGTGTACCAGCAGAGGACACGCAGGGCATCATCTGAGCCTTGGTTTCTCCATTGCACAAGCTTACATGGCCAGCACCTTTGTGAGAAAAGAGGCGAGCAGGCCCTCTGTGCACACTGCCCATGTGGGCGGCTCTCGTCCAGCCTGGTTCCCTGACCTCCCTGACCGTGTGCCGCTCCACCCTGGCAGGTGGGTCACGGGTGAATGGGAGCCTTGCAGTCAGAGCTGTGGGCGCAGCGGCATGCAGGTGCGCTCTGTGCGCTGCATCCAGCCTCTGCACAACAACACCACCCGCTCCGTGCACACCAAACACTGCAACGACCACCGGCCCGAGAGCCGCCGCGCCTGCAACCGAGAGCTCTGCCCGGGACGCTGGCGAGCTGGACCCTGGTCCCAGGTAAGCAGGCCTCCTGGCCCTTCACCCTTGACTTCAAACTGAGCTTGGATGAAATCAAAGTAGCTAGGACCCTCCACTTGGAATACAGCTCCTGCCTAGGGCCACGGCTTAGATTTCAGGACACCAATGGGAGCCACAGAGTCAATGCCGTGCTCATAACACAGTGGGCTGTGTGTGCCTTGACTGCTGAGACAGTCCTTCTGCCTGTGTGCAGGTCTGGAAGTCCAGGATGCTGAGGGTATCATGGGCTTCCAGGAATGATGGAGATGTTTAGAAATACAGTGTCGGAGAGGCCGGGGGTCCCATTTATGAAGCTGGGGAAATCCTCTAGAAGTCTAGTCAAGATTACAGGAGGAGGTCTGGGGAGATAGCTCAATGGATAAAATGCTTACCTCATGAGCATGACAACCCAAGTTTGGTCCTTAGAATCCTCATCAAAAAGCTAGGCATTAAAAAAAATTAAAAATGAAAAAAATAGGAAAAGAATAGGACATGGTGGTGCATGCCTTTAATCCAGCACTTGTGAGGCAGAGGTAGGAGGACCTCCATGAGTTCAAGGCCACCCTGAGACTACATAGTGAATTCCAGGTCAGCCTGGGCTAGTGTGAGACCCTACCTTGGAAAAAAAAAAAAAAGGGCTGGAGCAATGGCTTAGTAGTTAAAGTGTTTGCCTGCAAAGCCAAAGGACCCAAGTTCAATTTCCCAGGACTCATGTAAGCCAGATGCACAAGGTGATACATGAGTCTGGAGTTCGGAGTGGCTGAAGGCCCTGGTGCACCCATTCTCTCACCTCTCACTCTCTCTTCTTCTTTCTCTATCTCTCTCAAATAAATAAAATAAATTTAAAAAAATTTAAAGCTAGGCAAGGTGGTAGAGCAGGAGGATCCCTGGAGGTGGGTGACTAGACAGTCTGGCCTAATTTTTAAGCTCTGGACCAGTGGGAGACCTTGTGTCCAAAAGAGGAAGAAGGAAAAAAGAGGGAGAAGGAGTTCAAGGATGACATGCGACACTGGCCTCCACACACATGTGCACCTGCTGATTCTGATTCCTGGAGGTGCATACGCAGCAGGGCTATAGTCGGATAACACGCTAGTTCTGTTTATGTGCACAGGGGAGCTCTAGTTGGGCCTGCAGTAGTTCTATTTATAGGCAGGCAGGAGAGGTATAGCTGGATCCTACAGGACTTCTATTTGTTTTTGAGGAGCCTCATGCGATTTCCGCAGAGGCCATACTGCTACGCCCTCCCTCCAGGCCTGTGTGAGGGCTGCTGGGTACTTTACAAAGAGGTGCATTTGGCTCCTGGTTCTAGAGATTCAAAGGTACCACCAATTTGAGTCTCACGAGGATCACACGGCATGTGGCACCATGGTGGGAACTCTTGGGAGCGTTCTTCCATGGAAAGAAGGAATCCAGAACCCAAGCTGGCCAGAAACAACCTCCCACTAGATGTTCCTTTCCACTACCACAATGGGGACCAAGCTTTAGGGAGCACACTCAAATCAGATCCACACCCTAGGAAGAAGGGAGAACCCAGAAGTGCCAAGTCCCATGTGACCACTGCAGACACATTTTAACCCACAATAGCTCAGAAAAGCGAGTATGTGTCTCACAGGAAAGCCCTAAGAGGATGGGCAGCCACTGTGCTCTGTCCCTACCCCAACCTTGTGTCACACTGGCCACATGCTGGGAGCAGAAGTTCCTCCAACTTTTGAAGTCAAAAGCCTAGGATGGATGGTGACCCCTAACTGGTGACTCTGTCCACTGCAGTGCTCGGTCACCTGTGGCAATGGCACCCAAGAAAGGCCAGTACTCTGCCGCACCACGGACGACAGCTTCGGTGTCTGCCGGGATGAGAGGCCGGAGACGGCAAGGATCTGCAGGCTTGGCCCCTGTCCCCGTAAGACGCCCCCATCCCCTAGCACACAGCAGCCCAAGTGAGGGGAGGTGGGGGCCTGGCCCAAGAAAATTCTGCTCATAAAAGAGTGGCTCAGCAGCCATGAACTTGAGTCAGATCACTGGCAGCCAGAGCTGGAACCTCCTTAGTAAAAACTGGAGGAAGTTAGCATTTGCTGTGAGAGAGCCCTTAGCCGGCCTCTAGTGCAGACAGGGGAGGTGGAGCAGGCTTGCCTACAAGACTCTCTGTAGATCTGGCCATGAACTCTGTTCAGGACGCTTGGAGGCCAGCCGCTTTCCTTGGGATGCTGGGGACCTACACCCCGTGCTCCAGGGGCTGAAGCTCAGACCCCCTTCTTCCCCTCTAGGAAACATCTCCGATCCTTCCAAGAAGAGCTACGTGGTCCAGTGGCTGTCCCGTCCCGACCCTGACTCGCCCATCAGGAAGATCTCGTCAAGTAACCGACCCGTTTATAACTCTGGCTCTGCCCTCCAGTGCATGCCCTGCGCCCTGTGGAGCTTGCCCTGGGCGCCTCTCCTCTGTCTCTATGGAAAGCTTCCCTGACTCTTGCCGGGCTCTCTCGGGTGAATGTTTTCTCCGGGCCGGGTGCTCGACTGTCCTCCTGAGCTTGCGCCTCCTGGCAGCAAGCGAGGGCCAGCCTCGAGGAGGCCTGGTCTGGGGACACTGGCCTCTTGTCGGGGGGGCCAGGACCTGGTTTGGTGATGGCTTGAAAAGGGGCAAAGATCTGTCATGGTGCTGGAGGGGCCAGAGGCCAAAAGTGCGAATGTGACCACTTCGCTATGGGGACCTCTTTGTGGGGCTACATCCCTCCAGGTTGAAGCTGCCGGTCAAGTCCAAGGGGAAACCGGCCCCTTCCCCTTTCAAATGCTGCCCACCATCGAGGCGAGGCCACAGGGGCCTCTGGGGCGTGCATTTTTTGTGTCTCCGTGCCGTGCCGGGGTGACAGACCCCAAGTTTCCTGCGGTGTCAGGGGCTTCCTGGCTGCCACTGCTGTTGCTGCTGCTGCTGCTGCCCCTTTGCTGTGTCCTTCTGACTTATGACACTATGGCCTGCTCCCATCCGGCCTTTGCACCCAACCTACACAGCTCTTGGCCACCAACCCCGTCCTCTCAGGGGTCGGTTATGTGGAGGAGGAGGCAGGGGGACGTGTCCCTGCAGCGGGACATTGTGGACACACCACCACTTCCATTCTCTGTCTGTTTGCTCCAATGGCCTTTTCTCGTCGTGTGCATATGACCCCAATCAGAGGATTGAGAGCGTGAGCGAGACTGGCTGATTGATTAATGATTGATTGTCTGATATGGATGTGCCTCACCTACCAGTGTGAACAACTACAGAATTACCTCACTTTTTATTGCTTTTTTGCTTAGAAACACTATGTAGAAAATGCCTTAAAGTTGAAAGGTAACAGAATTGGCTGCTAACTTCAACCTCAGCAGGGGGGCGGGGGCGGGACGGACATGGTCCAGATAGGAGGGAGGCACTGAAGATCTAGGGGGAGCCCATCCCATTCACCCACCTTTTGGCAAGGGTAAGGTTTCCAAATCCAAATGGCCTCACTCCTTCCCCTGACTAATTTGTGGGTGCAGAGACTTAGTGGGCACTCCATGCATCTTTGAGGAAAGGGGTCCTCCTCTGATACCCAGCTGGCCAGTTGGCGCTGACTGTTGCGTGGAGACCCCCAAGGGGCTCCCACAACCTGGCCTTACACCCAGAGGGTGATACACCTGGGCCCTTAGCCGTGACCAATGTAGCACTCCTGCCTGGCCTTTCCATTAGTCCCGCCTGGTCCCAGCCACCTCCATCTGGTAGTAACACGCCCCCTGCTGGATGCTCAGCTGAGCCTCCCCTCCCCCTCCGGCACTAATTACTGTTATGTAAATACTCATGTGTAACTGCGAACTAATCCTCACGACTGTTAACTTCCAATTTGATGAGGCAATGTCAGTGACCCGCGTGGCTGCTCGTGACACAACATGGTCCTGGGCATTGCGCTCTCTGTCTATATGCACTTTGGTTTATCAGGGATATTTTATTAGTGTTTTGTATGTATTTAATGATGTATTATATAGGTTCCGTTGTCATCGTTGCTTTAACAGTTTTCTTTTTCCCCATGAGACAACGTTAGTGTGTGCCAAAGTGACTGTGAAAATGATCTTTTATTCTCATTCATGATGGAAAGACCTCCTGTCATGCATCCCACAAATAAACTCAATAAAACTTCAGTTAAACCGGGTGCTTGGGCTTGGCAAGCTGATGGCTCATTCTCTTCACCTTCAAGGCAGGCAACACTGAGGCACTGTGTGGCACTAACCTCCTGGTTCCAATGACCTCACTGTCCCTTCTTCCCTTCTTCCCCTGCCCAAAGTAAATAGATAGGGCTCATCCTCCACTAAGACACATACTCGGGTATATTTCAAAATATGGCTGCAGCAGGCACTCCACCATGGCCTTAGATAGGCAACTGTAGGTACAAATCAGAGTCTTACAGGGGTGTCTGTGCTCTCGTGCTAGGTGCTAGGTGCTAGGTGCTAGGTGCTAGATGCTAGGTGCTGGCCTCACAGCCAGCAATGGGGCTCAGGATGGCTTCTCCCCTTCTTGAGTTCAGAGCTAGTGGAGTGGGAATGTGAGATTCAGGTCACCTTCCCTGAGCTACTGATCTAAGAGCCTTAGATCACTTTCGTGACTTGAGCTGTCTATTCTGGAATGACAGGTGCCTATCAGGCCAAGGGAGGGGCTTGATCTGGCCCTGGGAAAATCTAGATTGGGTGAAGCAAGGCAGGGCAGCAATGAATATGAGCATCTGGCCTGCTGACAATCATGCATGCATGCATGTATACACACATCCATGCATACATGTGTGCTCTGTACACACATCCATGCATACATGTGTGCTCTGTACACACATCCATGCATACATGTGTGCTCTGTACACACATCCATGCATACATGTGTGCTCTGTACACACATCCATGCATACATGTGTGCTCTGTACACACATCCCTGCATACATGTGTGCTCTGTACACACATCCATGCATAACTGTGTGCTCAGCCCTGCCTGCCTATGTCTCCAGATACCTGCACTCAGCCATAGGGCCTATATGTATCCTGTCCCTCTGCTGACAATAACCAGGCAGGCAGTGGTCAGGGTTCCACAAATACCTCCTGACCTGGGTCTGTGTCCTACAGGTGGAACTCTTCCCACCCTCATCTGTGCCAGGGGAAAGTAAGAAAGTATGGGAGATCATGAGAAAGCACAGTGGAGCCGGGCGTGGTGGCGCACACCTTTAATCCCAGCACTCGGGAGGCAGAGGTAGGAGGATCGCTGTGAGTTTGAGGCCACCCTGAGACTACAGACGAATTCCAGGTCAGCCTGAACTAGAGTGAGACCCTACCTCGGAAAACCAAAAAAGAAGAAAGAAAGAAAGAAAAGAAAAGAAAGAAAGAATGAAAGAAAGGACAGTGGAGAATGACCCCACATCCTGGAGATGGTTTGGGGGACCTAGGGCTAGGACCCAGCCTTCGGGGACATCAGAGTAGCTGTGGCTGACTCCACTGCCTAAAGCACTGCTTATAAACAAGACAGTCATAGCTGAAGAGAGACAAGAGCCCCGAGAGCAGTTGTGGCTGTCATTATTGTGTCCCTCAGCCCACATTTCCAAAGAAGAGTCCTTTAAAAGGGCCCCAGGCTAGAGTGCCCAGTGACCCAGGCTATCACATGCCCAGGGACATCTGAGGCTCATGGGGAGCACCTGTGATGGGAGAGCTGTCACTTGCTTTTTAAACTAGTTGCATAACCTTTTGAATGAAGAAATGGGTGCATGAACCCACTTCTTTACTAAGCTATATATATTCTCTGTAGCACTTTCCAGAACATGAGAGATGATTTTGATGGTGCATAAACGTGGCCTAAGTTCCCCAGGAAGTCTCTTCCTACTTCTCTTTAGCCTTTATGACAACCTCTGGGAGAAAGTTTTGCTTTGAACCAGTTCCAAAATCTCTCACACTTTTATTTCTCTCCAACTCGGAGCATTGCAGGGGCTATCTCCTGGAGTTTGATCAGGTAGACTCTGACTTTGAAATGGACTTAAAAGGACTTAAACTTTTTCTTTGTATTCATGTTTAAGGTTTTCTGACACACTTGTCTTTCATGAATAATAGTAGTATTAATTTTCTTCAAAAATAAATTATAAGTACAAAAAGGAGTTAATTTAAAGGAAACTACTCAGATACCACCAAGACTGTGGGAGTGGCATACAGATGACATACTTTAGGAAAAATGTATTTATTCTCTGGGCTGGGGAGATGGTTCAGTGGTTAAAGGTACTTACTTAAAAAGTCTGCCAGCCTGGGATTCAGTTCCCTCGCTGCCCACATAAAGCCAGCCTGCCTGCCTGGGGCCAGTTCCCCTGCCACCCACATAAAGCTGATGGACATTTGTTTGCAGCAGCGTGAGCATCTGTAAACACACATACACATACACATACATGTGCAAATAAGTAAAAGAAACATTTAAGTGTTTATTCTCAATAGTTTATCATCATTCTCTACAGGCCAATAATTCTTACTAGTCAATTGTTGCTGGGAATGGCAGATCAAGTATTATAAAACCAAAATATTAACATGGTGGTGATCCTTCACCATGACTTAGGACACACTGCTCAGCCCTTTGGAAGCATAATTTGCAGCTCATTTATCTCAGAGCTTTCTGGGTAATGACACTACTAAAAATATACAAGCACTGATGGCTGGTTTCAGATGTTCAAGTCCTTTATATAAAATGTCATTGCATTTGCATATAACTTATTATGTCCTCCCATACACCTTGCGTCCCCTCTAGGTTACTTAAATACATAATACAATGGAAATACTATGTGCATAGTTGTTACACTGTATCGTTCGGGGAATAACAAGAAAAGGATCTGTACAGACATATTTTTTCTTCCAAATTTGCTCTGTGGTTGGTTGGATCACAGGTTGGTGGAACCATGAATTCAGAAGGCTGACTACATTTCAAAATGTTTTCTAGGTTGGTATCAGGGCAGCCAAGCTCTTAACCAGAGGCTTTTTCGATTACTCATTCTCTCACTTGTTGTAATCTTTCAGGTCTGGAGAAACACCCTCCACTGGTCAGGCATCCCCCCCACACACACACACACTGGAAGAGAGGAGGAAGGAGGCACCCTGGAAGAGCACAGGCTCAGAGCACCTCTAGCCACTGGCAGTTTTCCTTGTGACGGGTCTGCCCTTGACCTAGGGGCAGCCAACATTTTATTCAAAGAGAGAGAACAAATATTCTAGGCATTTGTTCCTCTATGATTGCTAGCACAACCACTCAGCTTGTCTGTCATAGTTGGTTCATGATGAGTGAATGAGTACGGCTGTAATTCCATAAGACTTTGTTGACAAAGCCGGGTAAGGGGGATGAATCTAACCCGTGACGATCATCTCCTTACTACTACAGTAGTAATCCATGAACAAGCATGGCTGGTAGGTTAGTCAGCTTTCCACCACTGTGACAAGATGACAGCTTTCTTTTGGCTCACAGATCCAGGATTTTCAGGCCACGGTTAATTGGGCCTGTGCAGTACAATGTGGTGAGAACACCTGACAGAGGACACCTGTCTACCTCCTGAGAGCCAAGAAGCAAGCAGAGACAACCTGCAAGCTCATTATCCCCTCGAAAGGCATGCCTTCAATAACCCCACTTCCCTTCACTAGCCCGCCTCCTAAAGGGTCCATCTCCCACTAGCACCAAGCCTTTAACAAGGCCCTTGGGGGCCATTCTAGATCCAAACTCTCCCAGCTTGGTGGGAGGTAAAGACTCACGATAGTTGCTTAGTCCCAATATGTGTGAAGGAAAAGGCACAAGAACAGGAGAGAGTGGCACTGTGTGGCAGTGGTGGCCCTCTCTGGGGCCTGGCTCCTTCCTTTGCCAACTTTTTTGGGGAAGGTCTGTCACTCAACTCATTGAGGGCTGGAGAGATTGCTCAGTGTTTAAAGGCATTTGCTTGCAAAGCCTTCTGGCCCTGGTTTGATTCTCTAGTACCCATGTAAAGCCAGACACACTCAACTCTTATTGAAAGCCTCCCTGAGTGCCAGGAGGACTGTGACCAGTGGCATCACACTGTTCAGCCTCAGCAGCTGTCAGGAGACAGAGGGCAGCATGGGGCAAGGAAAGGAGCAGCTGCAGACCTGCGCCCCTGGGCCCAGCATGAAATGCAAGAGCTCTGATTTTACCTCCTTTACATTGTGGGCATTTGTGTAAAATTCTTATCTAAGGAAGGCAGTATCAGTTTTAAAACCCTGAACACCACATCTCAGATCCTTGCAGCTGGGTTCTAGAATCACTGCTGAGCTGCGGGCTGTAGCATTCCTCTGTCTTTGCTGTGGGGTAGCCTGGGCTTTCCTGAAGGCCTGCTCCGCCTTTGTCCTGGTGCTGTGGGCACTGATTGTGGCTGCTTCAAAGCCAGAGCTGTAAGTAGGTCTGTCTCTGGTGCTCCACACCTCTGTGTGTTTTTCTTGCCTATAGCTATATTGATTTAGAACCCATAATTTTTCTGTATTGGACTTCCTGAGCTATTCCCATGTATTCTTTCTGCATTTATGCAGGCATGCATTCTTTGATTCACTGTAAGTGGCTTTGGAGGCTAGAAAGGTATTCAAATACTGCCTGGGGCTCTGTCCTCCGGGCTTTCAAAATGATGGAAAAACCAGGCTCTGTCATGTTATCTGTCAGTTAAGTGTGAACGGTCCAGCTGCAATGAAGTATGGGGAAGGCTTGGTATCATGAGGCCACAGATCTAGGGTGGCATGGTTATGGGGGCAGCTTGGAGGAAGAGGAGAGGCGTGGTGTGTGCACACCCTTCCTGTGGCCCGAGGGACCGTGGTGCAGAGCAGGGCCTGGGGCTCAAGTGAAGCTGAAGAGGAGAAGGGGACTTGCCTTTGCAATCAGGGACAATGCACAAGTGCCAGGCAGTGGGGTGACTTGGTCACATCTAGAAAACAACACAATTGTCTAAGGCCATACCACCCTGAATGTGCCAGATCTCAGCTAAGCAGGGTCAATTCTGGTCAGTATTTGGATGGGAGAAAACAGCACTATTCCTAGAGCAGGATAGCTAGAGGAGAAGGAAGAGAGAATGTTTTTAAAAGTGAGGGGGGGTCCTGCCATGGTGTAGCCCGAGGCAAAGCAGTATGGCCAGGTGGATGTGGGAGGATTAAGAAGCCTGACATCTTTCCCTGTCTAGGAAGAGCTACTGATGAGCTTGGAGACAAGCAGATTGGAGATGGGGAGCTAGGATGTAGAAGGCTCACCGAGCAACCTGACTGGTGTGCCTGGAAGCTCATTCGCTAAGGTTGAGGGTACAAGCAGAGACCATGAGCTTGAGTAGATGGGTGAAGTCTCAGGCACCCTTAGGACTCACAGGACAAGACTGAAGCTCTGGGAGTTTGGAGTCGGTGGGTCACCTGGAGCAGTAGCCATGCAGGACCTCGGGCCTGCAGGGGGGGGGGGTACGTGTCTGCCACTGCAGAGAGTGTCAGCAGATCAGCATCTCCCAGGACACTGCACCGTGCTTGGTGTGTAGCATAGCTCTGTCTCCCATCTGACTCTGCTCCTGTCTCATTCTCTTCTTCCCTTCTTGTCTTCCTTTCCTCCCTCCTTCCCTCTACTCCTCACTCCTTCCTTTTCTTCCTTCTCTTAATGTTTTATTTTTATTTATTTATTTGAGAGAGGCAGAGAGAGAGAAAGAATGGGCATGCCAGGGCCTTCAGCCCGCTGTAAACAAACTTCAGATGCGTGGGCCACCTTGTGCATCTGGCTTACATGGAAATCGAACCTTGGTCTTTTAGCTTTGCAGGCAAGCTCCTTAACCACTAATCCATCTCTCCAGCCCTTTTCTTCCTTCTTTTAATTAAGAGATGAGGGGTGGGAGGGAGAAGGAGGGCACATGCTGAGACCATCACTGTGGACTCCTGGGTAACGCGGCAGGTTAGAAGCCATGTTTGTGTGATCAGGTGAAAAAAGTTAGGATTACAAACAATAGAACTTCTTCCTGTAAGAAAAAGGCCAAAGAAAACAAAAATACTCCTCAGGGGGATATTCCCCACAATGAGATCATCACAAGGGAGTGTTGACGCAGAGAAACATGGCAGGCAGGACTGGGTTCATGACCAAGCTCAGTGACCAAGAATTTATAGTGGACTAAGCAGTCCCCCGGGACAAGACTTGTTATTTGGTATTGAGTGGACTTTGTAAAACATCTCAGTTGTGTGTTCTAAGCAAAGTGAGGAGAAATATGTGGTGTCTTGGAAAGGTGGTTAAGACACCAGAGGGGAGAGAAAGAGACAGCTGTAGAGAGTACAAGGGCTGTCCATGCTGGATAGGAAAGGATGAGAATGGCATGCCTCATGAGAAGGCACTGAGTTTGGGAAGATGCCAGAAGCTCAGTGTGGCAGGGCCACAGTCTGGATGGGGCAGTGGCAGGACAGGATGGGTCATCCAAGTTGAAGCAAGTGTACAAAGGACCACACAAGCCTGAGTGGCTTTTAATTCTCTTTAGATTCTTCGGAAGCACCAGGTCAGAATGGGGGCATAGTGAGGCCACAGCTGAGGTGCTATGCTGGGCACTAGGAGTTGCCTCTTTTTGGTTGAATTTTACTATAATTACTTCTTGAAGATTATTGCAGTCAACCCCTGTCACAAACTGTCATTGGGATTACCACCAGGATGTCAAATGTGAAGATCCCCAACCAGTCCCATTCTTTAAGTTGAGCTTGGTACCACGCCTACTAACACTCTGAGATACACTGAAAAATGCAGGCTCTGCTGGGACTTGCTTGGAGGAGGGGAGCACCCCCAGCTTGCGAGACCACACTCTGGGGTGGGGGGTCTGCAAATGCATCCTGCTCACGGGCTCGGACACCACACCCACGTGGGCTCTCCACACGAGCTCCCTGCCTCTCTACTGCCTCTGGACTCTGTCCTATGCCTCCTCCAGCAAGCTTCTCCCCGAGGGGCTTCAAGTCCCCCTTACCTTGTCCTTTGGTTATTTGTCCACTTTTCTCTTTCAGAAGGCCAGTGCCAAGGCGACAAGTCAATGTTCTGTAGGATGGAAGTCTTGTCTCGCTATTGCTCCATCCCCAGCTACAACAAGCTCTGCTGCAAGTCCTGCAACCTGCGACACAACCTCACCAATGTGGACGGCGCAGCGGACGCCCCCCCTGGGAAGCACAACGACATCGATGTGTTCATGCCCACTCTCCCGGGGCCCATGCTAGCCACGCAGGCACAGCCTTCACCAGGGACCCCTCTGGAGGCCCCTCTCAATGCTTCCAGCACCAATGCCACAGACGATCACCCAGAGACCAATGCTGTGGACGTCCCTTACAAGATCCATGGCCTGGATGACGAAGTCCAGTCGCCCAACTTAATCCCCCGACGGCCGAGCCCATATGAAAAGACACGGAACCAAAGAATCCAGGAGCTCATTAATGCGATGCGGAAGAAAGAGACGCTCGGAAAGTTCTAATAAAATGGAAAGACAGCATCAGTAGCATTTCTTTTTCTGGCTTATAGAGATATTCCATGGGATGACAGATCCTGGGTTGTAGCCCAAATTCCTGATTCCAAAAAGTTTTGAGAAGACACAGGGGGAAATCTATACATTGAGCATGTGATTATCAGCTTAAGGTGGACTTGTCAGGCCAGGTTGTAGTGGGATGAACAGGAGTGTAGAGGGTCCACAAGCACAGTCAAACGTGCGCCCCCGTTGCTGAGCAGTGGCTCAGAGTCTCCCTTTCCCTGGTCCTGATGTAGAACATTTCTAGCGAGGTTTCAGTGCAAGGCCCCAGGTCCATGGAGACTATCAGGGGATTTATTAATATATGAGATATGTGATTTACTTCATAACTGGCCAGTTGCCAAGATGAGGACAATAACGTGAAGGTCATGAACTCAAAAGCCTTCAAAGACCAGGCAGCTGATGAGTGGAGGAGCCATTTGAGGACTCTGGCCAACCTGAGAGTCAACCCGGGTGGAGCTGACAGTGGGCTTGGCCATGCTGCCGCTGTTGTCTCTCTTCTCCACCAGCCATGGCCTTGCCACATAATGGTCTTCTGGAAGGTCTAGATTTTCCGGTGAAAGGCCAACTCAAAATCCTTTAAGGGGAGACCTGTGAGCCTCTTAGGTTCTATATCCACCATGCCACAATCTCTGGCTGAAGTTTTAATCATTAGTGATTAAATGATTTATCCATGAACTAAGGGCTTAAGAGAAGCCAACTGACCCATTTGGTGCTCACAGTATATGGTGCTTGAATCTCAGTGGAGCTTAGGCGGCACCCCTCTAGTCCTTCCAGGAAAGTTATGAAGATCCTATAATGGGAGATGTGAGGACAGTTCCCAACAGAAGCCATGAGGTAAAGACAGCAAATCTCTCTCCTCTCCACTCGTCTTGTCTTTACGTTCTGCCTTCTAGGCTCTGGGGGAAGAGCTCCAGTATTCTCCTCTGGCCACCCAAGCCACAGGGCCTCCCCAAGTGCATTGAAAGGATGAAGGGTCCCTGCACTCTGCTGGGACAACTCAGGGTGGGCTCCAAGGCCCAGTGCTCCCTTCCAGAGGGTTCAACTGGGATCACCAGGGCAGTGAGGTGCTGGGCTCCGGGGCCTCAAGTTCAGACAGTTTTTCCTACTTGGCCCTCTTTGTCCCTATCATCATTCCTTAGAAGCTCTAGAAACTACCTGTGACTTGTTAATATGGCCAACAGTGGAGGCATGGGAGGGGAAGGAAAGCCTGCTTTATCTTTGGCTCTTTTGAAGCTTAAACAACTTCCACTTTTGGCCAAATAATGTTTTGTGGTCCAGATATGAATGAGGGGCAAATAAAAGGAAAGGAGTGGGGTATATCAGAGGCTGGTGAGAATGGTTACCTCTCACTCATTGGGATTTTGTGAACATGTAGCTCAAATACCCCCACATGGGGAGATCCAGGGGTGTGTTACCTCCCCAGCTGGGCCTGGCCTGACTTTATCCTGCAGCTTTCCCGGGACAGAAAAGTTCTAGAAGATTTATGCTGTCACCAATCTTAAGTCTTTGAGCACTTTTTCTTGTTGAATCACCTCCCCTCAATTACAGGGATGGGAATACTGAGGCTCCGAATGATGTCAGAATTTCTACTCTCCACTGAGTTGCAAGGTGCTAAGTATATTTGTCCAAATCTGCATGCATGTGGGAGTGTCTGTGTGGATGGTCTATGGAGTGAAGGGTAAGCCAGCTAGACCAGTGCCTGAGATGGTGTTTAGCCTCCCCTCATCCACTCTGCCTCCTTTCCTCTGCCACCACTTCCCATACATGCCCCTATCCTGCTCTGAGCTCTGGCGTCTCCCAAGGGACCAAACTGGAGAAAACCCTTTGACTATCTCTCCTTCTATGCGGTGGGAGACAAGTGCACAGTCCTGCTTCTGCAAGGAGGAAGCAGGCCCTACAGTGGACCCTTATTTGTGAATCCAGGACTTCTGGTACTACTCATGAGCCCACCAATCCAGCATTGAAGTTCTGAACTAACATGAACCAGAGGACACGACTCAGTTTACCCAAACCTAAGGGAATGCTCCATCCCCAATTCCCAGCAAAGCAGGGCTACCTAGAAGCCCAAGTGGGACATTCCCTGGGTACCTGTCTCCTGTGCAAGGAAGGGCCCAGCGGGAGCCTGGCTATAGCCCCGCGTGAAGGGTTCTTGGTGCCTTGGACCACTGAGCCCTCCAGATATCTCTGGAGTCCGTGGTCCTTCCAGGCCTCTCCCCACAGAACACAGTCTTCTGGGCTCAGATGTGACACATGTCCCCTAAGCATGGGACCACATGGAGAACTGGCCTGGCTTTCCACACCAGCTCTTGCATCTGAGGGTCCCACACAGGCAGGTGGGTCTTCTAGAGAAAGTTACCAGCAGCTCATTGGCACTTATATTGGCCCACATGACCCAGAACATTCTCCTACAGTACCTGGGAGTTGCTTCTCGTTCTTGGAGAGAGTCACGCTACATTTTAATACACTCCTTTTGGAAAACCCATGGAATTTCAAGTATAAGCCTTTCACTCATACTTTAAGGTTTCTTTTCTTGGTCTATTTTACATATATAAATGGTGCTCAGTAGCAGTGTTTTCGTCAGGGGAAGCATTCTGACTCTATTTACTCCTGTGTGACAGGTGGCCACCATACATGGAGCCATCACGGTGCTCAAATCACAGTGTTTGATCGCTCAACTTAAATCACAGTGTTTGATCTTACTGATAACAGCTATCAATGCATTTTTGTTCTGTATAGCAAAATTTGAATCTTTGCTTTTATAACTTATTAAAGTTAAAATGTCTGTGGGTTATTTTTTGTTTTTTTGTTTTGTTTTGTTTTGTTTTGTTTTTTGCAAATCATGACTTGTTTGTTTGTTACTGTGAAAATGCTTATCCCCATTCCCAGTCTATCTAAACTTAAGCAGAAGAGAGATAAGTTACCTTGGCAAGCCAAGTCTGGGGGGCAGCCCAGGCTTGAGGATCACGGAGTCATGGCTGTTTGATCCAGAACTCCATGGAAGGCAAGGGCACCCTTTCCTAAGCCTCCATGAAGTCAGCACGCCAGGGGATGTGACTTAGCCAAGGGCCCAGACCAAGCCCTCCTAACCCTTTCTCTCCTGTGATTAGGGTTGTCAGACAAAAATAATAATAATAGACACTGAGTTAGATTTGAATCTCAGAGAAACAGTGAGTACTTTTGTAGTATAAAAACGTCCTGGGGCTCAGTGATGGTCATCAGTAAAGCACTGGCTGTGCGAGTGGGAGGGCTGGAGCTGGACTCTCTAGCCCCCTTGTAAGTGCTAGGCATGATGTCTGGACCCCTATCCCTGGGGAGGTGGAGACCACAGGAAGATGCCCTGGGCAGCTGGCTAGAACAGCTAAATCGGGGAGCTCTGGGTCTGATAAGAGATCTGGCTCAGTAAGTGAGGTAGAGGGTGACTGAGGAAGACACCTGATGTCAACCTCTGGCCTCCACACATGTGCACACACACGCACCCACACACATGCTAACATGCATGCACACCACACACATGGAAAATGAGACATGCTCAAAAGGATTTGGTGTTTCCTAGAATTCAAATTTAACTGAGAGTCCTACATTTTTATTTACTAAACTGGATCAACCAACCAATAAGCCGTACGGTACTTTTAAAGAAAAGCTCCATTCTTCCCAGTCCTCTTGGGCACTGGGGGAGGGGAAGTAGTTCTTCAGTCCTTCCCCTCCCCCAATGCCAATGCCCAACTACTCACTCTTGTAAGAACTCTGAGGGGCTTTTAAAGACTATGGAGTTGCTAGCTGTTGGGTATACCATATGTATGCCCAATATTATCAACTTTTTTATTTGTTATTCCAACACTGTGTGTCTTCAGAACGACTCCTTGTTCTGTTAATGTGACAAAAAGTTTAATATCTCTGGCTTTTTAAAGTTTCTTCTATTTCTACCACAGCTTTGTCATTTTCCCCCCTACTCTATAAAATCATAAGCCGTTTCACTATCTGGAGGGCCACATTTAGGAGAGTAGACAAGTTCCCAGTTGTTACATCTTCTTGGTGGCATCATCTAATGATGAACCGACTTGGTTAAATTTGCAGAAATGCCTTAAACATTCCCTTACGGTTAGGAGAGCTGCGTCAGCTTTCTTGGGTTGGGATTGCCTGACTTCCGCTCCCTTACTTCAGAACTTCTCCGCGTGTGCTCTATCTGTGCGGTGCAGACTCACAGTTTTAAACACAGCCTAACAAGGTAGGCTCTTCACTGGCCATTCATCTCATTCCACTTCCTGCCATTGCTGACAATGGTCTCGTGTCTGCTGTGCCCTGTCCTCATGTCTCTGTTCTTTTTCCTCCCTTTTCTTGCCTTCCTTCTAGTCAAGTGCTTTTTCTTCATTCCTTTTCAATTGTCTGTGAGTTTATTTCCTCTTATTTTAATGAGCATTCAAGAAATTTCCATGTACACTAAGACAATGCAAATTCTTACAACCGTGCTCTCAAACTACCAGCTCTCATGTCACTGCAGACTGATGAGATAAAAGGAATTAACAAGGCCTGGTGGCTCATGTCTTTAATCCCAGCACTTGGGAGGCAGAGGTAGGAGGACCTCCATAAGTTCGAGGCCACCTTGAGACTACATAGTGAATTCCAGGTCAGCCTGAGCTAGAGTGAAACCCTACCTCGAAAAAACCCAAAAAAAGGGGGGGGGGAGGAGTTAATAGACAAAGGAAATGAAAAAGCAAAGACATATATTCTATTTTAAAATGATTTTGAAGTATAATTGACATATAATAAGCTGCATACATTTAGGTGTATAATTTGGCAAGTTTTTGAAATACAGTATAAATGAGAAACCGTTACCACAATCAAGATAGAAAGCTCCTCTCCCAGCACCCGAGTTTCCTTCCCCTCTGTAGTCTCCTCCTCAGCATGGCGAGCGTGACCTCCGGTGTGCTGCAGGTCAGATTTCTCTCCTGTCATAAAAACGGCATGAAGCTGTGTCTACTTCGTGGAACTGATATTTTTAGATTCATATGTGAATCTGACTTTCATAGTGACCGATAGCTCATTCCCTTTTATTACAGTGGTATTTCACTGCAGGGAGATGTTGAACTTGATCCACTCAGCAGCTGATGGATGTTTAGTTGCTCTGGCACTCTGTTTCTTATAAATAAAGATGGACCAGCATGTGTGCACAGGCCTTTTTACAGCAAGCATATGGTCTCCTTGAGCAAACACCTGCGAATAGATTAGCAAGACCATCTTGAATGTACATGTAACTTTTAAGTAACTGTCACCTTGTTCCAGTGTACCATTTCCTGTTCCCATCAGCCACGAGTGAGAGTCGCAGATCACCCACGCTGTCGCCAGACCCTGATCTGGCCAGCCTTTCATTTTAGTCATTTTAACAGATATGTAATGGTATCTCAATGGAGTTTTGATTTGCATTTCCTTACTAAGTAGTGGGCAGGGGTATGGCTCAGCAGATCAATGCACTTGCTGTATAACCATGAACAGCTGAGTGTGTTCCCTAGCACCTACTTTAAAAAAAAATTTTTTTACTAAGTAGTGATGTTGAACAGTTTTCACATCTTTATTTACACATACATACATACATACATACCCACACACACACCTTTGTTAGGGAGGTGTCTGTCATAGGCTTGGCAAATTTTTATTTGGATGTTTTATTATTTAGTTTTAAGAGCTCTTTGTTACGAATACACATTGTCACATAGATACTTTGCAAAGATTCCCTACTAGTTATGGCATGTCCCTTTGTACTCTAACAATGTATTTGGGAAGTAAAAGTTTTAAACTTTAATATCTAGTTTATCAACTTATTTTATTATAGAATACACTTTTTATGTCATATCTAAGAAATCTGCTTTATTTAGGTTCCCCATATGTTTCTTCTATATTTTGTTTTAGAAGTACTAGTATGTGTAGGTTTTATACTTATGTCCCCTGGTATCTTTTGAGTTAATCTTTGGATATGAAGTGAAGCAGGGATCTAGGTTTCATCTGAATATGCAAATATGTGCCATCTTTTGTTGAGAGTTCTTCTCTCCACCAAGTTGCTGAAGGGCATGAAGGTTTCCTATTTCTCCTTAGGAGGCTAACAATTTTAGCTCTTATATTTTGATCTACGATCCATTTTGATTTAATTTTGTATGTGGTATGTATGACATTAGGGTGTAAATTCAACTTTTTTATATAGATGTGTCATTTGTTGAAAATAAAACATTATTTATTTAAGAAAGACTCAAGTTCTTATAAAATTTCCCTGGCATGCTTGTCAAAAGTCAAGTTAGTACAAATGCAAAAATTTTGTGATCAGTGAAATACCATTAATCTATATCTTTCCTTATAATAGTATTAAACTGCTTTGACTAGGATATCTTTTACAAAGCTTTAAAATAAGGAAATAGAAGACTTTATATATATATATATATATATATATATATGTATATATATATATATATATATATATATATATATATATATAGTGTGTTGGGGCACACATGCACGTGCGTGCACATGCACAGTGCATGCAGAAGCATCAGAACCTCTCATGCTGCAACTGAACTTTTTATGTCTGGCTATGTGGACTGCTTGGGAATTGAATCTGGCCAACAGGCTTTGCAAGCAAGCACCTTTAGCTGCAGTGCCATATCTTTACTAATTTTTTCTTTTTAAAAATTATTTTGGCTCTTCTGCATCCTTTGCATTTCCATAAATTTTCAATTCTGTCAATTCTGCAAATAAGGCCTCCTGGGATTTGAAAGGGCTTACATTTGATCTATAGGTCAATTTTGGAAGAATTGACCCCTGGACAACATTGTGTCTTCTAGCCCACGAACATGAATGGAGTCTCCATTTATGTCTTCTCTAATTTCTCAGTGGTGTTTTGTAGTTTCCAAGATTTAGGTTTTACACTTTTATTAAAGTTACTTTTTAGCACATCATCCTTTTGTTGCTATTTTGAATAGAATTACTTTCTTAATTTCATTTTTAGATTGTTCATTGCATAAAACTACAATTGCTATTTTTTAATTCGGGCTCTCAAACTTGCTGAACATAGGGGTGGGGAGATGGTCAGGGTTAAAAGCACTTGCTTGCAAAGCCTACTAGCCTAGGTTCAATTCCTCAGCCACCCACATAAAGCCACACAGTTATTCATTTGCAGTTGCAAGACACCCTGAACACACACACACACACACACACACACACACACATAAATAAATAAGTTAATTTAAAACTTGCTGAATGTTTTACAGTTGTAACAGCTTTATTCTTTGGTTTCCTCAGTATTTTCTGTGTCTAGCAGCAAAACGCCTATGAACAGAGTGTCACTTCTCCTTTCCAACCTGGACCTCCTTTGTCATGACTGGGCTGGCTAGAATGTCCACACGAGACTGACTAGAAGTGGAGGGAATGAAGTGTTTGCTTCATTCTTCCGCTTAAGAAAAAGTGTGCTGTCTCACCACCAAGTATGATGCTAGCCATGGGCTTTTTGTACGTGTACCTTCTTAGATTAAAGAAGGCACTTTCTATGCCTAGTTTTGCATTTTTAAAGTTATGAGTGGCTCAAAAACACTTTTGTGAGGGCTGGAGGGATGGCTTAGCAGTTAAGGCATTTGTCTGCAAAGCCAAAGGACCCAGGTTCAATTCCCCAGGACCCACGTTAGCCAGATGCACAAGGGGGCACATGCATCTGGACTTCGTTTGCAGTGGCTGGAGGCCCTGGTGCGCCCATTCTCTCACTCTCTCTCCCTCTTTGTTAAATAAAAATAAAAAATAAAATTTATTTTAAAACAATGCTTTTGTGTGCACTTTGAGATGATATATAGCTTCGGCCTTTTATCCTCCAAATATTGTCCATTATACTAATTTTTAAGTGTTATGTCTCATTTAGTTATGGTGCATAATTCCTTCTTTCTACTCCTAGATTTGGTTTACATTGTCCTTCTTCTTAGTTCTATTAAAGGCTTGTCATTTTTTTTTTTCAAGGTAAGGTCTCACTCTAGCTCAGGCTGACCTGGAATTCACTACGTAGTCTCAGGGTGGCCTCGAACTCACAGCGATCCTCCTACCTCTGCCTCCCAAGGGCTGGGATTAAAGGCGTGTGCCACCACACCCAGCTAAGGCTTTTCAATTTTGTTGGTCTTTCCAAAAAACTAACTTGTGGTTTCACTGACTTTTCTCTCTTACATTTAAAGAACTACCTGATGGTTTCACTTAATCTTCTCAGACATTCTATTTTCTGATGCACAGATTTCCATTCCAGGCTTTCTTATTCCATTCTTCTTGCTTCAGGTCACTCTGCTCTGCTTCTGGCATCTTTTGGGAGAGTGGGGTTGAGGTCAGGTCTCACTCCAGCCCAGACTGACCTGGAACTCATTCTGTAGCCCAGACTGGCTTTGGACACATGGCAATCCTCCTGCCTTAGCCTCCTGAGTGCTGAGATTAAAGGTATGCACCTCTACTCCTGGCTATATTCTTCTAGCTTCTTTGTTTTCTTATTGTCTTAAATTTTTATGGAAATTTAATATATAAACATTGTAAATTAGTCCTATTTACATCAGGTTGTCTTCTTAGGTCCCCTCTCCCTCAGCCCCATTCCATTGACGGCTGTCCTCAGAAGAGGTACTGGTAATCACCGCAGGGTCATGGATGCACCAACCTGTTCCTGTGGGGGAGGCAATGCCTCCAAGTACACCTTCCCACCCTGTGGCTTTTACATCCTTTCCTCAATGTTCCCTGACCCTGGAGGGCACGGTAAAAGTCTTATTTAGTGTTGAGCCCTCGGCAGCCTCTAATTTTCTGATTGATGACTATTGCGTCTCCTCAGTGTCTGCTGCCATCTTGCTGGAGGATGTTCTCAGGCCAGCAGTGAGAGCAGCACTCATGTCTAACCCACCACGTCCTCTGTAATGTCCCCTTATCCCTGGCAGGTGTGACGGGGATGACTGGTCTCCTTCTAGGCACTCAGCCTTCTCATCATTCTGATGGGTCTTGGGTTTCCCAGGTATCAGCCACCACCTGTATAAAGTAGGTTCTCTAACCAAGAGTGACAGCAGCATGGCTCAAAGTGGATAAACATAGATATTTAGAAGACTTTTGATGGTCATTACCTCTCCTTTAAGCCAAATAATAGTAGAAGGGTATCTCTAGGTTCTATGACCTTTCAAGACATAGGCTTCCGACTTGGTTCTCAGTATCACATCTGAATTCCCTCTTATCGAGCAGGCCTCATATTGAACCAGAGAGCAGCTGGTTACCTCCATAGCATGTGTGCCACTACTGCACCAGTGTGGGCATCTTGCCTGGCTGGTTGATTTTGTAGCTTTCAGAATCCACTGCTAGTTCGTGCTGTTGGTGACGTTTATACCCCAGCAGTTTACCGAGTGCTTTTCAGCACTATGACAGGTAGCCAGAAGTCCAGCATGATCTCTCAATGTCCTAGGACCTGTAGCCTGTGGTGTTTTCAGCAGTAGGATCTCACCATCTAGTTCTAGTGTGTAACCTAGTGCTTTGGCAATGGCCTGCATTATTTCAGAGACCTCATCGACCTCTCTGACCAACAGCTAACTGTGGGGGTTAACCCAATTCTGACACTAGGATTTATCAGCAACAGCCTAGAGTTTTAGAGTAAAACTTTCTTTATTCCATCAGAGTACTTCCACTCAAACTATACCCTTTCTCTCTTTTTAAGAGAATTATATCTTTTAGTTAGCTAATGAGCTTCTTAGGTTAAGAATTTGACCTCATTCTTGTCTTCTAAAATAGGCATTTATAACATGATACATATGTATGCATATATATATATATATATATATATATATATATATATATATATGATACACTTTCATTTGCACTTAGTTTTTTTGTTTTAATTTATTTATTTGCAAGCAGAGATAGGTAGAGATGAGACAGAGAGAAAAAATGGGTGTGCCAGGGCCTCCAGCTGCTGCAAATGAACTACATATGCATGTACCACCTTGTGCATCTGGCTTTATGTGGATACTGGGGAATTGAACCTGGCCATGGTTAGGCTCTGCAGGCAAGCACTTTAACCACTGAACAATCTCTCCAGCCCCTAAATATAATTTTAACTGTGACCATTTCTTTGACCCATGCATTGTATTTATTTATTTATTTTTGCATGTGCATGGGTTTATGTGATGTGTGTGTGTGTGTGTGTGTGTGTGTGTGTGTGAGTTTAACTAGGATTGCTTGCAGGAACATGAGTAAGGGATTATTTACCAGATCATGGGAAACCTACCAGTGACTGCATATACCACTGAGGAACGTGTCTCCACTTCCTCCAGCAACCATTAACTTCCAATAGCTCCACAGGGGCATTGAAACTTTTTAAATTGCCCAATATAGGGTCTATCTGTGGTTTATGCATATTTTAAAGCAATGTATCTCCTGTTGTGTTTTGGGTGTTTTGTGGAAGGTCACCTGGGCAAAGGTGATGAGGCTGTTAGTGACTGTGACTTCTCTGCCCAGTGCGAGCCATTGCTGTTTTCAAGAACACTGCTGTCCTTGCTCAGCTTTTATTGTTATCAACAGAAGGTTTGGTTTGAAATGTAATCTAAAAATTCTAGAACATATGCTACCAACTTTTAACTTTAGTCTATTTCTAAGTATCATAACTGGACTAAGAGCTATTTCCAGTAATGTGAAACAAACCTTGACAAAAAAGGTTTTAGTACTGAAAGAAAAATAGCTGAAGGCTTTTAAATCTTTATCGAAGTTCCTGAATACAAAAATTCCTGCCTTTTTCCTGTAACAATTGAAACTAAAACTATGTATTATAAATAGCCATAATTCTAGGTGGATAATGGGCTTTCAGAAAAAAATTATTGGATAAAGAAGGGTAACCATATAATATCAGAATGATGTCACAATTAATAAGCCTGGTTAATAAGCCTGTTAAAGGTTGTCATAACCTCAAAGAGAAACTGACAAAGCCTCATTCTAGAGAGAAAGTTAACATTTCCCTCAGAAAGTTGATTGATTGATTGATTAAAGAAAAACCATTCAATGCAGATTTAACTAATACAGTAAGCAAGCTGCACCTAAGAAGTACATATACACCTACACTATCCTAGTTAATGAATAACAAACATATGTGAGTTATTTATGATAAGTTATAATAACAATGTTGGCAGCATAACAGATATAAAACATTTAATAATTCATGTTATTTAACTATATGTAATTGAATTAGACATCAACATCTAAAAGTTTAGTCAGATAATACTTACTGGAAATTCAGAAATCATACTTCCAAATAATCCAGAGGTCAAAAAATCCACTTTGAAAATTGAGAAATAGTTACAACTAAAATCCACATAGCAAAGTATGTGAAATTCAATCAAAGAGGAGCTTATAAGTGCTTAACTACAAAAATTGTTTGAAAACTAATTAATGAGCTATGTTACAGAGTAAGCCTTAAAACCTGAAAAAGGAAACAGCAGCAGAGTTATTTGTAAGGATAGACTTTAAAAAAAAAACTAATAAGATATCAACAAATCAAAAGTTGATTCAGTATTTACAAATTTCTTCCAATACTGTAAATAATATATGATAATTCATAAATCAATAATTTTAAGAACAGAACCAGAATTATTAAAGGTGGAAATAAACACTTACTGAATATTGTTACCAAATTAGTATACAAAATTGAAAGTAAACCAAATGAACAAACTGTTGTGCTAGAAAAAACAACGACAAGATGTATGCATGTGAGAAAAAGCATTTACCAGAGGAAAAGATTAAGTAAAATACCCTACAAGGACAGACAGAGACATAGCAGATGGATTCTTAGAGAGGGAGAATCATTCCCTGATAAGAAATAGTTTAGGGTTTTATTTTTTGTTTTGTTTTAAATTTATTTATTTGTTTGTTTGTTTATTTGCAAGCAGAGAGAGATAGAGAAAAGAGAGAGAGAGACAGAGAGAATGCAGGGTCTCTGGCCATTGCAAATGAACTCCAGATGCATATGCCACTTTGTGCATCTGGCTTTAAGTGGGTACTGGGGAATTGAGTCTGGGTTGTTAGGCTTTGTAGGCAAATGCCTTAATCACTGAGCCCTCTTTCCAGCCCCTTGTTTTGTTTTGTATAACAGGTAAAGGAATTTATTTGGTCTTATTTCCTATGCCACTTGTGTGGGGTTCATATATGGATGGACAAGTGGGTATCTCATTATCTTGTTAATTAGTAAATTAACAGCACTAGGTGTCTTCTTGAGTTTGGCCGTTTGTGGTAAGGGCCATGGACTTAGGCGCTACATGTTTATATAAGGCTTCACAAGTCACTAGTGTCAGGCTCCAAATAATAACAAAAAACCTGAATTTGTAATGTGAAATACTTCCCCAAAGGAAATGCCAGGCTCTGATCAGTCTATAGATAAATACTACGATTCATGAAACAAAGAATTACACAAACTTTTCTACATATGTGTAAAAATAAAACAACTTTCAGCTTCTTCCATGAAGATAACTTCACTGCCCAAATTGTCTAATCAGAAGGGAAAACCACCCCAGGGCCAGCAGACCCAGGCAGGTGCAGGTAAAAAGGTGACATCACACCAACCACAGTGATCCCAGAGATCAAAGCTGGTTTTACCTTAAACCTACTGGCAGTTTTCTTTTCTTTCTTTCTTTCTTTCTTTATTTATTTATTTGAGAGTGACAGAAAGAGAGAAAGAGGCAGATAGAGAGAGAATTGGGCATGCCAGGGCCTCCAGCCACTGCAAACAAACTCTAGATGCATGTGCTACCTTATGCATCTGGTTTACATGGGTCCTGAGGAATCGAGCCTTGAACTGGGGTCCTTAGGATTCACAGGCAAGCACTTAACTGCTAAGCCATCTCTCCATCCCCTACTGGCAGAGTTTTCAACTCCCTTCCCACAACGGGCCTAGGGAGAGCCTATAGAACAAAATGGCATAATTATGTGTTGAGTCAGGTGAATGCCTGAGAAAGCTGATTTGATTGGGTGGGTGGGTGTGAGTCTATGGCAGAATACTCTAGTTGTTTCGGTACTTTTACAAAATCCTGGGGTGGGGGCAACCAAACACTGACCATGATGTTGATAACTTCATCTTTTCCTCCCATATGTTGCTTTGGGTTGATCTGTTTCTTGTATTGACTTATCATTCCCAGTCCAGGCCAGCTACTTCCATCTCAGTCATAGAAGATGACATTTAACATTTAAGCCCAGGGCCCAGGGGACATTGCAGAGAACGTGGCAGATTGAATATGAGTGCTGCTCTGACTGCTAGCCAGAGAAGCTTCCCTATGGAAGTAGCAGTAGACACTGAGGAGACTCAAAACTCATCCAAGCAGAAAATAAGAAGCTGTGGAGTGATCAATACTGAAGGAGATTTCTAACATGCCCTCCAAGGCCTAGGGAACACTGCAGAAGTGGGGCAGAAAGGATGTAAGAGCCACAGGCTGGAAAGGTATACTGTGAGGAACTATCTTTCCCACATTCTGCATGGGATGAGGGTGCTCATACAATGCCAGCTCTCCAGCCTCCTCTCTACAGGTAAGAAAGACAGGCTAAGAAGTGGTTCTGAAGGTCACTGTCCAGGGGCTCAGACTCACTAGAGGCCTAAGATTTTGTTGAAGATTATCTCCTCAATACCTTACCATGACATCAACAGGACTCCTGAGAGATGCCAGTGGATCACAACCAAGAGAGTTGAAGGACACAGGTTCCACCTAGAAGGAAATCTTAAGGAACCCAAAGACAATAGGTATGCTAAAACCAACAGAGACAGAGAGAGAGAGAGGGAGGACAAAGATATAGAGAGGAAGAGAGAGAGAGAGAGAGACTGACTAGATGAAACTGAAGTCTGTCACCAACAGCTATAGCAAACCTTAAACACAGTACAGCTTCCTCATACTAACATGAAAGCTTATATTAAAAACCTTAATACCTCAGTTCCCAATTCAGGATACACCATGTCCAGCTTTCAATAAAGAAGCACACATTATGCTGACAAGCAAGCAAAACCAGCTTAAAGATACAGAGCAAGTCTCCACATCAGACTCAGACATGACTATGGATTTCAGAGTTATCAGATAGTTAATTTTAAATAAGAATTATTAATACAGTAAAGTTTATAATAAAAATGTGGGTAGTGCTGAGCTGGGTGTGCTGGCACATGCCTTTAATCACAGCACTCAGGAGGCAAAGGTAGGAGGATCGCTGTGAGTTTGAGGCCACCCTGAGACTACATAGTGAATTCCAGGTGAGCCTGAGCTAGAATGAGACCCTACCTCAAAAAAAAAAAAAAAAAATGTGGGTAGTACTGAGAATGGTTAATATAAGCAGAGAAATAGAATCAACAATGCTGGAAATAACTCTAGCAGAAATGAATGTCTTTAATGGGTTCATTAGGAGACTGGACAGGAAAGAATCAAAGAGTTTGAACATATGTCAACAGAAACTCCCCAAACTGAAATGCAAGGAAGAAAATTGAAAGAACAAAGAAATAAGGCTACTGTGGTTGGCACGTGGTTTGTCCCCAAGACTTCCATGCTACAGAGACCAGCCTGGTATCCTCATTCGTGTGTGGTAGTGTACATGGACAGAACTAGTGCGGTGGTGTTCAGGTAGTGGGACCTGAGGAGGGGCAGCCCACTGTGAGGCAGCTAGCTCCTTGGGTCATTTCTGTCCGAGGAGGTCAAGTTCACCAGCTCTCACAGGAGTGTGGTTATGGGGCATGAACACCCACGTGCCTGCCTGTACATGCACTCATGCTCCCTTCTGCTTCTCTGCCACGCTGTGAACCAGCCACCGGATCCACGCTAGAGGCTGAGCTGGTGGGAATACTTGATCTTGGACCTTCACCTCTACAACTGAGGACTAAACAAACCTCTTTGCCTGGTAAAAGACAGTTTTGAATATGTTTGTGTTAGCAATTGAAAATGAGTGACTACAATGGCATTCTTATGAACGCTTTTTTTCTGTCAGGAGCAAACCCTGCTTCTCAACTGCTTTAGTCTTTGAATAATAGCGCTTACTCAAGAAGCAATCTTTTAAAAAAAATACATTTATTTATATGCTTAAGAGGATGAGCATGAATGAATATGGGCACAAGAGAGCCTCCTGCCACTATAAAGGAATTCCAGATGCATGCACCACTTAGTGCATCTGGCTTCTCATGAGTACTGGGGAGTCAAAACCCACCTCGCATCAAGCTTTGCAAATACTTTTAACTGCTGAGCCACTTCAACAGTCCCTCACTTGATTTTTTTTTGTGTGTGCTAGCCATTCTGACCAAGTAAAATGGAGTATCAAAGTAGTTCTGATTTACATTTACCCTATAGCTAAGGATTCTGAACACTTTCTAAAATATTTTTAGCCACTAATATTTCTTCTTGTATGCCAATTGTGGAGGGCTTTGCTCCATTTGGAGTTGGTTTTTGTGTAGAGAGAGAGAGAAAAGGGTCTAGCTACATGTGGATATCCAGCTTTCCCACACCATGTGTTCAAGATACTGTCTCTTCTCCAATGTGTATTTTTGGCATCTTGGTTAAAAATTGGGTGGCTGTATTTACACAGACTGATAACTGGGCCCTCTATTCTAGTAAAAGGTGAAGATTACATGGTGTGAAGAAAAACCCAAGTATCTGGGTCCTCTCTTCTTGTCCACTGATGTAGGTGTGTGTTTTGTGCCAGTACTACTGTCCTGTTCTTATTGCTTTGGCTATCTTGAATCTTTTGTATTTCCATATCAATTTTAGGACTTTCTTTTCCATTTCTGTGAAGAATGGCTCTGGAATTTTGATTGGGTTATACATAATTTGTAGATTGCTTTTGGTAGGATGGCTGTTTTCACAATATGAATTCGTCTGATCCATGAGCATGGAGGCCTTTTATTCTTTTTGTGTCTTTGTCAATTCCTTTCTTTGCTATTTTGAACTATTTATTGGAGATGTCTTTCACTTCCTTGGTCAGGTTTATTACAAGGTATTTTATTTTTAAGGCTTTTGTGAATGGGAATGCTTCCCTGATTTCTTTCTCCATGTTTGTCATTGGCATATAAGAAAGTTACTACTTTTTGTTGTTAATTTTGTAGCCTGCCACTTTGTTGAAAGTGTTTGTCAGCTCTAGAAATGTTACAGTAGAATTGTTATGATTCTTTATGTATAGAAGCGTATCATCTGCAAACAAGAATACCTTTATTTCATCCTTTCTATTTGTATCCCTTTTAATTCTTTCTCTTGTCTTATCACTCTAGCTAAGACTTCAAGTACTATGTTGAATATGAGTGTAGAGAATGGACACACTTGTCTTGTTCCTGATCTAAGTAGGAATGCTCCATTTTCTTCATTTTCTTCATTTAGCATGATGTTGGCTATAAGTCCATCATATATAGACTTCACTGTGCTTTTATACAAGGGTTTCATCAGTGATGGGATGTTGGGTCTTGTCAAAGGCCTTTTCTATATCAAGATGATCAGATCATGTCTGTTCTTGAGTCCATTTATATGATTAATTACATTTATTGATTTATGTAGCTGAATCACCCTGCACCTGGTAGAATGAAGCCCACCTGATTGTAATATATGATCTTGATGTGTACTTGAATTTGGCTTACAAGTACTTTTATTGAGAATTTTTGTATATAGTTCATAATTAGAGATTTATTGTCCCCTCACCCCAAATCCCATTATCACTCCTCAGTGGGGTCATTGTAGTCACTGTGGGGTCATGAAGGCATCAGTCAGTCCCTCTGGGGTAGTAGGGAACCTCAGGGTATTCCTACCCACTCTGTGGCTCTTACAATCTTTCTGCCTCCTCTTCGGCAAAGTTCCCTGAGCTATGGTATGTCTGTTGGCAGTCTGTTTTGGTGTTGAGTTCTTTATAGCCTCTGGATTTCTGCTTGCATAGAACTTGATTATTCTAAGTGTCTGTCACCATCACTCTGGGGCTGGTGGTCAGGCTAGCAATAAGAACAGTATTCATGATATCGCTTCCTCTGCAATTTCTCCTGGGCCCTGGCAGAACTGGTAGAGGTGAAAAGTCTCATGGTGGGCAGTCAGCTATCTTCTTGTCTTATTGATAGATCTAGGCTCTCCTCCATTTTTTTCTATCATCTGTAAAATAAAAGAGATTCTCCAACCAAGCTTGAGAGCAATTTGGGTTAAATAGGTATGCAAAGTTGTTTAGGAGATTTTAGGTGTGCCAGCCCACTCTTTCCTGACTCTGGGGTTCTAACTTGGTTTCCAGTACCAGATAGGAGTTTTCCTCCTTTGAGTAGGTCTTGTGTCCAATCAGAGAATAGTTGGTTACGTGTAGAGGCTACATGTCACTATTGCACAAGTGTATACATCTTGACTCACTGGCTGATCTCATAGTCTGCAGAGTCCCCTGCTTATCCATGCTGTTGGTGCCTGTTGTCTACCATCAGCTCTAGTAGGGCTCTCCAGCACTATCAGGGCTAGTTGGGAGGGAGCTAGTTTTCCTTTTGGTACCAGCATGATATTCTGACATCCTGTGACTGCATACTGTGGTGTCTTCAGCAATAGGGTCTTACCTCTTAGCTCTGGCAGGTAATTGTTTTGCAATGGTCTACATTGTTTTGGGGACCTCATGGGTCTCCCTAGCCAACAGCTATTGGGGGCAACCCAATTCTGGGCCTTGGATTTGCCAGCCAGAGTCCATGGTTTTGTAAAGGTTAAACTTTTTCTACCTTCTGTCCAGACTATTCCCCTTCTCCCTTTATTGGTGGTTATATCAGGTAGAATGAATGTTAGTCAGAGTGGGGGTGTCCATGGAACTTACTCTTTGTGTGTGTGTGGTTTTTCAAGGTAGGGTCTCACTCTAGCTCAGGCTGACCTGGAATTCACTATGTAGTCTCAGGGTAGCCTCAAACTCACGGTGATCCTCCTACCTCTGCCTCCCGAGTGCTGGGGTTAAAGGCATGCGCCACCACGCCCAGCTCCATGAAACTGATTCTTAACACTGTATTAATTTTTCTGATTCCCTGTCCACTCTCCCCAAACTCTACCCCTCCAATCCCCTCCTACCTCTGACATTCTGACTCTTCTTCAACCCATTGGGAAACCCCTCCTCTCTTCCCACCCCATTTCTTCTCTTTCCTGGCCTCACACATTCCTGGTGTTGACTATCATTTGCACTCATCTTCACTTAATCCCAGTTAGGAACCTCATATGAGAGAGTACATGCAGTGTTTGTCTTTCTGTGTCTGTGTGACCTCACTTAGAATGACTTTTTTCCAACTCCATCCATTTTCCTGCAAATTTCATTATCTCGTTGCTCCTTATAGCTGAGAGTATTCCACTGTGTATATGGGTCACATCTTTGTTACCCATTCATCAGTCGATTGGCATCTGGGCTGATTCCAGTTCTTAGCTATTGTGAATAGAGCTGCAACAAACATGGTTGAGCAAGTATCTCTCTAGTAAAGAGTAGAATCCTTAGGATATATGCCCAGGAGTGGTATAGCTGGGTTACATGGTAGATCTACTTTCATCTTTTTCAGGAGTCTCCATACTAATTTCCATACTGGTTGTACCAGTTTGTACTCCCACCAGCAGTGGGTAAAGGTTCCTCTTTCTCCACAGTCTTTCCAGCATTTGTTGTCATTTGCCTTTTTTTTTTTTTTTTTTTTTTTTTTTTTTTTTTTTTTGGTTTTTCAAGGTAGGGTTTCAATCTAGCCCAGGCTGACCTGGAATTTACTACGGAGTCTCAGTCTCAAACTCACAGCAATCCTCCTACCTCTGCCTCCCAAGTGCTGGGATTAAAGGCAAGCACCACCATGCCCAGCTCATTTGACTTTTTGATGAATGTCATCCTGACTGGAGTGTGATAAAACCTCAGAGTTGTTTTATTTACATTTCTCTGATGACTAAAGATGTTGAATATCTCCTTAAATGTGTAATGGCCACTTGCATTTCTTCCTTTGAGAATTCTCTGTTCAATTTTCTATCCCATTTTTTATTGGGTTGTTTGTTTTTTTTATTGTTTAGCTTTTTGAGTTCTTTGTAGATTCTTGATATCAGACCTTTGTCAGAGATACAGCTGGTGAATATTCTCTCCCATTCTGTGGGATATCTACTAACTCTCTTGATGGTTAGTTTGTCTACACAGTAGCTTTTTAGTTTCATGAGGTCCCAGTGGTTGAGTGTTGATCTAATTACCTGGGCTACTGGCATCTAATCAGGAAGTCATTCCTTATGCCTATATCATGAAGTGTTCTACCTATTTTTTCTTCTACATCTTTTCAGAGTTTCAGGTCTTCTATTGAGGTTCTTAATCCATTTGGAGTTGACTTTTGTGCAGGGTGAGAAGTGGATCTAATTTCATTCATCTCCATATGGTTATCCAATTTCTCCAGCACCGTTTATTGAAGATACTCTTTTCTCCAGTGTGTATTTTTGGCCCTTTTAAAAATTTATTTATTTATTTGAGAGAGAAAGGAGAGAGAGAGAGAGAAGAGAGAGAGAAAAAACGGGCATGTCAGGGCCTCCAGCCACTGCAAATGAACTCCAGATGCATGTGCCACCTTGTGCATCTGGCTTACGTGGGACCTGGGGAATCGAACCAGGGTCCTTTGGCTTTGCAAGCAAATGCCTTAACTGCTAAGCCATCTTCACCAGCTCTATTTTTGGCCCTTTCGTCAAAGATGAGTTAGCTGTAGTTGCTTAGATTTAGAGATGGGTTCTCTATTCCATTCCATTGATCTGTGTCTGTCTTTGCACCAGTAGCATGCTGTTTTAGATACTATGGCTTTGTAATACATATTGAAATCAGGTATGGTAACACCTCCAGATGTATTTCTTTTGCTGAGGATATTTTTGACTACCCAAGACCTTCTGTTCTTCCATATGAATTCTGAGACTATTTTTTTTCTATCTCTGTGAAGAATGTTGCTGGGACTTTCATTGGAATTGCATTGAATCTATATAATGCTTATGGTAGGGTGGTCATTTTCACAATATTAATTTTCCCAATCCATGAGCATGGGAGGTCTTTCCATTCTCGTGTCCTCCTCAATTTCTTCTTTTAGTGTTTTTATGTTTTCTTTGTATAGGTTTTTCACTTCTTTGGTTAGTGGTATTTCAAGGTATTGAATTTTTTGTAGCTATTGGAAATGGGATCCTGTCACTTATGTCTTTCTCCATGTGTTTATCTTTGGCATATATGGAGGCTACTGATTTTAGTATATTGCTTTTGTATCCTGCCACTTAACTGAAAGAGTTTATCACCTTTGGAAGTATTTAGTGGAGTCTTTAGGGTCACTTATATACAGAATCATGTCATCTGCAAACAGAGCTAGTTTGAGTCCTTCCTTACCCATTTGTATTCCTTTCATTTGTTTCATTTTTAGAACGTTGTTAGGTTCTTGGGATTTTCTGAATAGACAATCATGTAATCTGTGGATAGAGACTATTTCAATATTTCCTTTCTAATCTGAATACCTTTTATTTCTTCCTGTTGCCTGATTGCATCAGCAAGAACTTCCAGGACAGTGTTTATTTTGGGGGGGGTGAGGGGAGGACTTATTCATAACCTTAATGACATCTGGTTGATCACCATTCAATATGTTAGTTGTCAGTTCTTGGTAGATGAGTTTCATTAGGTCAAGTTCTCTTATATTTGTAATATTGAGTTTATGATGAAAGGATAATTTTGTCAGATGTTTTTCTAACATCAACTGATATGTGTGTTCTTTCTTGCTTTTTAGTTTGCTTTAGAAAACAGGTTTATTGAATACACTGGGCAGTCAGTAGTCTGGCAGAAACAAGAGTACCACCTGTGGTCAATATAATATGTATTTCTTTTTCGCTTTTTCAGTGACAATCCATCTTCAAGTTTACTGTTACTTTCCTCTGTCATCTATAGTCTTTTTGGTTCTTTCATGATTTTTTTTCTGTTTTATTATAGTTTTAGCACTAATTTTTTAAACTATCATTTACCTTCCTGCCAAGTTTAACATTTTCATTCATTTCTGTAAGATTATAGTTCTTGAAACATTGTTTTAAAAATGTCTACATGAGGGCTGGAGAGATGGCTTAGCGGTTAAGCGCTTGCCTGTGAAGCCTAAGGACCCTGGTTCGAGGCTTGATTCTCCAGGTCCCACGTTAGCCAGATGCACAAGGGGGCGCACGCGTCTGGAGTTCGTTTGCAGTGGCTGGAGGCCCTGGCGCGCCCATTCTCTCTCTGTCTCTCCATCTGCCTCTTTCTCTCTCTGTCACTCTCAAATAAATAAAAATGAACAAAAATTTAAAAAAAAATGTCTACATGAAGTCTTGGTTTATAGTTGCACAGGTGATATTCTTCTAATAAAGGGTTACTCTTCCATAGTGATGTATGAGGACTCTGGTCAGAACTATGGCGATATGTGGGGACTCTGGTCAGAACTGTGGTGATGTATAGGGACTCTGGTCAGAACTGTGGTGATGTATGGGGACTCTGGTCAGAACTGTGGTGATATGTGGGGACTCTGGTCAGAACTGTGGTGATGTATGAGGACCCTGGTCAGTTCCGTGGCACAGTAAGGTGACTCTGGTCAGTTCTGTGATGCACTATGGGGACTATGGCCAGTTTTGTAGTGATGTATAGGGACTATGGTCAGTTCTATGGTGATGTATGGGACTACGGTCAGTTCTTTGGTGATGTATGGGGACTATGGTCATTTCTTTCGTGATGTACAGGGACTATGGTCAGTTTCCTGGTACAGAATGGGAACTATAGTCAGTTCCTTTGGTCAGAGAAATTGTTCCCTCTCTGACATGTGGATGCCTTGTCAGCTACCACCATTCTACCAGAGAATGCCCAAGCACGCCACACTGTCTCACTTCAAAGTCATTTCCTTCACCAATCTGCCCACTGTTATTGTTTCCCAAGGGTTTTCAGAAAGCTGCCTCATGCATTAATTATATTCTGTGGGAAAGAAAATGTGGGGTGTGCTTATTCCACTTAGCATGAAGCCAGTAAAGCCATTATTTCTAATGATTACATGCATGTCTCAAGAGTATAAACTCTCACATCAGGATTCTCTTAGACCAAAAATTCAAATCTAAACCTTCATTTTGGGGGCTAGAGAGATGGCTTAACCATTAAGTTGTTTGCCTGCAAAGCCTAAAGACCTGGGTTCAATTCCCCAGTACCCACGTAAGCCAGATGCACAAGGTGGCACATGTGTCTGGAGTTCATTTGCAGTGGCTAGAAGCCCTGGTGTGCCCAATTCTCTCTTTCTGCCTTTTTTTTTCTCTCTCTCTCTTTAATAAATATAATAAAGTACTAAACTTTCATTTTCAATCAACTTTATCCAATCATTTTTATATAACTTTTATTAAAGTTGAAACATACAAACAAGCATATAGGGTGACCATGAATACCTTAATATCTATGACAAAGATTCAACAATAGTTTAATTTTTACAGTTTTAAAATATCCTGCAGGCATTGTGACTTTTTGAACCTAAACTTTTGCATGCACCTCCTAATAAAAGACATCCTATATAACCTTAATACCATTATCACTCCTATGCAATGAGGCATGCCATATTATCTAATGCCCATTCTGTCTTTCTGTCTCCTTATACATTCTCCAAATGTCTCTACCTGATTTGTTTTTTCTGAATACATTTGCCAATCAAGGGTCACACTTTACATGTGCTTGTCTCTTGAGGGTCTTAGTCAAGAGTCCACATTATTTTAACTGGCTTTTTGAAAAGTTCAGCTGTTATATACAATGTCCCAAGCCTGTATTTGTCTATTCCTATATAAATAAATTTGTTATTCAATTCCTTGTAAATAAGAACCCTAAATAAGATACTTAAGTCAATTTTCACTAAGCAGGTTTGGCATGTCCCAGTGGCCACATGTGATCAGAGGCCACATGCAGACTTTGCACACAGGTAGAGAATATCCATTGGCCAGACATCATTATAAAAGTAGGTCTTTCTTTTGCAGTTTGCATCTGCTCTTTCGGCATGCAAGCAATGCTCCTTAAGTTTGTTTTGTTCACCTAGTGGATATCGTCATCCATCAACTCTTTCCAGACGTAATTATAATCACAGTTGTTTATGATTTTATGTCACTTTAAATGTTTGAATGATGGCTTACTTACCAACCCTAGTGGTGAATCTTTTTGATGTTTAAATTATCCTAAATTTGGCCAGAGTACCTTCACATTAGTTCCTGTGTCATCCTGATATTACCTCAGCAATCTTCAAATGACGGATGTTTTCAATAAAAAAGATATTCAAGGCACATTTACAGTTCCCTTCCTCCAAACATGAAATTAGCCATTTTTCAAAGTGCCCTCAATCCTTTCAGTGAGGAACTGAAAAACTGAGAAACCAAAGTGTGGGTGCTAAGTGTGCTCACTGCCTTTGGGTACAATGTCAACTGCTCAGGAACATTTAAGAGCCTCATTTTCTTGCAAATATACTTAAATGCCTAAAATGACTTTGGTGGCCCTAAACAAGTCAATTAAGAAATATATTATGCTAAATGCCCTAGTTTAACACTAAATCCTTTTTCATACAAAAGAGCATAGTTTTTATTTGAGCAATTTAAAAAATTATAAACAAACTATGAAAGTCATAGAGATTTAAATGAAATAGAAGTGCCTGGAGATCAAACACTAAAAGTGATGAACATATTAACAATAAAATATTCATAAATAACTTTAAGTATAGGAATTTCTAGGGGCTGGTTTAGCTCAGTGGTAGAGCTCTTGCTTAGCAGTCACAAGGCTCTAGGTTCAACCCCAGGACTGCCAAAATATGAAGGGGGTTGGAATGATATGGGAAGCATGGCAAAGCCACACCACCATCTGTCCTTAACTGGTTTGAGGATTTAAGTACTAACAGGTGCAGATATAACCAGAGACATAAGATATCTGGATATGATTTTAATCAACTAATAAGATTAAAATTAGGAAAAACTCTGAAAGAAAACCATGGCTGATTAGATTACTATGAATTGTGTCTAACAAACCAGGTTACAAATGTTCTTAGAATTACAGAATGGAAATTAACCTACAATTATCACAGATTATTAAAACTGAAGATCTTGATTCTAGTTTTGACTCTGCTAACTGACTTCAATTTCCAAGGCAAAATGAAAGGCTATAATTAAACTAAAATCTCTCCTAATTCTAATGTGCTAACAGACTAATACCCAGATATTCTGTCAAATATTTACCTATGGCAACAGATAACAAGCTACTTGCCTGACAGACCTCCCACTCACTTCTGCCAACTTCTTTAGCACTGTAATAATTCTCTCTTCAGCTGCACAGAACCACGTCACATTGTGAAATAATAAAGGAAAGAAAGTATGAGTGAGACTTCCTGCAGAAATTAATTTTAGTTTTAAAAACTAAATTCTAAATTAGCAAAACTATAGTTTTTTTTCTTTCTTCTTTCTTTTTTGAGGTAAGGTTTCACTTTAGCCCAGGCTGACCTGGAATTCACTATGTAGTTTCAGGGTGGCCTTGAACTCACAGTGATCCACCTACCTCTGCCTCCCAAGTGCTGGGATTAAAGGTGTATGCCAACACACCCAACTTAAACCTATAATCTTTATTAAGGACTTTGGAAAAAAGCTCTAGAACTCTGTATGTATAAACATATGTGCACGCTCACACACACACATAAATGTATATGTATGTATGTATGTGTATGTGTGTGTGTGTGTGTGTATATATATATATATATATATATATATATATATATATACATACATATGTGCATGTGTGTAGTCACACCACAGTATGGTGTTTTTTTTTTGGTCAGTGATGTACAACATATATGAGAGTGGTCTCCTAAGACTATGATGAAACTGGAAGATCTGCATTACCTAATGACCTGAAGACTGTCATGACTCAATGGAACACTAAGGAGCCATAGATTGTTACGAGAAAATTTTCAGTGCCAGGGATGGGATACCTTCCAGTGAGTTGTTGGCCAGGGAGGTCCCTGATGCCCCCAAAACATTATAGGCCATTGCCGAGGCCCTTGGTTTCCCACCAGGAATAGATGGTAAGACCCTATTGCTGAAGACTCCACATTACTTGGGCTGCAAGGCCACTGAGAAATCCTGCTGGAACTGAGCTGATAACCTCCTCCACGTAGACCAGCTGACAGAAAGCTGGAAGAAGTTCTGCATGCAGTTCAATAGGAAAGAGAGAAATCACCAGTTAAGACACACATCAGTGGACACTGCAAGCCTTATATTTGGCCAGCCAGGCCAAATAAGCCAACGGGTGCAATAGTGGCATGTCTGTCATGGTGGAAACCAACTGCCCTCTAATTGGACTGGAGGCCCACTCCATGGGAAGGAATACATCCCTGATACTGAAAACCTAAAACAGGAGTAGTCATGAGCCCTAGGGGTGTAATGTCTACTGTCATCAAACTGCCCAGCAAGCACTTCTCTTAATGTTCATACCCATATATTAATGCTACTCTCACTTTTGGTTAGAGAAGCTTCTCTTTTCAGATGGCAGTGACCTTGGGACGACTCAGAAGGCACTATGGTGCTGAGTTGATGTGACAGAGGAGTGCTCAGCATTGAAATATCTCTATCACACCTTCCAAGGCTCAGGGTCTAATGCGGAAGAGGTGGCGGAAAGAATCTAAGAGCCAAAGGAAGGGTAGGACTCCTTACAAGGTGCTTCCCCCAGACACAAAATGGCCTGGATATCCATGACCTCACAGTGCCTGATATTACCTACACAAGACCATCATAATAGGAGGAAAAGATCATGACATCAAAATAAAAGAGAGACCGATTGAGAGGGGGAGGGGATATGATGGAGAAGGGAGTTTCAAGGGGGAAAGTCGGGGGAGGGGATATGATGGAGAAGGGAGTTTCAAGGGGGAAAGTCGGGGGAGGGAGGGCATTACCATGGGGACACTGCTTACAATCATGGAAGTTGTTAATAAAATAATAATAATAAATAAAAACAAACAAAAAGACTATCATGATTTTGTGGCCATCCTTACATCTGAGCACAACAGACTGCCCATATGTGGCAACACTGGTGCAAACCGACTGTGCTGCCAGCTAGATGAGAGCGTGGCACACGTATAGTACACAAAATGCGACAAACTACATTACTCTTATATATTTACTATGCTATGCTTTTTAATGCTACTTTAGTGTATATGCCTTCTACTAATAAAAAAAAAAAATTACAATGGGCCTGGTAGTTCATGCCTGTAGTACCAGTTCTTAGGAGGCTGAGGCAGAAAGAGTATGAGCTTAATCCTCTCTTGGGCTACATAGTAAGTCCAAGGCCACATGAGGCTATATAGCAAGACCCTGGCTCCAAAATATAACAGCAAAAAATTGCTACTAAGCAGTAAGCATGTAAATCACATCAAGAGATCACACTGACTGTCTTGGACCACCTAAGGTTGTACAAGTGCCCTCTGATGTTTATGTAATGAGGAAACTGCCTAGTGGCATGTTTTTCAGAGTACATCCCCACTAGTAAATGGCACATGACCACATATGCATAAAAGCTTTATATGTGTGTGTATGTATGTATATAAAATATTTCATATTGGGCAGCTCATAAACAGCTTTATTATTTCCATGTGAAGAATTAAAATATCTTAGCATCTATGAAAAGAAGCACATCCTATGTCAGAAATGGGGCTTCACAATTATTCATATTATTAACTAACTCAGTAACTATCTTTAAAAGAAAATTCACATATTGAAGCTTACTCTCAGAATTAAAATCTAGTGAAAGTTTATATTCAGTCATTATTCATGCTTTTTTTAAGTGAGAACTTTCACTTTTGCTGTGAATTTAAGGAATCTTGGAATTTAACAAGTCAGTGTTACTCATATTTTCATTGATCAATTGCCCATGACTTAGTAATAATTACCTATTTCCTACACAAGTAAAAAAAATAAAATCTGTTCTGAGTTTGTGCCTTAGTTACTACTCTCCTGATAATTCTTCTGATACCTGCCTAATGAGAAGTCTTAGAATATTAGAGAGATGAGTTAGTCTACAGGTTTCTCTGCTTTCAGAAATCTCTGATATGGAATAAGGGATGAACCACAAATAAAAGGTGTCCCATATTCCTTCCACTTACAGAGCCTTTCTTTAAGGTGAACTTTCTTATGTCTGCAAAGGTTTGACCTGTAACTATAGGCTTTCCCACACTCCAAACACTTGTAGAGTTTCTCTCCGGTATGGATTCGCTCATGCTCGGTTAGGAAGGAGTACTGGCTGAAGGACTTCCCACACTGATTACACTGGTACGGTTTCTCTCCAGTGTGGATCCTCTGGTGCCTGTACAGATTGGATTTACAACCAAAGGCTTTTCCGCATTCTTCACATGTGTACAGTTTTTCCCCAGTGTGAATTTTCCGATGTTCGTTAAAGGACGAGTACTGGTTGAAGGTCTTTCCACATTCGTTGCACTGATGGGGTTTCTGTCCAGTATGAATCCGGTGATGTTCAATAAGAGTGGAGATGCGTGTGAAAGTTCTACCGCACTCCAAACACTGGCACAGCTGCTCTCCACTGTGGAGCTTCTGATGCTCAGCTAGCGATGGAAACTGGCTGTAGCCCTTCCCGCACTCACTGCATCTGTAGGGCTTCTCCCCAGTGTGGATTCTCTGATGTCTCTGGAGTTTTGCTCTGCAGTTGAAGGCCTTGTCACACTCAGCACATTTATAGAGCTTTTCACCAGTATGGATCCTCTGGTGCACGGTGAGTGTTGAACACTGGCTAAAGGCTTTCCCACACTCCCTGCAGCGGTAGGGCTTTTCTCCGGTGTGCACCCTCAGGTGTTTGATGAGGGTTGAGCTGTTGCTGAATGCCTTCTCACACTCACTGCACTTGTAGGGTTTCTCCCCAGTGTGGACTCTCTGATGGGCAAGGAGGGAAGATCTGTGGCTGAACCTTCTCTCACACTCGTTGCACTTGTAAGGTTTCTCCCCAGTGTGAAGCCTCCGATGTTCAAGAAGATGAAGGCTCTGAGTGAAGCCTTTTCCACACTCACCACAGACATGAGGCTTTTGGCCTGGGTAAATCTGGAAGCGTCTCACTAGATCCAAACTCTGTGGAAAATCTTTCTCAGCAGTGCAATGCACACTGGGCATCTTTTCTGCAGGGACACTGTGTTGGGAGACAATTCCTGTATTTATAGACAAGGCTTTGTCCAGTTCAGGCCCTGTGAGGTCCTCATCTACAACGATGACATCCTGTGGTGAGGCTGCTCTCTGTTCAAGAGCTTTCTTCCCTGGCTCCTGTGCACTTTGGCTTGCAGATTTCACAGCTTCTCCAACGGTGATGTTACAGTGACCATACTTAGCAGATTCCTTCCTTATGACGTCAAGGGACGGCTCTGCAATAAACATGTCCTCTTCTAATGACAAGGCTTCTAACTCAGGAAAACTCTGGAAATCTGAAGTGAGTAGAAAAATTAATGCATCCTGTGCTGGAAGAGAGAACTAGACACAACAGAAAGTCAGAAAGTCAGATCAGCAATAGTACATTTCAGGTAGATACCACCTGGTCCTCAGCATGGAGCTGATCTGGGGAAATGGCTGAGGAATGGTGTGGGAGAACACAATAGGTAACGTTAAAAATGAAGAGACTATAGCCCAAGAGAAATAAAGTGAGACACAGAATATACTAAGCAGAAGTCTTGAAAACAATGAACAATGTCCAGTGACAAGCTCAGGGGGAGGACATGGGACTCTTGGAATGTCATCACTGTCTGTCCTGCACATACTACGGTAAGCAGACAGCCTCCTCTCTTTTCTCCTTCCTACTTAATCATGAGAAGAAATTCTATGTTCCCATATTCTAATAAGCTGCATCCATAAAATTGTATCCTTTTTGTAGGAATCTCAGGAGAATCATGAAGGCTTGTGAGATATGTCAAAGCAATCTATCCTGAAGTTCTGACTATGTCTGAGCCCCAAGTTTAATTCTGATTGTGGGTGAAAAATTTAGTGTGAGCTGCTGCTAATATGCTCTGGGTTAAAATTTGACTTCCTTTACATAATCCATAATTGAAAATAGATTAGTATTAGATTATTGCATTTAGGTAATTGTATGTCAATAAACTATACAGTTTAGGTGAAATATGATAGCCTTAAACATGTCAATAGGGCTCAGTATTTCCAAGAACATCACTAGCTTATGGCTTCTGCAGCACCTGCTTATGTAGAGACTCCTAGGTATTCATTTTCCGAATGTCTGACTCACCTAAGCAGGTGTCTGGGGGGTCTTCTCTTCCCACTACACAGGGGTCATCTCCTTGTTGCAACTGGCAAATCAGCTTAGGCACTGAAACTGGAATCCCTGCTCACAAGGAAGGAAATGGAGTCTGAATGAACAGCATGAAGAGCAATCCCAAAGCAAACTTACACGACTACCTGGCTTCAAAGGCAGGAAGGCCCAACCTGGGAGGGGCAGACAGCACAAACCCTGCTCAGGGTGTACCAGAACCTTCAGAAGACGGCAGGAAGCAGGGCTTACCAGAAACAATACAAGGTCCTGGCAGTGACTGCCTCTGAGAGAAGGGTCCAGTGCATGTCTCAAAACATCTAAATATTTTTTGGAATTTAAGCTAGGACTTAGTCAGCGGCTTGCTGAACAGAGCACAACTCAGTAGGAGTGAGCTGAGAGGAGAAGGAGGAGAAGGAGCAGCATGATGACACTGCAGCAACAACACCGCTCTCAACTCTACAGAGACTGGACTTGCCAAGCAACGCCACTGGGTAGAAAACTGGACACTCTGAGTGCAAAGACGATGGTATCCAGCAAAACCCTTACCTAGAGACAGCAGGTGGCTGTAGTTCTCCAGCATCACCTCCCGGTACAGGCTTCTCTGGGCCAAGTCCAGGTGCAACCACTCATCCCGGCTGAAGAGCACGGCCACATCCCTGAATGACACAGGCACCTGGAACAGCAAACCCATGCCTGCTCACTGTGTACCACCATCTTCAACGGAAGGCTCCATTAGAAGGGAGCACTGGGCGCAAAGCAAGCAATTCTGAAAGGGTCTCAGGATCCTAAGTATTCTGAATCAGCTACTTGTACAGATCAAAGACACATGACACATAACACATGCTGTGGGGACAAAATTAAATATAATAGGCAGTTTCCAACAACAGGGAATTGAAATTCCAACCTGAAGTTAAGGTGTCTAGGCACATTCCCCCTATGTGAAATCTAACTGAATGAAAGAAAAGATAATAACCAGAATCTACTTAGAGGAATGCTGGAAAATGGAGAAAAATACCAACAGCAAAGCATAAAGGAATTTCAGAAACAAACAATACCAGCTTACTGAATACACTAGAGATATGACAGAGACTCTGCACATGCTCCTCCTTTACAGCTCACAAAAGTCCTGCGAGGAAGAAACTACAGTTAAATTAACTTGCAAATGAAAAGACACGTCTAGGATGGTTAAGTATCCTGCCCAAGGGAAGGAACACTGTAAAATGTAGTGCAAGCAGGATATGAATTCAGGTAGACACCGTCAGATGGGTTCTGCTGACTGTGAACATCAAAGAACTAATGGACCTGCAAATCGAGAAGATGCGAGAGCACCGCTGAGAAAGTAGCTTCTCCCAAGAGACCCTCAGCTCACGCCACACTATGAGGCCATGCACCGAGGAGTCAAGTAAAGAGTCTAAAGGAAGCAAAACCTGGCGCAATGCTTTTCATGGATATTTTTACTGAGACTCTTCCAAAATGTAAAAAGAAGGCATCAATGTAACCTTGGGACTCTACCATAAGAAATAATCACAGAACTGGGTAGGGATATTTGCTACATGCTACTGCATAGCACTGGCCAACAGTAGGCAACTGTCTTATAAATCCTCTTCCTAATGCATAGTATGTCACACTGTATGGATTCCATAATTTATTTAATATATTCCACTGCACAAATTCCATAACTTACCTAATATGTCCCATTTATGGATTCCATACTTAATTAATATATCCACTGTACAGATTGCATAACTTAATTAACCACACCCTGTGGACGGGTATTTAGATAGCTGCTCTCTTTCTTTGTCAGAGATACTGCACAATGACCACGCTCATACAGGCATCTCTGAGTACATGTTTAAATATTTTAATTAATTTATTTACTTATTTGAGAGAGAGAGAGAATATGGGTGTGCCAGAGTCTCTAATAACTGCAGATGAACTCAAACTCCATACACATGCACCACCTTGTGCGTCTGGCTTTACATGGGTAGTAGAGAATTGGACCAGGGTCCTTAAGCTTTGTAGGCAAGTGCCTTAACCACTGAGCCATCTCTCCAGCCCCTAAACTTATATTTACAAGATAAATTGAACTATTGAGTCAAAGTAGCTAGATGTTTTTAATTCTGACAGATGCAGTAGATTATACTTTCTCAAGACGGCATTAATTTATCTCTCACCTCATATGCTCTCTGTATACATGATATTCATGCATCTCTCACCAAAAAGAGTCCCTCCCTTAAGCCTGTGAAGAGACTTGTGCATCAAGTGTCCAGGGGAATTCACTGGAAAGGATGTGACTTCTGAGGAAAGGCAGAGGCTTGTGGGTGTCACCACTGCTGCCTAGCTGCCACGTTGTATGCTCAGGACATACAGTGTTGTCACACAGACAGTCCATCTAACAACCCTAGCAATAGCCTCAGCCAAGACATGGGAGCGACTAGACTAAACTTTAGATGGTGCTAGCCTTTAGGTTACAAGTCTTTCATGCTGCAGATTTTAAATAGTGAACATGAGCTGTTACAGCTGCCAGGCCTGTATCCTTGGTCCAGAAAACAGAAAAGCTACAAACAGGTACAACTAAATAAATAATAGCTAAATAATAACTTATTTAAAGCTAAATAACTAATAATAACTAAATAAGTAAACTAAGTAAGTAAATAGGTGGTAAAGAAGTAGCAAGTCTCCTTACACATTTCCAAATAATTTCTATGGATTCCCCATTCCTTAAGTGTGGGCTGCATACAGTGACTTCCTTCCAAAGATTATGGTATGAGGTGGTAAAAAAAAAAAAAAGAAAATGGAAGCCAGGCGTGGTGGCGCACACCTTTAATCCCAACACTTGGGAGGCAGAGGTAGGAGGATCTCTGTGAGTTCGAGGCCACCCTGAGACTACATAGTGAATTCTAGGTCATCCTGGGCTAGAGTGAGACCCTATCTAGAAAAACTAAAAAAAAAAAAAAAAGAAAGAAAGAAAGAAAGAAAATGCTATGTAGACATTGCTTGACATTACCTCAGCCAGGTGTTCAAGGTCAACATCAACAGGGAAAGGGTATCTCACTAGTGTGTAATTTTTACATGACTTCATGAAAATGGTACTTTACCTCTGTGGTCTTCATCCCCCAAACCCATAACCCAGTCTAATAATGAGAAAACCACCACATGGATCATAATAAAGGGGCACTCTACAAAAGGTCTCACCAGAACTTCTCAAAATTATTATGGAAAAACAGCCAGTAAGAAACAGAATCCAATGAGGTGATGGAGGTGTCTACTAGACAGACAAGTGGGACACTGGCCAGTTTAACACAGTTGTTCTGGGCAGAGGCAGACCAGGCCCTCTGTCCTCCCCAGTGCTAAACTCAAAGCCTAAGCCAGGTTATATTTCTCCAGCAACCAGCAGTAGTCATAGACATCAGTACTAACTCAAACATGACCTCACATTTAGAGTATTTCATGGGACCTTCCTAAGGTTGAAATAGTAATTTATTCTTTCATCTCCAGTGTGCTACCCAGTATCCTGTATGCAGTTGTGGTACTCAGTAAATGTCTGTTGAGGAAATTTGTCCCTTGTGTTATCTGTCACAGTGCAACTTTATACTCTGTGAAGACAAACACTGTCGAATACCCTGCATTCCTCAGTAAGTACTTAGCATAATGACAAGCACACACAGAGCTCACTCAAAGTGTGCTTGCAAAGGTTTTGGGTGAATTGATAGTCACCTGGGAACAAAGAAGAACATTCCCTGTAAGCCTTGGTAAAATTTGGAAGGCTCTAGACCCTCCATACCCTCTAGACTAGAAGTACCCTGGTCAAAAACAGACATGTTCCTTCTCTGCAGTTGGAAGGCAACGTACACAAACACGAGCTTCACTTACAGTGGCCCGAGCACGCAGCAGATCCACAGCCATTCCTCCTCCTTAGTTTCTCTGTCAAAATGTTGACAAGGTAAGTCTGGAAAGGAAAAAGCTGTCATGAGGAACCCTGGTGTTAAGGAAAGGCTTAGAGAGAAGAAGTTATAACCACCCATAATGGCCATAAGTCCCAAGAAAGGCATACCCCATAAATGATGCAAACCAATGGAGAAGCATGGTGACCAAGCCAATCTGCCAATCTCAATCCCTTTGGTGTGGACCACGCTTCTAATTTCAGCACATGGGTGCTTCCACACCCACCTCTCAGTGATGTCTATGCAAACTGTGACGCATCCGATATAAAGGGTCCTGAGCTAGCTTTAATTTACGCACTTTAACAGGCACAGTGAACTTGAAAAGTCCCCAAAAAGGCCCTTTCAAACACTGCTAGATGACCCTAAGCCCAATGGCCCTACCTCCTCTCTTTCTTCCTGTGGAAACTACACTAAAGATGCCTGCTCTCAATGGCATGTTGTCTTTTCCCAAAAACCATTAGTATAAAGCAAGCTATAAATGTTCCCTGCCTTTCACCCTTGCTCTGCACCTGCCTTACCACACCTTCCTGGGTTAGTAGAATTGAAACACAGTCTCCAAGACATAGGATGTTTAGTTGCCCCCCCCCCAAACACTGGTGATGCCACAGGTGCCACCTGTCCTCAGGGTCTGAAATGGCCATCCTCTCCCTACACACGCACTTGAGCTGGTAGGGGGGACCACAGAAAGCAAGACTGGAGGGTGTGTCAACTCCCTGGGCTAACTCTGCTAGTCTTCAGTGGACTCACCCAGGTGCCAGCCCACACGAGAGCACAGCATGAGAAATATGCCATGAAATCTCCAGCAGCATGCCACAGCCAGCCAGCCAGCCAGCCAGCCAGCCAAAGGGAAATAACCATGTAACTTTACAGCACACACTGCTGCGTTTTGTTATTTTTATCTTCTTGTCTTTTGGCATATGTGTGTGCATGCATGCAGGTGCACATGCACATGTATGTGCATGCATGTAAGCCACAGGCTGATGTCCAGTGTCTTGCTCTATCACTCTTCACTTTACTGAGGCAGGGCCTCACAGTTGAACCCAGAGTTTGCTAACTAGGCTGGACCAGCTAACCCATTTGCCCTGGGGTTGCCCTGTCTCCACCTCTCAAGCACTGACATTACAGGTGGTCACCATGTCATGGGTGCTGGGGATCCGAACTCAAGTCCTCACTTTTTTTTGTTTGTTTGTTTATTTATTTATTTGAGAGTGACAGACAGAAGGAGGCAGAGAGAGAGAATGGGCGCGCCAGAGCTTCCAGCCTCTGTAAACGAACTCCAGATGCGTGCGCCCCCTTGTGCATCTGGCTAACATGGGTCCTGAGGAATTGAGCCTTGAACCGGGGTCTTTAGGCTTCACAGGCAAGCACTTAACCGCTAAGCCATCTCTCCAGCCCCTCGCTTTTTTTTTTTTTAAGGTAGAGTCTCACTCTAGCTCAGGCTGACCTCAGGGTGGTCTCAAACTCACAGTGATCCTCCCACCTTTGCCTCCCAGAGTGCTGGGATTAAAGGCATGCGCCACCACGCCCAGCTTCAAGTCCTCACATTTGTGCTTGATCCACTGAGCCATTCCCCCAGCCCTCTTCTCAGGGCCTTTAAAAAGTAAAGGCCACACCTATGGTAAGTTTCAATCTATGGCGTCAACTAACTGCAGATCAAAAATATGCAATAAAAAGTCTGTACCAAACACACTCATTTTTCTTTTCATCATTCCCTACACAACACAGTATAGCTATTTTCATAGGCCTTCAGGGAATGTCCAACCTTTTGACATTGTGATATGTCATCTACAAATGGTACTGGACTGCATTCATAGCTATCCTGGGTCACATGCAGCCACACATTGGACACGCCACGTAACGTTCAAATCATCATCTAAAGATGAATTAAAGTAGACAAGAGGATTGCAGAGGCCACATTCGGGTATCTTAGACTCAATCCCCGGTGGTGGTGTCGGAGGGAGGACTGTCTTGCCACCACACTTTACAGATGTAGTAGACTCACAGCCAGGGAATCATGGCCTGTCCCAAATGACAAAACAGTGAGTAGCACTGACAAGGGAACCCCGGCACCAATCCAAGGCTCCAGTGAAATCTCAGCATGCAATCTGGCCACTCTGGGCCCTGGTTTCGTCATCCGTAACGCGGGCACAAAGAAGGGCCAACCCGCCTAGACCCTGGCATTCAATGAGCGGATGCATCTGATGAGACCAGTGCCTTTTCTCGTAGGTATCAGCTATTGTTCTCATACTCCGCTTCACTAAGAAGCCTCGCGGCGCTGGCAGGCGCCCCGGCCCGCAGTCGTGGCGGGTCCCTCCCATGCCAGCGGGCCGCGCCCAGCCCCGCCGCCCAGGCCGCGGCCGCCCTGCCAGGCCCGTGCCCACGCCCACCGCCACGGCCGGCCTGCCCGCGCCGCCCCACTCACACGGACACAGGCGCTCGCTGCAGCCGCCGCCCGCAACAGGCAGCCGGGACGGTCTCGGCCCCGGAGCGGCGCGCCCGGCGGAGTCGGGACAACCTTTGCCCGAAGCCGCCCGCAAAAGGCCGCCCACTGCCCGGCTGCCGCGCGAACCCGGGGAACTACTACTCCCGGGATGCCTAGGCCCCGCTCCGACTACACTTCCCAGAGGGCGCCGCGCGGGGGCGACTTCCGGAAGGTGAGCCGGCGCCGGGCGGCCCACGTGCTGGGCACTTTGAGGGAAGAAAGTAGAGTGTGGCAAGTGAGGCCCGAAGCTCCGTCCTGATGGCCGCGGCTCCTGGGTCAGTGGTGTGGTGGAACTAAACCGGAGTTTAGATGTCCAGGAGAGCGGAAGTGATGGAGCACCCCTGTAATACCAGCACTTGAGAGGCCCAAGCTGGGTGAATGCCTTGAGTTCCAGGCCAGCCCGGACTGCACGAAGCGAAACCCTGTCTCAAAGAATAAACACATGAAGACATAAGACCTACGAACTAGAAGGATCTGTGTACAATAGCTCAACATGCTTATTTAAAGTGCACAGTACACAGGAAATAACACATTGGTGCCGTTTGGGGATTCTTTTGCTGGTTTTGTTTCAAGGGTCTTGCTATGTAGCCTCAGATGGCCTTGGAAGCAAAAGAAGTATCAAACCAGCCTGGGGAGGAAGGAGGGAAAGGGGGAGGGAGGGAGGTAACTGAAGGGGCTGGAGAGGTGGTTCAGCAGTTAAAGGTACTTATAAAGCCTGTTGGCCTGGTTCATTTCCCCAGTACCCACATAAAGCCAAACGCACTAAGCAGCACATGCATCAGGAGTTCATTTGCAATGGCAAGAGGCCCTGCAGGACCCATACTCTCTCTGGCTCTCTTTGTCTTGCCTCTTTGTCTCTCTCACTCTCTTTCTCAAATAAATAAATGAAATTTAAAAAGAAAAGAAAGTGATTGAGTATTCAATTTACAAGAGAACCTCAAAGCCGGGCGTGGTGACACACGCCTTTAATCCCAGCACTCACTCCGGAGGCAGAGGTAGGAGAATCACTGTTGAGTTCAAGGCCACCCTGAGACTACATAGTGAATTCCAGGTCAGCCTGGGCCAGAGTGAGACCCTACTGGGGCGTGGTGGGGGGAGAGACAGAGAGAGAACTTCACTTCAAGTTTGGAAATCTCCACAGTGTTCCTGGGGCAATTTCTTGGGTTGGTTTCAGCATCTTTCTACCTTTTAATAAGTTTATTATTTAGCAAGATTTCAGCTTGACTTTACCAATCAGCTCTACCTAGAATTCATTCTGGCGTCAGAGGGGATTTTGTCTGGGTGGAGGTCTCTGGAAAAGAAGCACAGGTTGCTGGGTAAGAACAGGGTCAGTAATAAATTCCACTCCTTCCACTCATCACCACTGACAATATTGACAAAACAATAGGAGGAACAGGTCTAGAGAGGTGGAGGGCTAGCAACGGAGGGGAAGATAGCAAGAATTAATTATGAAAATGATAAACTTAAGATACCTATTAGATATTCAGCAGGATGTTGCAGAACAGTTGTATACATGATCCCCAGGAGAGGAAATGATTGCAAGGAAAACTATTTTACTAAAATACAATGAATGTAAGTGAAACACTCCACTCCAGCCCCTGAAGATCCTCCTGTCTCAACTACAGGATGGAGATGAGAAGCCCTCCTTAAGGTCATAACCCAGGGGCATGGGCTCACTGCAAGACCAAGACCTACTCTGAGGAATACAGGGTGCTAAAAGAACTTTTGGAGGCTCACTCGGTCTTAGGAAATGCAAGTCAGGATGTCAACAGTGACAAATGGTTAGAGGGTGCACTCCTGGTCTTTCCTTGCACTTGGATAGAGTCCTTTCTTCAGAAACCTCCACCAAGGAGAAACACTAGGGTTTGTGGCTTCTGACACTAGAATGGATTCTATGAAGACCAACTAATCAATCAAAGTTAAAGACTGTATTAAATGGTAGAAAGAAAAAGAAGTTCTCCTGGAAAGAAAGAGCGAGATGACTTGTAGGCTTCTCTTCAGTTAGAATCTCCTAGGGAAAGGAAAAGATATACCCAAGTGTTGAGTACAGGCATCACAAAAGAGAATGGCCTCTTGGGCTGCTTTACAATGCAAACATATCCTTGTGGCTTTTTAAGTTACATCTTTAAGGACTACTAACGGCCTCTGATGATGAGAGAGGAATTTTGAGGTTCCTTGCTAATGCACCAATATGATACACTAGTGCACTGATAATTTGGGAGGGTCTCCAGATTCTTGTTTTATGATTCAAAGAATGAAATATGCAGACCAGAGGATAAGGTTTAGAAAGATTTTAGTATAGCTTGGAACTTTAGGAGGGAGAGTTTAAGAGAAGGGGTCTTAAGGGAAGGTAGGAGATTAACAGAAGATGGTGCAATTGCCACCCACAATTTGTGTTTAATGAAGTATCACTGCAGTGCACATTAAGAAAAGTGCTAAAGATGGATGACACCATGCAAATCATAACCAAGGCTGTGACTTTCAGAAACACCACAGGATTCAAGCATCACCAATCCAGGAGTTCCTTAGAAGTGTTGATGTTGGCTGTGGGGCATCATTTACTTTCCAGAGATAAGACAGCTAAGTCTAGGCCAAATGTTAAGATTTGATGACTTCTGATGTGTTATCAAGTTGTTTATGGTATCAAAGTCAAAATTGTGCCAGGACCAAATGAACAAGGCCTTATAGATTCAGCATTCTAGAAGGTATTTGTTGGTTTAAATGAGTCTTGAAGATGAAAAACAATTTGTTAATACAGTGTTTCAATCACAATAGCATTCAAAATGAAACTAAAATTATGGCAAGTTCAGATAAAGTCAAACAATTTTATGCCCTTTGACACACTGGCTAAACACACTCCTGTTAACAAAAAATATGTAGACTTGCTTTTTAGCTTAATACTAAAATTTGCACACATATTTCAAGATTTCTAGAAAAATGATCAATAATTTGATGTATTTGCAGCTCCATTTTTAGTCAAAATAAACATGCTGACAATTTCAAAGGAATATATAGAGCTGCCACCTGATATTCAATTCAAAGGGATTTTGATTGGTTCTCTCCACTAGAATTTATTTATTTACACATGTGTGTATGAGTGTGCCAGGGTCTCTTGCCACTGCAAATGAATGCCAGACACATGTGTGATTTATTACATCTGGCTTTACTTGGGTGCTGGGCAATCAAACCTGAATCAACAGGCTTTGCAAATGAGCACTTTACCACTGGGCCATCTCTCCAGTCCTCCACTAGGCTTTTATGGGTTCTGTCCTCTCAAAAACAAACAGTCCTCCCTTCACAATTATGCTTGTTCATGTCATGGCTGCAGCACCTGCACTTGTGAGTCACTGTCCTCTGCTGCGAGCCATAGAGAAATGGACATGGAATACCTGACAAGCTCCTTGAGAGCACACTGAGACCTGTGGCTTCTAGCATGGATCCAGATACTGACACATTAGTTTCTCAAACACAATGTCAAATACCCCACTAGGCCAATGTTGCTTTCTTTTGTTTTACGTATAAAATAAAGATATTTTAAAAGTCAATGAAGTTTTTATTTTATTAGTGATCACAACTTGGGACCTACTCAATTATTTTAAAAGGCTCTCCAGGGCTGGAGAGATGGCTTAGCAGTTATGGCACTTGCCTGCGAAGCCTAAGGACCCAGGTTCAAATCTCCAGGTCCCACGTTAGCCAGATGCACATCGTAGCACATGCGTCTGGAGTTCCTTTGCAGTGGCTAGAGGCCCTGGTGTGCCCATTCTCTCTCTTTCTCTCTCCCTCTGTCCCTCTATATCTAATAAATAAATAAATAAATAAAATGTTTTTTAAAAAATTTTTTTAAAGACTCTCCAAATGGGACAACACATAATTGGGATTTTTATGCAAGGCCTTTCTTTCTTTATGTATCTCATATGTAACCTAAGACAATTCTTAATCCAGTGTGGCCCAGAGAAGCCAAAAGCTTGTAGAGTCCTGCACTCCAAACTCTTCATGAGGATTCTCGCCATCCTGCTGGACATAGGCTTAATTGGGCACAGTGGATCACCACACAGCTGTGCCTCCCACTTCTTGGCTGTTACGAGGCACCAGCATGGCTGTGCTCAAAGTCAGCATGTATGATTACACAATTCTTGCAGGCAAAGGGCAGCACATATTCTCTTACTTTACTAACATACTGAACATACTGCACCACGGGTAGCTGGTGCAGGGAAAAGTTAATCCACAAAATCCTCCACAGATACCGTCTAAATTCATTTGAATGAGATGTAACAAGTATGTTAGAAAATAACAAGAATGGGGCTGGAGAGATGGCTTAATGGTTAAGGTGTTTGCCTGCAAAGCCAAAGGATCCCGGTTTGATTCTCTAGGACCCGCATAAGCCAGATGCACAAGGGGGCAGTGGCTGGAGGCCTGCCAATTTTCTCACTCTCTTTCTCTCTCTCAAAGAAATAAATAAATAAAATATATTGAAAAAATAAAATAAGAATGAAGAAAATTTAGACTTCAAGGTTTTTGAGGTGTGTCTATTTTAGGTATTTTTTGGAGGTAACTGTGCAAAGAAAGAAATATAAGCTATGTGGGTCATGGGAATGATGAAAGTGGATAAAGTGTGCTGTTTTCTTAAACATCATCTCCAAAATGATCTGCATGAGAGGACAAAATTATGCTCATAAATGAAACAGGCATTTTTGTTAATTTTCTAAAATATAGTTTTATTTTCATTTGCTATATTACTATTTCTCTTTCAGCTATTAGTCAGAATAGTGTTCACACAGCTAAAATATTTATTTTAATTAACCTATAAATCTAGAAAGTTATAGAAAATAAATATCACCTTTTTTATTTTTTGAGTAATATTGCCACTGAATAGGCATTATTAACTCTTTAATTTTTCTTTTATGTATGTGTGTGGTATGCGTGTGTGTGTGTGTGTGTGTGTTTGTAGGACAGAGATCAACATTGGATGCCTCCGTCCATGGCGTAACACCTTATTTATTGAAAGAAAGTCTCTCACTGAACCCAGAGCTCACTGATTCATCTGGTCTAGAGAAAGCCAGCTTGCTCTGGGGATCTGCAAGTCTCTATCACCTGAAAGCTGGGATTACAGGAGCTAAGCTCTATTACCATTTCGAAATGGTCTCCTGTAGCCAGGCTGGCCTCTACCTTACCATAGTATCTGAAGCTGACCTTGAACTCCTGATCCTCCTTCTTCCACATCCCAAATGCAGGTATTACAGGCAGGTGACAGCTTCATTATTAACTTTCTAATGAATTTCCTTTCTGTCACAGTCCCACAAATCCACACATCTTACATGAATGCAAAAACATATGCCAACTCAAAGTACCTTGAGGGTTTGGATCAGTGTCCTCCAAAGATGCCTGAGTTAAAGGATCCCCTTAGCCAGTGGCATCACTGAGAGGTGTGGAACCCTTAGGTGTATAAGGAAGCAGGGCATTTGGGGTGCACCGCTTAAGAGGATACCTGGTACTCTGGCCTCTTCCTACTACCGTGCGCTTCATTGGCTAGGCACCCCTGTCATGATATACTATTATACTGGAGGCCCCAAAGCAATATGCCAAACAACAATGGATTAAATTCTCCAGAGAATTTACCTCGGAAAAACCAAAACCAAAACCAAACCAAATCAAAACAAAAACTCCAAATCATGAACCAAAATAAACATTTCCTCTTTTAAAATTAATTATCATAGATATAATGTTACAGTGATAAAAAGCTGACTAACACAAAGGGCTTATTTTGAGCAACTGCTGGTTGGCCATCAGCAGAAAAAATATAACAATTACAAAAATGAAACAAAAATCCTTGAACCTTGAAAAGTTCAAAATTTAAAATATGTAGCATGTTTGGGATTTGAATCCTTCATCAACCAAGTCTCCCCCCCCCAGCCCCACACTGCCACCACTTCCAAGTCATCTAGGCAAGACACTACGCATTGCTTACACTGACAAAAGTATATGCACTTGATGTAAAAGTCGTAAGTATAATCCCAAGCTTATAAGAAACAGACCAAGAAACCAGTTTAAAGCAGATCCCAAAAGGTTATGTCGAGCTGACTTCTAGCAGCAAAATAACTACTTGCTACTACGAGATTACAGGTGGTTGAGTACAGATACTAATATCTTGAACAAAAGAATTTTGTGGTGATTTATTATACACCAATGAGTAAATAAAACCAATACCCATTTAACCATTTGATGTTTTTAATAACTTCATTACATAAATATATCCCTTAGCATAAACTTTTGTTTGTTTGTTTTGTTTTTGGTTTTTGGTTTTTTGAGGTAGGGTCTCACTCTGGCTCAGGCTGACCTGGAATTCACTATGTAGCCTCAGGGTGGCCTCAAACTCTCAGCAATCCTCCTACCTCTGTCTCCTGAGTGCTGGGATTAAAGACATGCACCACCACACCCAGCTTCCTTAGCATAAACTTTGCAAAAATATCCTATATAAATTATGTAGCAATTTCCTTGGAATTGAAACATTCCCTCCTGAAGGGAGGAGAAAGGCTCAAGACTCAGAGGAAAAGAACTTAAAAGTCTCAGGAGCCTTCTGGAAAGTACAAGGTTCACATGGCCACCTCCAAGGATGTAGAAGCAGTCAGCAACTACAAGAAGACGCTCCCTGATTTGCTGCCTACAAGTAGTGCAATAAGTTCTGAAAGAACAGCATTCATTATTCTCACTTCTGGTTACAGAAGCCTCTCTTTTCAGATGCTGGTGACCACTGGGATGACCCAAAAGGCAACATAGTACTGAGAAGTGACGGAGGAGTGCTCAGCACTGAAGCATCTCTATTACACCCTCCACCGCTCAGGGTCCATTGCGGAAGAGGTGGTGGAAAGAATGTAAGAGCCAAAGGAAGGGTACCACTCCTTAGAATGCAACTGTCCAGACAGAAATTGACCTCAATATCCATGACCTCGTGCCAGGTTCCCGTCGCCCCACGTTGGGCACCAGACTGTCAGGCTCCCCTGGCAGGTAGTGCTGGGGAAAGACCAGGCCCGCTGGTTCCTTCCGAGGGGTTGAGGAGAAGGGTGGGTGTCGACGGCCAGGAACACACTGAGCCGGGAGTCTTGTCAAAGCAGGATCTCACTTTATTGTAACAGGCAGCTGTTTATATAGTGTTGAGAACGAAGGCAGGGATCTCAGGAGAGGATAAGGTGTAAGGGCCAATAGCATACCGTGACTTTTGAAATGATTGGTTCTAAGCGTGCGCGCAGGAACTCCAACTCCTACGCGGAAGTAGCAGGCCAGAGGCCATTAGGCGTCCTGCTGAGTCATAGCTGGCCAGAGACAGGTCGCCAAACTTTAGGTAGGCTCAGGAAGTTCCACCAGGCCCCACGTCTGGGCCTCTCAAGGCCCAACAACCTTGCAGTGCCTAGCAATACCTTCACAAGACCCTCATAATAGGAGAAAAAGATGATGACATCAAAATAAGAGAGAGACTAATGGAGGGGAGGATATGATGGAGAGTGGAGTTGTAAAGGGGAAAATGGAGGGGGAATATCATGGTTTATTATCTGTAAGTGCAGAAGTAGTTATCAATAAAAAAAATTTTTAAAGAACAGCATTCATGAGTCTCCACCCATGGTGGAGAGGACTTTCACCTGCCTCTGAGTTGACCATGGTCCTAAAGTAACCCTTCATGTGCTCTGTAAGAAACCCCTCACCCTGCTCTATGAGCCCAACAAACACACTGGTTCATCAAGGTGGACCTTGTTACTGTTGTACTTTGGTCTATCACCTGTTTCCTATCTGGGCATCTCCCCAAGAAAAGTTAACACAATGTGTGTATTTACTATGACTTTTTAAAACTCGTAAGTTTTGTTAAAAAAAAAATAAAAATTCATTCATGGGCTGGTGAGATGGCTTAGCAGGTAAGGTGATTGCCTGCAAAGTCTAAGGACCCATGTTTAATCTCTCTCCAGATCCCATGTAAGCCAGATGCACAAAAGTGATGTAAGTTCAAGGTCGCACATGTACACTATGTGGCACAAGCATCTGGAGTTCGATTACAGTAGCTGAGGCCCTGGTGTGCCAATTCTCTTAAAAAATGAAAAAATTCACTCATGTTCTTATATATTTCTTTATTGTCATTGCTCTTCTCTGATGCTTATGGTCAAGTATTTAGTTTACACAGACACATGTTCATATGGAGACACTTATCTGGTATTATCCACTCTGTTTATATGTGTATGCATATTGTGTAGCTATTTCCTCTTTGAAACACTCCTCCTTAAAGGGAGATCCATAAGACTCACGTAGTGTGCAAAACATAAAGGGCTCAGGAAGTACACAAAGACAGGTCCTTTCCCAAGGTCATAAAAGCAGTAAACAATTGCTGGGGAGAGGGGGTTTTCTGTCCAACTTATCTGCCTGCAAGTTGTGCTGGAGCACCAGGGATGCAGCTCTTGTGAGTTGTCACTTGTACCCCTGTAAGTAATCTCTCACCTATGTCCCTGTAAGTAATACCAATTACTTACTAGTTTGCTAAGCTAGACTTGGGTGGAATTGTTTCTTTGGTCTGTCATTGGTACCCTATCTAGAATGACTAGAAGTTTGTCCATGTCTCCCTAGGAAAAGCCATGTAACACAATTGGTACCCAGTCAGGGAGCAAGTGTAAGAGTGGTCTGGGCTGTAGGTGGTCAGATGTACAATATGGCTAACCAGTCTGCAGGTGGAACAGACACAGGGGCAGTCCTGGTATTGGTGTTTTGCCTCATTTATATAGAGTAGAATTCCTCATTGATGCAATGGTGGTTACATGCTCCCTTCTATGAGAGATCAGACATGCAACCAAGGTGGAGCCATCTGAGGATGTAGCATTGTTGAGAGGAATCCCAAGGTAGCTCCCTTCCTGTGCATAGTATGGAGTGACATGCTTCCTTGACAAGTCGTGTAAGCCACAGAAATACAGGGGTGCCACCCAGAATGACTGAATGAGCTGGAAAATGTGCTGCAATCCATGAAAATGCACATATGGGACAGGATCATAAGCAAGCTGTGGTAGCAGGTGTGTGGCCTTTGCCGTGGTTGGTAAGAGAACTATCACCTGGCTGCTCAGGAAGAACCTGTGGCAACCAGGGTGTGGACACTGCTTGCCATATTAGCCTCTGAATTGTTAGGAAAAGTAGAAAAGGCAGAGGATGAGATAGACGTTTTGGCTTTCCATTTCTTATGGCTGGGAGGATGCAAGGGAGAGTATTAGATTTGTGCTAAAGATTCCTTCTTAAGATCCTAAAACTTGGAGCCTATGGGAAGAACCAGGTGAGGCTGGAGACAGTAGGGTAGAAATGATAGAAAATACCCCTCCCATACACCTTTTAATGCAGGAGGAGAGTCTGTATTTAGTGTACAGCTAGGGCCCTGGAACTTGCCAAGTAGGCTAGACTGACCAGGTAGAAAGCCCCAAGGATGTGCCTGTCTCTGTCACCTCACTGCTGGGATTCCAGCTGTGCACTATGGCACCAGTCATTATGTGGGGTACTGGGAATTAATCATATCCTCATGTTTGTGAGGTAAGCACTATAATAACAGAGCATCTCCCCAAGGACTTTTAAACAAGGAATGAAAGAACTTCATGCCCTGGCTTGTGACACTATAGAACATGGAGGCAGTCGGTATCAGTCTGAGTGATGTGGAAACAGAGAAACAGCAAAGTATCTATTCATCCCTCCTTGAATCAAAGATTGCATAATTTGAGACAACACAAAGGTAGTCCCTGATGGATTGGTTTATACAATCTAGTGTAATTTCTCCTTGCTAGAACAAAACACCCAACCAGAAGCAGCTTATGGGATGAAAGCGTTTATTTCAGGGGACATTTCATCATGGTGGGGAAAGCACAGCACAAGTGAGACAGGGGAAGTAGTCTGAGGAGCTCGCTCACATATTATCTCATGTCTGGGCAGAAGCAGTCTAAGACCTGGAACTGGTGCTAAGCTAATACCCCTCAAGCTCTGCCCCCAGTGAAACACACTTTCTTCAGCAAGGCTCCACCAGCTGGGGATTGAACAGGAAGCTTAATGAACAACACATCAGGCTATTTGATACTCAAACTACTACATCCTGCCCCTGGCCCTCACAGACATATGGCCAATTCATGATGCAAAATATACTCAATCCAGCTCTTAAGGTCTCTATAATCTTTACCAGGCCTAACACTGTTCAAAAGAACACAAGTTAAATACTTCCAACACATAGTGGGACAGAGTAAACATTCCCATTCTGAAAGGGGTAATAAGGGCATAGCAAAGAAAAATGGACCAACACAAGGTAGAAAAACAACAGGGTGAATGTCAGACTGTGTAGTTCCATGTCCAGCACCTAGGACCCATGATGAAATCTCTGGGCTCCAAAGTCATCCATTTGGCCCAGGATGCCTTGCTTTCCAGGCACATCCTTCCTATCCAGAGAAGTAGCTTTCCTTGCCAGGCATACCATATGGTCTTGGAATCTCCAAAATTCTTGGGTTACCATTGCAACTCACTGTTCATCTTCACAGCTCTATGCCATGGCTCCTCATAGCCTCTATCCAGGGACTCTGACCCTGCTCCATATCAACTCAGGGGCCATCTCCAAAAACACATGCTACTGTGCAGCATTGGTGATGGTGGTAAACATAGTTGCCTTCCAAAAACAAGTTGCAAATTCAATGACTCTTTCTGCATGTTATACTTGCAAAACTAGTACCAGGTGGGCTAGGCTGCTAAAATTTGATAATCTAGGGAGGAATAAAGCTGACTTTTGAGACACAGAAAATTCCCTCAGCACTTTTCCTTCAATCCCTTCTTCAAGAGTCAGTACTCCTGTTGGCCCAATGCAGAGCAGCTGGCCCATCCTCAAAGGTGGTAATCTCTTTAAAAAAATCACAACTGAAGTGGTTGGGTCTGAAAGTTGCTTAAATTTATTACTGTCAAAGACACCAGCCCATTAACTTTAAATTCAACTTTGCTCAAGTTCTCAGAACACTGGTAGAGCAGCTAGCCTCTAATACAAATTGACTCTAGCCTAATCTCAACAAAGTTCATTTGTACTCTGAAACCTCGTAAGTCAAAAGCCTCTACAGTCCACAATTCTCTTGGCATTTAAGCCTTTCAAACTCTAACCAGAATGGCCCATCAAGCTCTGTTTACAACTCTGCAAGGATCTATAGTCTAAAATTTCAGATCCAACCATACTCCTCCCACAAACAAGTTCCAAAAGATTTACAGCCACACAATGGCCATACTTCTCAGTACCAACTTTCTGTTGTAGTTACTTTCTCATTACTGGAATAAAACATCAGACCAAAAGCAGCTTATGGTTTATTTCTTGTTGTCAGTTTTGAAGGGAAGTCTCACAATGATGGGGCAAGCATGGCAGGGGCAGACAGCCAGGCATCACACACTTCAAGGAGACACAGTCCATTATGGAAGGTCACGACTTCACATCACAGGTAAAGCTGGAAAGCAGACAGTGCGAGTTGAATGTGGCAAGTGAGGCTGGGCTGTAACACTCCAAGGCCTGCCCCCAGTGACACACGTCTTCCAGTAAGGCTCTATTTCCCAAAGACTCCACAACTTTCCCAAGCAGCACCATCAAATGGGGATCAAATATTCAAATATGAGGCCATGGGGGGACATTTTACATTCAAACCACTAAAATGCCTTTCAATGGAAACCTCAGAATGTTGGAGATTCCAGATCCATGGGATATCTGTCAAGGAAAGCTACAGGCTATAGAGCCGGATGGCTGGAGCTACCCAGACCATTGGGCACCAAATGATTCCAACACAAGCCCCAGATGCTGGATATGGAGCTGTAAGATTTGCTGTGTGCTCTGATGAACTTCAGCCTTGCTCTGATTGGATGATTCTTTGTTATGTCCACATTCCTACCTCTTGGAATGGAGAGGTTTAACTAGTGTCATTCTCTGTTGGAAGTACATAACTTGTTTTTTGATTTTACAGGGCTCACAGTTAAGAAAATACGTTGAGTCTTAAGCTTCAGACTTCTTAACAGTGATGAGGCTGATAAAAGATTATGGGGACTTTTGAAGTTGGAATAAATGCATTGAGCATAAGATGGCCATGAGTTTATGGGACCAAGGATGGAATGCTGTGGTCTGACAGTAAAATGCTCCCCGCAGGCTCATGTGTTTAAACACTTGATTCTCACTGTTGGAAAGGCGTCTTCTATACATTTGTGTTTACATCGTAGATTACTGCTAACTTTGCTCATGGAGGAAAACTTTCTGTGGTGGGTGGTGTTGACTGCGGAATAATGGTTTCCATGGCATTAACAGCCCAGTGCTTAGCCATAAATGGATGAGAACGATCAGACATCCATATCACCCCCAAGAAGACTCAGTTCATTGCACAAAAGGCAGAAAGAATACAACCAGATAAAGGGATGGAGTGTTATGTAGATATTTCTTTTGAACTGAAACATTACGTCCAGGAGGTAAGAGGTTCACCAGAATCATGAAACCAGTCTTAGGAATCTCACGGAACTTGATTCTCAAACCCCTTCCCAAGGTTACAGAAGTAGTAAACAATAGCTATAATGAGACTGTTCTTTGGAGCTGCCTGCAAGACCCTGTGGGGGTTTGGAGTTCTGTCTGCTGGGGATGAATGGGCGAGTTAGCTGACTCTTGGGAAAATGATTTGAGTTCTATATTGTTTATCAGTCTTCTTAGTGGCCGGTTGCCACTGAACTCAGGAAGCAGGCACAATATGGAGGTTAAAAGTTGTACTCCCTATTGCTACACTGTGACATACTTTTTCTTTTCTAACATTATTTATCATCAAACTGCAAAAGCAGTTATCTGAGTAACCTTTACATCACAATGTGACATGACAAAGGCAATCACTTCTGAGAAAACAAATGAGATGCTGTGCTTTTCCCAAAGTGACTTTAGATCTCAACAGAAGCTGGAAGAAACAGGTGGAAACAAACTCAGAGAATAGTGCACCACAGTGCACACAAGTGCTTTTCTTCTCAGGTCAGTGGCTTAGAGAGGAGAAATGAACCAAGTGTTTTAACAAAATCTAAGTATAGAATTTGTTTCCAGTGTACTTTGACAGTGAGGTAGCTACAGGTATAGTTCTTTCCCTGAATAACTGGTTTGCATAATCCCTAAAAACCCCCAGACTAGATCTTCATATTACCTGAAACCTGGTGACATGGATGGACTTTAACCTAAATCAGCAGATTCCTGGAAATGCTTGGTAAAACTGGGGGCTGTTAAATAACCATCACTAGAAAGAAAATATAGTGATCCTTTATTCTTAGTCTCAGCTTGAATAAATTACTTAAGAACATGTGAGAAAAAAAAAAAAAAACTACAGAAGCCTTCCTAACATTCCCATATTTATTTTGTATCATGAGGTGCCTAATGTTTGCTGAGGTCTAACTTGATATTCTACCCCTCAACTATTTCTCAGGATGTATTGTCACAGTTAGTGTAAAATGAGTTTCTCTTGGAAAATTTATCACATGCCTTTTCCTTATAGTTTTTCTCAATTATGAGTCCTCTGATGATTTGCAAGAGACGAACTCTGACTAAAAGTTTTCCCACATTCTTTGCATTTATAAGGCTTTTCTCCTGTATGAATTCTCATGTGCGTCATAAGGGAAGAACTTTGCCTGAAAGCTTTCCCACATATTTTACAGTTAAATGGTTTCTCTCCAGTATGAATCCTCTGGTGCTGAATTAGGGCTGAGCTTTGGTTGAAGGCTTTGTCACAGTCATTACATTTATAAGGTTTCTCACCAGTATGGATTTTTCGATGAGTATTGACTGCCGAGTGGGAACTGAAAGCTTTTCCACATTCTTTACAATGATATGGCTTTTCTCCCGTGTGGATTCTGTGATGTATGTTAAGCCGGGAGATCCAGGAGAAAGCCTTCCCACATTCCTCACACGTGTAAGGCTTTTCTCCAGTGTGGATTCTTTGATGTTGGATAAGTGCTGAGCTTTGGCTGAAAGCTTTCCCACATTCTTTGCACACATATGGTTTCTCTCCAGTGTGAACTCTCTGATGGATAATCAGGGCCGAGTGGTAACTGAACACTTTCCCACACATATTACAGTGAAAGGGCTTCTCCCCAGTGTGAATCCGATGGTGTCTGCTAAGCCTTGATATTGACGTGAAGGCTTTCCCACACTGGCTGCATTCATATGGCTTCTCCCCAGTATGAATTCTATGATGCTGAATGAGAGATGAGCACTGGCTGAAGGCTCTTCCACACTCATTACACTTATAAGGCTTTTCCCCAGTGTGAATACGCCGGTGATTATTAAGGGATGAACTGCCTTTGAATGCCTTGCCACATTCTTTACACTTGTAGGGTCTCTCTCCAGTGTGCATTCTCTGGTGCCCGATGAGAGAGGTGGTAAAGCTGAAGGCCTTCCCACACTCACCACACATGTATGGCTTCTCACCAGTGTGGACTCTCAGGTGCTGTGTCAGGGATGAGCTCTGGCTGAAAGCTTTCCGACATTCCTTACATTTGTAGAGCTTTTCTCCAGTATGGATTCTCTGATGTTTGCTCAGGGAAGAACTATGAAGAAAGATTTTCCCACAGATGTTACATTTGTAACACTTACGCACTGTGTTGACTCCTAGTTGTTTAAACAGAATGGAATACTGTGAGCGGGGTTTTCTTCCTCTGGGAACGCCTCCAGGTTTTCTAGTAAGTGAAGATTTTAGACAAAGATTCTTCACAAGTTCAACACCTTTAAAGCTCCTCTCTTTCATGTAGTTTTTCTGAACAGTAACTAACATTTTGCTGAAAAGCTTGTTCTTTTTGCCTTGATCTTCTTCTAATTGGTCCTCAATTATGTAAGCTTTTCCCAGCAGAAAGTCAAAAGGACCATCAACAGTGTTTTTTTTCAAGATTTCCTTATTTTCTTCTTTAGAAACTGTGGTTTCAAACAGGCTCTTCCACCCTAAGATAAACAAAACATGTGAGTGTGTCTTGCACTGAGAACAAAGGAAAAAGATATCAAAACAAGCAAGGACAGCTATGAAATACAGCCTCAAAATCTTATGAAAGAGCCAGGCATGGTGGTGGTGCACGCCTTTAATCCCAGCACTCGGGAAGCAGAGGTAGGAGGATCACCATGAGTTTGAGGCCACCCTGAGACTACATAGTGAATTCCAGGTCAGCCTGGGATAGACTGAGACCCTACCTTGAAACAGTGGGCCCCCCGCCCAAAAAGAAAAAAACCACTTATGAAAGGATGGGAAGAGGAAGCAGGGAAAGATACAGGTGGGCTCAGGAGCTCAAAGGGCAGCTCTCAGAGGAGGAGCCAGGTCTGATTTAGTAAAAAAAAAAAAAAACCCAGAGCATCAGGAGCAAGGCCTTTCTGAGACAGCTTGTGTTACTACTCAGCTCAATCTCCAGACCAGCTGCCAGTGTATGCAAGGAAATTTGAAGAGAAAATTATAGAGGCTGGGAAGGCAGACTGAAAAAAAAGACACTGCCCTAAGAACTCTATGAGTTTCAGCAGTGCCACACTGGCCCTATAAAATAATGGCTGCTATAAAATAATGCTGTAATGAATATTCTCCCACTATGTACCACACAAAGTCTAAGGCTCTGTGAATTACAGGCAAGGGCCAAACTCCCACAATAAGCCAAGTGACCAAATTGGCAAAGAAGTAACTAGGACATGGTGAGAACTTTAAGAGAACAAACAAAATGAAGGCGATGTGTACTGGGGATAATGGTGATATTTTAAACTGAGTGATAAGGAAATTATAGATAAAATCTAAACAAGCGGTCTAAGGCACTGGATTAAACAAGAGCAGACTAGGCAAAAATGTGGTTATAAAGATGATTCTAGTCAGAAAACATAATTAAGGCCCTAAGCTTTTGGTGGTCCAGACATAAGCAAGTCTAGTGTGGTTTAGGCAGGCTGAGTAAGAAGTGAATTTTATTCATCAAGAAGAGGGCAGGCAGGGGCTCTTATCATGTAGTCTTGCAACAAACAGGAAGTCATTTGGAATTTCTTCTCAAACATGATAAATGACTTTTTTTAGGGACTCTTCTGTTGTGTGGTAAATGAACTATAATGTGGGGTGGAAGGAAGCAGGTGCAGAGAGCAATTGGGGCTGTTGACCCTATTCTGGATGAAGACCATCTGCAGGTCAAGCTAGCGATGGAGGGAACCAGAACCCATGGTAATATGAACCACAGCTGGCCCTTCAAGCACACGTGGTAATATGAACCACAGCTGACCCTTCAAGCACACGTGGTAATATGGACCACAGCTGACCCTTCAAGCACACGTGGTAATATGGACCACAGCTGACCCTTCAAGCACACGTGGTAATATGGACCACAGCTGACCCTTCAAGCACACGTGGTAATATGGACCACAGCTGACCCTTCAAGCACACGTGGTAATATGGACCACAGCTGACCCTTCAAGCACACGTGGTAATATGGACCACAGCTGACCCTTCAAGCACACGTGGTAATATGGACCACAGCTGACCCTTCAAGCACACGTGGTAATATGGACCACAGCTGACCCTTCAAGCACACGTGGTAATATGGACCACAGCTGACCCTTCAAGCACACGTGGTAATATGGACCACAGCTGACCCTTCAAGCACACGTGGTAATATGGACCACAGCTGACCCTTCAAGCACACGTGGTAATATGGACCACAGCTGACCCTTCAAGCACACGTGGTAATATGGACCACAGCTGACCCTTCAAGCACACGTGGTAATATGGACCACAGCTGACCCTTCAAGCACACGTGGTAATATGGACCACAGCTGACTCTTCAAGCAAACGTGGTAATATGAACCACAGCTGACTCTTCAAGCACACGTGGTAATATGAACCACAGCTGACTCTTCAAACACACATGGTAATATGAGCCACAGCAGGCTTCTCAAGCACAGCACACAAAGCTTTACTCAGACTGTTTATTCTTTGGACCGTCCTCTCCTGATATGATACCTTTGAATGGTCATAACTCTCTCTGAAATTCAAAAATGGGAAAACAGGGAACTGCAATTTCCAAAAGGAAGACTTTAAAGGAAGGCTAAACAATACAATCTTCTTTTTGAAATTTTAGTTTTTGGTTTTTCTTTAGTTTTAAAATTCACTGTCTTCACCTATGAATAGGATTACAGAGGAAGTAAGAAGTGAATCCTCACTTTGGACTTAGCTCAATGGAGACCACCACCACAGTCTGATACTGGGAGGTAGAGGAAGAAAGTATATTCATTCTTGATTTGTGTGCGTGTGTGTGCACAACAGAGTCTATTGCCACTGCAAATGAATGCCAGGTGCTTGCACCACTTTTTGCATCTGGCTTTATGTGGATGCTGGGAAACTGAGCCTGGGACAATAGACTTTGTAAGTAAACACCTTTAACCACTGAGTCATCTTCCCAATTTCCAGAGAAGTATATTCTTTATTTTATTTTATTTTTGGTTTTTCGAGGCCTGCATTTACTGAGTGTTGAGTAAGTGAAGGATATTCCCAATTAAAGTCTGGGTAATAACATACAAACCAGTCTACCTGTCCTACACAAACATTTACAGTCTGGATGGAAACCATCAAGTGGTGACACTGGTTGATTTTACCTGATCAAGTTTCAAGTGTCTTGGCCCCTCCCATACTACTATCATACCATGTACACCTTGTACAATTTAAAAATATTTTTTTAGCCAGGTATAGTGGCTCACACCTGTAATTCCAGAACTTGGGAAGCTGACACAGGAAAACTAGCATGAATTTGAGGCCAGCCTATGCTTTGCAATGAGTTCCAGGACAATTTGAATAACAGAGTAAACCCCTATCTCAAAAAAAGAAAAAAATAGTAACAATTTTTAAATGCTTAAAAAATAACACCTAAGCCAGGTGTGGTGGCACACACCTTTAATTCCAGCATTTGGGAGGCAGAGGTAGGAGGATCACCATGAGTTCAAGGCCACCCTGAGACTACATAGTGAATTCCAGGTCAGCCTAGGCTAGAGTGAGACCCTACCTCGAAAAACTAGAAAAAAAATAAAATTAAATAACACCCAATAAATTTGATGCTAAGTATTTCTTTGCCAACCAGAAAGCTTTGAAGCAAATCCCAAATATTCAATTTACCTGTACCTTCCATTTTGGTCTTATGTTATTAAAGCCTTATTTTCTAAGCTTCTGCTTACATTTCTATCATATTTATTCTTACAGTCAGTTCATCCAAACTACTAGAATAGGGTAGGACATATGTGGTTGAATATATGTGGCAGAATGGAGGTGGCAGAATATATGTGGGAGAATGTAAAATGTATGTGGTAGAATGTGTGTGGTAGAAGGCATGCAGCAGAATGCATGTGGGAGAATGTATATGGTAGAATAGATGTGGTAGAAATAAAAGATCCCTGAAAGGGCTTGAGCTTTTAAAACAAAGACAGAGATAGCTGGGTGTGACACAGAAAAAAACATACGAGAAGGCTCCCTTTATCACATCATGCTTCCACAGCACAATGAGTGCTGGAAATGACATTAGCGAAAAATTTCTGCTATAACCTAATGAATTTTCTGAATTCCAAAGAAAAAGAAGATACCCTCCCTGTAAGATTCTACACTGAGGACTTTTATCAGTGACACTCAGTACACAAATGTAGTGGATCAAAGGCTGGACCCACCTGAATGGGGGAAAACTGATGCCAAATTCCAGACCCAAAAAGACTTTTTCCAAAGGAGGGAGAAAAGAACTGATTTAAGACATGAATAGGCACTGTACAGATAAACTACTCTAGAAAAAGTATTTGTGAAAATATTTTAGTCAAAACCAAGGAACACAGAGCTCATGAACAGAAACACAAGGTGGGACTGACAGAACTCTCCTGGCAGAGAGAAGTAAATTTTGGGTTTGCAGCAGTGCTCAGGCATGGCTCTCACGATGCAGCAACCCAGGGAACTTTACACTCAGCAACTCATCCTAGGGGCTAGGATCTGCAACCTGACAGAAAAATTTACACACTCACACAAATGGCATGATGAGGGTCTGCAAACCTGCTTGAACTCTGTAGCTGTTGTCTTTTTGGAACACCTGGTTTCTATTTTACATATTTATACACATATATCTGTGTTTATTCCTTTACCTGGTTTCTCTTTCATGTATTTATACCCACACATCTGTGTTTTTTCTTCACCATGGTTACTGACTTGCAGACAAGGAAAGTCAAAGCAAAGGCCCAGGATAGAGCTCTGAGGAACGCACTGCACTGAGGAAAATTCTGCTCAAGCAATGAAGCAGAGACTCTCGACCAAGTGCAGCTTGTGCCTGGAGAGGTCACCTTTCCTCTGAACCAGGATTAGGTGGTCAGAAATGAAGACAAGATAAGCCATTGCCAGCATCTGCCATGGCCTGTGTCCTTGCCAATGTCTCCTGAGCACAGCCTCTCACTGTGCCCAGACAAGCAAGAAACACCAAGTAGATTCCCAATCATCCCACCTCTTACCTAGACCTGTGCTTTGAGGTGCTCCACATGCCACCATCTGAAGGTCTTCTGCTTGCTCTAACTGGGAGATGACCTCTGGCTTACAAAACAGAATCCCTGTTCATGAACAAAGAGACATGAGTGCCCATCCTGACAGAGGTCCAGCCCTGGAGTCCCTGAACAGGGGAGCAGTACAAGGAAGAGTTTTCTTCATAGAGTGGCTTAAAACTGGACTCCTAGAGGAAGCCCAGAGTAAAATTGGGGATCTGGTGGGCAGTCCTGTCAGCTGAATATGTTAGGGGGGCCAAGGAGACAGCTGGGTGTGACACAGAAAAAAACATATGAGAAGGCTCCCTTTATCACATCATGCTTCCACAGCACAGTCTGCACCCCAGGAAAAGGTCCTTACCCAGAGACACCAGGTGGCTGTAGTTCTCCAGCATCACCTCCCGGTACAGGCTTCTCTGGGCCAAGTCCAGGTGCAACCACTCATCCCAGCTGAAGAGCACGGCCACATCCCTGAATGACACAGGCACCTGGAACAGCAAACCCATGCCTGCTCATCCTGGACCATCCCAAGAGGCAGCTGCAAGGGGTTTGGGTACTTCAAGCCAGGCAAGTAGCTCTGGACAATAGTTCCATCACTGAACACATTTTTATGGTGTACCTACTGTGAGCTTAAAGAGAAGCCAAGTAACAGGGCACTTCAAAGCATGGAACAAAATCACAAAGACAGGAACAAACAGAACCCAAGACTTGGAAAGGTCCAATTCCCTAACCCAAGCTCTCACGTTACAGAGCCACACAAGCCAGGTCTGAAGAGGCCCCAGCACCACTTAAGAGAGGACTAGGTGGGAGACTACCTGCCTTGCCTGGAAGAAGGGTCACTAGATTCCACTTCTGCCATTATTTAGGGCCATCGCTGAGTCCTGGGAAAGAGGACACTGGCATTCATAGTAGGAAACTGACAATGCCCTGGGCATGGCTTTGCCAGAATAGGCCCAGGGCGAGGGGCTACACAGCCTTTTAACAAGAACCAGGATGAGAGGAGTATGCTCAGGGTGCCATCTCCATCCTGGTAAGTTGTGCCCCTCAGCCACCTTACCTGGACCACAAGTCCTCTCTCTGAACAACTGCTCCCTCTCTTTTGCAAGAGAGCAAGAAATGTTAATCTAAAATCTAACTTTTTGCCACATAACCTAATGAAAAACATAACTTGTTGCTGTATGCCCTCTCGTACTTCTTGCAAGTATTCCTGGTACAGTTGTATTATACAGATAACCGCATCCTACCCAACATCCTTCCTGTGCCACCCTGCATGGCACTATGGATGGGCCAGCGTGTGTGACTCACAAGCGGATGCAGGTTGCTTCCACCTTTCACACACTCTACAATGCTGAGCACCCCAGTCATCACCAGTGAGGAGTACACAGCTGATGCCCTTAGCACACATTTCTAAAGTGCAAATGCTGAGTCACAGCTCACTTCCTCTTTACCATCCCAAACATGCATCCCCAATCTCAGGCTGATCCCAAAGCCAGGCACCTTCCCTGACCTGCAAGGACAAGAGCAGATAAAAAATCAGTGACTTGATGCTCACTATGGGAAACAAGGGCCTAGCCCTGCTCCTCAGCAGTGCTGGAGATCAAGCCCTGAGCTTGGTCATGCTAGGCCAGAGCGACACTGCCAGCCTCCACCCATTTTCTTTCAGAATCTCTGTCTTTTTCAAATGCATGTGAATCTTTTTAAAGGCTACACTACTTGCCAGTCTCAACAATTCAAGGAACTGGTACCCATCTCTTTCAGTAGAACCAAGACAGATGTTAAAATAATGGCTATTAAGGCTCCAATACCTTAGGTTCCTTACAAAATGAAACTTCATTCAGCTTAGCCAATCAAAAACATCAATCAAGCATTATTTATCAGGAACTTTAAATGGGAACAAGTCTAAGTCAATCAAACTCTAACCAATGAACTACTTCTGTATTCACCCTATAAGTCCTCTTCCTCCCCTCTTGGTTGAAGCCCAGAACCACTTTCAGCTATCATATAGAAGTCAGTGGTGGAGGAAGAGGGCTAAGGAGGAAATCTCTGTTGCTCAATCTTAGCTCAGAGGCAAAAGGTTATCTGAGGGGCTCACAAGTGAGTCAAGCTGGTTAACATACTCTGGGGCGAGGGGGAGGCAAAATCTCCACCAATCTAAAGGGAAAAGGATGGATGATGTCACTAGGTCAATGGAAAAAGATAACTGTTACCTGAGACCCTCAGGACTGATCCTCTCCAGGGTAGTGCAATGGTTTTGTGTGAATGTGCTTTCGGACTAATAAACTGCTTGCTGCAGCCCAGGAGAACTCAAGAACTTAAGGACCTTTGTACCACAGCCTGAGAGCCTGATTATCTGCTTCAATGCCCGGGGCTGAGAGAGGGCATTTAAGGCCTATTAAACAACTACCTGATCAGTAAGTGGAGCCTGTGCCAGGGAAGCACCTGCCTTGCCCAATGATGAATGCCTCACCCACCAGACCCTGTGGTCTCTCCATGGGCTCCAGTAGCTCAGAGAAGGTCAAGAATGCATGAAGCAAGTCTGTCACCTCTGAACCCTGACAGAAGTCATAGAAGCAGTCTTCACTCACCTGACCCTGGGCTGGCAGCATCTTTCCCTCCCTGCTGCCCTCTGGAGAAGACTCCTGCAATGGAGAAGGAAGCTGTGGGGTCTATTCATTGTTAGGCCAGACCAGGTTAGAAAACACCTGTGGAGCATATGCACAGCCCAGCCATGCCAAGCCAAGGAACCTGGGCATGGCCACTGGTGATTCAGAAGTGGACAAGCATACCTCCAGTCGCTGAACTGTGACCTTTCCGCCAGGGACTGAGAACCAAGATAAGCTGAACTAAGGGATTAAAGCCTCAGAGGTTCACTAGCAAAGTAAAAGGCACAAAAAATGTATGGCTCATAGATGGTGACTGACGTGAAAGGCAGTATCAGCACTTGTCTATTTATTGCTGAAGGGTGCCCTTATCAGAAGCAGCCAGCTTAAAAAAAAAAAAAAATCAACCCTCTCTTCTGGGTGTGAGTTTTGCTTCTTTCATCAGTTATCCAAGTTACTTGAATGAAATCCTAAGTATACTCCGCCTCCCACACACATACACACAATGCACATATGGCCTCAAGAGGACTACCATTAAAGGTTAGGCATGGAACTTAAAATTTAGAGAAAAAGGGGCTTGGAGGTGCAGCGCAGGGGTAAAGTGCAAAATACAAGAGGTTCCTGGGTTCCATCCCCTGCAACCCCCCCCACCTCAATAACAGTAATCTCTTAAAGAAAAGGGAAAATGAATATTAATCAAAAAAGAAAAGAGCCAGGCGTGATGGTGCACTCCTTTAATCACAGCACTCAGGAGGCAGAGGTAGGAGAATCGCCGAGTTCGAGGGCGCCCTGGGGCTACATAGTGAATTCTGGGTCAGCCTAGGCCAGAGTGAAACCCTTCCTCGAAAAACCAAAAATTAAAAACAAAGGAAGAAAGAAAATAAACCACTGTGGGATTCAAGATAAAACTCTGTTCAACTAGGCGTGGTGGCGCACGCCTTTAATCCCATCACTCAGGAGGCAGAGATAGGAGGATCGCTGTGAGGTCGAGGCCGCCCTGAGAATACATAGTGAATTCCAGGCCAGCCTGAGATCGTACCTCGAAAAGAAAAAAAAAAAAAAAAAAAAAGGACAATACTGCACAACAAGGAAGACTGAGAAAACGAATAAACAGAAAATAAGGTTTAAAGTCAGGGGCGTAAAGGGTGCGGTGAAACGGCCGAGAGCTGCAGAACCCGAAGCGGGACACCGTCTCCTGCGTCCGGAGGGCCCGCCGAGGCCCAGGCCACCTTCCCCGGAGCCGAGCCGGTCCACCTGCCGAGGCCGCCGCGGCTCGGACGCCCGCCCGGAGCCCGGGCTTGCAGACGCTGGCGCCGGGGGCGTGACTTCCCCGCGGGCTCCAGGCCCGCCCTCACCTGCAGCGGGTACTCAGCCCGCCTGGGCAGGGGCTGGGGCCGGGATCGGGGCCGGGGCCGGGGCCGGTACTGGAAGCAAGCGGAACATCGAGCCCACGGACACGTCTCGCCGCGGCCAACTAACTGCCGAACACGACTGCGCGTGCGCACAAGAGTGCCCCGGTTTCATGGCGTGAACCGCGTCATTTAGCCTCCGGACTACATTTCCCATAGGTCATTGCGACATACCCCTGTACGGTGTCCGAGAAGGAAAAAGAGGCTTCAGCGCTGAAGAAAGTGATTTTCTTGGTTCAGAAGATTGAAAACTCAGTCTTTTAGTTCCACCACCACCCTCTCTTTGTGCATTCACCTTATTAGTAATTATAATGTCAATAATATTACAGAGGATAAAGCGAGTATACTTAAAATGTAAATCCGCCGGACGTGGTGTCGCACGCCTTTAATCCCAGCACTGGGAGGCAGAAGTAGGAGGATCGCTGTGAGTTCGAGGCCACCCTGAGACTCCATAGTGAATTCCCGGTCAGCCTGGGTTAGAGTGAGATTCTACCTCGAAAAACCAAATAAATAAATAAATAAATAAATGTAAATCCCAGCGCTCGGGAGACAGAGATCGCTGTGAGTTTGAGGACAGCCTGGGACTAGAATGTTTTCCAGGTTAGCCCAGGCTAGAGTGAAACTCTGCCTCGAAAACTCCCCCACCCCCAATGTAGATGACCAAGCCGCTCACTTACTGTTCCTAGATGGTGATTCAGCTGTTACAATCTACTTTTCATTTTTTAAATAAGAAAAATTACGTTTTGTGACCCACAGTATATATATAATGTATAGCACGCATGTTGTAAATGCTGATACATATGTCAACATAAAGCAAATCAATTATTATGTCATTTATTGTCATTGGCAATCAAGATTTTCAGTGTAAGCATAAACAGGAGGCCAAGAAGATACATGGTACAATGGGTAAGAACACTTGCCCTCAGGCATGAGTACCCAGGGAGCCCGAGCACATAAAAAGGCTAGGCTGGACCACCCACACCTCTAACCCCAGTCCTTTGGTGGGGAAGAAGAAGACAGAAGAATCCCTGGGGTATAATGATCAGCCAGTCTGGCCTAAAATAAGTGCTCCAGATTCAGCGAGAGACTCTATTTCAAGGAAACAACTCAGAAGAGCTAGAGAGGAAGACACCTGAAATTCCTCCTCTGGCCCCTGCATGATGGGCATAAGGATCTGTGGACACACATGCATACATCATACATGACACATATCCCACACCCATACATTCTACACACAGCACTCTGCAGTCACACATGCATACACCACACATCACACACACACACACCACCACCACCACCACACATTTTACACATAGCACTCTGCAGTCACACATGCATATACCACACATTGACACACATACCACACCACACATCCTACACATAGGAATATGCTGTCACACATACATACACCACATATTCTACACACACCACTGGAAAATGGAATGTGAAAGGAATGGGATGATCACTCTGTGCAATGCATGTGTTTACTGTTACCTAAGGGATGGGATGATCCCTCTGTGCAGTGTACTCTTTGTTTCTAAATATTTTTGTGATTACATAGCATAGAATTTTTCTTGCCTCAGATTCCCCTGTTTGACCTATGTAACCTGTGACTTCTTGTAATAGACCCCCTTGTTTAACAGTATGTAATTTTGTGGTTTAACTCCCAATCCTGTTTTTACTATAAACATCATGTGGTTATTTCCAATAAAAGCTGACACTCCAAATAGTTCAAGGCTGCATCTTGAGATCCTGATTTCTGGGATGCAGACCTGGGGCACCAGGTTTCTTCTTTTTCTTTCTTTTTACCCAATAAAACTTTGTCTCACATTTCGTGAGTCAGTAGTCTTACTTGTGTGACACTGGACCCCATAACGTCTTGGGGGCTTACCCTGGATGCACATTTCAAGACCTCCTCTCTGACTGTGGGGCAACCAAACAGGGGAAGGACCCCTAATCTCAGCCCAAGAACCATCATCTTCGTGTTCCTGGCTTTGGAGTTGGTAGCAAGCCATGGACAGGGAACTTTTGCCTAGGACTGCTGTCCCCTCCTTTATTGGGTAAGAAAACTCTGAAGGTGCTTTTTCCACTCTTTTTGTTTTTCTTTTTGTTTTTTTTTTTTTTTTCCTGATTTTTCTGATTTTGCACCTTTTCTGGATCGAAGAGGGAAGCTGGACACAGCATTAATTCCCATGGACGAGGGATCGAGGGGCCACCCTTGACCCTCTCTAGCTCTGTTCGGAGTTTTAGAACAGAGGTCTATTTCAGGTTAAGTTTCAGTTTGACAGCACATCTGTTTCTGGTTCAGTTTCAGTTTGATAACTGATTTTGGTTTGACAGAGATTCTGTTTCTGATTCAGTTTTGGTTTGGCAGCCACGTGGCAATGTCAGGAGAGCCGTTATTGCTAGCATGTTTGTGTTTGGTGTTGTGTTCATTTCTCTTGTCCTCGTCTTTGAAGATATGGGTCAAAATCATTCTGTTGAAAAATCTCCTTTAAAACTGATTAAAAAGCACTTTAAAGATCTTCAGGGGGAAAAAAAGATAAACAATAAAATGAGCTAGGCCTATTATCCTAGCTACTTGGGAAGCTGAGACAGGAGGATTTCCAATTCAAGGTTCCAATGTGATAGCCTGACTCCACATTTTAAACCACGTGGCTTTTAAATTGCTTGATAAAAATAAATAAATTATTTTATTTTAATTTGAACTGTGCCTGATATTTCCTCTTTTTTAATTTTTTTTGTTTATTTAGTTATTTGAGAGTGACAGAGAGAAGGAGGCAGAGAGAGAGAGAGAGAGAATGGGCGCGCCAGAGCTTCCAGCCTCTGTAAACGAACTCCAGATGCGTGCGCCCCCTTGTGCATCTGGCTAACGTGGGTCCTGGGGAATTGAGCCTCAAGCCAGGGTCCTTAGGCTTCATAGGCAAGCGCTTAACCACTAAGCCATCTCTCCAGCCCGATATTTCCTCTTTTGTTTGGGCTTTAAACAAATACGACATTGTTTTTAGACATCTTTTGGTTTTTTTATTAATCCAAATAGCCCAACAGGTCTCTTCTAAAGTTTCTGTTAGCATTTGATTTATTTCAAGGTTTTGGGGTTTTTGACTTTAAAAGTCAGGTTTAACTAAAGCCTATGGTGAGCTAAAATTTTATGTAAACAAAGCCATATTTTGTTACATGATCTCATAAATATAATTAGTGAGTTTATATTCTAGGTCAATTTCAACTTACATAAAAGATTATTAAAAACAACTAAATTCTCTCTGAGGTGGTAACTCATAATTTGCCAGGTATTTTAAGAGATTGTAATGTCCTGTTACTTAAGAGGAGGAGGCAACTGGCCTGAGTTCTAGGCCAGCCTGCCTCAAGATAGAAGCAAAAACAAAAAACAAAACAAAAATCTGTCTTTGGACTTGAACTGAAAGACAGCTTTTCTTGGGTCTGGAGTCTGACAACTGGACTAAAACTTACGCCAAGCCTCTCTTGGTACTTGGGTCATCATGCTCAGACGAGAACTGCTCGATTGCTCAGGTCTTAGCTTCCCGACTGCAGATCTTAAAAGCACTCCTCCTCAATAATGGCGTGCACCAATTCTTTACAATAATTTGTATGCATTCATATGATATGGATTTGTATGATACTTGTATCATAGACATGCAAGACTCGTATGTGAGACTTATGTTTCTCTGGACACCTCTGGTCACTACAATAGACAAGCACATTTTCAACAATATGATGAAAGCTGTGTATTTTCCAATTCAATCATGATTCTTGTTTTCGCATGCTGGCTAGCATCCTCTAGAGGGAGTCACAATCGCAGTTACCGTCTGGTTCTGATTTTAAAGAAAATAAATTCTGGGAGCAATATTGTCCCAAGGCTTTTAGTAGATCACTTCATTAGGCTAAAGAAGATCCCTAGATTGCTAAACTTTTAAAAATTACCAATGAACATTAGATATCATCAAATGGTTTTCAGCATCCGTTAGATAATCATGTTTTAGCCTTTAATCTGTTAATGCACCAGATTACAGTAATACATTTCTTAAGCCATTAATCTGCTAAAATGCATTTCTGGGACAAACAAGACATGTTCATGACAATTTTATATATGATATTTTGCAACTGTTGGGCTAGGATTTTTGTATCTCTGCCTTTTAGTTTGGCCTGTAAATTTCATTTCTTGTATGATGTATTAATTTCACAAAGTGCATTACCATTTTTTTTTCTATTCTATGGATTTTTTGTGAATAAATATATATTGTTGCAATACATTTGTGTATTTTAGGTTAGTCTGTAGAAGGTTTCATATGAATATTTTGTACTCAAAGTCAGAGGATCTAATAGCAGATGAGTTCATACAGCTGAGAGCAGCCAACTTGAGAAAGCAGATCTCTGCTTGGCATCCCCACAACTCTCTTACCTCCATCAGGTCAGGGTGGCCACCTATGCTTTTGGCACTGTGGTCCTTCCGGGAATTTTCTGCAGTGCTGAGCATGGGAGGCAGGGTCTCCTGCGTGTTAGGCATGCTCTTCCACTGAGGATAGCCCCTGCCTGCTATTATTTTTCATGAGGATTGTGTTTTGCACTAGTGTTCTAGCTCCAAATCTGCTCATGGCTTGAGCAGTCTGTTCGATTTTACTCTTCCCACACTTACAGTTAGTTTTCTGTAGTTTTACACAATAATCTTTAAGAATACTTATTCTATGCTCTAGCACAAACACTTACCTTTGTTTCTTGTTTTTCCCCACACACTGACACACACTACTTGAGAAATATATGATGTATTTAATTTTTCTAGATACAGTCTTTTTTCAGTGTGTGTTTGTGTGTATGTGTGTGTAATAAGCTTGTGTGTGTGGTGTATGCACATGCATGTGACACTGCACTGGCTCACCTACAGCAGGAGGCACGTGCCTGTGGTTGGATACCCTGCTCCTTCACTCTCTTTTCTTATCTTGAGCTGGAGTCTTTTGTTGGTCCTGGAGCTCACCCTTTCCAGCTGGGATGACTCCCTGCTCTCTGCTCCCAGGTGAGGGACTGAGATTACAGCTGCACTTGGCCATGACCAGCTGTTTTTACGTGAGACCTGGAGATTCACACGTGGGCAATCTTAGGTCCTCCTAGGCCTTCACACTTGTGCAAGAAGCATGGTAACCACTGAGCCATCTCTCCAGCCATAGGTACAAAATTGTTTTAATTTTTTTTTTAATTTTTGGTTTTTCAAGGTAGGGTCTTTCTCTGGCCCATACTGACTTGGAACTAACTCTGTAGTCTCAGGGTGGCCTTGAATTCACAGTGATCCTCCTACATCTGCCTCCCGAGTGCTGGGATTAAAGGCGTGCACCACCATGCTCAGTTAGGTGTAATCTAACAAAGTAGAGATCATGGTTCGGATTGTGAATCTGTCTCTCCCTGCTTCTGTGGCCCCAGAGGGACTTACCTAACAATCTCACCTAGCTTCCTCATATTTATAGCATGAATTTCTTGGTGATATTTTTGCCATTTGTCTATATCTGGAATCTCCAATTGTTATTCTGTCTTACCTGACAGATGTCAGCATTGCTTTACCATACTCTTTGCTCAGGCTTCTGCCCATATATCATCTGCTATGCAGGTTTTCTGGATATCTAGCTGAGTTTCCACATGCTTAGGGGTAAAGTTGGACACTTTCTCACATTGTATACAACCACGAACTTAATATGGATCAAAGATCTAAATGATAGAGCTAAAAATATAAAGTGCTAAAAGTAGAACATAGATGTAAATTTTTATGAACTGGGAATTGGCCATAGATTCTCACACATAATGCCTAAATTTCAGGAATAAAAGAAAAAATTGAAGTTTAACAAAAGTTAAAACCTTGTACATTATAAAGGGAGTAAAAAGACAAGCCACCTACTAGGAAAAAGTATTTGCAAACCATATATCTAATAAGTATATGTAATACAGAATAAGCTTTACTATTTAACAGGAAAATATGTTCTTGAAATCCCAGTGCTGGGAAGGTGGAGACAGGTCAGGTCAATTCCTGGAGCTCAGCGGCCAGCTGATCTACCCTATTTGGTGAGTTATGGGACAAGAGAGACCCTGTCTAAAAGAAAATGAAAAAGATGTGCAAAGTCTAAAGAGTAACACCCGAGGGTGTCTTCTAGGTGGCACACACTTTTAATCCCAGCACTCGGGAGGCAGAGGTAGGAGGAGTGAGTTCAAGGCCAGCCTGAGACTGTGTAGTGAACTCCAGGTCAGTCTTGGCTAGAGTGAGACCCTACCTCCAAAAACCAGTAAATAAATAAATGCAATGTAATTGCACTTTATCCTTCAGTTAGAAGACAAAATTTTTGAGTTATGGTAAAACAAAATATAGTTTTGTGTTACACCTAAAGATCAAAGTTGTCATGATTGGCCCTATCTAGTGGTTTCTTGGAGGTAGTGTGTGTGTATGTGTGTGTGTGTGTGTGTGTTTGAATCTGTGTTGTTATATTATTCATTTCTCTATGTAACATTCTGTCCCACCGCATGAGTGCGCCAAATGTTATTTATTCACTCTACTGGTAATATGTCCTTGATTTGTCCATTTTTCCCTGTAATGAATAGTCTTGTACATTCATTTCCTGAAGTATGTCCCTACCGGTGAAATGCTATTACACCTTTAGTATCTTCAACTTTAGTAAGTAATTCAAAACTGGATTTTTGAGAACTATAGCAAGTTGCCCTCCTACTCACAGCTGTGATAGTTCCTGTTCTCCCTCACCCCCATAACACCTGGGAATTTCCATCTTAGTCCTCCTGTTCAGTAACTGTGTGCTTTGATGTAAAGTTATCTAATTTTAAATGCACATAGATGCCTTTTAACTTATTATAAATTATTATTAAAACTTTGATCCTATTTTAGTGAAGTTACTTCTGCAAATTTTTACGCATTTTTATAATGTGTAATTCATCATCTTATTATTGACTCATGGAAGTTCAGCAGGGAGGTGACAGTAGGTCTTGATGACAGCCTGTTCTAACCTTGCACCTGCTGCCACAGTGGGACCAGTGGAGGAGCCTGAAGAAGGCTTGGGCTGCGAGACCAGCTGTGGAATGAGGGGCTGTTAGTAGTAATCCTCATTGCCAACTTGACTAGATTTGGAATCACCATGTAAACATACCTCTGGGTGTGTCCATGAAGGTGTTTCTGGAAAGGTTTACTTCAGGAGGGAAAATCCATCCTGGGTCTCAGGCTGAATGAAAAGTGTCGGGAGCTGCAGCTGCTCTTTGACTTTGGGAGCTGCAGGTGGTCTTTGATCTCTTAACACAAAGGCCTTATCCTACCGCCTAGGTGAGAAGGCAGCCCAGGTGAGATGGCGCCAGTTACAATGGCATTATTTAACATACAGCCTAGGTGAGGTGAGCACCAGGCATAGAGGCCTTATCGTACGGCCTTGGAGAAGTGGGCGCCAGACACAGAGGCATAAATTATTATACGACCCTGGTGAAGCTGACTTTAGGCATGTAGGCATTGCTGAAAAAAGTTTTCTTTTCTGTATATAAGCTTGTGTTTGCCTGAATAAACCTGAGCCTTGATCAGAACGTGTCTTGGCTCCATTCCTTGTGTTCTTGTCTCAGGTTCATTCCCACTCCCTCCTTCGAGGTCTGTTTCGACTTGTGCTGCAGGCCGGCACAGAAAAGGAGAAAGCAGACTGAGCACCAGCATTCTTATCTTTCTGCTTCCTGATGGGATTCAACGTGACCAGCCACCTTTGCTCCTGTTGTCATGTCTTTGCTGCCATGATGGACTGTGAGTCAACATCAACCTTTCTTTCAAGAGTTGCTTTTGTCACAGCAAAGTGAAAAGTAACTATGCAAGCATGTTTGGCTCCACTTGTGGTCACAAAGATTATTCAGGGTTAGGTGAGTGACCTCTGGTGAAGACATCATGCTCTTCAACATCCCTTGCTAGAGACCAGATCGAGTGTGTGAACTCTCTCACAAAGCACATTCCCCACAGGTAAGATGTTGGACTACATGCAGCAACTCTGATCCAGGGCTCACCATCCATCCAATGAACCCAGAATGCATAGTTTTAAACCAATTCTGTAAGTAAAACTATTTACAAGGTACTTACTATATACGTATACTGTATATCTAAGGTGTTGTATTTAAAGTAATGGGACACTCACTGAAGCAGCAATAGCCCTGGACCTTTCCTACTCCTACTCCCCCTTTTTAATTAATTAATTAGTTAATGAGAGAAAGAGGCAAATGAGAGAGAGAGAGAGAAAGAAAGAATGGGCATGCCAGGACCTCCAGACACTGCAGATGAGATCCAGACACATGCAGGTGTGCATCTGGATTATGTGGGTACTGAGGAATCAAACCTGGGTCCTTGGGATTCACAGGTAAGCACCTTAATTGCTAAGCCATCACTCCAGCCTCCCTCCTTTTGTGAGACAGGATCTCATGTAGCCCAGGCTGTTTTCTAACTCATTATGTAGTTGAGGATGACCTTGAACTTCTGATCTGCCTTCCTCCATCACTCGAGTGCTGGGATTACAGACATGCACCACCACAACTGATTTATTCTGTGCTGGAGATTCAACACAGAACTTTGTGCTTGTTGGGCAATCACTCTAACAACTGACCTACATCTCCAGTCCCAGGTTCTTTCTTTGCATCTGATCTCTCTTCAGTATGGAAGGGCTATGAGGGGCTGTGTAAGGCCAGCTGCAGGGCCATGGGCTCAATGCTCATTTTGAACAGTTCTTTACCGTGTCACCATGCTCTTACCACCTTAATGTCCCACTAAGCTGTACCTGGTCTACTGACTCTTGGTTTCCACCAGAGAAGTGACTGTATGGCTCTGGGTGTGGCAGAAGGAAGAAGAGAGGTAGTATGTTTCCTGCTAGCTCCCACTGCTGGCCATGCCCAGATCCCCATGGCCACTCTAATCTGCCTTGTCTAATGGAGCCCAAGCTTGCTCAGGCCTCCCTTCCACAAGCGGACTAATCCCAAGGCTGGGAGCTCACCACTCTTTGCTCTGGGGCATCAGAAAGCCAAATCCCATCCTCCACTGGTAGTGATGGGAACATATTTTGAGGCCAAATGCCCTCTTGCTGACCCAACTGTGAGATGTGGAAAATCAATTGCAGACCCCTTACAGCTCTAGGGTCACTGCTTCAAGCTCTAGAGTCAGGAAGCCATTAGAAATGGATGCAAGTCCTCATGCTGACACAGGCTAGCTGTGTGGCCCTGGGCATGTCAGTTCACTCCTTGAGGTCTTTATTTCCCTGTCTGCAAAATGGGGCACTTTCTGCAGCATCCCTGTATGTCTGGTGATGCCAAGGGTCTGCCTAGAGTGGCTCCTGTCCACTGTGCTGGCTCACTCTGACTCATTCAGCCTCTATCTACCTTCCTTATCCCAGGGCTGCCGAGAGAAAGCTGGGGAGACTCAGGAAGCTGAATTCAAAAGTGGTGGGCAGAACAGAGAGAGGGGGTTGGCGTAAGGCATAAAGAAAGTCAGAAAGAGATAAGAGGAGACAGGGAGACAGAGAGCAGAAAGAGAAATTTCAAGAACACAGACAAGACAGAGAGAAACAAAGAAGCAGACAACGCCCCAGAAACAGAGAAAAGGACAGACAGAAGTCAGAGAGTAAGTCTGTCACAGCTGTCAGGAGACAAGACAGTCTAGAGACACTTGTACCCTTCCCTTCTGCTATCAGACTATTGGAGCAGTAGACTCCAAAGAATTAAAATGTCCCCAAGAATTCTATGCTGGGGGACGGGAAAGGCTGCAGCCCTACTGCCAGCCAGAGGACCTTGTCATCCAGGAAGAAGTTCCACACCGTTCTGACAGCATATTGGACCACCTTGCTGGAGACTGGAGCCAAGACGAAGGTGGGCCATCGGTGGGCGGGGCCACACCTTGGCCAGGACTGCTTAGCTATGCACATACCTTGCCCTCTTTATAAACCTGACTCTCATGTCAATATTCCAGAAGATGAAGTCGGGAGTCCCTGGGCTTTTTATTTGTTCCTCTTCCCAAAAAGCCACCTTGAATCAATCTCTTCTCTCTGCTTGTCACTGTCGTCTGCAGCCAAGTGGCCGTGCTCTGCTGACCTGCCCCCAGAGCCCACTCTTTTTCCTTTAAAACTCCGAATACACGTATGGATCAGTCATCGTCCAAAGGGAGTTGGAGGAGAGGAGCACACTGAGGAAGCCTGAGAGGGAGGGAGGAGAGAGCGCGAGCCGCGTTTCTGCCACCACCCAAGCTTTGGAGGGGGTCTCCGCCCTCACCCTCCCCAGAATCCTTAAATCCTCTCTCGCTCGCACGCTCGGCGCACAGTATGCCTCTGTTGCAGACTTGTGAGCTTGGCTCCGGACGGAGCCTAGGTCCCCTGTGGATGAACTTGGAGCAAAAGACGCCAGGGCTGTCGCCAAGGAGGACTTGAGCGGCGGAGACAGCGAGCGGGCCGGGGACCTGGGTGATAGGATCCGAGAAGGAGGAAGAGGCCTGGGAGAGCTGGCGGGGTGGACAGCCCTCTCATCGCCAACGGGCTCAGCCAACGTCTCCGGAGTCTGCCCGGGTCCGGGCCTCACTTCCTCTTCCCTAGACTCGGTGGGCTTGTCGTCCCCCGTTGCCCACGGTGTCCTCACCGATCACGCATGGCGCTGCGCGGGGGCGCCGGGGCTCCGTGGCTGCTGCTGGCGCTGCTGCTGGCGCGCGCGGGCGTGGCGCGGGCCGCGGGCTCCGTGCGCCTGGCCGGCGGCCTCACGCTGGGCGGCCTGTTCCCGGTGCACGCGCGCGGCGCGGCGGGCCGGGCGTGCGGGGCGCTCAAGAAGGAGCAGGGCGTGCACCGGCTCGAGGCCATGCTGTACGCGCTGGACCGAGTGAACGCCGACCCCGAGCTGCTGCCCGGCGTGCGCCTGGGCGCGCGGCTGCTCGACACCTGCTCGCGGGACACGTACGCGCTGGAGCAGGCGCTGAGCTTCGTGCAGGCGCTCATCCGAGGCCGCGGCGACGGCGACGAGGCGGGCGTGCGCTGCCCCGGGGGGCTCCCTCCACTGCGCGCCGCGCCCCCCGAGCGCGTGGTGGCTGTCGTGGGCGCCTCGGCCAGCTCCGTCTCCATCATGGTCGCCAACGTCCTGCGCTTGTTTGCGGTGAGGGTCGCCAGGGCTGGCTCGGTTTCCAGCATCAGCTTCTTCCTTTCCTTTCTTCCTTCTGGAAGAGTCTCAGCTTTCATCACCCTGGTCATCTACAGGAAAAGCTGCTCATCAACCCAACCTCCCCAGCACCCCACCCCACCCTGCCTCCTTGCCTGCTCTGCCGCCTGGCCTGCACTGACATCTCCTGTGTGAACTAAGGACGCAGTGTCCCTTCCCCAGCCTGCAACTTGCCGGGGCTGGCTAAGGGCGTCCTGGACTTCAGCCCATACTTGCCGCTCCTTCCGATTCTGCACAACTGTGCAAGGTGCTCCTGCCCCTGGGTGCTCTGGAGCCTCTCGGTGGCGAGGGAACTTGAGTTGCTCTGGAGCCAGGTGCTCCTCTTACAGAGCAGCTATTGGGACGAGCCGCCTTGGGTTGGACGGATCGGTCTGAGTGGTGGAGGACTCCTCGTTTTGAATCTCCATGAGAATTCACTTGGGGGTTTCCATAGTAGGTATTCACTGAGATTCTTGAGGTTTACTATGGATGGATGGGGTATTACAGCTGTAGCCAGTGGGCCTTTCTCGGGGCCCCCTTTTCTCTCCTTTCCTTTTTTTCTTTTTGTATGTCTTTTTAAATTTATTTATTTATTTTATTTATTTGACAGTGAGAGAGACAGAGTCAGACAGAGAGAGAGAGAGCGAGAGAGAGAGAGAGAATGAATGGGCGCGCCAGGGTGTCCAGCCACTGCAAACGAACTCCAGATGCATGTGCCGCCTTGTGCATCTGGCTTATGTGGGTCCTGGGGAATTGAATTGAGGTCCTTTGGCTTTGCAGGCAAGTGCCTTAACTGCTAAGCCATCTCTCCAGTCCCTGTTTGTCTCTTTCTGTCTCCCTGATCCTCCCCTGTCAAGTCAGTCCCTCCCTCCGTTCCTTTTTCCCCCCTCCTCTCTCTTCTCTGTTACTCTCTCTCTCCTCCCCTTTCTCATTCTGTCTCCACACTTGGCCTCAAACATCCGTAGAGTAGCCACAGCCCTCTCCTCCCAGTACTTTCCCTTCAAAACTTCCCACAGCCTGCTTGCTGTCCCCTCCTTCTCTCCTGAACAGTACAGTATCTTCCCTAACCTGGTGCTCAGCCCCCTTTCTGTTTTCTTGTTCAGACCCCCTCCTCCTCCAGCATGGCTCTGCCCTGTAATCTCTGCTATTAATCCCTCAAATGCACAGGGATCAACCCAGTGTCCAACAATTCCGCCCCCCCTCCCCCTTGCAGGCTGCCTGGCGCAGGTGCTCCCTTCTAGCTCTCTGGTCTGTGCTGACGCGTCCTCTGGCCCCCTGACCAGACCACCCCTCTGTAGGAAGTAGGGTAGCATACATACTTACCTTTGGGAAACAAGGGCAAACAAGGGTGCCCCCTTTCTGAGGCTGTGCCTCACTTGGATGGTTAAAAACTGGCTTCGCTCTCACTTTCCTGGCTCTAACGTCTTTCTCTAGCATGCAGCCTGCACACGTGGAGCAGAAGCCCTGCTTCAAGCCCTGGACACTCCAAGCCCCAGACATCATCAGATCCAGTCACAGACGGTGGCCCTTTCCCCACGCTCCTGGCTGGTCTGTGTGGCCACTCCAGCCGACTCCCAACTTTCCCCTGCAACCCGTCCATGCCCCCTCATCTGTGTCACAGTTCTCCACTGTCCCCCAAAGCTCTCCTCGGGATGTCTGTCCCATCCATGCCCCAAGTCCTCATTGCCACCCGGTATTGCAGATCCTCCATGCATACCCTGGCTGTCCTTTCTACTCCAGATACCCCAGATCAGCTATGCCTCCACAGCCCCAGAGCTCAGCGACTCCACACGATATGACTTCTTTTCCCGGGTGGTGCCCCCCGATTCCTACCAGGCTCAGGCCATGGTGGACATTGTGCGAGCACTGGGATGGAATTATGTGTCCACACTGGCTTCTGAGGGCAACTATGGCGAGAGTGGAGTTGAGGCCTTTGTGCAGATCTCCCGTGAGGCTGGTGAGCTGGTGGCAGCCGGGGACCAGGACGCGGGATTGGGGAGGGGGAGGGTTATCCCATGCAATCAGCTGATGAAAGTGTGATCCAGGGGCCCTAAATTGTGGCAGAGGCTGAGAAGTGGGGGCACCTCTGGCACTAGCCATATGGTGGGCAGGTGGTAGCCCTCTCCTTTTGAGGACTTAGCCCTCCACTTGTGGCTTGCCAGGTAGAGTCCAGGCAAGATCTTCATCCTGCTGACCCCTGGCCAGACCTTATGCAGACATAGCAGCAGTGGCCAGGTAGGTGTGTGGAAGGGCAAGATAAGGGCTAATTTTGGCATCCCAACACCTAGGTGGGGTCTGTATCGCCCAGTCCATCAAGATCCCTAGGGAGCCAAAGCCAGGAGAATTCCACAAAGTGATCCGGAGGCTGATGGAGACACCCAATGCCCGGGGTATCATCATCTTTGCCAATGAGGATGACATCAGGTGAGAAAGATGACACATTCAGTCACTGTGTTCTGTGGGGCTCCTCTCAAGGGTCCTGCTCTGTAGTCTTCATCCCCAACCATCACATCCCTCCCTTCCCTCTCCTCTCCTGCCCTCCTGCTGCTGTCCCAAGTCTGGTGTCCCCAGAGAAGAGTCAAGCCCGACAGGGTGGTGATGTTCTAAGTCTGGCCAGGGAATGGTGAGAATACATGTCTAGTACATGTCTGGTTTTTATCGTTCACTTGCTCATCATGCGAGAGACTTTGTGAGCAGCCCCAAGTGTGGACGATGTGCTTTCAGGGACAGAACCTCAGAGGTCAAAGGGTGTGAGCATCAGGCCCTGAAACCTGCATGGTACAGAGCCAGCCTAGGAAGCTGAGCATAACTTTGGTGAAGGCATCTGATGGTGGTGGAGGGGGAGTGGCTTCTGAGTGTTCTTGATTTTCTCAAGGAAGCTGGCTGTATTACTACATTTTTTACTATTGTAGACAAATACCCTAGGATGAGTACTTTGTAGAAAGAGACAGATTTAGCTTACAGGTTTTTTAGAGAGTTTTTAAAATTTATTTTCAGAGAGAGAGAGAGAATGGGTGTGCCAGGGCCTTTAGCCACTGCATACCAGACAAGTGTGCTCCTTGTATGCATGTATGACACTGCATACTTGTGTCACTATGCATCTGGCTTACATGGGACCTGGAGATTTGAACATGAGTTCTTAGGCTTCACAGGCAAGTGTTTTAACCATTAAGCAATCTCTCCAGCCCTAGCTTACAGTGTTAGAGGCTGAAAGTCCACATGGTAGGATGCCACCTGTATAATGAGAACCCTGGGGTTGCATCACATTTTGGCAGATGCCATCACGGAGGGAGGGAATAGGAAAAAGAGAGATCATAAAGTGAGACAGGAAGCCAGAGAAAGGGAAGGGCCAGACTCTTTTTTTAAGATTTTATTTTTATATATTTGAGAGAGAGAGAGGGGAGAGAGAGGGAGAGAGAGAGAGAATGGGCATACCAGGGCCTCTAACCACTGCAGACAAACTCCAAATGCATGTGCCACCATGCGCATCTGGCTTACATGGGACCTGGAGAATTGAATCTGGGTCTTTAGGCTTTGCAGAGCCATCTCTCCAGTCCCCAGACTCAATTTTTTTTTTTTTTTACAGCAACTCACTCTCACAGAACTAACCAGAGTTCCCATGAGAACTCTTTTTTCCCTGGAGAGGGTGGGGGAAGTACCTCCAGTGGCCCAATTCACTTTGCACTAGACCCCATCTTTTAAGAGTCCCACTGCCTCCCAATCTGGCCACACTGAGGACCAAGCCTCCATAGATCCACCTCTGAGATACACTAAAACCAAATCCAAACCATAGCACCCTCTAAGGGCCAGCATAACCTAGGTGACAGTGAACAGAGCCCTGACAAACAGGGGTCTGATGAGTGATGTGGAGTGGGATGGAGGATTGCAGGATGGAAAGTGGCCAAGACCGAGCTGGAGAAGGATCCTAGGTCCTCACTCAACCCTAGCTCTGTTCCCACTAGGAGAGTCCTGGAGGCAACACGCCAGGCCAACCTGACTGGTCACTTCCTGTGGGTTGGCTCAGACAGCTGGGGATCCAAGACCTCACCCATCTTGAGCCTAGAGGACGTGGCTGTAGGTGCCATCACCATCTTGCCCAAAAGGGCCTCCATCGATGGTGAGTTCAGGTTTATCATGCCCCTCAACCCCCCATACACCTTCCCCAGAATCCCCTCTTGGGCTTCTCATTTTCCATATCTGTACAATTGGTACCACAACCCACATCCCTGATAACAGTCTCAGGTACTGTGAGTATAAGATTATGTGACTACCTCCCCTCACTGTTTGAGACACAGGTGAGGAAAAGTACACTCCATTCTGCTCAGGGCAAATCATGATTGAGATTTGTTGTTGCTTTAAGTTTTCATACATATAGTTTTGGTTTACAAAAAATACTCTAAATTGAAGGTCTGGAAGAAGAGAAACCAAAGGTGTGGAATACCCTGTTGATGAAAGTAACAAAGCCTGACTTCTATCTCCATACCTGCTCCCTTCCCACCTTTGCTATGTGGATGAATCCAGCAGCGAGGTGTCACTTTACAATAGGTTCATTCATTTTCCCAAATACTGAAGCCCTGAGAGCTGGTAAAACTGTGGTTCCCCACGGGCCCCTAGCTTTTGTGGTTGTATATCCATGCACCCTTTCTTTTAGCTAGGATGCCTTTGGTTGTGACAAATTGGATAGAAAATTGTTTTAGCAATCAAGGCATCTCATCACAAATGACCTAAATGTTGGAACAGTGAGCCAATTGCATTCTTAAAGCCTTGGGCTCTGTTTGCATGTCCTTCCTACCACCCTGGGTGGTGGTTTTGCATCTTTGTGCTTGAGGTTTCATGTTCACAAGCTAGATGCTGATGCTCTCTCACAAAATAGTCACAGCAGCCTCCTAACATGGACAGTAGGGCAAGGATAAAGTTGTCTCAGGATGCAAAGTCTGCTCTGAAGCCCCCAGGTGTTTCCAATTCGCAGTCCAGTACTTGATCATAGGGTCACACCTGGATGCAAAGGGAGCCAGTGGCAAAGGGACACAGGAGAAACATGACAGTCTCCAGTGGTCACCCCTCCTACCTCTTAGGGTTTGACCAGTACTTCATGACTCGCTCCCTGGAGAACAACCGCAGGAACATCTGGTTTGCTGAGTTCTGGGAAGAAAATTTTAACTGCAAACTGACCAGCTCAGGTAGCCATTCAGATGATTCCACCCGCAAATGCACAGGTGAGAGATGCCCGGAATGGGGAGGGTGACATCGGAGAAGGCAGCACACCAGGTTTGGTGACTGGGGGCCAGGTACACTTCCTCTGGACATCCTAGGACAGGCGAGGAACGCATCGGCCAGGATTCCACCTATGAGCAAGAGGGGAAGGTGCAATTTGTGATCGATGCTGTGTATGCCATTGCCCACGCCCTCCACAGCATGCACCAGGCACTCTGTCCTGGCCACACAGGCCTGTGCCCAGCGATGGAGCCCACTGATGGTCGGACACTACTGCAGTATATTCGAGCCGTCCGCTTCAATGGTGAGTGGGTGACTGGGCCTATGAGGGAAGCAGCTGGGATGAATTTCTCTATAGAAACAGGGGCAAGTCAGAGTGAAAACAGAGGCAGGATGGTAGAAGGAGCATTAGAGCTGATCACTGGAGACTTGAGCTAAATACTGGACTGCACTTTCTTTGATGTGTCTGTGTGTATGTGTACATACATGTGTTTGTGTGTGGAGAGATATGTGCATGCATGAGTGTGTGTGTATGTGTGTGTGTGTGTGTAGGCCAGAGGACAAGCTTTGAGACAGGATCTCTCATTGACCTGGAGCTCAGTAGACTAGACCATTAGACTAGACTGGCTGGTAAGCAAGCTTCAGGGATCCATCTGCCTCTGCCTCCCCTGATTTGGGATTACAGACATTTGCCATCATGTCCAGATTATTGCTCTAAACATCAGTTCTGGGGATCCAATGAAGGTCTTCATGCTTGTGAGGCAGCACTTTAATGACCAAACGGTCTTCCCAGCCCCCATAATTCTTACTTAAAAATTTTTTTTTAATTTATTTGAGAGAAACAGACACAGAGAGAAAGAAGCAGATAGATAGAGAACGGGTCTGCCAGGGCCTCCAGGCCACTGCAAATGAACTTTGGATGCATGTGCCACCCTGTGCATTGGCTTACATGGGTCCTGGGGAATCGGGGTCCTTAGGCTTCACAGGCAAGTGCTTAACCGCTAAGCCATCTCTCCAGCCCAGTTCTTACTTTTTAACCCTCACTGGGCTTCTGCATCTTCTGCTTTGATTTGGGAAATTCGGATGTTGGCAAACTGCTGTCTGACCCATTCTACCTGGAACCCTAGTGGGTCACATGTAAATCCCCATCCACTGCACCAAGTTTAGAGGACCCAGACTCTGGGGTCCTCTAATCATAAACCGCATAAGCCCGCTGCACTATGAAGAGACTTCACATAAACTGCATGAACCCTCTGCACTGTGGACAGGCTGCCCACTCACAGTCACTGGCTTCAGAATGCTACCCCAGCCAGGCTTTGAGCTGCTGGAGCAAAAGACATGAGTGGTATGACATGTCCCTTGGCACCAGCATAGGATGCCCAAGGTCATGGCTCCAAAGAATGTCTCTGAGCAGACCCAAGTGGACTGCTGTAGTGCGTGTGGCTTGCAGGTCGGATATGCTTCTAGTTAATCAGTATCGTGGGAAATTCGAATCTCCCTCCATCACACATTTACTGACTGCCTTCTCTCTGTCCTGCTCCCTGCTGAGTTATCCAAATGTGTATCCAGAACAGCTCCCCACACTGCAGAAGTAACAGAGACTGGGGAGGAAGTGCTTGATGAAGACCTGAGTTCGATCCCCAGAACCCACATTGAAAAACTGGGTGTTGCTGGGCGTGGTGGCACACACCTTTAATCCCAGAATTTTGGAGGCAGAGGTAGGAGGATCACAATGAGTTCAAGGCCACCCCTAGACTACATAGTGAATTCCAGGTCAGCCTGAGCTAGGGCTAGAGTGAGACCCTACCTTGAAAAAACAAACAAACAAACAAAAAACAAACAAAAATTTGAGTGTGGCAGTGTGTGCGCATAATCATAGTATTGGGGAGGTGGAGGCAGGAGGATCCCTGGAGCTTCTGGGTAGCCAGTTGCACCTCATCAGTGAGCTCCAGACCAGTGAAACAGCTTGTCCCAAAAAGAGGTGGATGGTGTTCCTGGGGATAACACCTGAGGTTGTTCTCAAGCTTCCACATGTACCACACATACGTGCACCTCCCCACACAAAATTATTATCTCACACACACCACATACGTGCAAAAAGAGAGAGAGAGAGAGAGAAGTAAAGCTGATTGTTCAAACTGGAACTAATTCCATGACACCATTCAGGTTTTGTACAAGTCTGAACTGTCCTTCAACCTTGAGCAGCCAAGCTCTCTCTCCTTTGTAAGACCCATGACAGAACTGATCACCCTGCCAGTCACCTGAAGTGTTCAGTTAGTAGCAGAACACTCCCCTTGGGCAACCAGCACACCCATCCACCTCCAGAGTCTTCATTTTGCAAAAGTAAACCTCCATGCCCGCTGACCACAGCTGCTCATCCCCTCCCCCTCCCGTCCCTTGCCAGTGCCATTCTGCTTTGTAGCTCTGCGAACGTAACTGCTCTAGCTGCCTCTTATATATGAATCAGATAGTATTTGCCTCTCTGTATCTTTTGTTTAGCATCATAGTCTCATGGCCCATTCATGTTGTAGCACAGGTCAGAGTTTCCTTTCTTTTAAAAGGTGGGTATTATGCCATGTTTGAGTTATTCACTCATTCACCACCAAGTTCTTCTACCTGTTGGCTTTTTCAAATAATGCATTTGGGAACATAGATATAAAAATGCCCCTTTGAAGCTCTGCTTCCCCTTCTGTAACGCCCTGGAATGAAGTTTCTGGACCAGGGTGAGACTCTTTTACATGTTTAAGACGCCACACGCTGTTTTCCACAGTGGCTACTTTGTTTCACATTCTCACCCAACAGTGCCCCAGGGTTCCATTCCCAACACATCCTGCAGAGGTGGTTTCAGTGTGAAACGTCCCAGGTAGTTCCTGTGTTTCATCACTGAGTCTCCAGCAGGTGACGCTTCTTTGGAAGGTTGTGGAGCCTTTAAGAGGTGCAGCCTCATTGAAGGAAATGGGTCACTGGTGGTAGACCTTGAAGGTCAGTAGCCTGGCCCCACTTCCTGGCTGTTCTCTGACTCCTGACTATGGAGGCAGTGTGACCTGTCTCAAGTTCATGCTGTCATGCTTTCTTAAACTTTGAGCCAAAATAAACCCTTCTCGGTTGCTTTTGTCAGGTATCTTGTCCCAGCGGCAAGACAAAGGAAGTAATACATGAACCACCTTCTGCTCCTCTTATCCTGGGCTGCTTGGGGCTCTGAGGTGGCATCTGGGTTTGGAGTTGCATTCTCTGGTGGTGAGCCCTTCCTGAGCTCCTGACGCTATCCTGGCTGATCCTTGAGGCCGGTCAGCTTTCTGGCCTGGAGAATTAGTTGGAAATGACGGACTTCTTCTCCCTGCAGGCAGTGCAGGAACCCCAGTGATGTTCAATGAGAATGGAGATGCCCCCGGGCGGTACGACATCTTCCAGTACCAGGCGACCAATGGCAGTGCCAGCAGCGGCGGCTACCAGGCTGTGGGCCAGTGGGCAGAGGCCCTGAGACTGGATGTAAGTGGCACAGCTCAAACTCAGGGTGGAGGTGACAGGCCCTTAATGCCTGGCAGCGGAGGTGAGCCCCACGTGCTTCATGTGCCCCAGGTGGAAGCGCTGCAGTGGTCAGGCGACCCCCGCGAGGTACCTGCGTCTCAGTGCAGCCTCCCGTGTGGGCCAGGCGAGCGCAAAAAGATGGTGAAAGGTGTCCCCTGTTGTTGGCACTGTGAGGCCTGCGACGGGTACCGCTTCCAGGTGGACGAGTTCACGTGCGAGGCCTGCCCCGGGGACATGCGGCCCACGCCCAACCACACGGGCTGCCGGCCCACGCCTGTGGTCCGCCTGGCCTGGTCCTCCCCCTGGGCTGCGCTGCCTCTCCTCCTGGCCGTCATGGGCATCATGGCCACCACCACCGTGCTGGCCACCTTCGTGCGCCACAACAACACCCCCATCGTCCGTGCCTCGGGCCGAGAGCTGAGCTACGTCCTGCTCACGGGCACCTTCCTGATCTACGCCGCCACCTTCCTCATGGTGGCAGCGCCCGGGGCGGCCGTGTGCGCCGCCCGCAGGCTCTTCCTCGGCCTGGGCACCACGCTCAGCTACTCCGCCCTGCTCACCAAGACCAACCGCATCTACCGCATCTTTGAGCAAGGGAAGCGCTCCGTCACACCGCCACCCTTCATCAGCCCCACGTCGCAACTGGTCATCACCTTCAGCCTCACTTCCTTGCAGGTGGGTCCCAGGTGTGCAGTGGGGACTGGGACAAAGCTCAAGGGTTACAGGCAACCGTGGTGCAGGACTCAGGAAGCTAAGGCTGGAGGATTGCACGTTCAAGGACGGCGGTTATGTAGCAAAGCTGTCTCAAAACCAAAACCAAAATCAAACTCAGTTGCCTACCGTGTTAAAATAAAAATCAGCAGGAGCTAGGGCCTCGTTCTTCTCTAATAGTGGGAACAGCTCACGTCGGGGACAGTCATTCCCAGTGCTCAGGACTGGAGGGAAGTGGGTCGCAAAGGTAGGGAGTCTGAGCATCCAACTGTGTCCTCCACAGCAAGGTGACCACAGAAGTAAATGTACTCCTCCACAATTTGATTCGCGTGTGACAGTATGGCCAGGACATTTGTGACTAACTTCGTTCCCAGATGGGAATTACTACTGCCCAGGGGACTTTGGGGTGTGGATGGGAGGCTCAGAGCTCAATGTCACTGTGGAGTTCAGCATCTATTTCTATTAGATGGCCGGGATTTCATGTTGTATTGTGCATTAAAATGGGATTCAGCTTCCTCGGGAGTTTCCCCTAAAACAATTAACGTCCCAGTGTTGGACCACATTCCTAGAGACAGAGTGTTTTTGGAGGAAAGGGAATGAAGAAGCATGGCTTGGGGATATGCAGCTGGTATGGTAGTGTGCATGCACACACACACACACACACACACACACACACACTCACGCACGCACGCACGCACACCTGTGCGCAGGTTTTCTGGATGCCAACAAAGTAGCTTGCTCGGGCTGTGCTGACACGGTGCACTGCGCTGCAAACAAGCTCTGCTTCCTTCCAAGCTTTGTACCCCCACATTCATCTCCACTTGTGACCTCGTGCATGCAATAAATTCTCTGTGTCGAGAAGATTCTAGAATCTTCCCCCAGATTCTGTACCCCGAGCTTCCCCTGGTCAGCCTAGGTATCTTGAGAAGGTGTCCGACAACTTCCCTGTGGAAAACAGTCCTGAGGCTCCCCTCACCAGCAGGATGGGGATATTCAGACTACACCCCAGGGCTCTCTCAACTCTGAGTTCATCTACCTCACATGTTTGGACTCTCTACATTACAGTCTTCTTTAAAAAAAAAAAAGCCATACCACCAGCCTCCTACACACTTCTGCCAATGTGATGGCTGTGCCCTGGTATCTACTGGTTCTTTAACTTGCCTAAGCTTAATTACGGGTGCCCTGGCCCTTTGGATCTTCCTCTTCCATGCACTGCCTGTCCCACCCTTTGCTCCTCGTCTGTTATTTTGCAGGAGTTCACTGCAGATACAGGATGCTGATTCTGTATCATTGACATGGGTTGTGAAATCCGGGGCTACACGTTAGCTGTTGCTCCTCCTTGCCTCTCCAGCCTTGGGTTCTAGTTTCTAGTGAATGACTCCTCCATCGCCAGAGTCTCGTTCTAAGAGGTGCTTCCATGTTGCCTTCTTGGACAGAGACTGCCTTTCATTGAGTGGTTCCCTTGTTTGTGGAGCTCTGCTATGAGGAGAAAGGTGTTCCTTCTGGGTGGACAAGTTATTCCAAGGGTCCCTTCTTTCAGAGTGCATGGAATAGCACTGGAGAGCGCACTGCACCTCAGCCCCACCTTTCCTGGCAGCTGGTGCTCTTGGGCAGTGAACCGCCTGCAGGAGCACACAGGGTTTCACCTTCGTGCAGCGGTGTTGGTTCCTATTCCTCAGCTTCCCTTGGTGCAAAGTCCTATCTCTTGTCACTGTGAAGGAGTTGAAATGCCGTCTTATTTTCTCCCAGTTGGGGCTTGTCCTGACCAGTACCTTCCAGGCCGCCCACACTGGCTCACATTCTCATTATGCTCCGCTGGTTTCTCTGGCCTGTGATGTACCTGTATTTTGAGCTTCACTGTGCATTCACACACAGTCCCCTGACATTGTCTTTATTAATTCTCTGGGTTTGGAGAGAGAAGGGGCTCCTCAGAAACGAGGCTTTCCATGTTGCTGTGGTCAAGCTGCTGTTGCCGCTTCTGTGGAGTGAAGATAATAGCACCTAGATAATAGCACCTGGGGGTGTGAGGCCAAACATTCCTTTGGGAACTGGCCCTGTATAAGCTGTTCCCCCCAAGATGGAATCATGTCATCATAACAGGTTATGAGGCTTCCTATTCTGGAGATGGAGAAACTGATGCTGAGAAAGAGAGTCCAGATCCCTTTTCTTCCTTGCAGTCATTAAACCTCAAAAGGTCCCAGGTATTTGGCACTGATGTGGTTAGAATGCAACATGGTGTCGTCAGGTTGTCCCTCACCCAACCAGCCACAGTGTGATGAGCACATACCTTAAGTATACCCCCTCTTCACCTGTATGAATGGCCCCGCCTGGGTGATCATTGTGCTCATGGTGGCACTTGCGGTATTGAGCATCCAGGGCTGGGAAAATGGCTCAAAGACTCTAGCACTTGCTGGACAACTGTGACGACCTGCGTTTAGATCCCCTGCATCCATGTCAATGTCGGGCAGGTATGGTGACGAGCCTGTCATCCTAGCACTTGGGAGGCAGCGACAGGGGATCCCTGGGGCAAGCTGGGCAGCAAGACTAGCCAAATCAGTGAGCCGTGGGTTCAGTGAGAAACCCTGTCCTGCCTCAGTAAATGTGGAGAGTGATCAGGGAAGACAACCCAACACCAGCCTCGGGCCTCTGCACGCATGTACGTGTCCACACATATGTGCACACACCTGCACACACATACGCGTGAAATAAAATAAAGACTCATGGCTGGAGAGATGGCTCTGCAGGTAAGTGCACTTCCTGTGTAAGCATGAAGGTTCAAAGCCACCTGAGTTCAAACCTTCAGAACCCAAGTAAACACTGGGCCCTGCACATCTGAATCCCAACCAACCCAGTCCCATGGGGAACAAGGTCAGGGAAGTGCTGAGGCTCAGGAACAGCAAGCTCTGGAATCAGTAAGAGACTTGATCGCAAGGAAATCAAGCAGGTGAGTGATGGAAGGGGACACCTGACTTTCCTCTGGCCATGGCAGGCGTGCTAGCACAGAACTGCATTACTACATGCATGTGCATACACTGCATGCTCCCCCACACACACATACCATGCACATGCCAACAAAGACTCAGTATCTTATGCTACTCAGTAGCACTCCTGGGACCCCAACCTGCCAGACCCTAAGTCAGAGGCTGTGATGGGAAGGCAGGGAGTCCCTGACTCTGTACTGGTTCTCTCAGGTGGTGGGCGTGATAGCGTGGCTGGGGGCCCAGCCTCCACACAGTGTGATTGACTACGAGGAGCAGAGGACAGTGGATCCAGAGCAGGCCAGGGGGGTGCTCAAGTGTGACATGTCCGATCTGTCACTCATCGGCTGCCTGGGCTACAGCCTCCTGCTCATGGTCACGTGTACAGTGTATGCCATCAAGGCTCGTGGCGTGCCCGAGACCTTCAACGAGGCCAAGCCCATTGGCTTCACCATGTATACCACCTGCATCATCTGGCTGGCTTTTGTACCCATCTTCTTTGGCACCGCCCAGTCAGCTGAAAAGGTAACCAGGGCCACCCAGTCTCACCAGTGCATTGAGAGGGGTGGGGCCCCCATTCTGACACCTCATGTTTGACTGGCTGTGGTTCACTGATTCATTCACACACTTCAATGCCTCTGCACTTGTTTCTCCATATCTCCGCTTGTTCATTCAGACATCCCTCCCTTCCTTCCTTCCTCATTCATTGGCTCATCCATTCTTCAAATGCTCCTCTCTCCGTTCTTCCTAACTTGCACTTTCTTCATGTACTTTGTCGCTTAAATTCATTCTGGTCCAGTTACCTGGCTGTTTGTCTACTTGGTTATTCAGGATATAGACCATTGGTGTAGTCACCTATGTCATCTTTTTATGAGAGAGAGAATTGGTGTGCCAGGGCCTCTAGCCACTGAATTGAACTCCAGATGCATGTGCCACCTTGTGCACATACGTCACCTCGTGTGCATGCATTGCCCTGTGCATCTGGCTTATGTGGGTTCTGGGGAGTTGAACCTGGGTCCTTAGTCTTTGCAGGCAAGCATCTTAACCACTAAGCCATCTCTCCAGCCCTATGCCATCCTTTGTTGGCCTGTTTCCTCCTTTATGAAAGGGGACCCTGTTCATTTGCTCATTTCTGTTTAAACGTGCTCATTCATTCACTGGCATGCTTTAGCCCTTTAGGCACGGGACCATTTTCCCAAGTGCCACTTCCTTCTTAATAACGCACTTGGGGGCTAGAGATGTAGCTCAGTGGGTAGAGTACCAGGTTCCATTCCCAGCTGTGCTTGCTGGTGGTGCATGCTTGTGATCTGAGCACGTGGGAGATGCCTTAGCCACATGGTGAGTTCAAGGCCAGCCTGAACTACGTGAGACCATGTCTCCTTCCTGCCTGTACCAGAGCCACACTGTGACTGCCAACTCCTTGGAGCTACCTGGCCTGTGACACCTTATCACTTTCCCTTTGTTGTCATCCTCATTCTTTCCACTGAAATGACTTTCTGTGTGTGTGTGGGGGGGGGGACAGAGCTGACTCCCATCTTGTCCCTCCTCCGTGGCTTAGATCTACATCCAAACGACCACACTGACTGTGTCCCTGAGCCTCAGCGCATCGGTGTCCCTCGGCATGCTCTATGTGCCCAAAACCTACGTCATCTTGTTCCACCCGGAGCAGAACGTGCAGAAGCGGAAGCGGAGCCTCAAGACCACCTCCACCGTGGCAGTCAAGAGCGAGAATGCTGAGGACCCCAAGTAGCAGGGTGGAGTGTGAGTGGACTGGTGGCCCTCTCCTCCTTGCCTTCCTCTCTGTAGAAGGTGTAGAGGTCCATGGTTGCCAAGGTAACCATGCAGATGGAGGAGTCTGGGTGGGCTACTAGAGACTTGTGCACACCAGCCTCGTCCTTCTGTCCTGCAGACCTTGTTCTACCCAGGGCAGGGAGCAGCCACTGCCAGCATTCTGACTGCAGAGGGAGCTTATACACACCCTGGCCTGAAGTTCAAAGGTCATGATAAAGTCTGGGTGTGGCCCATTCTAGGTGGGATGTCCTTGGACCAACCACCATAACCCAGCAGCTGGGGGAAGGGTTATGTCGGAATGTGACGATCCCAGCCTGAAATCTAGGGGAGGAGTGAGGGGGAGAATTCTCCACAACAGGAAACTTGGGAGTGTCTATCATGGACCAACTTAGGCTCAGATAAATATCCTGCCAGTAGAGGGGGATGGACCCCTGGTGAGAGCCTTGGGAACAGAGGACAGGCCTGTAGTAGACTGGGAACTAAGGCAGACTTCCAAGGAGTCACATTAAGTTGTTTTCTGTGGGGTCCTTTCCTGGAGCTTGGGGGAGTGTAGTCCCTTTCCCAGGTATAGTCCCTTCTTCCAACACAATTCCAAGGAAGAGGGTGGTATTTGCTGCCCTCTGATGGTTCAGTTGGAATGTGTTCAGGGGGTCCGAAGACTCGGTTGTATCATGGTGAAGATTAAATCCAAGTACATGACACGATGGATATAAAAACTCTTGAGGTCCCCTCTGAAAGGTAGGCTTGAGGTATGAGGAGGAAGACTCTGAGAATACAGATATGTGAACTTTTGTTTTTCACTAATCTAATTATAAGCTGTATGCCAGGGAGTTTTGTTTGCCTGAGAAGTATACTTTAAATGTATTAAGCTTTTTCTTTTTTTTTCATGAATTATTCAGTAGATTTAAGTTAATATTTATAATTTAATGTCCACAGTTGATTTTGAAAGTGCACCACACCTCAGACAGTAGGCTGATGCTGTAGCATAGAGTTCTGACCTTGAGACCAGCCATTTCTGCATTTTTTAAAATCAAAGATTCTTTTTAGAATAGTATTTCTGCTGCAGACTCCCCTTCCTCGCTCCTGTATGCTCCTGGGCTTTCCCCGCACCGTGGGGCATGGAGGTTCACTTATCGTTGAATGCTTCCCCAAGTTGGGTACTGGGGTTTCTCTCCTATGTGGCTCTATGAAGTGTGAGGAGTGAGGAAGCCGTTTCCACGTGACTGCTTCCATAGTCTTCCCCCACAGAACACTTCCAGGTCAGTGAGCTCAGGTCAGAGAGCGGGTTTTCTCGCCGTTTTTTTCTGAGTATTTCTCCCAGTGTGGATTCTCTGATGTGCAGTCAATTTTTGCCTTCTGGTTGAAAACTTTCCATTTTCTTTTCGCATTTGTGATTTCCCCTAGGCTATGACTTAGAATGAATTTTAGCGAGTGTCTCTACAAGGATTACACTTAGGGGATTACTCACCAACATGGGGTTACTGATAGTGTCCTGGCTTCCCACCAAAGCCCCACTGTCTATGTCCGTTCCCACTTATCTCTCAAGAGGAACTCTGTGATGCTCAGTGAGTTCCAAGTCCCCCTTTCTCCTACGGCTTGCTCACGTGCACTCTACCTGCCAGTTATCTCCACAGTGTGACCTGCTTTCTATTTTGTGTAAGGGACATCCTCTTCTCTGAGGGTGTTCTCAGCATAGCCAAAAAATTCTCTCTTTTGATGCTTCGATTTCTTAGTGGGAGGAGGGCTAAAAATTATTGGTTTCCTTTGTTTTTGCTGAATAATCTTGAATTATCTGATGTCCAATCATTCTAATTGAACCCTTGAATAAAGTTTTCTAGCAAGTCTGTGCATATTATAAAATATTCTAGGTCTACAGAGATTGCCTAATGGTTAAGGCATTTGCCTTTGAAGCCTAAGAACCCAGGTTCGATTCCCCAGATCTCACGTAAACCAGATGTATAAAGTGACCCATGTGTCTGGAGTTTGTTTGCAGTGGCTAGAGGCCCTGGTGTGCCCATTTTCTCTCTCCTCCTAATAAATAAAAACAAAATAATGTATTTTTTAAGAAGATGTTCTGTTAGTATGCTTTTCTCCTGTGGAATGAGAGCTAGGCTGAGAGAAGGCTTTCTCATACTCCCTGCCCAGTATAAGGTATGTGTTCCAGACTGGAGGCTCAGCCCACATCTATCAATCACTACTGTGTTTATTCTCGTCAGTGAGAGGTCTCCAAAGCACAGTGAGATTGCATCTGCTTACAGATCCTCCCACCTGGGCATAACATTTCTACCAGTGGCTCATGATCAGACTTGCGCATGACAGCTTTTTAAGCACTGCTTTCTCAACAGTGTGAATTTTTTTTGAAATATTTTTATTTATTTATTTGAGAGAGGGAGAAAGAGGCAGATAGAGAATGGGCACATCAGGGCTTACAGCCACTGCAAACGAATTCTAGACACATGTTCCATCCACCTTGTGCATCTGGCTTACATGGATCCTGGGGCGTTGAACCTGGGCTCTTTGGCTTTGCAGGCAAACACCTCAACCTCTAAGCCATCTTTCCAGCCCAATAGTGTGAATTTGTGACACATTTATTACAACTTTGTCGCATCTATGACACTTTTGCTTCTTGGAAATTTACCCCTAGTAATTCATGGCACACATTGCTTTTCACTTTATTCAGTGAATTCTTGTCAAATACATGTAAGTATACCAGAAGGTTGACTTCAGTCTTCTGTTGCTTCATCTTATAGTTATCAATTTGCAGGCTGTTTCTAAAATAGCACACAATGTGCAGTTCCAAGTAAATCTTTTTGCCATCATTTTGTAAAATGGAACAGCTTCAGAAATACCCTTTTATTGCTAAAATGGTGACCCAAAACCTGTCATCCCAGCATGAGGGAGGTAGAGGCAGAAGGATCAGGAGTTCAGGACTCATCTCAGCAACATAGTGAGTTTGAGGGAAGCTTAGGCTACAGGAGACTCTGTGTCAAAAAAGCAAATAAATAAAATGAGGAGAATGGGAAGATAGCTCAGTCAGTGGCTAAAGGTGATTGCTTGCAAAGCCTGCCTGTCCCAGGGTTCAATTCCCAAGACATCCACATAAACTGGATGCAAAAGTAGCATTAAGCATCCGGTGTTCATACAAAGTGGCCCTGATGCACCCTACCCCAACATGCAAATAAATAAAAGTGTAAAAATGAATGAGTCTTTGATTATTATGAATATCTTTATTTCTAAAGATGTAATGTAAATATGTCCAAAATGTAAATATGTTTCATCTCTCGGGATTTATTACAGGGAAGTGTTTGCTCAGTTAGATGGCCAGGAACAGAATACTGGCAGTCGTCATAAATCACTTTGGCACTGAAGTAACTTCTTTTTAAATGCTGGGGATGGGTCCTAGAATATCTCTGAGCATATCTGTGAGGGGGTTTCTAGATTAGGTTAACTGATAGGTGTGTAGCAGCATTCTTAGAAGACAGAAGGAAGAGAGGTGAGCAGAGACTACCTGCCACCTGTGAGGTCAGTGAGACTCCATCTGCCCTGGGAAGCTTTCCCGAGCCTTGGGAGGTGAGCCTGACTTGAATGGCAGGCTTCCAATGCCCCTTGCTGCCTCTGTACAAGAAATGCATTCACATGTGTGCTCTTTCTCACAGGACTTGGGCAGGCGACCAGCACACCAAGGCCTGGTTTGCAAGTCACCTGTTGTTTACTGATCCACATACTAGTTACTTGCTAATCTTCTTTTTAATAAGTATTTTTATTTATTAGAGAGGAAGAGGGAGTCAGTGAGCAAGTGTATGTGCATGCACAGGCACGTCTGAATAGGCATGCCAGGGTATCTTGCTACTGTACCTGCCCCTTGGTACACCTGGCTTTATGTGGATACTAGGGCAGCAGGTTTTGCAAACAAGTGCCTTTAACCAATGAGCCATCTCCCCAGCACCTTTAGCCAGAGATAGCAAAGGACTTTGCAAATTAACCAGTCTCACCAACTCATCTGGGTAGTGCATGGGGAACGTCCCTCGGGGTATAGCAGCAGCTGCCAGGGAGCACCCCATACCGCATACAGCACCCTTTTTCACACTAGACAGTCCTAGACCTTTGACCATGTCCCAATTTCCCCTCAGAAATCCCTGTACAGGATCTGGTACAGTGCCCTGTCATCTGCCTCTGACCACCCTGGCATCTGTCCCACATGGGTTTGTGTGGTATACTATCACTGTCTCTAGGATTTGTGGATATACCTCACTTTGTTTTCCAGGGCCTCCACTGTCTCTCTTTGGATTAGCCATCTCCTAACAGAATACAAAACAGGATGGTAGTAGCAAACTAAGTTAACACAAGGTGCTTACCACATTGCCTGGCACAGGCAGACCCTCACGTGTTAATGTTATCCCAATGGTGAGTGATACACATCTACATTCCATAGACTGAACATCCACTATGTCTTGGCAGCGGGTGGATCTGAGAGATTACTGTGAAGATCCAGACGAACAGACTGGTTGTAAGGCAGCAAGAATGCTTGAAGCCCAGCCTCTGGTCATGCCTTGGACATCTTAGAACGTTTTTTCATAGACGTTCTCAAGAATAGATCTTCATCTAGCACCTTTTTCTGAATTTTTGTGACATGTGATAAGGAGGGCAACACAGAACATGGGGGACCCTGTCAGTACCATCTGCTCCTGGTGCTCGCGGAGGGTGGTCCATGAGTGGTGAGAAACAGCCAAGTCTTCTAATTTCCCCTTCACCATGTAGAACTATCACCAAAAGTACATTTGGTGGAACTGAAGTGGGAACTTTCCACATGCAGGGTAAGGGTGGGAGATTACGTTTCCATGCACTTCACAGGAAGGTTAGGCAACATGCTAAGGGAGTGGAGCACGCAAGGAGCCATGTTGTTCTCGTGCTTAGATGAGGCAAACAGCCTTCTCCTCTCTCACAAAGGCATTCATTTTGCCCCAAGGCTGTGAGGCTCTGGCACAGTAAGTAGGTGGGCAGCCTGCGTCTGCTGCAGGACAAAAGACCATTTTTAAGGCAGTCACTGTTAGAGACATGCTGATGTCAAAGCAGGCAATCTTAGGTAGACAGGGAAAAGGTGTAAAATTTATCAGGGGAGTTGGGAAGGCATGGGGAGAGATTAGGGAATTTGAGGAGGGAAACTCCCTCCAAGCTGGCAAAGCAGGCAGTTTCCATGGCTACCTATGGGAACCCACATGAAGAAACTCAGATGTGAACCTGTCTCAAACTTTCCCCTGGGCAGGGTGACCCTGGAACAGTCCCCTGGTGAGTTTGTCCACTGGGCAGTCCTGCAGGATGGAGGAAAGTTGGTGAGAGGTGACTTTTCAGATGGGTTGGGAAGACTGGCGTTGTGAGCAGGAGACATGTCATCCTGAGATGGAACCAGCCTTGTGTATGGTGTGGAGCAGGGGGTAATGGAGGGTGGGTGGGCTGTGGGGAGAAAGCTGGCACAGAACATGGACCAGCTTGCAAACTCTATAACCCTGAAGGGTCCCACACAGTGGTCCTTCTGCCATGGGCAGATACCTAAGTGGCTAATCAGTGAGTCTAGGGAAGCAAGGGACAGAAGGAACTGCTTTTCCTAGCATTGCTCATGGCTAAATTAACCTGATCGTCAGTGGGGGAGGAAAGTCCCTCCAGCACCTGTGGAAACCTTGTCTAAGAGCACGCAGAGCAGCAGCCAGGGAGAGCAGCGCCGAGGGTCCTCTTCTCCAGGGCAAAGGTGGTTGTGGGCAGACCAGACTGACAGGTGAAGTCATGCTGCTTCAGATCAGCGAAGTACAGACTAGGAGGCCTGGGAGATGGCTCCATGGACAGAGAGCTTGCTATGCAAGTATGAGCGCCTGAGTTCAAATCCCCAGTGCCCACATCAACTGCCACGTATGGCGGCACACGCCTGAGGAGGTAGAGACAGGGACTCCCTGGGGCTCATTGGCTAGCTAATCTTGCCAAAATGGTGAGCTCCAGGTTCAGCAAGAGACTCTCAAATAAGGTGGTGGGTGACTGAGGAAGACCTTCAGCATTGACCTCTGGCCTCCACACTCATGCACCTGCACACGTGTCCACATACATTCAAACATGCGTGCATGCACACACATATACATACAATAAAAAGTGCAGAATAGCATCACCCGGGAAATGGTGACTTCCTTAGCTGGGGTCATACAGTAAGTTTGCTGCTAATCGTACGAATAACATAAAAGCCACAGCCTTGCCAGACATCACTACAGTATCAACTGTGAACTGTCCCCACATACCCAATGGGCCATTTACCTCCTTCTGCCTCTGCAGGCAGGAAGGAGTGGACAAGCACGCCAGAGGTCAGACTGCACGAAGCCCTGGGCCTGACGGCTGTGAGCTCAGGGGAAGCAGCCTGTGACCTTGGTGGAGCTCAGACTGCAGCCCCTCCTGGACTGTCACCGAGGAGCGGCTCTTCCTTCCCTGACAACAGGCTTTGGTGCAACTGTAACATTCAACCCACGGCAATGGAGTGCCTGCTTTCAACATGAACAGCAAACTCAGCTTTAGACACGCAGCTCTTGAGATGGGCATTTGGGAGGCTGAGGCAGGAGGATTGCCCTAAGTTTGAAGCCAACCTAGGCTACATAATGAGTTCCAGGCCAGCCTGGGATATAGTGAGATCCTGTCTCACAAACGAAACATACACAAGAAATGCATGTCTCAGGGACTCAAAGTCAAGGCGAGGATGGGGTCTGGATAGTGCCAGAGGCAGACTGCAGCCACTGTGAGCGAGGCTGCAAGTTTGTCATGCAGACTGGAGGGCTGTCCGTGTGACACTGCTGATGGGTGTGTGCACACAGCCTAGGCAGGGCCAAGTAACCTCTTGAAATGCCACTTCATGTACAGAGAGGAGAAAGTGTAAAATGTTAGCCATTCCACAAGAGACCTGCCCGGCCCACTCAGGTGGCCTTTACTTGCTGAAGGCCAAAGTTGGGAAGTTAGGCTTTGCAGGTGCTGTGGTTTCCAAGTCCATCAGCCTCAAGTCCAACATCATACAGAACAACTTGTTTGACTTGTAGCACAGACTGAACATTTTGGGAAGCGAGCCAGTTGTTCCACTTGATGGACAGCCCTTCCACAAATCAGGTATTCCTGCAACGGGGTTTATTTGCTCCTGCACCTTCGCTGTGGAGTTCGTCCAGCTTGCAGTAGTAGAGGCTCCTCCATTTCCTGGGGTGTGCAGGGAGACGGTCCCCAAGGCGGTACATGAAGATGCACAGCTGCAACTGTAGGTCTGCAGTTTCTATCGTAAATAGTGAGGGGTTAATGACTAAAGTAGTCCCCAAAGGACTAGCCTGTCACTCAACCTTCTGAGACTGGACACTACCCTGACCAGAGGATGTCAACGGTACTACTGGCCACCCTGGGACCCATGGTATTGCTTAATATGTTGCTCATGGCTGTCAGCATAGAAGGGCCTGGAAGTGGTAGAATGCCCAGAGGAGCATAAATGAACTTTCAAACACAAAAGCAGGACCTCTAACCTGAATGCTTTTCAAGGAACAAAATAACATGCCTTCAAAAATGACAGATAAAAGTTGGGTAAGGACTTGGCTGCCACTTCTCTGCATCTCAGTAATATGGAAGCGGCAGAGACTCCAATGCGGCAGCTACAGAAGAGCCCAGGCCCGCGGAAGAGTGGTTCAGATGGACTAGGCTGCCACATCTCAGTAAGATGGAAGTGGGAAACAGGCTCCAATGCAGTAGCCACAGAGGAGCCCAGGCCTGGGGAGAAAGGGGCTCAGGGCACTTGAGAACCAGCCTTGGAGCCTTCATCTTCTGACAGCTGCACACAGGAAGTGGTACATCACAGAGGCAGCAAGGCTGGGAATCCAAGCACCCACCTCAGCCGAGAAAGCCGACTGTGTGGGGAGAGCTGGCTACAGACGGAATGGCCGGGGGCAATGGCTGCCCAAGCTCTGGCTCTACTTGGGTGTTTTTCCAAAGGACCTGGGCAGCAACTCAAGGATTTTTGTCAATCTTTGCCCAAGAGCATAAACTTGAATCCTGAAAGCTTGAGTAGGGTGCAATATCTAGAGCCAAGGAGACTGACTGCGCCTTACTGCGGTGGTGTTTTGTTTTGTTTTGTGATTTTCATTCTGATTGACTAACTCACTTGATTCTGATTCACACTTCACACTTTGTATGCAGTTAAGGGACATGGTAGTAGCAGTTAGAGCTAAGTGAGAAGAGGGTCACCCTTTTAAATGTATTGTCCCTGAAGGAGAATACAGGTAAGAGGCTGGTACACAAATAAACCTGCGAGATGTGACATAAGATGGCTTAAAACGGAAGCAGAGTCATGAGAACATAATTCATTATGTCTGACGGATGCATGAATGAGTGCACTTTCTTAATGCTGGAGGTCAGGGGTGTGGGTGAGGAGACAAAGGACACCACTAAGGATGGCAACTTCCTTCTACAGGAAAAGAAATACACATAAACCATTTTCTTACTTTTTTGTTCCTTTGTTTCTCAGCCTTAATTATGGTAATTTTATAATTCTCTTTGCAAACTTTAAGTCTGATAAAATGACATTTATGTTGCTGAAGGGGCTTCACATTGGCTCTGATACCTGGCAATTCAGACCCATGAAAAGGTACTGCTATTCAGCTGAGGCAACACTAAACAGTGGCGTATAACCCATGGCAATGTGGTGCTTGGCTCTTAGCAAATACAATGCCTGTCCTGACGCAAGAGGTCACTGCCATTCCCTTTGGTTCCCCTGCATTCACCGGTCAGTACTGATGCTCAGAGCGCAGCGTGGAAACTGCCTTCACATCACTCATCTCCACTATGATGTCTCTGATGCTGAATGAGGTTTGCGCTCTGGTTGAAAGCTTTCCCGCACTTGTTACATTTATAGGGTTTCTCTCCCGTGTGGATCCTCTGATGTTGAGTGAGATGTGTGCTTCGGGTGAAGGCCTTCCCACAGACTTTGCATTTGTAAGGCTTTTCTCTAGTATGAATCCTCTTGTGTTGGGTAAGGGCCGAATGGTCCCCAAAGGCTTTCTCACATATGTTACATGTGTAAGGCTTTTCCCCAGTATGAATTCTCTGATGCTGTGCCAGGGCTGACTGGTCCCGGAAGGCTTTCTCACACAGGCCGCATCGGTAAGGTTTCTCTCCAGTGTGGATCTTCCGGTGCCGGGCAAAGGACGAGTTATCCCGGAATGCTTTGCCACACTCGCTGCATTTATACGGCTTCTCTCCCGTGTGTATCCTCTGGTGTTCAGTCAGGGAAGAGTTCACTCTGAAGGCCTTCCCACACTCATTGCATTCGAAGGGTTTCTCTCCAGTGTGGATTCTCTGGTGCTGGAGGAAGCTGGTACTCTGGTTGAAGGCTTTCCCACACTCATTACATTTATAAGGTTTCTTACCAGTATGGATGTTTTGGTGCTTGGTAAGATGTGCCCTGCATACAAAGGCTTTGTCACAAACGTTACACTGGAAAGGTTTCTCTCCAGTATGTATTCTGTGATGGTGGGACAGGTGTATGTTCCGGATAAAGGCTTTCCCACACAAGTTGCATTCAAAAGGCTTCTCCCCAGTATGGATTTTCTGATGGTAGGTAAGTGAAGAGCTCACTGAGAAGGCCTTCCCACAGACCTGACATTCATACGGCTTCTCACCAGTGTGAATTCTCTGGTGGTGGATAAGATGTGTACTCTGGTGAAAGGCTTTCCCACATTCTCTGCACTCATAGCGCTTCTCTTTGATCTGCGCCTTCTGATTTGTGTTGAAGTTTTCAGTATGAATTTTCTGATGTTTGTTAAGGGTGGAATGCTTAGAGAAGGCTTTTCCACACTCACTGCATTCAAAGGTTTTTTTGCTTGCTTGAGATGCTGGGTTTTTAACAGGAGATGAGCTCCCAGTACAGCCCTTCCTAGGCTCATCACATTTTTGCTCACTAACCCCTGATGGGGTGTTTGGATGGGTGAGGACCACTTGCTGCAATTTGACCCCCTGCCCTGCCCGGCACTGCCAATCCAACAAGCTAGCACGTTTCCAGTGACTTTCTCCAGTTAATCTTTCCTTTACTGTCCACCGATCTGATTCCTCACCAGGAACGTTTGCCTGGAGAAATCTCTCGCTCACAGTCATGGTCATTCCTTCTGAAAGACAGTAACACAAAGATGTTTGTTTTACTCAGGTGAAACTCCTTGATGTGAGATGATGAGCCCATGATAACATCAAAGGCTACAGGCGTAAACACTGCCTCAAGTGATAGTATGAGAGGAAAGAGGAAGAGACATGAGCTGGGACTATGGGAGCTTGGTCGGCCAGCAGGAGTGCCTTGGGAGCTTGACCCCAGAGGTCAAGAGACCTGATTGCAATCCTCAGACCAATACTTACTTCTTCGTGACCAGATTAAGTTATCTGACTTTTTAAACTCAAAAATATCTAGTACAGGCTAGGCTTGGTACTCATGCCTGTAATCCAAGCGCTTGAGAAGCTGAGGCAGGAGGATCACTGCAAGTCTGAGGCCAGATTGGGCTAAAGAGTGAGATTTTATCTCATAAAAATATAAAGCCTTATGCCAGGTATGGTGGCTCACACCTTTAATCTTAGCATTTTGGAGGCTAAGGTAAGAAGATAGCTTCAAGGCCAGCCTCCGGCTGCAGAGTGAGTTCCAGGTCAGCCTACAGTGAAACCCTGACTCAATAAAGCAATAAAATATATAAAATCTAATATGAATCATACTATGCTAATAGAAAAAGTCCTTTGCCCAGTTATGTGGTCTCCAGGACAAGCCAGATGTGGACCTAAATAAAACCTAAAACTACAGGTCAACACTTAGGGAAAAGAAACCTCAAGAGGAACTAGCACACCAATGATTTTTGTTTTTAAAAGTACAGGATTAAAATTTTCTTTTTTGTTCAGTTTTATTTATTTATTTATTTGAGAGCGACAGACAGGCAGAGAGAGAGGAGAGTGGGCACGCCAGGGTTTCTAGCCACTGCAAACGAACTCCAGATGTGTGTGACCCTTGTGCATCTGGCTACAGTGGGTCCTGGGAATCGAGCCTTGAACCGAGGTCCTTAGGCTTCACAGGCAAGCACTTAACCGCTAAACCATCTCTCCAGCCCAATTTTTTCTTTTCAAGTTTTTGAAGTAGGGTCTTATTCCAGCCCAGGCTGGCCTCAAATTCACAGCAATCCACCTACCTCACCCTCTCAAGTGCTGGTGTTAAAGATATGTGCCATCATATCTGGAAATTTTGATGTTTTTAAATTTTGATGTTTTACAGATTCATATGAGTATTCAGATAGATACTAGGAAGCTAAGCCTCCTCATCAGCTGGGTGAATGCTAATATATACTAATAAAATAGGGGTGTCCAAATGCTCATAAGGAAGCAGTGTCTCCACACACAATAATGTGACCCACACATGAGGAAAATGTACCATGGCGACATATCATTAAGAACAGAAGCTCAGGAACACAGACATGCTTCTGCCAGGCTGTATCCAGTATGACTAGGAAGGGGAGCCTTGACACTGGGGAAGGGAGTGTCCTGGTCACTTAGAATTGGGACTCTTACTAGAAAAGTAGACACAGCTCCATGAACTCTGACCAAGCACTCCTCAGTGCAAAAGTTCCATGCTTGCTCAATGACCCTGGCCCACAGTATCCTGATATTATTGAGGAGCGTTCAAAACTAAGGTCATTTCTCATAATATCAGTGAACTTAAGTCTATTTAAAACTTGTAACTAAGAAGCATAATACTGAGGACTAGATACTAAACATGGATGATGTAGACTCCTGGGAAATCCTGTCAGTAACAAGTCCTCCTGATCCCTGCTCTTTCCCACTCACCTCAGAAAACCTTCCACAAATACCTACAAAGCTAACAAAGATCTTTTAAAGGGGCTGGGGGGATGGTTTAGTGGTTAAGGCACTTGCCTACAAAGCCAAAGGACCCAGGTTCGATTCCCCAGGACCCATGTTAGCCAGATGCACAAGGTGGCGCATGCATCTGGAGTTCGTTTGCAGTGGCTGGAAGCCCTGGCACACCCATTCTCTCTCTCCCTCTCCCCCTGCCAAATAAATAAATAAATAAAAATAAAATATTTTTTAAAAAATCTTTTAAATATCCAGAAAAGGTAAAAAGGTACATTAAGGCTTAAATTCTGAGCTCAAAACAATATGTCCTACTCTAGATAAAAACAGTCAAAGTTAAAAATTGGGACAGTCATCCCTTGGTATGCACAGGAATTGATGCTACAATTCACCACAGATGCCAAAATCCATAGATATTCAAGTCATTTATATAAAATTGCACACAATTCACATAATCCTCTCACATACCTTAGGTATCACTTACATCAAATATAATATAAATGGTTGTTATACTGTTTAAGGACCATGACAAGAGAGAAATTTACACATGTTCAGTAGAGAAGCAACCATCACCACAGTGCAGGATCCATGGTCAGATGAACCCACATAGTGCAACAGACTTCCTAAGAACGGACTTGTATGGCTGGTTGAATCATACGTAGTGGCCTTGCAAGACCAAATTTCTGCAAAACACTAGAAAGTCTGAATTGAAGAAATATGTCTGAAAGCATGTCATCTCAGGCCATATGAAGTCTAGTATTTAGGACTGAAGGGGAGAGAAATGGTTCCCAACACTTACTGATCTTTTGCCCTAAAGAATTTAATGATTTATTAAGCTTCCCTGGGCAATAGACAAAAGTTTAGCAGATGGACTGGAAAGATGGCTCAGCGTTTAAGATACTTGCCTGCAAAGCCTAACAACCCTGGCTCAATTCCCCCCAGATGCACAATGTAACACATGCATCTGAAGTTCATTTGTAGTGGCTAGAGGCCCTGGCATGCTCATTCTCTCTGTGTGTCTCTCTACTAAGGAAAGGACAGAGGTAGAGGTGTGTGTGGGGGAGTGAAGGGGTGTGGGGCTGTGGAGGCGGGAGTGAAATCTAGTGAGAAGAGGCAGTTGCCACAGTGGAGCCCTCTGGCTGCCTGTGTTTGGTCCGCAGCCCATTAGTGCTCCTGGCCGAGACTCAGGCCCTGTCCCACTCACTACCTGTATGTCCCCAACATGTCTCTATGCATCAGGAACGTGGTGGGGAATAACACATCTAAAGACTTACAGTGGTTATTTGGTATCTATGGTCTGATAGTTGATGCGTATGTTCCACTTGACTTCTACACTTGACGTCCAAGAGGCTTTGCTTATGTTCAAAGTGATTTTACGTTGTGGTGTTAGTGGCTAAGTCAACCAAACAGTAGTATGTAGGGTCTGGCAGAACAGCATTGGGAGATTATGAATTGTTCTAGACTTATCAACTAAATTTTCATTCCTTATCAAAGTTTGCAAAACTTCCCAAGCCCGGTAACATTTAACACACTTGAGGAGGCTCATGATGCTGAAAACACTTTACATTATACAGAAAATGGATTTGTGGGCGTCAGAACCCACATAAGCCAGACATACAAGGTGACACATGTGCAGGGTTGCACATGCACACAAAGGTGGCACATGCGTCTGGAGTTCAATTATAGTGGCTGGAGGCCCTGGCACACCAATTCTCTCTCATTAAAAAAGACTAGTTTAAAAAAAAAAAAAGGCTAGTTTGTTGTGTTTGCTCCCAAAAATGAATATGACTCTACAGACAAGAGTGAAGGACATGTCACCAACTTTAAGACTGCCACAATGTGATAGTGATGTGTCCAGGTGGATTTCCCTTGGCTTTTTCCAGCTTAGAGTTTATAGCATTTCAGGTATTAAAGGTGGTATCAGAGCAGATTTCACAAAGATTTATAAGGTATGAACACAATGAAACTTTATGGCAATACATTTCACATGGTAAGGCAAAAGACTCAACTTTCTGGAAAGGTACCATGTAATGAAACTAACATACAAAGAAATAAAACCATCTCTTTAAAACTTTCTTATAAGGAGACTTCCAAGGACAGATGGCTTCACTAGTGAACCCTTCCAAACACTCAGGGAAAAATTAGCACTGTTAAGATAAGGCCTTCTGGAGAACTACAAAAAGAAACATTTTAACTAGTTTATAAAGTCAGTACAACCCAGAATCTGGTGAGGACATGACAAATGATAAAACCACAGGACTTTTTTTTTTTTTTTTTTGGTAGAGTTTCACTCTAGTCCAAGCTGACCTGGGATTCACTATATAGTCTTAGGGTGAACTCATGGCAATCGCCCTACTTCTGCCTCCCAAGTGCTGGGATTAAAGGTGTGCGCTGCCACACCCAGCTCCCCAGGACATTCTTTCATAAACACAGATGCAAAATTTCTAGGCAAAATACCAGTTAAAGCAACAGTGACAGCTGGGCATGGTGGTGCACGCCTTTAATCCCAGCACTCGGGAGGCAGAAGTAGGAGGATCACTGTGAATTCGAGGCCACCCTGAGACCACATAGTGAATTCCAGGTCAGCCTGAGCTAGAGTGAGAACCTACCTTGAACCCCCCCCCCAAAAAAAAAGAAACAGTGACAAAAATATGGGCTCAGTAGTTAAAGGCACTTGCTTCCTGGGTTTGATCGCCTAGCACTTATGTAAAGCCAGATGTACCAAATGGCATGCCTGGACGTACCCATTCTCTTGTTTTTGGCACTAAGTAAAGAACAAACAAAAGCTTGAGTTGGACAAAGTGGCACAATCTACAGTCCCAGCACTCAGGACGCAGAGGCAGGAAGAGCACAAGTTCAAGGCCAGTGTGGGCTATATAGAATTCCAGGCTAGCCAAAGCTACACTGGGAAAACAGATCTCAAGAAACAAAAATTAAATAAATAAACAAATTAACTACATAGAAATTTTTAGAAAAGGTTGCAAAAGAAGAAAAAAATGTTATTCTCAGACATGATTATGTTCATATAAAATGCACAATATTCCACAGACAATTTATTAGAATTAGTAGGGGAACTTACTAATAGTATAATTGTATGCTGGCAACAAAAAATTAGAAAGTGAAACTTTAAAAATGTATGAGTAACTATACCAAATCCAACAACAGTTAGAAAGAAAGAACTATGTCAATGAAAGATATGCCAAACTTAAAAAGTTCCAGAGAAATAAGAAAAATCTTTTAAAAGTAGAAATCTACCATATTCACAGAATGGAAAACTCTCAATTCTCCCCACACGAACTCCAGATTCAGGACCCATCTTATCCCACCACGGAGGACAATGAGCCTGCACACTGAATTCCTGTTTGTCAGACAGTACCACTGATCAGACCGGGAACAGATCTGCAATGCATACATATGACAAAGAACTCACATCTTCACTGTAGACCTCCTACATAAGGTCAGATAGGGACAGAGAAGATGGGGAGAAATGTTTCCAGTTCCTTGCAAAAGAGGGCATTTGCACAGTTAATGTAATATAAAGACCCACCTCTGTAGTTACAAGCTGAGATACTCCACACTTCCTCTAGAATGTTGCAATACTTCCTTTTGAAAATGATAATACTAAGTATATAAAGACATAGGAACTCTCCTGATGATTAGAATATAAATCAGTATAAACATTTCAGAAACTACTTGGATAGCTCTACTAAGGCTTCATGCAGATGAATCAACAGTACTTCTTAGATGTGCACTCAAGAAAAACGCATCCACAGTTCTCTAACAGTTGTATAAGAAATGCTCATGGCAGTCCTATTCATCTTCATTTCAAGGCAGAAATAAACCAAACATCCAGCAACAGCAGAGTGCACGGTGACAAGTTCATGTGACAGCACAGTGATGGCAATGAACCTTACAACACGAATGGATCTCAAACATACTGTTAAATGATGTCAGACAATGGAGAGCAACTAATGAAAGAAATACAAGGGGTAATGGAGTAATTGAAATGCATTTCTTGATATAGTGATATAAAATTCCATTTTTAAAAAAATATTTTATTTTTATTATTTTATTTTATTTTTTTAGAGAGAGAGAGAAAGAGAGAGAGAAAATTGGCATGCCAGGGTCTCAGCCACTACAATCAAACTCCAGATGCTTGCGTGTGACCTTGTGTTTGCCTCGCCTTTATGTGTCTGGCTTATATGGGATCTGGAGAGTTGAACATGGATCCTTTAGGCTTCACATGCAAGCATCTTAACTGCTGAGCCATCTCTCCAGCGCTAAAATTTATTTCTTGATGAGAGTTGTGGTAGTCTCAGGCTGGCCCTGAACTCACAGTGATCCTCCTACCTCTGCCTCCCAAGTACTAGGATTAAAGGCATGGATCACCACACCTGGCTTGAATTATATATTTAAGATTTGTGTACTAACATGTATTACTTCAAAAAAATCTGAGTGAAGCTTCAAAAATTGCAATCACCAACTTCTAGTTTTCTATCAGTCACTGAATACTAAAGAATAATCCATAAAACTTGGCTTCCCACTCTGTAAGGCAACTTCAGTTGCAAGTACCAAGTCCATTCCTATCCTTCCAGAACAAAATTTTCAAAAGACCAAAATCCACATGGTCAGATTCATCATGTAGCAATATCCTACTCCTGATACCAAATTTCTGTAGTAGACAGTTTTACATTGCTGAGATTCACATCTAAACCAGACAGTTTATGGGAAGAAGGGATTTACTTCAGCTTACAGATCCAAGGGAAATTTCCATCAAGAATGGTGAAAGGGGCTGGAGAGATGGCTTAGCCATTAAGCCCTTGCCTATGAAGCCTAAGGACCCCGGTTCAAGGCTCGATTCCCCAGGACCCATGTTAGCCAGATGCACAAGGAGGCACACGCGTCTGGAGTTCATTTGCAGTGGCTGGAAGCCCTGGCGCGCCCATTCTCTCTCTCTCTTCCTCTGCCTCTTTCTCTCTCTGTCTGTCACTCTCAAATAAAAAAAAAAAAAATGGTGGAAGATGCTGACTCCCATTCATAAATCCAAGCAGAGAGAGATAAACTACCACCAGCCTGCAAATACCAAAATAAGCAGCAACCACAAACCACCAGAACTCAAGCCTCTCTGTACAACTTTAGGGCTGGACTCCAGGATCTGTCCCCATTGACACCTCCTTCAGCCAAGTGGCTGAACCCAAGTTACAAGCTTTAACAAAACACCTGAGTCTATGGGAAATATACATTCAAGCTACCACACTAGCGGACTGGATTAGAAAACAGAGTCCATCTTTTTGCTGCCTAAAAAACCACTCCTAACTATCAAAGGTAGATCACTCACAGGGTAAGAGGATTGAAAAGAGTATTCCAAGCAAATGAAATCAAGAAATAAGAGGCATCACTATTCTAATATGTGACAAAACAGACTTTAAATCAAAACTAGCCAGAAAGATTTTTTTAAAAAAGATGGTCATTTCAACAATCCATCAAGATGACAGTGTTTCTAAGCATATATGCACCAAACACTGGTGCACCCAAAACAAATAATCTGGCATATAAAGTCAGATTGCTCCCAACACAGTGACAATCATTTCAGTACCCCACCCTCACCATTAGATAAGTCACCCAGACAAATAATAAGCAGAGAAACATTAGATAAATGACATAGGTCAAATGGTCCTAATAGTCATTTACAGAGAATTTCACCCAAACACTACAAAATACGCATTCTTCTTGTCCACCCACCTCTAAAATAAATCACATATTAGAATACTTAGAAAGTCTCAACAAATATAAGAAAACTGAAATAACTTCTGACCTCAATTACATCAATAGCAACAGAAACTACAGAAAATTTATAAATTCATGGAGATTATAATCCCAGCACTTGGGAGGCAGAGATAGGAGGATCTCCATGAGTTCAAGGCCACCCTGAGACTACATAGTGAATTCCAGGTCAGCCTGAGCTAGAATGAGACCATACCTTGAAAAATCAAAAACAAACAAACAAACAAAAGAAATATCTTGAGCTGCAATGATGGCTTAGCAGTTAAGGTGCTTGCCTTGCAAAGCCTAAGAATGCTTGTTCAAATCTCCAGGTCCCATGTAGCCAGATGCCAAAGTTACACAAGTGTGCAATGTCACACATGCCCACAGGGGGCGCATGCATCCGGAGTCTGTTCACAGCGGCGGAAAGGCCCTCACATGCCCATTCTCTCTCTCTGCCCCTTTCTTTCTCCCTGTCTCTCTCTCTCTCAAAAAAAAATTTTTTTTAATAAAAAAAAAAATCTCTTGACTAAAAAAAGACCAGGTCCAGATGGCTTCTCTTCAGAATTCTACAAAACCTTTAAAGATCCTTCTCAAATTATTCCATAAAATAGAAGAGGAAGAAACCCATCCAAACTCTATTTATAAGGGCGGACGATGCTGATACAAAAACCAGATAAAGACATAGCAAAGAAAATTACAGACCAAGCTCCTTGATGAACACAGACACAATTCTCAAGAAAATACTTGCAAACCTTCACCCAGGATCCTGTGAGAAACTCTAATGGAACTCACTGGGAAACACACACACACACACGAAGAAAAAGAAAGTAGAAGGGGAGTAGATGGGAAGAAAGGAGAACAGAGGGAATGGGAGGACAGAAAGAGGATAACTGGGTGAATACTGTAAAAATACATCTCATACATGTATGAACTGTCATGAGGAAAATTAACATATGCTAATAAAAACATCCCTGAAATATGTGTTCATATTTACATGCACATGTATATAATGTTAGTGGGAAATGGGTGGAGGTAGCTACAGAATATTATTGGGAGATATGACTTATTTGCTGTCTGAGACAAGTACCTAGCAAGGACTCAATGATGTCATCACCCCCACCTGACTGGAAAAGCCTCCTGGGTATGACAATCCATTGTTATCTTTACATTCTCCCACACAAGTGCAATAAGGAATTAGGGTTAGTAATAAAGGAATGGTTGAGTGAATGATTTAAGTAGAAACATTCACTAATATCACAGTGGCAAGAAGATGCATTTTTATTTAAATCTTCCTTTCCCCTTTTTTGGAGGTATAACACGCTATTGATATAATACCGACTACAACAACAAATGCCTTAATTTGGGCTGGAGAGATTACTCAGTGGTTAAGGTGCTTGCCTGCAAAGCCTAATGACCCAAGTTTGATTCCACAGTACCCATGTAAAGCCAGATGCACAAGGTGGCATATGCACATGGACTTCATTTGCAGCAGCTAGAGGCCCTGGCATACCCATTCTCTCTCTCTCTGCTTGCAAACAAATAACAATATTTTTAAAGGACTAGATAAATGGCTCAGTGATTTAGGCACTTGCTTGCAAAGCCTAAAGATCCAGGTGCGATTCCCCAGTACTCACATAAAGTCAGATACAGAGTGGTGCATGCAGTGGCAGGAAGCCCTGCCATATCCCTTCTCTTTGTCTTTGCTTACAAATAAAAACTACAAATATTTTTAAATGCTTTAATTTGTTTGTAAAAGAACATAAAATCTAAAGAATATTCCAAATTCTATTTGAGTAAGTAAAGAGGATTTTTTGATAATTTAAGTTTCTGGGTTATGGTATTTATATTTCCTAAAATACTAAATCCTAGACATTGAGGTGAGATGTTATTTATTACAAAATATAAATCTAACCTACATTAAGTTACTGAGAAAATCAGTAAGAGGTTTTCAAACCTATTATACAGCCTGCAGTATATAGAGATGCAGATGAATGTGCAGTGGTATAACATACTGGGTAAGACAATAAGCTTTCTGGAATATCCAAGAATGGCAGAAAGATGCACCCCTTCCCTTTAGCCCAGAAGCCCAGTGGATCCTCAGGACAAGCTATAGCCACTAAGTTAATATATCCTCTATATTCCCAGGCAACACATCTATGCCACTTCCTGGGTACTAGGGAATGTGCTAGGTGTGAGCAGTACAGCAAAATATATGACACACCCAGTCTTCCTCAGACCTACAGCCCAGCACAGCACCAGGCAAAAGGAAGGTAGATGAATGCTAGATGAAAACATGGGGGTGAGGAAGATGGTTGCGATGCTTTGTGGGAAAAAGAGGTGCTGTGGTGGGCACATAACTGGCTGTAAAGTAGCTGGGGGAGGTGTTCCTCTTCACTGAAGAAGGGCAAGCAAATGCTGCATTCAGATGCAAGACAGGACACCCCAACATTCCAGGCTACGCTCGAGGTCTTTTCTAAACCACAGCATTAATTTATGACAAACAAGGGAGACACGAAACCATGAGGAGGAGAGTTCACAGCAGTGCAAACTACTTTAAGAAAGGGGTTGGGGAGACAGTGTGGCAGATAAGGGGCTCACTGTGCCAGTGTAGGAGCCTGAGTTTGGATCATGAGCACCTACACAAATGTCTGGCAAATGCCGTGGTCTGCCTGTAATCCCAGCACCTGGGAGGCAGAGATGGGAATCCCCGGGGCAAGAAGGCTAGCCAGACTTCATGAACTGCTGAGCTTGGGGTTCTGGTGAGAGACGCTGCCTCCTTAAATCAAGTGGAGAACAACCAAGGAAGACACCCAACATTGACCTCTGGCCTCCACACACATGCAAACCCACACACTTATACACACACATGTGCACCCACACACATGCAAACATGCATTAGCATATGTGCAGATGCAGACACATGCAAAGAAAAGAGAAAGGATGACAGTTTAGCAACACACCCCGGGACAATGTGGCAACAAAGCCTGGCACATCTGCTGAGACTTCACATTACAAAGCCTGGCATGTCTGCTGAGACTTCACATCTACTCTGATCAATGGGGATCCTCTGCATGCTTCCCACATGCATAATTCTTACCAGGGCTGAAGCCTTCTGAGGCATCCTCCGGCATCCATTCTTCTGGCTTGGGTCCTAAGAGTCCTGTTTTTGAGGGGGAAAGAAGAAAAAAAGACCATAAAAACCATTGTAAGGATGAGATCTGGTCCCCGGAGCTTCCTAGAAATAGTGACTTGACAGGAAGATCCACAGTGGACACATGTTCACATGAAGGAAAGATGGCTTGGGCCTGACAGACAATCTGCTCCCATGTCCCTCTCCTTATTCCTGCTGGAACGTTGGGGAAGAATTTGTCTCTATTCACTTTTGACATATAAGATGTCCATGTAAGACTAGCAAAAGTCTGGGGGCACCATGGGATAAACAAGAAATGGCTATGAGGGCAGCATCCTCAATGGGTCCAATTCCACCCTAGTCTGTTATCCTAGCAGGATCCCCAATGGTGCAGACACATCTCAGTTCCTAGCTTACCCAATGAGACCAGGTTGCCATAGTTCTCCAGCATCACGTCCCTGTACAGAGCCCGCTGGGCAGAGCTCAGCTGCCCCCACTCCTCCTGGGTGAAGAGTACAGCCACATCCTTGAATGTCACCGAGTCCTGTAACAGCAAACCCATTCTCACTGACCAGGGTCTACTGCGGGAAGCTGAAGCTGGCTGCCCTGGAGCTTGTAGGGATCACTGGCATGTAAGGAGCTGGCATTCTGTCACATGCTAAGCATTTCTGCAGGGTGTCTTATAACTGAGCTGTAACCTGGACTTTGTTCCCCGCTTTGAAGACACACCAGTTGTAGTGAAAATACTGAGCTCACACACTTACTGTCCAGTTGCCCTCCACATCTCCTCTCTCTCTCAGTTCAACAGTCCTGCCTGCCTTCTCCCTTACAACCTTACCCACCAGCCACAACCATGAACAGTCATTCGGTACTATGAGACCGTGTCTTCTCTGACTAGAGCTTATCCCTTCACTGGAAATTCTGAAGCAAGACAGAAAGTCTCTGTCTCTCAGGTACCTGAAATCTAACATTGAAGACAGCAGCTCTCAGACCTCTGCTCTTTTCCAGGGAGGCTGAGAAGTCAAGAGAGCCGGTGTACTTGCAGAAAGAAGTAAGCAGAAGCCCAGAAAAGAAAGCTAAGGTCTAAGCCAAAGGACTTTTAGATTAGACAGACCCCACTTCTACAGCCAAAGTCTAGTTGTGTTTTTGCCTTCAGATTCAGAGAGATAACAATGTCATTTTCATAATGCCTGCTTTAGCTGCAGTCAGGCTTCTGTCACCTATTCTCAAAGCCTTGGTGCCTAGCAGGGGGTCAAGAAATAGTGGATGAAATGAACCCACGAGCCAATTTATGAAGAACTATTGTTCAGCCCTGGCCTCATGGGAGTGGGTTAGGTCTCTTGACAGTGCACTCGTTATTGTGAGCAGGTTGTTGTAAAGTACACCTGACTTCCTTAGCATTCTCTCTTGCTTCCTCTCAACTCATTTAGCACCCCTCTCCCCATGGCCTTATGATGCCATTTAACATGCTGTGATGCAACATGGAGTCCTTGGCAGATGTGGCGACACCATCTTCAACTTTCAGCTTCTAAATCTAGCACTTTCCCCTTACAGAAACCAAGAGGAGGAGGGTGAGCAGCCAGCCAGTGGGCTGAGGCTAGGCTGAACACACTGGACCTTCACCCAGCTGCTCATTCCTTCCAGTGACTTCTACCATATATTCCTGTCCTCGAAAGGTTTAAATTTGAAGGAATCAGAATAATTTAACAAATGTACCCATTTCCTCCAAACCAGAGTCCATACTCTTTCAAGAGGCTGGCAATGGTCACAACTTTTAAGAAAATTTTAAGCTTGGAAGAACAGTGGATGAGTTTATTTTTGTTTGGTTGTTTTTTGAGAAAGTGTCTGTGCAGATCAGACTAGCCTCCATGTTGAAGTCTTCCTGCCTCAGTTCGCCAAGTACTGGTGTTACAGATGTAAGCCACCATTCTACCCCCCCCCCGTGTGTGTGTGTGTGTGTGTGTGTGTGCGCGCGCACGCGCGCACTGGAGATTGAACCTAGGTCCTTACACACACTAGTCAAGTGATTTACCAATGAGCTATATCCCTAGACTGCAGAAGTAGAATTCTTGAAAATTTTCATTTTTATTCAATGTCATTCTGAAATAAAATGACATATGACATCTTAAAATAAAAAAAAAATAAAACACAGTCCAGGAAACCTCACTTCCCTAGGAATGTGTTCAGTCTTCCCTTCTCGCAGCAGCTATGTCAGCTTTACTAACCTTAGATACTTTAGATCCACCTCCTAATCTCACCTACTAGTAGAAAAGCTTTCACTCCACACCAACCTGGACTCCAATGTCAGCTGTATCACTGACACGACTTCTAACAAGCTTCTTAGATCCAAAACCTACTAAGACGAACTCAATGTGGGGTGAAGGAACAACTGGGGTTAGGTGTCTGGGGGAGCCTAAAGTGGGACTAAAGCTCCAGGTCAGTTAAACATGCTCAGACTCTTAAAATCTAGAAGACAATGTAGGAGGAAAACACCTCACAACATCCTTCACACTCACCTGGACCATGGCTGGCAGGTGGCTGACAGCCATTCCTCCTTCTTGGGTGAGGCCTCTTAGGGACCAGCAAAGACCTGGGGAGGCAGATGCGGAGCTTTGCAACTGTGGGATTCCTCAGGATAGAAACATTTATACACCTGTGATGAGAGGATGGGTCAAAAACAAACCCACAGAGCAGAAGGGAATGAAGCAGTGACCATGCGCACGCCAGCAGTCCTCGGGACCCAATGTAATGAGTTTTTTGTGCATATTTGCCTCCTGTTCTCTCCGGCTTCTCCCTGTCCAGTCTGGAAGGCGACTCTCTCACTTCCCTCGCATCTTTCCTCTAGCCAGACTCTCGGCGTCTTCCCATCTGTACCTTAAATACTTCGCTTTTCCTCGCAGAAAGCTCGGTCCAGCTCCAACTCTCACACTCTGCACCCACCCGCTCTCTGTCCTTTCCCCTCAAGCCACGCTGGGGCTTCTAAACTCCTCCTTCTGGGGACGGCCTGATGGGGGTGGGAGGGGAAGAGGGCAGCGAGGGGGCCTTTCCGCTGACCGGGAGGTACACACGCTCGGGGTCGCCTCGCAGGCCGCGCGTGCGCGCTCCCGGGCGCAGCCCACCCTGGCCAGCTCGCCAGCTGCGGCTGACCTGAGCTCCCGAATTCCTCATCCGGGGCTCCGAACCCCACCGGAAACAACCCTACCACTTGCGTGCAAATGGGCTTCTCGGAGTCAGCTCCGAGACGGGCCGGACATCCTCACCCTTCCTCCTCCGCAAGCACCCGGACTCCGACCTAAACCCAAGCTGCCCATTCCTGCCGGCCGGTCCTCCCCCGCAGCCGGTCCTCAGAGCCGTTCTGGGAAGTTCGGGGCGCCCTTGTAAACCTCCTCGTCCTCCCCCCGCCCTGCCCCGCAGACCTGGCCGCCCTCCGGGGAGCCTCGGCCAGCTGGCAGCACATGGCCCGCAGGGGCGCACAATGAGCCGCAGCCGGGGCCTGAAGTGCGCTTGCGCGTTGCTGGGGCACCCGAGGAGCCGAATCCCCACAAATCTTCAGGCTGCGGTACTTTGGATTACGGGATTTCTCTTTGCTGGAGACTCGGCGGGACGTGTGATCTGGTGCGCATGCGCGACCAGGGCCCCGCCCTCCAGCCCCAGACTAAACTACATTTCCCAGAAGCCTCGGCGCGCGACTCGCGGGTCCCCTGCGCACCCAGGCGACGCTGGCTTGTGTTTCTGGGCCTCGGTTCCTCCCTGGAGATCCACGCCCCGGAAAGTGCCTGGGAAGACGGCGCCCGGGGCGGTGCCCGGAACCGAGCAGAAAGCCGCGTGCCGAAGCGGAGCGTCCCAGCGCAGAGCCGCGCTCCCGGGCCCCGAAAGCAGCCACATTGGTGCGGCCGAACCGTCGCCCGACCCCGGCGGCTCTAGCAAGTCAGGACCCTCGAGGTGGCCAGAACCGGAATGGTGTTCACGCAGCACAACGGATGTGGGTGTTTGGTGGAGGAGAGACGGACCCGGGATGCCAAGAAACCTTGTGCCCCGTGTCTCCTCCGGGCCGGCCTAGACGGGGTGATGCGTAAGGGTATCCCGCTGGAGATGCTCAGGAGCCTCGGATTCCACACTTTGCATGGAGCGCAGGGTTTTAACTTTCTTGGTAAAAACAGTCAAAAATGCGACCTGAAGTTTGTCACCCAGGGCCGTGGAGGAAGCCACGTACGCGACACTACAGGTGCTGTACTGGCTTTATGAAAGCTTTGGTTCTCTAGATACTCACGGAGCACTTGTGTGGCAGACACTACGCTGCGCTGGAGAACGCACCAGAAACCCCCAACTTGTGGAGGCAGTGAAGCAGATGGAAAATACTGATTAGTGACAACACAGCAAAGCTGTGCTAGGGGCCGCAGTGTGACCAGGGGTTGGGGATTACTTGAAGTTCATCTTGAGGAGGTAACTTCTGAACAGAGATTTGGATACACGGCCGCGGGGAAACTCTGTGGGGGAAGAGCAGTTTAGGGGGAGGGAACAGAAATGTTGCTCAGAAAGAGAAGTAGGCTTGATGTGTTTAAGGCCTAACAAGGCCAACATCAGCTCCAGGAAGGAGTAAACAATGGATGGTGCCTAGGTGAGGGCGGATGCATGCCTGGAGGTCTTGACATGAACACTGAATTCGTTCTGTGAGCCACAGGAAACGATTAGGAGGAGCTGAATGAGAGTGAGATGAGCATAACTGTATCATATCACAGGTCAGCTGTGGAGCAAACAACTGTGGTGAGGGCTGGAGGATGGCTTAGTGGCAGAACACCTGCCCAGAAAGCATGAGACCTCAGATTTGATCCCAGCACTGCAAAAAAGAGAGGAGAAAGGAAGGAGGAAGGAGAAGAAAGAAGAAACAAACCCAGACTCTGAAGAGATGGTTCAGAGGTTAAAGGTGTTTGTTTGCAAAACCTGCCAGCTACAGCTTCAATTCCCAAGGCACCCACCTAAGCAGCAGGCAATGAAAACTAGCACAAGTCTTGGTGTTCGTTTGCCACAGCCAGAGACCCTACTGTGTGAGAGGGATGGGCGGGAAGGGGAGAGAAGGTGTTCTCTTTACTTGTGGCCAAGGCTGGCTGAGAGAAAACATATTTCCATAACTTATGAAAAAAGCAGTGTATCTGCCCCACTTCAGCCTGGGTTGCTGAAGTACCTAATGGGCATTCTGTAGTCACACACACACCATGATGCAAACTGAGTAGAAGCAGTGGCCTCTGAGGTGAGGCCTGCAGACCGTTTGGCTCTGGCCAGCACTCACTAGCCTTACTGATTGTTCCCATGATTCACTAGGGCAGCTCCAACATCCCTCAAGGATTTTCGTTGGGATCCAGTCTCTTCAGAAAAAGGTTACAGTGTGGTTGGGAATAACGGGCTCCCTGTCTGTCCCCACTATGAATTGTGGATATACAAATGAACACTTGCATTGGGCCAAGGCTATCACAGCTAAGTAAATCCTTTTCTTCTAGTTCCCAGTGCTCTTTTGCCCAGAGCCCTGTAACAAGAGCCTCCTTAGCTTCATTTCCTGTCACTCCTTGACTGCTACACCACACTTGTCACTCACTGCTTACAATTTCCTTAATGTCCCATGCTCGTTTAGCCTTCTTGCCATTACTTCTGTTCTTCCCTCGCTTTCCTATTTCCTGTCTATGTTGCACCCAGCTGGCTCATTCCCAT